>CM055118.1:723192443-723859943 GCA_029206835.1 Rana muscosa | reverse complement strand
TTAAGTGTGCATGTTCATTGAACACATTTTTGCCACCCAAGATCTCCAGGAAGCTTAACGTTGTTAGAAAAGAAGTGAGCATTGGATCTAATGGAAACTATTATTACAATGCTAAGAAATAATGAATGTGCTGTTTTATAGCTTCCATCTTTTATTCTAGGTTTCTATTGCTACTCTCCTTTTATTTGAGGCTTGTAAGCCTGAGTTTATATTAGTAATACCAGTTGTTTTAAGATTTTCAGTTCTTTTGCTAAATCTTGGTTGTAGCATGAGTATTACAAATGTTCAACTGAGAACTTTATATGGACAAATAGCCTGACAATTGCCTTTATTATTACTCCCACAACTTGTTTCCTCTTCATACTCAGACAACAGTGCATCAGCAATAAAATTATTTAACAGAAGTGGTTCTTATTTTCATTTCAATGTCATTCTCAGTGGATCAATAATGCATAATTATGTTTAAATTCAAGTTATGTCAATGTTTTATCATGTTTTCCTTACATGCAACAGTCAGCAGGTATCTTCATATTAACTGTCAATGCTAGCTGACATTGATTCCTTGTACTGATTTTCCCCAATTTTTTAGTGTTTGGTGGTAATTTGCCTGTCTCCATCCTCCGCCACAATCGATGTTAAACAAGGTTTGTTAGTTAATGAGGGTCAAAACAAGTATAGAAAGTGAAACCAGAAGCAATAGGGACAAAAGTTAAAAGATCAAGGATAGGTTCCTTCTAATCCCACGTGCGCTTGAAAAAAAAACAGGCCTTATAGATTACTGATTCTGAAGAGTGATCAGCTTCAAGGAACATTTTTGTTTTTAATATGCAACTATCAGCAAACAGATAATGCTGCATGTCACCATGATTTTCCATGATTTTCCAAGTAGGCAGCAAAGAATGTTTTTTTTATTTGTACAGTTTCTCATGTTTTTGTACACCAATATTTTTCTGAAAGTTCTCTCTTCACCAATTAGCTTCCTTTTCAACAAACATGTATTATTGCATAATGTAGATGTTGAGTAGCGCCCGGTTCACACTGGTGCGACATATGACTTTGGAAGCACATGTTGCATGACGTGTATAAATCAATGGTTCCTTATGACTGCCATCTTAACTGGTCCAACTTGTGTCGGTCCGACTATACTACATTGGTCTGACTTGGGCACGATTTCATTGATTTGAAAGTAAGTCGCATCCAAGTCGGATCATCATCTTAACTGATCTGACTTGTGTCATTTGACTTGTGCTCTGAGGATCTTGAAGGGGAACCCCAAGATGGGTGATGGGTCACAAAGATGTGGGGTCTCTGCGGTTACTAACTTTTGTGATATATTGACACATTTTTTTTTTCAACCTTCTGTCATGCACCTCTGGTTCTGTTTATATACCGAATGACTGTTATGTTTTTAAGATTTGATGGATACATGCTCTAATCAAGTTGGGGAGATGAGGAGCTGGGAGGGTGGGGAATAGTTATTATTATTCAAAAGTTGTTATTCCTTATAACCGTACATGGTCTTATGTTGACATGCTACAATGGTTTCTTTATGTGTATCTATGCAATCACTCATAAATGGTTATACCATGCTGATTCAGCACCTACTATATCCTTTTATATGGCATTATCATGTCTCATGACATCTATTAAATTTCTTACTTGGAATGTTCACGGGATGCGAAACAAAATCAAATGCACAGCTGTTCTCACTCTCCTTAAATCACAGAGAGCTGATATTATTGCCCTAGTTAAAATGCATATTACTGGTCACATGCAGGTGTCTCTGAAGCGCCCCTGGGTTGGCTGGGAATACCATGCAACTCACATTCAATACTCTAGGGGCATCTCAATTCCAGTGGCGGCTGGTGTTTTCTTTTGAGGGGGGTAGCAAACAGCCACACCCCACCAGTCTGCCAGTAGCACCACCCCCCTCCAATCCTGCTTGGTCGGGTCACCCGCAATCCCCAGCCCGCACTTACCCTATCTAGGTTGCAGGCAGGCAATCGGGTATCGGGTCTCAGGACCAGCTTCCTGATTGGCCAGCAGGAGGATCAGTGTGAGAATAGCTTATATTCATTCGCTATTCTCACACAACTGTATGGGCTCGGAGTGCAGTCCTCACCCTTTTTCGAAGCCTATTAGAGCCTCTGGAATCCATGTGTCTGACACACTACATGTAGATTAAGGGGCTGGGTGCATGGATAAGGGGGCAGTGCCCGTGTGCCCCTAATGGATGGGCCGCCAATGCTCAATTCTAATAGGCAAAAATGTCCCTTTCGAGCTGCTCACACTACAGTCGGATCAGCAGGGTAGATTTGTGTTTATACAAGCTGCCATTACAGGTTCCCCTATCTTGATGTTGGCGTGTTACATCCCCCCCCCCCATACTGCTCAACTGTGATTAACGAAGGCCTCATCTGTATTTCCCAGTTTCCTGCAGTCCCGGTTGTGTGGATGAGGGATTTCAATATGGTTTTGACCCCTGCTCTAGATCGTATAAGCCAACCTGTCACTGACACACCTCCCTTGACCCATACAATGTTAAGTCCCATGATGACAGATTTTACCTTAGTGGGCACATGGAGACGTAAACACCCTTCCTATAGAGCATAATCTTGCTTCTCGGCCACTCATAACACCATGTCCCATATAGATTTCATTTTCTTGTCCACAAATCTCCTTCCTAAACTGACAGATGTAGGCTTTGCAACCAGAATCTTGTCTGATCATGCCCACTACTGGGTAAACATTCAAATGTTCATGGATTCTTCCACTCTCCAATGGAGATTAAACCCCTACTGGTTATCAGCTTTAGCAGATCAACAGGACATTCCTAGAGAATTTCAATTTTGGTTTGACACAAACCAGGGAACATTCACTGTTGGGCTGATCTGGGAAGCAGTTAAACTCCACGCACATACATTCCTATCTAGTCGAATAAACAGACAAAAGACTACCTCTAGACGGGTACTCCAACAAGCTATAGCCTATCTATGCAAACTTGAGAAGAATTTTTCTAGGGACCCCTCTCTGGAAAATAGTACCAACCTCAAATTGCAAACCCGCCTAGTAGTGCAATTACACATGGAGAAAGACAAACAACACCTATTTTTTTGTAAGCAAAAGATATTTGAATATAGTGAAAGATCAGGTAAATTGCTTCCTTATCTAGCCCACTTAGATACCACCCCTCCGGTTGTAGTTTATCTGAAGGGCCCAGATGGGGTGCTCATTACCACACCATGACAGGTGGCTAATGAATTTCAAAACTAATATACCACATGTTATGCCAAACTACACAAGAAACCAGAGACAATTTACAGACAATACAATTCCCCGCCTCAGTGAGGATCAAATTGCCATCCTCGAGGCCCCCATAACGATAGACAACATAACAACTGCAGTATCACATTTGGCCACTTCCAAGGCCCCGGGTCAGATGGTCTTCCACTTGAATTTTATGCTACTTATTCTAAAATTCTCATTGGTAATCCTTGACCATGCTAGTTTACCATCCTCCATGCAGGAAGCTAAAATTATAGTTCTTCCTAAACCAGACAGAGACCCCCATTATACCGACCAATTTCACTACTACAAGTTGATATTAAAATCCTGGCTAAAATACTTGCCTCTCATCTGAATACTGTAATATTATCCCTGATCCATCCTGACCAAACTGGCTTTATGCCAGGGAATAATACTGCTATGAATATAAGATGCCTGTTTATGAATATACAAGCATCTCATGAAGAGACTGGAACACAGGTAGTAGTGGCATTAGATACCGCTAAAGCCCTTGACTCCATGGAGTTGAGTTTCCTATGGGAGTGTCTTTGGAATTATGGTTTTGGCCCCCATTTCATTAAGTGGGTTCAACTTCTTTACCAATCCCTGAGGACACAGGTATCAATTAATGGCTGGCTATCTGACTCATTTCCCTTGGGAAGGGGTACCCACAGAAAAGAATTGTAGCGGGGGTCTAAATTTAGGGGGTACACCTGGGTGGTAGTATGATCCAGGATGTGTTAATTATGAAGGGAGTTACACCATTCAAATTGTGGAGGACTTGGTGGTGTGCTATTCTCCTTGACCTGTAGGTGGCGATGTTCCCGCGGGTCAGGGTAGAATCATTGCCACAGTGCTGTCTCCTTTTTGTCCCATTCCGGCGGTAATACAGCGGGGCGGGGAACCTGCTGTGGCGTCACGGGAGGATATAAAGGGGAGAGACGCGCTCGCCACGAGGTCTTCTTCTTCTGCATCCAGCGCCCAGGCACCTTAGGCCTAGGTGCAGAGTTCCGGCCTAGGTGCCCATGGCCTGGCCGGAGCGGTGTTGGAGTCCATCCCAGGCACCTTAAGCCTGGGGTGAGGTACTACATCGGATGTCTGGGGCTCAGTGACTTCGACTGAGTCCCGCAAGGGCGGGATTGTCCGAGGGTCCCTGAGGTGGATGGGGCTCGTATCTGAGGCGAGGAGGCCGGAGAGGTCACCCTTCTGAAGAGACGGAGCAGCATCAACCCGGTGACAGAGGGGCCTCTGGTAACTCTCTTGGAGGGACATCTTCCCCCCTTAAGGAGCCACAACGCAGCGAAGGTACTCCTGTTTCTGTTCTCTGGGGTCGCTGGTAAAGACCCTGAAGGTTTAAGTTCTTTCACAAGCCATGGGCTTTAGCAACCGCTGGTGAATCCACAGTGGTTTAGTTTACTTATCAGGATAGTGCCTCGACCTGCTCACCCCACTGTATTGAACTGTTTATTGGGTCTCAACCAGTCGGCTGGAAAAGGACTGTTTATTGGAGTGTGTTAATAAACAAGAGTTGGACCCTTTATCGGTGTGTGGAACTCTGGTTAATGGGAGCAAAAGGGAGTGTCAGTACAGCAGGACTTGGTTCTTAAAGAGACACACAGGCCCGAGGAGAATAACAGGTACTGGCCTTCACCTCACCCACAGCAATGGGGAGGACATGGGCCGTAGCGCATCTCACCCTCATGTACAACATACCCCTAGACCAGAAAGAGGGGGTGAGGCCGCTACAGAATAATAAAGCCGCACTACCAATAATTGAAAATTCAGTGAAAAATATATAAAATACAGTGAAAAATATATAAATGCTCAAAATGTGCAACATATAAATTGACACAGCATTATTTGTGAATTTGCACAAGTTCGGGCAATTCATATGTTGCACATTTTGAGCATTTATATATTTTTCACTGTATTTTATATATTTTTCACAAAATTTTCAATTATTGGTAGCACGGCTTTATTATTCTTTTCTATGTTGTTCACTGGTTTATGTATCACAGAAAGCCGCAGTTCTGAACTGGTATTTATTTACATTTTCCTACAGAGTAGGAATCCTTTTTTATAATTTCACTCTTAGCACAGTTTCTTTTTATTTTTCTTATGTCCCCTCTCACCCCTTCTCTATGCACTAGCAGTTGAACCCTTAGCTATATCTATAAGTGCCAACCCCACTATTCGTGGCCTATGGATCAGAAATTTGATAGAGAAACTTGGCATGTACGCTAACAATATGATTTTATATCTAGCAGACTCAGGATCTCTTATAGAGGCTCTACTAACAATAGAACATATGAGATTACACTCAGGCCTATGAATAAATTGGTACAAATCACAGATCCTACCCCTTGATCATGTTCCCCCTTCCCTCCTTTGCTGCTTGCTAGAGTGTCCTCTATTAAATACCTAGAAGTCATGGTTACAAGAATTATGAATGATTATATATCCCTTAACATAGAACCCCTTCATACTCTGATAAAAACTAGAACTCAAATCTGGGCTAGACTCCCATTAGGCGTAATGGGTCACAATAATATTGTCAAAATGCTATTATTACCCAAAGTGTTATACTTCTTGTGGCATGCCCCACTTTATGTGCCTTTGAAATTCTTTAAAATCCTTGAATTTGTTTGTTTGGGGCCATGGTAGTCATAAACTCCCCTGGCCAATTTTGAGGAACCCCAATTCCCTTGAGGGAGCAGCCCGTCCTGATTTCCATGACTACTATTTGGCCTCTCAGGCACCCTATTTCTACTATTTTGACAAATCTGACCTTCAACTCAATTAATCACTAGTTTGCAAGAAACCTACATTCCCGCCTTTGCTGCCCTTCAGGTTGTTATGCGACGTGCACCCCACCCCAGCAATACCTGATGTCTCCTCATTCCCATATTCCATTATGGTTCAACAATAATTTACCTGAACTACTGACAGTACCAGGTCTCATTATTTAGGCTAATAGGGGCATACTATACTTACACCATGTTATGACTTCCACTGGACCTAAAATATTTCAAATGCTAAAAGAGGAGTTCTCGCTCCCTAATTATCTACTGTTCGGTTACCTTAAACTCTGACACGCACTGCAAACCCAGTTCCAAGATTCATACCCTTCTATGGCCATCTTGGATGTTGTGCTAGGTACAGAATCTACTAAAGTGACCTCTTCCCTTTATACCATGATACACCATCCCAATGTTACTACACTAGCATATACAGTCAAAACGAGATGGGAAGCAGATCTTGGCGTGATAGAAAATACTATCTGGGATGAGATCTTAGATGTTGTCAAATTGGTCTCCCCAAAATATCAGATTGGTTAATGCAATTATATATTATACATCAAACCTATCTTACTCCCCAAATAATTGCCCTCCATCATCCTTCTCACAACCAATTGTGCCCAATGTGTGTCTCAGCCCCTGGAACCTTGTATCATCTATTGTGGACTTGCCCTTTATTCCTTTAATACAAACATTTTGGCTCTGGGTAATTCATTTCTTACATGATGAAATGGTTTCACCAGTCATTGTGGAGCCTAAACTTATTAGGTTATTATGCTTATTAGGCCTGCTACCAGATTTGGACATTGACAAATCTTGTGCTATCTTCTTGAGAGAGACATTATATGTGGCTAGAAAGACAATAGCAAGGACTTGGATGCAAGCAATACCCCCTACTTTTCAAATCTGGACAAGAGAGGTCAATGCCACAGTCCCATATAAAAAGTTAATATATGAACACAGAGGGTGCCCTCATAAGTATTCAAAGATTTGGGACAGATGGCTTTCTCACTCTAGAACATGTACTGATTAAAAGTTAACTATTTACACCATTTGTATAGCTGATGTCTTTGATTTTATAATAGTCCTGAAAACTACTTTTATCCCACCAATTATTGAGATATCTCTGATAATGTTTATATCTCCTACTTGGATGATTAAGCTCAAACGGTATGTATTTGTTTTGATACACTGGTACCATGATCTGAAACGCCTACTTGTTCTTCCTACCCCCCCTTCTTTAAAGGAACTAAGAATTTTTTTCTTATATGACCTGTAGCGGACCCTTAAATTTAGGGGGTCGCTATGCCCAAATTTAAGGGATGGCCTGGGCAATAGTTTGGCTCAGGCCTTCTAATTTGATACTGGACTCTGCTCTGCTGTGGTGTTGTCTGGTGTACAGTTTCGCTTTGGCCTGTGGGTGGCACTGTTGCCTAGGCCTAGGGTCGAACCTCAGGTGACACAGTGGCGTGATTTGATGTCCTCTCTTGGCTGCCATGCAGTGGGCGGGGCTTCACCTGCTGTGCATGCCAGGGGAGGGTATATAAGGGGCAGATGCCATGTTTAGAGAGGAGTGACCAAGAGGAGTATCGGGGAGTGAGTCCCGGGGTGGGGGGGAGTGTGCCCCATGGGGGTGCGTGGACTGGCCAAGGAGTCTCGGGCACCTTTAGCCCGAGGCTACAACATTCCAGGCAGGCCCAGTACCTTAAACTGGGTCTACAATCAGCACATTGGAGTCCCAGGGTGCCCAGGTGAGGGTACCCGCTCTGACCGAGAGGAAGCCAGGGGAGGATCGGTCCCACAGAGGAGACGAGTGATAGTAGGTCGCTGTCTCGGGAAAGGCCTGGTGACCTGTCAGAGGATTCCTTACTCAACAAAGCTAACCCTGTAGAGTGCCCATTGGCATCATCTGTTCTTTAAATTCTACAGAGGTTTAAGGAAAGTTCTGGATTCAGAAATAACAGGATTCTGCTGCTATTAGAGGATCTCCTGAACCCGTCCCTGGAGGAGACAAAGTGATAGTACTGTTCGAGCTTCACTCTGGCTGCTAGAACTGTGAGAGGGATCTATCCGGGTGAGCTAAACCCACTCGGGATCGAGTGGCGACGAGTGAGTCAAGTGTTGTGTGCCTGAATCTACCTTCTTACTTTGCTAGCTTCTTTCTCTCTTCAATTTCCCGTTAACTGAAGCAAAGAAAAATAAACTCTTTTTTGGAGTTAAAGTCATGTGGACATTGGCCTTCTTGGGAAAGAATATAGACTTTTCCCTACATTCACAGGATGAGAACCAGTGGAAGGAGGTAACTCGCTGCAGGACCCAAATCTGTGAACACCGCCTGACCTCTTATAAGGAGAACACGGGCTTGTGGCATGGTGTGTCCTACCCCCCGCAGGTGAAGGTAAGCTGGGGCAAAAGGATTGGTGTGCTACAGACCATTTGCTCTTTGCATGTACTGAATTTTTATTTGAATATTTGTACCATGTAAGTTTCCTAGTTACCTTTGAATAAAGCTGATTTCTGATTTAAAAAAAAAGGTACAGCAGTTACTTGCTGTTCCTGGCTTCTTCTCCTCACACACCGATCGTGTAAGGAGGAGAACCGTGAACTGTGAGTTACCTGTTACAGTGATTTGTACACACATTACTGTGCACCACATGCCCCCTCAACCCCCACAAAGAGAACCTGTTAGATCAGTGGATCTGTCACACACAGTCCATTAGTGTTGCCATAAGTGGATCTGTCAAAGTCCATTAGTGCCACCATTAGTGGATCTGTTAGTGCAGCTCATTAGTGCAGCCTAATCAGTGTCACTTGTCACAGAGCCAACATCACTGCCGCCCATCAGCAGTGTACCCATTGCAACTTCACATTAGCCGGCATGTCCAGAACATATTTTACTTCTGAGGAGGCATATAAAATCCTTAGTATGTTGGATGATGAGAGCAGCAGGGAGCTCTCACCATTCGATTCTGATTTAGAATACAAGCCAGTAGAGAGTAGTGGATTGGGGACCAAATTGTAGGAGGAAACAGTCCCTCCCAAAATAATAAAATCAGAAGACCTGCCTACCACCAGTAGCACCATACACCCCAACAGCACCAACACCAATGGAGCTAGACCCCAGGAAGAAAGGCCCAGCACCAACACTGGAATAACGCACCAGATCCAAAGAATCCGAACCCAAACATATCTCTCAGATGCCCTGGCAAACCCATTATGGCTGCCTTCCAGCTCAGGGTCAGCTACAACCCCCCCTTTTACCACACAGCCAGGTGTGTAGCTCAACCCTCATAATTTTTCTGAAATAGATTTTTTTGTATATGTTTTTCCCTGAAGATTTGCTGCAATACATTGTGGCCCAAACTAACCTTTTTGCAGAGCAACATATTGCCACCAACCCCAATTTGTCTTGTGCCCGTATGTTTAATTGGCAACGTCTCACAGTGGAGGAGTTAAAATTGTTTTTGGGCCTAATATTTAGTATGGGGCTTCGAAAGAAAAATGACTTGCATGCCTACTGGTCCACCAACCCCCGTCCATCACATGCTAATTTATTCTGCTGTCATGTCCAGGACACGCTATGACATAGTTACATAGTAGGTAAGGTTGAAAAAAGACACAAGTCCATCAAGTCCAACCTATGTGTGTGATTATATGTCAGTATTACATTGTATATCCCTATATGTTGTGGTCGTTCAGGTGCTTAGCTAATAGTTTTTTTAAACTATCGATGCTCCCCACTGAAACCACTGTCTGTGGAAGGGAATTCCACATCCTTGCCGCTCTTACAGTAAAGAACCCTCTACGCAGTTTAAGGTTAAACCTCCTTTCTTCTAGTTTTAATGAGTGGCTATGTCTCTTATTAAACTCTCTCCTGCAGAAAGGTTTTATCACTATTGTTGGGTCACCAGTATGGTATTTGTAAATTGAAATCATATCCCCTCTCAAGGGTCTCTTCTCCAGAGAGAATAAGTTCAGTGCTCGCAACCTTTCTTCATAACTAATATCCTCCAGTCCCTTTATTAGCTTTGTTGCCCTTCTCTGTACTCGCACCATTTCCAGTACATCCTTCCTAAGGACTGGTGCCCAGAACTGGATACTCCAGGTGAGGCCGGACCAGAGTCTTGTAGAGTGGGAGAGTTATCGCTTTATCTCTTGAGTTAATCCCCTTTTTAATGCATGCCAATATTCTCTTTTCTTTGTTAGCAGCAGCATTGCATGCCATTGATGCAGCAGCATTGAATGCCATTGATGAGCCTATCATCTACTAGGACCCCCAGGTTCTTTTCCATCCTTGATTCCCCAGAGGTTCTCCCCCCAGTGAGTAGCTTGCATTCATATTTTTGCCACCCAAATGCACTATTTTACATTTTTGTACATTAAACCTCATTCAGCATGTAGTTGCCCACCCCACTAATTTGTTCAGATCTTCCTGCAAGGTTTCCACATCCTGAGGAGAAGTTATTGCCCTGATTAGCTTAGTATCGTCCGCAAATACAGAGATTGAACTGTTTATCCCACCCTCCAGGTCGTTTATGAACAAATTAAATAGGATTGGTCCCAGCACAGAACCCTGGGGGACCCCACTTTCCACCCCTGACCATTCCGAGTACTCCCCATGTATCACCACCCTCTATACTCGCCCTTGTAGCCAGTTTTCAATCCATGTACTCACCCTATGGTCCATGCCAACAGGCCTTACTTTGTACAGTAAACATTTATAGGGAACTGTGTCAAATGCTTTTGCAAAATCCAGATACATCTATGGGCCTTCCTTTATCTAGATGGCAGCTCACCCTCACTCCTCATAGAAGGTTAATAGATTGGTTTGGCAAGAACGATTCTTCATGAATCCATGCTGATTACTGCTAATGATACAGTTTTCATTACTAAAATCTTGTATATAGTCCCTTATCATCCCCTCCAAGAGCTTGCATACTATTAATGTTAGGCTAACTGGTCTGTAATTCCCAGGGATGTATTTTGGCCCATTTTTAAATATTGGTGCTACATTGGCTTTGCTCCAATCAGCTGGTACCATTCCAATCAGTAGACTGTCAGTAAAAATTAGGAACAATGATCTGGCAATTACTTGACTGAGTTCCCTAAGGACCCTCAGGTGCAAGCCATCTGGTCCCGGTGACTTATTAATGTTACGTTTTCCGAGTCTATTTCTAATTCTGTCCTCTGTTAGCCATGAGGTTGCTTCCTGTGATGTGTCATGAGGAAAAACACTGCAGTTTTGGTTACTGAAGCCCCCCTGATTCCCTCCTAAATACTGAGGAGAAGAATAAATTCAATACCTTCGCCATCTCCCCATCTTTTGTGACCAGATTTCCTTCATTATTTATGGGGCCAATATGATCTGTCCTCCCGTTTTTACTGATTATATACTTAAAGAATTTATTGAATTTGTTTTTGCTCTCCTCCGCTATGTATCTTTCATGTTCTATCTTAGCCATCCTAATTGCACCCTTACATTTCTTGTTGCATTCTTTGTAAAGTCTGAATGCTGATGATGATCCCTCAGCCTTGTATTTTTTGAAGGCCTTCTTTTATATGCATTTTTACTTTGGCAATAAGCCATCCAGGACTTTTGTTCGCTCTTTTAAATTTATTTCCCAATGGGATGCACTGGCTAATGACCTTATTTAATATGCTCTTAAAGCAAACCCATCTCTCCTCTGTGTTCTTTGTTCATAAGATTTTATCCAAATTTATATCTTCTAGCAAGGTTCGTAGTTTTGGGAAGATGGCTTCTGTCAGAGATTGTTAATTGACCAGACTGTGTGACTTCATAAAAGGAAACCAAACGGGTAGAGGTGAAAATATATATAATTTATTACGGTGAGTGACCAACATACAACAACCAATAAAACGCAGTGCAATAAACCAACAGTGACTACAAACAATATATACAAATAAGGGAGATACCAGAATCGTAGTAGAAGCCAGGCCGAGGTCATACACAAGGGGATCAAGCAGATGGGTATGGATGGGAGGAAGCAGGAACAGGGAGGGGACGGATGGATAGGCTGCAGAGCAGGGATCCAGGTAACAGAAGGGAAAGCTGCAGGATGGGCACAAGGTAAGGATCAGGTTAAACAGGATTCGGGTTCAAGGTAGGGATCGGGTCGGATCAGATCAGGCAGGGTGCAGGTTAGGATCAGATACAGGCTAAAGTCCGGGTCACAGGTCCAGGGGGTCAGGAAGACAGATACCAGGGCAACGAGTGTTTGCATTTGCCGGGTATATAAAGAAGTCCAGATGATTGAGCTTCAGGTCACAGCTGACCACAGGAAGTGCTGCCTGCCCCAGAATACACCCGCTGGTGGATGCCAGTACTGCAGTCCATGTATCATGTGTTACCACCAGCAGGTGAGATCCTCCAACAGAGATATTGGCTGCAGGAGGACACCTGCTGGCTGACACTAGCACTGCAGTCCAAAGGACCAACAGCACCACCAGCGGGTGAAGCCTTTCCTGACAGCTTCTTTGAAATTCAATGTCTTTGTATTCCCCTTATGCTTCCTATTTGTCACACGATCATGCGCTTCCTGCATTTCAATGGCAAGTCACAGTGCCCAATATCATTACACCATGATAAATTATATAAAATACATCCACTAAAAAAAAAAATTCTAAGCAATTTTGCAGAAATTTATGTCCCAGACCTAAACATTTGTGTGGATGAATCCCTTTCCGCTTCACTGTCTGGCTGCAATTCAAACAATATATTCCCATTAAGAGGGCCAGGTATGGACTGAAACTAAAAAAACTTTGCCAAATAGCCACAGGATATATGTAGCCTTCCACGTGTATGAAGGCAAAGACTCCCAGCTCCAGCCCCCTGAGTTCCCAATGTACATTAGATCAAGCAGAAAAATTGTCTGGGACCTGGCATATCCCCTGTTCAAAAAAGGCTATCATATCTACCTAGACAATTATTATACCAGTTTGTCCCTTTTCCACCACCTGTACCATGAAAAACATTAGTCTGTGCTACCACCAGAAAAAAAATCAGGAAGGGCTTGAACAAAATTTAGTGACAACAAGGCTACCAGGAGATGAATTTTCAAGTCTGACAAGGACATGTTGGCCGTGAAGTGGAGTGACAAGAGAGATGTTTACATTCTGTCCACCATCCACAATGACTCATTGGTGGAGATTCACAGAAGATGCTGTGCTATTGTAAAGCCTGAATGCATCCACGATTATAATCAGGTCATGTGGGGGGTGGATTTAAATGACCAGATGCTACAGCCCTATTTGCCAACTAGAAAGTCCAGTTTCTGGTATAAAAAAGTTGCATTTTATCTCTTCCATTCGGAGAAGTATAATTCGTACATCATCTATCAAAAGTCAACAGAAAGACCCAGCACCTTCCTCAAATATTTTGATGAAATTGTTTACCAGCAAATGTCACCCCCCAAGAAGCATTTGAGTCGACTTTATGAGCAACATTTCCCAAAAACATCCCCGCAGCAGAATCAGGAAGAGGACACCAAAAGAAATGTTGTGTATTCAGCAGAGGAGGAGTTAGAAGAGACACCAGTTATTATTGTCCCCAATGTCCCTCCCAACCAGGCCTGTGCATCAAATAAAATATTACCCCCCTTATTTTGAACAGCCTGCCATTTCCCCATTTCTAATACCTGTGCAGATCCTTTGACTGCTGCCTCTATTGACCATGACTCTACCTTCCACGTTATCTGACCCTGGCCTGTTTATTTATGATGCCTCTGCCTGCCATTTAGATTGTTTCTAAACCACGTTTCTACCTTCCACATTAACTGACCTTGGCCTATTTAGTGACAAAGTCTCTGCCTGCCATATGGATTCTTTCTAAGTCTTGTTTCTGCTTTCCACATGCACTGACCTTGGCCTGTTACTCGACCATTTTTTTTGCCTGCCGCTTTGACTGATCTTTTGCCCTACTACTGTAGAAGTGGGATGCACGATAACACAGGGGTCTCACATTTTTGAGGAGCTTCAGAATAGTGTTATAAGTAGAGAAAAATTGTTTTTGGTTTTCTTTGGGTTTTGTAATTCCCAGAACAGGGTCTGGAGACTGGAGGCTTCAAAGAGATTTTGGTGGGAGAAGTTTCTACCCCTGTCCCCTTTCTTCCTGACCGAGATTCTAAGCTTGATGTTCATTCCTGCTACCTGGACCAATACTTAAGCTGTGCTGACTATATATCTGCCTGCTATTTCTAATGACCCAGGAATTTATGGGCCATGTTCTTTCCTGCTGCCTAGACCAATAATTTGGCTGTACTGACCATATCTCTGTCTGCTGCCTGTACTGACTATGGACAGTATTCTGGCCTGCTGCCTGGATGATTTCTTCCAGTGTCACTGACCACATCCCTGCCTACTGCCTGGACCGATGCTCTTCTCTGTGGACCACTGCACTACTAAAACCACAGGTAATCTTTTGCTTACCCTTTGCTCAGCAGAATGTATTTTGGGGTGTAATTGGTATGTACATGCTATGTGTCAGAAATATGAAGGGACTTAAAAAATTTGATAGGTTGTCAGGAAATGATATGTGTCATTTATGTCCATAGAACACCTGACGGTGCTCCTTGGATGTTGGGCCTCTGTATGTGGCCAGGCTGTGTAAAAGTCTCACACACATGGTATCGCCATGCTCATGAGGAATAGAAGAAGTCATTTTGGGGTGTAATTTTTGCTCTGTACATGCTATGTGTTAGAAATATTGTTAAAATTGACAACTTTGTGTAAAAAATAAAAACTTTTTAATTTTCTTTTCACATTTTCCAAAAACTTGTGAAAAAAAGGACAAAACACTCATAATGCCTCATAGAATATACATTAAGGTGTTTTCTTTCCAAAAATTGGATCATTTTGTGGGCATTTCCATTGTCCTGGTGTTCCATGAGCTTCAAATGTGTGATAGGTAGTCAGAAAATTAGATGTGTAATTTATGCTCCATCTTCCTGCAGGTGCTACTTGGGTGTTGGGCCCCTGTATGTGGCCAGTGTCACGAGCCAGACTGACGGCTAGTGGGGATACAGGAGGTGGATCCTCTGTACCAGAGAGGGGATGGCACGGGTCGTACTGAGGTTCTAAGCAACTACCGGTTTTCACCAGAGCCCGCCGCAAAGCGGGATGGACTTGCTGCGGCGGTAGCAACCAGGTCGTGTCCTCCAGTAGCGACTCCACCTCTCTGGTGGCTGAGATAGGCGCGGTACAAAAGGACTAGGCAGAGGCAAGGTCAGACGTAGCAGAGGGTCAGGGCAGGCAGCAATGGTTCGTAGTCTGAGACAATGGCAGCAGGTCAGATACACAGGCAAGGCAACTCACAAAACGCTTCCACAGGGTACTAAGACAACAAGATCCGGCAAGGACAGGAAGGGGAAGTGGGTTTATATCAGATTTGGGTGTGCACACAGTAATTGGGCCAGGCACCAATCAATGGTGCGCTGGCCCTTTAAATCTCAGAAGGCCGGCGCGCGCGCGCCCTAGAGCGCAGCGGGGCCGCGCGCGCCGGGAAGGAGCAGGAGGGGGATGGTGAGTAGGATGGGATGCGATCCGCAGACAGAGATGTGCCGCCGCGTGGATCGCATCCCCGCCGGTAACAGAGCAGTGCCCACGGCCAGGGGGGCTGACCGGAGCGCTGCAGGGGGACCGACGCCGCGAGCGCTCCGGGAAGGATGGGACACCCGGAGCGCTCGGCGTTACAGTACCCCCCCTTAGGTCTCCCCCTTTTCTTGGAACCCAAGAATCTACGGATGAGCTCCTTGTCTAAAATGTTGGTCTCAGGCTCCCAGGATCTCTCTTCAGGACCACAGTTCTCCCAATCAATTAAAAAAAATATTTTACCTCGGATGACCTTGGAGGCAAGGATTTCTTTCACCGAGAAGACATCGGAAGAACCAGAGACAGGAGCAGGAGCAGTGACCTTGGGGGAAAATCGGTTAAGAATGAGGGGTTTGAGAGACACATGAAAAGAATTGGGGATACGAAGAGAAGGAGGAAGATGGAGTTTGTAAGAGACAGAATTGATTTGGTTTTTGATTTTAAAAGGTCCGAGGTAACGAGGGCCCAGCTTGTAGCTAGGTACCTGAAACCAAACATATTTGGAGGAGAGCCACGTTGTCACCAGGGACATAGACAGGAGGAATTCTTCTTTTTTTATCTGCATGTCTCTTCATGCGGGCAGAGGCCAGTGATAGCGACTTTTGAGTCTCTTTCCAGATAGAGGTGAAGTCTTGAGTTAATTCATCCACGGCAGGAACTCCAGAAGAAGTGGGGATGGGGAGGGGGGCAATGGGTGACGGCCGTAGACCACAAAGAAAGGTGATTTGGAGGACGATTCAGAGTTCTTGAAATTGTATGAGAATTCTGCCCAGGGCAATAGGTCGACCCAATCGTCTTGACGGGCGGAGACAAAATGTCGTAAGTAGTCACCAAGGACCTGGTTAACTCTCTCCACCTGTCCATTGGATTGCGGGTGATAAGCGGAAGAAAAATTCAACTTAATCTTTAGTTGAGTACAGAGAGCTCTCCAAAATTTTGAGATGAATTGAACGCCTCTATCAGAGACGATATGTGAGGGTAGCCCATGGAGACGGGAAATTTGAAGAAAAAAAATGCTTCAACAACTGAGGTGCAGTAGGCAGACCAGGAAGCGGGACAAAATGAGCCATTTTCCAAAAGCGGTCAACGACCACCCAGATAACAGTGTTACTATGAGACAAAGGAAGGTCCGGGATGAAATCCATGGCAATGTGGGACCATGGTTGTTCAGGCACAGGTAGAGGAAGGAGAAGACCTGCAGGCTTCTGGCGTGGAGTCTTGTCACGTGCACAGATAGTGCAGGCCCGTACAAAGTCAGTCATATCTTTTTCCTGGGTAGGCCACCAATAGTGTCTGGCCATCAATTGTATGGATTTTTTGATCCCAGCGTGACCGGCTAGATGGGAGGAATGGCCCCACCTGAGTATCTGGAGACGAAGGCATGGAGGAACGAAAGTTTTTCCTGGAGGAACTGGCACCAGAGAAGCAGGAGCAGAGGAAATCAGACACTCAGGGGGTACGATGTGTTGAGCGGGAGTCCCGGTTTCAGAGGTATCGGAGGAACGGGACAAGGCATCAGCCCTGACATTCTTGTCTGCGGGACGAAAATGGATCTGGAAATTGAACCGGGCAAAGAACAATGACCACCTGGCCTGGCGAGGATTTAAGCGCTGAGCGGACTGAAGGTAGGACAAATTTTTATGGTCAGTGTAGATGGAGATAGGGTGAAGGGATCCTTCCAGGAGATGTCTCCACTCTTCTAATGCCAGCTTGATGGCCAACAGTTCACGGTCACCTATGGAATCGTTTTTTTCAGGAGGGGAGAAGGTTTTAGAGAAAAAACCACACGTGACGTTTCCTCCTTTAGTGTTTTTTTGAAGAAGAACAGCTCCGGCTCCTACCGAGGAGGCGTCAACTTCAAGGAATAACGGCTTTATGGGGTCTGGTCGAGACAGGACAGGTGCAGAGGAGAAGGCGGTCTTAAGGCGAGTAAAGGCTTCTTCCGCTTGAGGCGGCCAGGACCTTGGATTCGCGTTTTTCTTAGTCAGTGCCCCTATAGGAGCAACGATGGTGGAGAAGTGGGGTATGAACTGACGATAGTAGTTGGCGAATCCAAGGAAGCGTTGGATAGCACGGAGTCCAGAGGGCCGTGGCCAATCCAAGACTGCGGAGAGCTTGTCAGGGTCCATTTGAAGGCCTTGTCCTGAGACCAGATAACCTAGGAAAGGAAGGCTGCTGCGCTCAAAAAGGCATTTTTCAAATTTAGCGTAAAGATGATTTACGCGGAGGCGCTGGAGCACTTGACGGACATGGAGCCAATGTTCCTCAAGGTTGGTGGAGAAGATTAGGATGTCGTCAAGATAGACAACCACACAGGTATACAGTACGTCCCGAAAGATTTCATTGACAAAATCCTGAAAGACTGCAGGAGCGTTGCAAAGTCCAAATGGCATGACGAGATATTCAAAGTGACCATCTCTGGTGTTAAATGCGGTTTTCCATTCATCTCCTTCACGGATTCTGATGAGGTTATAAGCGCCCCTGAGGTCCAATTTCGAAAAAACTTTTGCTCCGCACAGACGGTCAAAGAGCTCCGAGATGAGAGGCAGAGGGTAGCGATTTTTAATAGTGATTTTATTGAGACCACGATAGTCTATGCAAGGGCGTAGTGATCCGTCCTTCTTGGCAACGAAGAAGAACCCCGCTCCGGCTGGAGAAGATGATTTCCTAATAAAACCTCTCTTGAGGTTCTCCTGTATGTAATCAGTCATGGCCTTGGTTTCAGGAGAGGAGAGAGGGTAAATTCTGCCACGGGGTGGTGTAGTACCTGGGAGCAAGTCAATGGGGCAGTCGTAGGGTCTATGTGGTGGTAAGACCTCCGCCTTTTTTTTGCAAAAGACATCAGAAAAGTCCTGATAGGCCTTGGGAAGGCCGGGCAAAGGAGTAGCGATGGGAACTTGACTGGTGGGTACAGACTTAAGACAATGCTTGTGGCAGGAGTAGCCCCAGGATTTGATGTCCCCAGTGGTCCAGTCGAGGGTAGGAGAATGGCGCTGGTGCCAGGGTAGGCCCAGAAGGATGTCAGAAGTACAGTTCGGCAAAACAAAGAATTCAATTTTTTCTTGGTGAAGAACACCAACGGACATGAGCAGGGGTTCGGTGCAGTAACGCACGGTACAATCCAGATTCTCTCCATTTACAGAGGAAATTAAGAAGGGTTTGATGAGACGGATAACAGGAACGTTGAACCTGTTGATGAAAGAGGCTTCAATAAAGTTTCCTGCAGAACCAGAGTCCAGGAAGGCCACCGCAGAGAAGGGGGAGCCAGCAGAAGGGGAAATCCGCACAGGAATAGTCAGACGTGGAGAGGAAGAATTCACACCTAGTAACGCCTCTCCCACGTTCACTAGGTGCGGGCGTTTCCCTGACGTAGAGGACGAATAGGGCAGTCCTTTAGGAAATGTTCAGAGCTCGCACAATAAAGGCATAAGTTCTCATTCCTACGGCGAGTCCTCTCTTGTAGGGTCAGGCGAGATCAGTCCACCTGCATGGCCTCCTCGACGGAAGGCATAGTATCAGGATGCGTTGGATTCAGGAAGAGAGGAGCCAGGCGCGGATAACGCCTGGTGCGAACAAGATCTTTCTCCTGGCGAAGCTCTTGGCGTCTTTCAACGTAGCGTATGTCAATGCGGGTAGCTAAGTGGATGAGCTCCGTCAGGGAGGAGGGTATCTCTCGTGCGGCCAGACAATCCTTGATGTGGCTGGATAAACCTTTCTTGAAGGTCGTGCAGAGAGCCTCATTATTCCAGGCTAGCTCTGAGGCCAGTGTGCGGAACTGTATGGCATATTCGCCCACAGAGGAGTTTCCTTGGGCAAGGTTAAGCAGGGCGGTTTCAGCGGATGAGGCTCGGGCTGGTTCCTCAAAAACGCTACGAACCTCAGCAAGGAAGGACTGAACGGTGGCTGTAGCAGGGTCATTGCGGTCCCAGAGTGGTGTGGCCCAGGCCAACAGACAGACCACGAATGCCACCTTAGACCGT
Source organism: Rana muscosa (assembly GCA_029206835.1). NCBI lineage: Eukaryota > Metazoa > Chordata > Amphibia > Anura > Ranidae > Rana > Rana muscosa. Next base: position 723,840,274 of record CM055118.1, on the reverse strand, counting down.
TCTGTGGAAAACTGGTCTGACATCATCTCAAGATGCAGGGAACATTGGGACAAGAATCCCTGGCACATCCTAGGATCCCCGTCAAATTTCTCCGGAAGAGACAAGCGGATCTTCGAGGTAGTAGCGGCAGCTCGGAGAGGGGAAGATGCTGGAGCTTGTGGCGGCAGACGCTGCTGGATCATGGCGGTCAACTGCGACAGCTGCTGTCCTTGTTGGGCAATCAATTGCGACTGCTGGGCAACCACGGTAGTGAGATCAGCGAGACTAGGCAGCGGCACGTCAGCGGGATCCATGGCCGGATCTACTGTCACGAGCCGGACTGACGGCTAGTGGGCATACAGGAGGTGGATCCTCTGTACCAGAGAGGGGATGGCACGGGTCGTACTGAGGGACCGGTTCTAAGCAACTACCGGTTTTCACCAGAGCCCGCCGCAAAGCGGGATGGACTTGCTGCGGCGGTAGCAAACCTGGTTGTGTCCTCCAGTAGCGACTCCACCTCTCTGGCGGCTGAGATAGGCGTGGTACAAAAGGACTAGGCAGAGGCAAGGTCAGACGTAGCAGAGGGTCAGGGCAGGCGGCAATGGTTCGTAGTCTGAGACAATGGCAGCAGGTCAGATACACAGGCAAGGCAACTCACAAAACGCTTCCACAGGGTACTAAGACAACAAGATCCGGCAAGGACAGGAAGGGGAAGTGGGTTTATATCAGATTTGGGTGTGCACACAGTAATTGGGCCAGGCACCAATCAATGGTGCGCTGGCCCTTTAAATCTCAGAAGGCCGGCGCGCGTGCGCCCTAGAGCGCAGCGGGGCCGCACGCGCCGGGAAGGAGCAGGAGGGGGATGGTGAGTAGGATGGGATGCGATCCGCGGACGGAGATGTGCCGCCGCGTGGATCGCATCCCCGCCGGTAACAGAGCAGCGCCCACGGCCAGGGGGGCTGACCGGAGCGCTGCAGGGGGACCGACGCCGCGAGCGCTCCGGGAAGGATGGGACACCCGGAGCGCTCGGCGCTACAGCCAGGCTGTGTAAAAGTCTCACACATGTGGTATCACTATACTCAGGACAAGTAGCAGAATGTATTTTGTGGTGTAATTTTTGCTATGTACGTACTATGTGTTAGAAAAATCTTATAAATTTTCAACTTTTGTGTAAAGAAAATTAGTTTTCGTTTTTTTCCCACATTTTTCAAAAACTTGTGGAAAAAAATTATAGACAGTCAGAATATCAGGATTGATCAATTTCCAATGATACGTACTGTAGCATAGCTTGTAGACTCTATAACTGTCCTGCAGACTAAATAATATACACTAATTTGGGTTATTTTTACCAAAGATAGGTAGCAATATAAATTTTGGCTCAAATTTATGAAGAAAAATGACTTATTTGTAAAATATTTTAATAGAAACTAAAAAAAGTATTTTTTTTTCAAAATGTTCAATGTTTTTTCGCTTATATATCGCAAAAAAAATAAAAGTAGTGATTAAATTACACCAAAAAAAAGCTATATTTGTGTGAAAAACATTTTGTTTGGATACAGTGTAACATGACTGAGTTATTGTCATTTAATTTTAGTGTGAGAGCACTGAAACCTGAAAATTGATCTCGGCAGGAAGGGGATAAAAGTGCCCTGTATTACAGTGGTTAAACTAAAATTCAATTTAGTTTTCCCACCTATATAAGACCTTTTATTATTATATTTTTAATTTACAAATAAACATTCAGGGGTATATTTATCCATGTTTTCACCAAAGATTCACACAACTTTCACTCAAGATTTACAATTGAATTTAAATGCGAAAATGTGTGAATCTTGGTGAAAGTATCAGAAATCTTGTGTGACAAAATCTATAAATAAACCCTAGGGTACAGTGGATCAATCACACTGGTGATATACTATAGAGCATGATAGGACTTCCAAACTCAGCAAAAGCTGTATCATTTCAAACTGTCTTCCTCTAATTGAAAGTTTGTACAGTACAACTAAATGTATTCTGAAGACATTATATTGAGCATCTTTTTTAAATGTCTAAAAAGCTATTTTGCAGATTTAAAATTATGCCAGACCGTAGTATTCATTGGAATAGCTATTTTGTATGCAAAATCTGAAGGATATTTCTTTTTTTTTTTTTCAAAAAAAAAAATATTTTTATTGAAAAGAGGGAAAAAAACTGTTACAGATATCTCATACAGCATTTTAACAAAATAAAGTGTACATAGTCACAGAAATCCATCTCAAAAAGACGCGTTCACTACCACAATACATAAAGTATGGGGGAAGAATTGGCGACCAATTTGTGAGGTCATAGGGGTTAAATTGATGCAGGAAGCTTTCATTCGGAAAGAGGTCTGGGGTGTACTCTGTGAATTTCTCAATGCATACTCTATGTGGTCAGGGAAGAGGTTGTTTAGCTTAGGACATTAATGTGGTAGGATTCCACCATGGTACATGTGTAGTTTGTAGGTGGAGAATGGTGGTTATGGCGATACCTTGCGTCTGGTATCAGTGGTAGATTTTTTTGGAGGTGTATGTGGGACGGGTAGTAGATAGCTGTATATGGAAATTCTGTCGGGGTTGCTGGAGGGGTGGAGGGTAAGGAGGATGAGGAGGACATGACAGTGGTATGGGGTGGAAGGAAGGAGGAGGGGGAGTAAAGGGGAGGTTGTCTCTGACTGCCCCTAATTCTCATTTATGTGTATGTGGAGTGGCACTAATCAAGTGAATGGGTGTGTACATGGCATCAGCATACTGGGGAGTAGAAGAGGTGTCCGGGGTGAATGATTGGTAGGGTATAATCAATTTTTTTTTCTCTTTTTTTATTTCTCCCCCCTTGTTAGGTGGAATGGTGCATCGTGTTTTTGTAGTCGGTGGTTGTCTGATGGTGTATCCAACATGCCCATATTTCACTAAATTTGGTTGGGTTGTCATGAGATGTGTGAATGCGCCTTTCCATGTCAGCGACTCTACTAATTCTGGTAAACCACTCTTTGAGTGTGAGCACTTGTGTTGAGTTATAGTATAGCGCGACGCACTGCTTGGCAGCATTAATCATGTGCATCGCTAAGGATTTGTGATAGGATTTATGTGATAAAGGTGACTGGTGTAGAAGGAATTGAGCCGGGGAGAATTCTTAGTCATAGGAAGTGACCTGGGCAGTAATGCGGCAGACTTCTTTCCAAAAAGCTTGTAAAGAAGTACAGGACCACCAGATGTGTAGCAGAGTACTTTTTTCCTGGTGGCATCTCCAGCAGGTGTCTGGTATGGCTGGGTTAAATTTATGTAGTATAAATGGGGTACGATACCATCTAGATTGGATTTTGTATCCATTTTCTTGTGTAGTGACATTGATTGACCCTTTGTGGATATTTTGAAAAATATGTTCCCATTCCTCTTCCGAGAGTGAGATAGAAAGGTCATTCTCCCAGTTTTTGCAGGCTGTGTTTTCGTTGGCTTTTATATCAGCAAAGATAAGGTTGTGGGTTAAGGATATTAGATGGGGTTGAGACGTCTGTTGTGTGCAAAGCCTTTCAAAGGGAGTAAGTTGTCTCGAACACTGTGAGGCTTTATTCAGAGATTTTAAGTAGTGGGCGAGCGCTAGGTATGTCCAGGGGGGATAGGTGACCTGTCCATCTGGGTGGAGAGTTGGGATGCAGAGAGGAGCTTATCTTGGTGGAAGAACTGGTGTGCTCTAATATGGTCGTGTGGCCAGTTATCAGAGAGAAAAGATTTGTGCATGCCTGGTGGGAAAGCGGGGTTTAGTCCCATAGGGGTTAGCGTACCAGGTATGGAGGAAATTAAAGTTTGTCGTCCGGTGGAAGCATTCTAGGGTAGGACCTATTAAGGGGTGGAGGCGAACTTCTGGGGGAATGTGATTCAGAGGAATCCAGGCGAGAGAGTTCAGGTGTAAGTTTGTGAAAGATGCTTCCAGGGGGACCCAATCTTTTTGAAGCGAGTGTATATTCCAATCTGCTATTCTAGTGAGGTGGATAGCTGTGTGGTAGTTAAGGAGGTGTGGGAGGCCGATTCCGCCCAATCGTTTTGGTCTGGAAAGCTGTTTGTGGCTGATGCTAGGTTTGTGGCCCCCCCCAGAGGAATTGGGAGCAAATACTTCTATATGTTTTGAAAAAAGCAGGTGGTAGTCGTATAGGAACTGTTTGTAGTAGGTAAAGCATTCTTGGCATGGCGTTCATTTTGAGAACTGCTGCTCTGCCAAACCATGAGAATACTGGTTTGTTCCAGTTTTTGAGATCTGCAGTCAGTCTATTTATGAGGGGTAAATGGTTAAATATGTATAAATCTGAAAGTTTAGACGGAAACTGAATGCCCAGGTACGTTATTGAGTCATGCTTCCATTGATATGGAAAGTTCTCTCTGCATTGATCAACTAGGGGCTGAGGTAATGATACATTAAGAGCGAAGGACTTTGAGAAATTAATTTTGAGGTTGGAAATACATAAAAATTGTTTGAATTCCGATAATAATATTGGGAGGGATATCACAGGATTAGATAAGAATAGCAAGATGTCGTCTGCAAAGGTGGCATATTTATATTCCTTTTTGGGTGTACGGACCCCCTGAATGTCGGGGTTGAGTTTTAATTTGCGTAAGAATGGTTCGAGCGTGAGAACAAAGAGGACCGGGGATAAGGGGCAACCTTGTCTCGTTCCGTTTTGGATGGGGAAGGCATTCGACAGAGTGCCGTTGACACAGACTTTAGCTGATGGATTTGCGTACAATGAGAGGATTAGATCAGACATATGTAGACCCAATCCTATCGCCTTCAGGACTGCACCCATGTAATCCCAGGCCACCCTGTCGAATGCCTTCTCCGCATCCAAGGATAGGAAGAAGCCTTTTTGGTTGGTATGGGTCATCAGGTGGTGAGATTGATTGCTTTGATAGTGTTGTCCCTGGCCTCACGTCCAGGGAAAAAACCTACTTGGTCTTGGGAGACGAGGGAAGGAAGCAGTGGTATGAGTCTATTGGCTAGTATCTTGGAAAATATCTTAATGTCTACGTTCAGTAGAGATATCGGCCTGTAGTTGCTAGTTTGTGTAGGGTCCTTATCTTCTTTGGGTATAACTACAATGTGGGCTTCTAACATTCCTCTTGATAGGGGATTTGAAGGGGAGAGAGAGTTGAAAGCGTGAAGAAAAGGGGTTTGCAGAGTGTCTGAGAATGATTTATAATAGGCTACCGGAAGGCCATCTGGGCCAGGGATTTTGACAGGTTTCATCTGTTTTACTGCTTGTTTCCATTCCAATATGTTGATCGGGGATTCTAGGTTTGTGGCGATGTCTTCGGGGATCTTTCCTGGAGTGAATCGATCCAAGAATGAATTTATGTCGTCAAGTCTTTTGGGTGTAGGAGACATATGTGGGTCAGATTTGTTAAGGTCGTATAGGAAGGAATAGTAGTTTTCAAATTCATCCGCAATGTCTATGTTATGAGTAAGTGTCTTGCCGGTATGTGTGTTTAGGTGGTGTATCGTAGTGTTGGCTTTTTTCTTGCGCAAGGCTTGAGCAAGGAGGTGGCCACATTTGTTCCCAAATTCATAGAAGAGTTTCTGGGAAAGGGTGAATTTTTTCCTGAGAATGAGGCCTAGTTCTTCTTGTATGTGCGTGCGGGTCTCAATGAGTTCTGAGTGGGTTTGGTGTGCTAGGTTACACTTGTGTATCGCTTCTATTTTTTTCAGTTTGGTGAATAGGGTAGCTAGTTTGGTTTTCTGTTCTTTCTTGATCGCCGCTGTTAATGAGATTAGTTTACCACGCACTACGCATTTGTGGGCTTCCCACTGTGTTAACTTTGATGTGTCAGGGGTGGCATTATCCGTGAAGTAATTTGTTAGACAGTTGCGGACTTCTTGTTCATTCTTGAAATCTGTCAGGATAGTTGGGTCTAGTCTCCATAGGTAGGCGTGATCGAATTTGTCTGGAAAAGTGAGTGTCATCGTGACAGGGTGGTAGTCTGAGAATGTCATTGGTTCTATGGTAGCCCCCGTCAGTATTGGTAGGTCTTGTTGTGTGAGAAAAAAATTGTCAAGTCTTGAGTATTTGTTGTGGGGGATAGAGAAGAATGTAAAGTCTTTATCACTCGTGTGGAGAGTTCGCCTGGTGTCATGTAAGAGAAGGTCTTGGAAGCAACGTCTTATTTGTTTAAGTGCTCTATAGGGCAGGTGAGATTTACCAGAGGAGGTATCTATGAGGGGGTCTAGTGGGATGTTAAAGTCTCCTCCTAGGATCAGGATACCTTCCTGGAAGGCTGCAAGGCATCGTGAGATAGCTCGGAAGAAGGGAACTTGTGATGAGTTGGGGCTGTATATGTTTGCTAGAGTTATTTTTTTGTTTCTAAAGGTACCCTTAAGAAAACATATCTTCCCTGGTCGTCAATAAGAGTATCCGAAATTTAAATGGGGACCTTTTTTGAGAGGAGCACTGAGACCCCTTTGGATTTGGAGATAGGGGAGGTTGAGTGGTAGCTTTGGGGGTAAAATTTATTAGAGTTGGGCGTTTTCTTTGAGCTGAAGTGGGTTTCCTGTAGGAATATTACGTCTGCCTTCATGCTTCATGTGAGAAAGTAGTTGGGAACGCTTTTCTGGGGTATTTAGGCCCTTGGCATTTAGGGAAATTAGCTTTAGCGAGAAATTGGAGGATTTTGGTTTGTGAGAGGTCATGTTAAATGTAGAGGTAGGAGTGTAGGACTGTTCAGGGAGGTTCAGGGGAGTCAGAGACAAAGGGAGGGGGAGTGGATCGAGAGGGAAAACCAAATGGGGAGGTAGGGGTGTGAGGGAGAGGGGGATGTGGAGGGGGAAACCCGGTTAGGGTTGGGGAGGTAAAAGAGCGAGATCAAGAGTGTATAGTTCACTCCCTTAACTAGGGGGGTCAATACCGGATGTGGGAATTGACCTGCAAGCCCACCGTATATATGTGGAATAGTCCGACGGGGGTCAGCGGTGTCTACCAGAGTCCGCTGCGGGGGATAACAGTAGGTGTCGAGGGCGTGGCCTGGCGAGACAAGAAGATGGGCGCTTAGTCTCTGTGCTCCAGCCACCACGGTACAATACGAGCCTACACGGAGGTGTTTTCGCCCTCATCTCACGCTCAAAACATGGGGACTGCCTCCCGGACTTCGTCGGCCTCTAGATCATGCTCCCCAAGGGAGCAAAACACCGGTCTGAGCCAGAACATCCCTGAAATGTTCAGGACCCCCCGAGGCAATATGGTGGCCTCCCGTCACGGGCACTCTCAAGCCTCCATGCCGGCCGCGACTGACTCGCCTCCCTCACTACCACTGAACACTAACCCGATGTCCTCCGGGATAGAGCTCACACCTCAGCCCCAACTCAACATACAGGATCTACGGACCATAGCGGCAGACATTAAGGACACCCTGTCGGCAGCGATTGCTGACCTGCAGGTAATGATCCGCTCACTTAACGACAGGGTTCTCTCAGTGGAAAAGGTAACCAACCGCCATGAGGTGACCATGGGCAAAGCTACCTCACGCATCGACTCCCATACCAGACAGATGAGAGATATGCAGCGCCATCTAGAAGACCTCGAGAACCGCAGCCGACGCCACAACCTACGGATTAGAAATGTGCCGGAATCGATCGAGGGTGATCAGCTTTCCCCAACGATTATCAGCATTTTCAACGACCTGCTTGGTCGCCCGCCACAGACAGCCGTTAAGATGGACAGAATACATTGCACTCTGCGTCCGAAAGGTAGGGAAGCTGACCCCCCAAGAGATATCATATGCCATATAGTCGACTTCACCCTCAAGGAAGAGATCATGAGGCAAGCCAGAGGCAGACCACAAATTCTTTTTGAGGGTCACACCATACAAATATACCAAGATCTGTCGGGGATCACTCTCCAAAACCGCCGTGACCTGAAACCCTTACTGGATGTCCTGCGAGCCAGGGGCATTCCGTATAAATGGAAATTCCCATTCTGTCTCGCGGCCTCCTCACAAGGTCGCTCAGCTCTTCTCAAAGTGCCCGAAGATCTGCCGCATTTCTGTGGGACTCTGGGCATACCAATTGTGGAGGTCCCAAATTGGTATGCAGACTACCGCCACTTCCTGACGAAGAGGGACCTACTTCGGTACGAACCCATAGAAGCCCAAGACAGCGGGCACCGTAGGAGACATTCTCCCACCCCCATTGGGCGCCATCAATTTTCCCGCCACCCGCACCGAGAAGCGAGCCCCTCTAATTCTCCCAGGGCTAGAAGGACCCGCCGAGACTACTTAATCTGGGTTGTCTCTTTCAGTTCTTTCAGTAATTTTGGGACTGTTGTAGCCGCTTTTAGGCCAAGTTGAATTCCCCTCCCGAGTGTTCCACCTTTTATTGGACTACATACTGGCTGTTCTATGAGCGTTCCGTTCGCGCTACCTCACCCGTGAAGTTTCTTTATACCACCTCTATGGCCCTATTCTGGCTTCTAAGGTAACTGATAGAAGGACTTCATGATCATTCATACAATGTGCTGTTTACACTTTGTACCCGGAGAGACTGTTAACATATGCCTCTGGCCTTTCCCCATCTGACTGGTGGAACTACATTACCCATGCTCCTGTTCGGCCTGAAGTCTTGGACCGGCTGACGTCATACAAGCCGCCTCCCTCCTGTGTTCTGCCTTATCTCGCGACCAGACACTTTCGCTCTGCTTGTGCTCCCTCTCACTCCTTCCCTGCCATCCGCCTGTTTGGCCGCCAACCCGAGGATCTTTCTCCGTCTACCGGAGTCTGGACACGGCCATATCTTCCCCTTCAGGTCGCACTACTACCGCTGATGGACACTCGAAGTTCTAACTGGGAACGAGAGGAAGCTAACCACATCTTATGTGACGACCGTTACCCCGCAAGCGACCCGGGAACTGTGCCCTCTCTCCATATTCCTAATAGACTTTGCCAGGACTGTTCTGAGCCTGTCACATTATCTGTTACTGGCGAAAAGCTCGGACATGAGTAGTGAGTATGTGCTGACCTTGCAATTAGAATGTTTTCAATTGTTTTACAGTTTTAGTTATGTTTTTGTTCGCTCAGCACTGCTCAGCTTGGCTCATCCTGTTCTCAGCCCACAACCATCACCCATTCCGCTGCATTAGGGTGCCTTTTGATAACCTGGATTGTATATACAGGGGGGTTTTTAACACCTCATTCTGGCTGCTTTAGTGGCTGGATCGCACGTTTGGTACTCTGTTATGTATTTCATTTATAGCAGTTAAGTTAAAATCCTACACCATTTCCACCCCACACACTATATCGGGCTGATTTGCTTTCCAGCAGTCCCCTCTTTAGAAGCAGCACCCACCTACCTCCTCCGCATCTTCACTACCTGTGGTGGCAGACCCCTGTCTGCTGATAGTTCATCTTTTTCGTCCCATGACTGCCAACCCCCACACAGTCGAGGAACGGTGCGCTGTTTCTCTTGTTGAGTGACACATGCTGTTCTGTCACTGTACCTCATCGATTGTTGTCATCCCTGAGGCCAGTTGAATCGTTTTCTACTGCCTCTTCGGTTCCAGTCCAGTGGCCTTTTGGCCTCACTAAACACATCTCACAGGTATTAGATCTGCTCACACGTCTCACAGGTTTTAGTTCCTCTACCCCAGCTCCTCCCCATCCTGGTTTCTCTTTGCTCCGACATGACGGGTGACAATACCCCTTCAGCTCCAACCCCGAGTCACCAGCCCCTTTCCCCTCGCACTCAAACTATATTCGATCAACATCAGGGGTCTAAATTCCCCTGAAAAACGGTCACAGCTATTGCACTCGTTACAACAGTCTAAAGTACACATTGCCCTCATACAGGAAACACATTTCAGGACTAATAGCATTCCCAAACTACACAACTCTTATTTCCCCACAGTGTACCATGCTTCCAACACTGAGGCCAAATCCAAAGGCGTATCCATCCTCATCTCCAAACACTGCCCCTTTCAAGTGTTAGACGTCCAGAGTGATCCACTCGGTAGGTTCCTTTTTATTAAAGGGACCCTCCATCAAAGACACGTGACAATAGCGAACATTTATGCCCCAAACACCAATCAAGTCACATTCTTCCGAAACACGTGTGATCGATTGACCAGCTTTCAATCTGGCACCCTTATTGTGGGCCAAGACTTCAACGTCGTGCTCACTAGGCTTGTGCAATTCGTTTCGTAACGAATTGAAATTCGTCCGAATTTAGCAACTTTCGGACATTCGGAAGCATTTGAATTTCCGAACAAAGCAATTACGAATAAGACCGAATCCGAAATAAATTATACCGCAAATAGCGAATGCCCGAATGTCTTCGGCATAATTCGTTATGAAAAAGTTACGAATGTACGAATCCATACAAAGCACAATAACACTCACTCTGCTCTGCTCTCTGCTTCTCCCACACCGTGCTGAACTCCCTCTCAAAATGGTGTACAGGGGCGGAGGTTATAGCCGCATGTAAAAAACGAAAGTAAAATACGAGATTTCGAATCCATTCGAAGCACAATAACACTCTGCTCTGCTCTCTGCTTCTCCCTCACCGTGCTGAACCCTCTCAAAATGGTGTACAGGGGCAGAGGCTATAGCCGCATGTAAAAAACGAAAGTAAAATACGAGATTTCGAATCGTTACAAATAACCGCAATGTATTTAGAAAAGTACAAATCCATTCGAAGCACATTAGGCATAATAGGCAGCGTCGTTGTGAGAGAGACACGGAAAATTACGAATCAACGAACCCAAAAAAAGTTACGAAAGTAGGAGTTGTGTCCAGAATCAACGAAAAACAACGTACTCTACCGAAAGTACGAACCCAAAAAAAGTTACGAAAGTAGGAGTTGTGTCCAGAATCAACGAAAAACAACGTACTCTACCGAAAGTACGAATTATAAAGCAACAAAAAATTCAACGAAAAATGTCGCTTGCAAAAATACGAATGAGTCCGAACACGAAAAATCCCGTCTAGCAAAATTACGAATGATTACGAATCAACAGGACCGGAAAGAAACGAACCGAAACGGAACGAATTTTTCCGTTGTGCACAAGTCTAGTGCTCACACCTACCTCAGATGTCTCTAATGGCACATTCTCCCTTAAATATAGAGCCCTGCGAGCAATTAAACTACAACTAAGTAACCTCCTACTGCACGATTCCTGGCGCACACTTAATCCCTCTACAAAGGATTTCACGTACTTTTTCGCCCCGCATAATAAGTACACGAGACTAGATTACCTCTTCCATACCCAACATGACCTGACGTATCTGTCCAAAGCCACGATTGAACCTATGATACTCTCCGATCACAACCCCATTTCCATGACTCTTACCCTCCCACCGACTAGCACAAAATCCAATATTTGGAGACTCGACAACTCCCTCCTCACAGACCCCAACAACATTCAGAATATCTCTCTAAGCCTCTCCAACAACTTTTCGAAAAATGCCTCAGAGGATGTGTCTCCTGAGACGCTCTGGGCCGCACATAAGTGTGTGATCAGGGGAGAACTCCTCTCTCTAGCAGCTAAAAGATCTCGGGCTAAGAAAGCTTGAATTGTAGACTTGACCGCACGCATACGTCGGCTTGAACAGACGCACAAATCTTCTCTAGCCGAGACCACCCTCTCGGAATTAACGCAGGCTAGAGAGGAACTCTTAGGGGAACTCACTTATGTGCTCAAACGTAAGTTCGCTATGACCCAAAAGCTTTTCTACGAATTTGGTAATAAGTCAGGCAAGCTCCTAGCGAGGGCCCTGCAAGCCAAACGGGCGGCTTACACCATCCACAAACTACGGATGCCATCGGGGGACCCCTTGGTCAAGCCGGACGACATCTCTGACCAATTTGTTCACGACTTCACTGATCTATACAACCTCCCCAAGACTCGAACGAATGTTACACCCTCAGACAGGAGCTCAGCAATGGCTGATTTTTTAGCAAAACATAGCCCAACCCCCCTTTCACCGGAGGACTCTGCAGACCCAGACCTCCCCCTCTCAGTTGATAAAATTGCCACGGCCTTACATCAAATGAAACCGGGCAAAAGCCCAGGCCCGGACGGGCTAACAGTCAGTTACTATAAATCCTTCCCCGATACTTTGTTACCCCACTTGGTTAAAGCCTTCAACTCCTTAACACCTCACTCAGCTGTCAGTAGGGAGTTTCTTGAAGCCCACATTACACTCATTCCACAAACCAGGCAAAGACCCAGAGCTAGTCACTAACTACCGCCCAATATCCCTCCTCAACGTAGATTTAAAACTCTATGCCAAAGCCTTAGCCAACCGCATCCTCCACTTACTACATAAACTGATTTCCTTAGATCAGGTTGGTTTTGTCCCTGGCAGGGAGGCCAGGGATAACACCATCAAGGCCCTTAATGTCCATCATTGGTTATCCAAACAGTCGACACAGGGGTTTTTCCTTTCTCTGGATGCTAAGAAGGCGTTCGATTGAGTGGCCTGGGACTACATGGAAGCTACACTTCGAGTGATGGGTTTTCCCCCTCGATTGATTCAAATGATCATGGCAGTCTACACCAACCCGTCTGCAAAACTCAGGATCAATGGCCGCCTGTCGAACGCCTTCTCCATCACAAACGGCAGCCGTCAGGGCTGTCCCCTCTCCCCCATAATTTTCATCCTCACCATGGAGCCTATGTTGCGTAAAATAAGAGACAACCCGAACATTAAGGGTATTAATGTCCGGGACGCACAGTACATCCGCACATGCGGATGATATACTTATTTTTCTATGGGACCCCATCACTTCAATCCCTAACCTTCTGGCAGACTTCGCATTGTTCAAATCAATCTCCAATTTACAGATTAACTTCACTAAATCCAAGGCATTAAACGTCTCCCTGCCTCTTGCACTAGTTTCACAATGTAAACTTAACTTCCCCTTTGGTTGGGAGCCCGCTGCGTTTACGTATCTGGGTATCAAAATACCGTTGAAGTTGTCCGATCTTTACGCAAATTTTTTTTTACCAGCCCTCCATGCGATTCAAGAGGATCTGCACAAATTGCACTTTGGTACTTTTTCTTGGCTAGGCAGAATCACCATTGTAAAAATGAACGTCCTACCCAGAATGCTCTATCTTCTTCAAGCCATCCCAATTACACTACCTCCCTCGTTCTTCACCTCATACAAACGCATGTGCAGGACTTTTCTTTGGGCCTCCAAATCCCCTAGATTGAGCTGGGAAAGGTTAGCGCTCCCCAAATTAACAGGAGGTCTTGGTCTCCCCGACATCCAAAAGTATCACTGGGCGTGTCACTTGACTAGGGTTGTGGACTGGCATGTCCACAGTCACAATAAAAATTGGATCGTACTTGAGAACGCCACCTCTAGTGTCCCGCTCACACATCTTCCTTGGATCACACGCACTGCCATACCCACTGACGACTCCAAACAGCCTCTCATCGGAGCTACCCTGTCCTGTTTTGCCAAAATATGCAATTATTTGAAAGTCACACCCTCCCCCGGGCCGATGACCCCTCTGGATTGTAATCCCGACTTCATCCCAGGCCTGCTTTCTCACACCACCACCAATATCCCCGACAACCCCCCGTGTAGAGCACATAAGTTCTTCCGCAATGGTAACCTCCTGTCCTATCCAGAACTCACCGACTCGTTCCCGAACCGTCGCATCCCTTTTTACAACTACTTGCAAATCCGACATTTCCTACACTCAAATAGATTGCCCGCCTCCTAGATCAGAGACCTCACACCTTTCGAAACACTCTGCTACAATGGTGAACCCCAACGCCACCTGATATCGACCCTATACACTCTCTTGTTCTCCACTCACAAGATCAAAGATGATAACTTGGTCCAACAATGGGAATCAGACCTATCCATGCAACTCTCCGAATTGGACTGGGAACGCGTTTACATGCACATGCACAAAGGGACAATAAATGTTTCCACTCAGGAGAATAGATACAAACTATTCTCCAAATGGTACAGGACTCCCGACAGACTCCACAAGCACTATCCTGACCTCCCCCCGACTTGTTGGAGATGTAACGCTAGCACTGGCTCACTGCTCCACATTTGGTGGGACTGCCCCCTCATCCGACCTTTTTGGACTGAGGTGCACCGCCTCATCTCGCAGATCACCACGTACACCCCAGACTTTACCCCCGCACAATATCTGCTTCATCATTCCCCCAGGCCCCTGTCTAGCTACAAGAAGTCCTTGACCATGCACCTCATAAATGCAGCTAATCTGTGTATACTGTACACTGGAGATGCTCCACGTCTCCAACGATAGCAGAGTGGAACCGACGGGTTGACAAGACCGCAGAAATGGAAAAGCTCATATTCCAAGCTCATGACAACCCTACTAAATTTACTGACACCTGGGCCTGGGCCTGTTGGATACACTATAGAGACAATACCACACAATCACCCTCACCACACCACACCACTCCTCCGTGCACGCCTGACGTACCCCCCCAATAGAAATAATCCCTTAGCTCGCCCCAACCTTCTCTCCCCCCCATTCTTACGGCCCCCTTCATCCACATACTTGTGGGTGCTTCTGTATACACGCTTCCCAAATAACCGCCAATAGTTGCCATATACCTGCTTGAGTACAAAATTGCCCCTGAGGGACCACTGGATCCCCCCTCCACCTAGCTTATGCAGCACTACCTTCCCTACTAAGCCTCACCTATGTCTTTCAATACACCAGCACTGCCTTGCTAAACCTGAAAACCCAATTATGGCCCCCGATCTCTCACAGTGAGTTCCTGTTTAGGGGTGAGTGGATAGAAGGTCGACCTTGGCTGGTGTTCTCCACATGACCCCATGGCTTACATCTTAGGCCTCCCCTATTTCCCATCTTTTTAGAGCAACCTTTCACACCTCACCCCTCACTCAACATTTGTTACATTTACTTAAACGCGAGCGGATGGACCTAGCCTGCCTTCACTTTACTTTAGGTCTTTGCAGTCCGGTCTGCCTTTATACGATATTTCATTGGTTACTATTATTTTGTTGCTCTTGATCTACCATTTATTGCTTCAATGTGTATTGCGTACAATGTGTTTAACTTGACTAAACGTTTCTGATTAACTGTAAACTTGCAAAATCTAATAAAACATTTTTGGAAAAAAAAAAAAACAGTAGGTGTCGATCAACGAGATGGGTGAGTTCTGAGTCCCTTGAGGTCAGTACACGTGTGAGTGGTGCTTAGCGTATATGTTCTGTCCGGGAGCAGATGGGGAATAAGTTTCCCCAGTGCTCCCTGTGACAGAAGGTGCTGGATATAGAGTCACGGTGAGAAAAAAAAAATGGTTGGGCCGATGAGAACGGTCCATTACATGCCGTCAGTTTAATGTGGAAGAGTTTCAGGGTTTAAGCAGTACAGAATAAGGTATAAAGAAAATTTTACATTTAACGTGGTATAGGCAGGCAGTGCATGGATAACACGGAAGAGGAAAGTGCATAGTTCGGGGTTGCGAGTATCTATAACTTGAAACATCAAACATGAGTGAAAGATTTTACCTGACACTGAGTGGAGAACAGGATTCTGATCTAAAATCGTAACTACTTGTACCTGTATAACAACAGCATTGGCCACAACTGTGGCCAAACATTAGATAACATTACCCTGGGGATGTTTGTGTCGGTCAGTTGGCCTTGAGGGGGGCACGCCCATTCCCGGGCTACCACACCAAGCTTTGTATATCTCAGGTAGGGGAGATGTTATTGCTCTCACATGGGATATGTGCCAATGTTATTTAAGAGGATCTATAAGAGCCCTACCTGAGCGTAGCCCCCTCGAAGCCCCGACCATGAGTTCATTGTTGGAGGAGCAAAGGATTTGGTGTCTTTTTTTTTTCCTTTTTTTTTTCCCCCTATGGAGTGAGAAGGGTTAAGAACATTCAGATAACAAATGCACACATCATGAAACAATCTTAGTGCTGAAGAGGAGTGTAAGGATGGGGAAGATAAGTGTAGCGCCCTCCTCACTCCCCTCTTCTTCTTCAGCTCGTCTGTCTCTTGTCTAGCGGTACCTTCAGAGGAGAAGGGAGCGGGGACACCACGCCTGGCCTTCACCACACGTGTCAGTGTGGTGTAAGCAAAGTTCTTTTACCTTCGGGTCAGTGCTGTGCACCTGGAGCCTCCACCGAGAGTTACCTTAAACAATGTCTGTCAGGAAATGAGCCCCACACCATTAAAGTTCAACACTCCTTTATTCCTCTCGAATGAACACAATCAGTTGAACTCCCTTGTAGAAACAGAACAGAAAAGGAGGTGTGGATGCGAGTAGGCCCAGACACAATGTGCTCTCCACTTTCCTCCCTGAAAGTGAGTTGCGGTCTCCGAGCGGGGGGGGATTTCCTTCCAGGCGGTCTCCGATGAGAGGCTCACCCGTCACTGGCAATATGCTGCACCAGGTCTTCGAGTGAGGAGCTCCCCCCGGTCCATTACGTCTTCCGGATTCGGGTACCCAATCCCTGAGTACCCTAGGATCTCCTTCCCTCGCGGAACTCAGTGTTGGGCACTGAGCTCCAGACCTCCATCCGAGTACCTCACCCCAGGCTAAAGGTGCCTGGGATGGAACACGACCTCTGGCTGTCCTCTAGGCCTAGGCCCGCCTAGAGAACCGACACGAACCACCGCCCACAGGCTGAAGGTGCTTGGGACTCGACCCCGCGACAAAGATGGCCGGCCCCTTTATACCCTCTCCCAGCAAGCACGGCAGGTTCCCCGCCCCACCATACCGCTGCCGAGGAAGGACAAAAAGGAGGCACGGCACATAGCAATGATTCAACCCCAGCCCAGGGCGACAGCGCCACCTGCTGGGCTGCAGGGAATTACACATCACTAATGTCTCTGCCAAGTTCAAATTACACCCGGGAAAGTACATACCCGCTACACTCTCCCCCTGTTGGTTTGACACTGGTCCCCAGTGTCTGGAGTAAATCATGCCCTCAACGGCTGACATAATCCAATCCAGAGACCGACTAACAATTGTACAAAAATAAAACTTTTAGGAAAAACTACCCAACTGAAACATTGTGTCTGAGTCCTGTAATAAAAAGGGAATAAAGAAAGAATAGAAAAACAACAGCATTAAACCATAACTTTGAATCACATATTCACATTTTACTTTTCCCACCCATCCTGACTAAGACCCACCCCATACTCAGTGGTCTTCATGGGATGCTCTCCTGCAGAGGGAAAAGAAAAGAGATTAACACACATAACCCTGACACATGTATTCGTGTGAGAGAAAAGAAACTTCTCCTGGAAGAAATCCCTTTTCTCCAAAGAGTGAGTGCGTGAAAAGTGTTTAACATTGTGCAACACTGCCACCTGGTGACAGCACCGCGGTAACTGCACTCGTGGAACTTTTCCTCTTCTCTTTGACCCTATCTACCCCAGAGTCTATGATCTCTTGTAGGAAAGGTGAAGAACAACAGGAACAGTCCTTCATTCCTCTGGGCACAAAAAGCAACGGGCCCCAGAAAGTTCAGCAGCATAACAAGAACGGAGTTTTTTCTCTCCTACAGGTAAAAACGGGGATGCGGCAGAACAAGTGGCTTCAAGTGTTGATCCATGGTCTCCAGATGATACTCCACATCTTCTCCTTCCTTGCGCCGGATCAACACCTTGTCTGCATGGATGTGCCGTCCTAACATCCACTTTGCCTTGCAGTCTTTAAAATGTTGAGAGGCCTTTGGAGAGCATGCCAGGTACCTGCGGGCGTTGGTAACCTGAAGGTGGGTCCACACAAAGTCATTGTACCAGCGCTCCCGACACACTTCCACCTCATAGAGCAGTTCCTTCGACAAGTATGGATACTCCCATCCGTACTCTGCAGCAACCTTCTGGCCAAATAGGCATTGTAGTCTCACCAAGGGAGGCATGGTAGCTTAGTCCCCTTCGCCAGGCAAAACTATTGAGTCCGGGTGGCGAGGGACCTTGATCACATCTGATCTGGGTATCGGTGCCCGCAGTAACAGTCTCTTTTCCCCGGTCTTCGGTACAGATGGCACCGGGGATGTAGAGGCAGGCTGGGGACGGGACCCCTCTTCAGGTGCTGGTGCCTCCACCCGGGGCGTACTTTCCCCTGTAGACTTGGGTGGATCCCTGGTTCTCCGGGATGAAGCGAGAGGTACTTTGTCCCAGCCCTTCTCGGCAAACAGTTCGTCTATCGCAACGTCGTCTCCCATGTCCGAGAGCGACTCCAGGTCAGAGGTGTCACACTCCTCTGCGAGCAGTAACCCTGTAGTGGAGACTGAGTTTTCACCTCTTCCCACACACCAAATCTCTCTGCCAGGCTTACCTCGGCCTTTACTTGAAATGGGACATCTGGAACTCTTGTCGACGGATCCATCCGGGCCGGTCGTAAGCGGGCGAGACGGTCCACCACAACCGCTGGTCGCGGCTACCATACCGGTCTTTCTCTTCGGTGGTGGACGCTGCGAGACAGTGGTGACCGAGTCAGCATCCTCAGATTTCTCCCGTTGAGTTTTTACTACCTCCTCAGCGGTCGCTGCAGTGTGCGTAGGGGTGGCTGTCACAGCAGTGATTCCTCCTCTCTGAGTGGTGTTGCCCGTAGCACGGCCAGGGTAGATGGTTCTCGGCTTCTCAACCGCCGGATCCACTTCGAACAGGAACTCCCCACAGGCCTCACATCGCTCGAATGGCTTCAGTTGGCACAACAGTCCCGAACAGCGGGGACAAATCACACCCAGGGCCTCAATATCCATGCACGAATACAGGGCGAATCGACCCCTTGGCTTTAGCCGGATCCTCGTATCTATTACCGGAGCAGCAGCAGTCAATGTCGTGGTGGAAGGGTGAACTAGAATCCACAATGTATGTCCGAACATGGTGACCTGTTGCTGATCCATCGCACACTGCAAAGTTTTTGCGCCAACGTCCCACGTGTAGTCCTTCACACGTATTGGACTTCTCCCCTTTGCTCCAGTTCACGGGCTTTTCTTCTTTTCTGTTTCTGAGTCACGCCTACGAACTAAGCGATGGGGGTGTGCCTGGTGGCGCAGTGCAATAGAAGCCCCCATGTGTACTACTTCACACGGCTGAACTTTGCCCTTTTTCCACTCTTCTGCGCGGGCCTTTCCCTTCATTGGGTCATGTCCATGACTTCGAGCAGGGATGCACTTCGGCCAATGAAGGCCTGCCTACTCGTAACTCTTCCAGCAGACACGTTCAATTCTGTGGTGCACAAACACTATGCCGGACCCGAGCCCCCACGTGCCCTCCTCACTCCCCTCTTCTTCTTCAGCTCGTCTGTCTCTTGTCTAGGGGTACCTTCAGAGGGGAAGGGAGCGGGGACACCACGCCTGGCCTTCACCACACGTGTCAGTGTGGTGTAAGCAAAGTTCTTTTACCTTCGGGTCAGTGCTGTGCACCTGGAGCCTCCACCGAGAGTTACCTTAAACAATGTCTGTCAGGAAATGAGCCCCACACCATTAAAGTTCAACACTCCTTTATTCCTCTCGAATGAACACAATCAGTTGAACTCCCTTGTAGAAACAGAACAGAAAAGGAGGTGTGGATGCGAGTAGGCCCAGACACAATGTGTTCTCCCTGAAAGTGAGTTGCGGTCTCCGAGCGGGGGGGGATTTCCTTCCAGGCGGTCTCCGATGAGAGGCTCACCCGTCACTGGCAATATGCTGCACCAGGTCTTCGAGTGAGGAGCTCCCCCCGGTCCATTACGCCTTCCGGATTCGGGTAACCCAATCCCTGAGTACCCTAGGATCTCCTGACCTCACGGAACTCAGTGTTGGGCACTGAGCTCCAGACCTCCATCCGAGTACCTCACCCCAGGCTAAAGGTGCCTGGGATGGAACATGGCCTCCCGCTGTCCTGTAGGCCTAGGCCCGCCTAGAGAACCGACACGAACCACCGCCCACAGGCTGAAGGTGCCTTGGATTCGACCCCACGACAAAGATGGCCGGCCCTTTATACCCTCTCCCAGCAAGCACGGAGGGTTCCCCGCCCCACCATACTGCTGCCGAGGAAGGACAAAAAGGAGGCACGGCACACAGCAATGATTCAACCCCAGCCCAGGGCGACAGCGCCACCTGCTGGGCTGCAGGGAATTACACATCACTAATGTCTCTGCCAAGTTCAAATTACACCCGGGAAAGTACATATCCGCTACATAAGGAATGTGGGGAGAATTAGAGGAAAGAAGGGGGATAAGGGGGGAGATATATCCAGCCGATGAGGAGTAAGAAGAGCAAGGAAAAAAGGGGGGAGGTAATTGAATGGGGTCTATACTTAGTCCAGCTTCATTTGCGTGGCTTTTCGGAGTGTTGTTCGTCAGATTCTCGAGGTGCCAGTACGATGAGGTATCTTGGGGTAGATAGTCTCTGAGAACAAGATGGTAGGAATTCACTATTAACCAGGCTATGACTTTGTGCTGATCATCAGGGAGATTTGATCACGTGGATTGTTCCGGGGTAGTTGTCTATTTACTGTTGTCTCTTTGGGTGACAAATCATTTTCGATAAGTCACTGTTGTGTACATAGGAAAAATGGCCGGGGTCCCCCAAAGGAGGATCCAGGGAGTTAGGGTCAACAAAGTAGTCCGCACGGTTTAGCAGAAGGCTGGTGGGTGAAGCTTGTTGACATCAGCTGGATAAGGTTTAGGACGAAGTGTCTAAGGGTTAGATCATCTTGTGGCATACATGCCGGGTCACATGGATTAGTCAACATTAGCAAAATGGGGTAGGTGGGTTCTGGTCTGAAGTATATGTCAGTTGAGTAACCGGCTGGTATAGTAAGGAGTAGGGATGAGCTTGGAGTTCGAGTCGAACTCATGTTCGACTCAAACATTGCCTGTTCGCCCGTTCGCCGAACAGCGAACAAATTGGGGTGTTCGCGGCAAATTCGAAAAATCTATGGGAGAAATCTAAAGTGTTAATTATAAAGGCTAATATGCAAGTTATTGTCCTAAAAAGTGTTTGGGGACTGGGGTCCTGCCCCAGGGGACATGTATCAATGCAAAAAGAAGTTTTAAAAACGGCCGTTTTTTCGGGAGCAGTGATTTTAATAATGCTTAAAATGAAAAAATAAAAGTTAAATATTCCTTTAAATTTCGTACCTGGGGGGTGTGTATGATATGCATGTAAAGTGGCGCATGTTTCCCGTGCTTAGAACTGTCCCTGCAAAAAATGTCATTTTTGAAAGAAAAAAAGTCTTTTAAAACTGACTCGCGGCTATTAATGAATTGTCGGCTCCCGGCAATACATACAAAAGTCATTGATAAAAAAAAAAAAAAAGCGTGGGGGTTCCCCAGAATTCAATTACCAGGCCCTTCAGGTCTGGAATGGATATTAAGGGGAACCCCGCCGCAAATTAAAAAAAAATTGACGTGGGGTTCCCCCAAATATCCATTCCAGGCCCTTCAGATCTGGCATGGATTTTAAGGGGAACTCCACCCCAAATAAAAAAAAAAATGGCGTGGAGTCAACCTAAAAATCCATACCAGACCCCTTATCTGAGCACGCAACCTGGCCGGCCGCAGGGGAAAAGGGGGGGACGAGAGAGCGCCCCCCCCTCCCTCTTGAACCGTACCAAGCCACATGCCCTCAACATGGGGAGGATGTCCCCATGTTGATGGGGACAAGGGCCTCATCCCCACAACCCTTGCCCGGTGGTTGTGGGGGTCTGCGGGCGGGGGGCTTATCGGAATCTGGAAGACCCCTTTAACAAAGGGGACCCCCAGATCCCGGCCCCCCCTATGTGAATTGGTAAGGGGTACGTTGTACCCCTACCATTTCACGAAGAAAGCGTAAAAAAATGTTTAAAAAAACATTCCGCTGAGCGGACCTGATGGGGAACTTTAGAAGGGGCGGGTCTATACATTTAAAATACTGAGAGGGAGTTCCCCATCAGGTCCGCTCAGGCACAACCAATGAAGGACAGCGCTGGACATCGGGATCGCCGCGGGACACTGGATTTCACCGCTGGAATGTTTTTTTTTTTTTTTTTAAATAAAGGACTTTTTCAAGGTGTTTGTGTGTTTTTTTTAAACATTTTTTTACGCTTTCTTCGTGAAATGGTAGGGGTACAATGTACCCCTTACCAATTCACATAGGGGGGGCCGGGATCTGGGGGTCCCCTTTGTTAAAGGGGTCTTCCAGATTCCGATAAGCCCCCCGCCCGCAGACCCCCACAACCACCGGGCAAGGGTTGTGGGGATGAGGCCCTTGTCCCCATCAACATGGGGACATCCTCCCCATGTTGAGGGCATGTGGCCTGGTACGGTTCAGGAGGGAGGGGGGGCCGCTCTCTCGTCCCCCCCTTTTCCCCTGCGGCCGGCCAGGTTGCGTGCTCGGATAAGGGGTCTGGTATGGATTTTTAGGGGGACTCCACGCCATTTTTTTAAAAAATTTGGGGTGGAGTTCCCCTTAAAATCCACGCCAGATCTGAAGGGCCTGGAATGGATATTTGGGGGAACCCCACGTCAATTTTTTTTTTAATTTGCGGCAGGGTTCCCCTTAATATCCATTCCAGACCTGAAGGGCCTGGTAATTGAATTCTGGGGGACCCCCACGCTTTTTTTTTTTTTTTTATCAATGACTTTTGTATGTATTGCCGGGAGCCGACAATTCATTAATAGCCGCGAGTCAGTTTTAAATGCATTTTTTTCTTTCAAAAATGACATTTTTTGCAGGGACAGTTCTAAGCACGGGAAACATGCGCCACTTCACATGCATATCATACACACCCCCCAGGTACGAAATTTAAAGGAATATTTCACTTTTATTTTTCATTTTATGCATTATTAAAATCACTGCTCCCAAAAAAACGGCCGTTTTTAAAACTTCTTTTTGCATTGATACATGTCCCCTGGGGCAGGACCCGGGTCCCCAAACACTTTTTAGGACAATAACTTGCATATAAGCCTTTATAATTAACACTTTAGATTTCGAACGTTCGAGTCCATTGTATTTAATAGGGTTCTAAAGTTTACACAAACATTTTGTCTGTTCGCAGATTCTGGTGCGAACCGAACAGGGGGGTGTTCGGCTCATCCCTGGTAAGGAGCGAGTTCAATGGAGTATAACGCAAGGGCAGGGAGAAGTGTCTATCAATTGGTTTGAGCTATTGCAGGACAGATAATCGAAGTACAGGGGGTTTAGATCAGTGTTGCCAACCTACCAGATTGAAATTTACTGGCAGGACACCAAAAATTTACTGGCACAGCCAAGTTTTTACTGACAGTTTACAAAAGTTACAAAACTACATCTTTAAGCGCAAATTTCAGTGTTTAGGCTACAAACAAGGCAAATAGCAATGTGATTTAAGGTAGATATTAAGGTAAAAAAAAACATATTTCTGTTATTTTTCGATATAATAAGGGCAGATTATTTAGTCCATCAGTTTTTGTCACCCATGTCCAACTGGAGAGATTTCCCCTTCACTTCTGTTCCATAACCACCACAGACAGTGAGGGGAAATCCCTGGTAGCTACTAGGATCACCAGAATTTATGTTCCCAATTCTAAAGACCCCCTGCCACCATCACCTCCTGACACCATCAGACATCACCCCCTGTCACCATCAGACATCACCCCCTGCCACCATCATCACCCCCTGCCACCATCATCACCCCCTGCCACCATCAGACATCACTCCCTGTTACCATCAGACATCACCCCCTGCCACCATCAGGCATCACCCCCTGCCACCATCATCACCCCCTGCCACCATGAGACATCACCCCCTGCCACCATCAGACATCACCCCCTGCCACCATCAGACATCATCCCCTGTCACCATCAGACATCACCCCCTGCCACCATCATCACCCCCTGCCACCATCATCACCCCCTGCCACCATCAGACATCACCCCCTGTTACCATCAGACATCACCCCCTGCCACCATCAGACATCACCCCCTGCCACCATCAGACATCACCCCCTGCCACCATCATCACCCCCTGCCACCATGAGACATCACCCCCTGCCACCATGAGACATCACCCCCTGCCACCATCAGACATCACCCCCTGCCACCATCAGACATCACCCCCTTCCACCATCAGACATCACCCCCTGTCACCATCAGACATCACCCCCTGTCACCATCCGACATCACCCCCTGTCACCATCATCCCCCCTGCAGGCTGCCTGTCTCAGTCTTTCTCTGAGACTGTAAGTGCACTCACCACCAGGCTCAGTCAGCCTCAGCCAGGCAGGGGTCCGTTGCACCAGTCCGGTCCAAGTCCGCGCAGAGACCGACTCCCACGCGCGCCAGAATCTGCTCTGTCCACTCCACCATGAGGCTCCTCAAATCCACCCGCTCAGACCCTGCCTGACACATCATTGGTTGCGCGGCGGGTGGGCTGGGCTTAGCAGAGGCAGCAGGAGGGCTCGGCTTAGGAGAATCGTATGTTCTCGCCGAATTCCGGAAGTGCGCATGCGCAGTTCTGTCACAAGCCGATCAATGCCATTTTTACTGGCACTTTTCTCCTGCTACGGACTTTCACGGACAGAAGGGAAGTGCCCTGTTTTTACTGGCTGTCCGTAAATCTACGGACGGTTGGCAACACTGGTTTAGATAAGTCTCCACTTTGGCATAAACAGATAATGTTCCCAGGTATTAAGAGGCCGAACTTGGGGGTTAAGTCTCCATGTCAGTTAAAAAAAAAAAGGAGGGGGGGATTGTGTACTGGAGAGTAAATACCTGACTAGGTGAGGCGAGCCTTGCGGTGCACTGGTGAAGCTGTTGGGCTTCCATTCCTAGGGACTCTGGAGTTCTTCAGCGGCGTGTGAGGAGGAGGAGTGTGGGAGCGGCATCGGTTGTTGCTGTAATTGCCCGCTTCATCTATGCTGTCCATGGAGGAGGCTCTTGTAGGAGATGGCAGACGGAAGTCACTGTACCAGTCTGGTAGATCAACGCGCTGGATGCCTATAGCAGTGCAGAAGTGTTCCAGGTCTTCCAGAACTTTAAGGTTCGCCATGCGGCCTGGATGTGTCACGGAAAGGCAAAATGGAAACTTCCAGTGGTAAATGATGGATTTGGCTCTCAGGACGTCCAGTAGTGGTCGTAGTTCTCTCCTGCGCTGTAGGGTGATGCCCGATAGATCCTGATAGATCTTAATCATAGCCCCGCCAAAAGCTAGCTGATTACGGCTCCGCAAAGCTGAAAGTCCATAAGGCAGCAAACTACGTCTCTGGGGGGTCTGTCTCCCTTCCCCTGGGGCGCAACGCTCTGTGGATTCTTTCAAAAGCGATCGGCCTGTCAGGGGATCTTTCCAGGAGATCGTTAAATACATTAGTGACCATCAGGGAGAGCTGGCTGGGGTCTACAGATTCTGGGAGTCCTCTTACTCTGAGGTTCCGGCGTCTTCCCCTGTTATCCAGGTCTTCCATGTGGCGGTTGATTTCTCTTAGGTGAATGGCGTGGGACTCCGTTATCTGCTGCACATGGCAAAGTGAAGTGTCATGGCGGGCCTGCGTGAGTTCCACCTCCTCCTCTCTGATTGCCATCGCCTGCATGTCAGATCTCATTTCTGAAATCGCCTCCATCAGAGTGTTCTTAATGTCTGCAGCTAAGCTGCGGAGATCGTCCAGGTTTACTGCAGGGGGTTGTCTCCTCTCCAGTTCCGCTCCAAGCGATCTCCGGGAACCAGAGCATTGTGGGCTGGGGCTCTGGGAGCGCGCCTCACAAGAGGAGGCCGCCTGCGAGGCCTGCATCCTGTCTTTAGGCCGCGATCTGAAAATCTCGGGGATATGCTTGCCGAGCTGCGTGTCCTGGCTCAGCGGTGATCGGGACCTTGTAGCTGAGGCACTGCGTTATGTTCTCATCATGTCTGAGGCGGTTTTGGGTTGGATAGCTGAAGTTGCAGGACCTCTGGGATCGGGAGCTCTGAGCTTACACGTCCATCTTGGACTGGCTCCTAACCACGCCCGAATATTTCTATACATGTTACAGCATGGTATTGCTTTAGACTCATAGGCGTGCGCAGCCTATTGCACCCCAAAGCTGGAACACACATGTGTGTGTATATATATATAAATATATACCGTATATACTCAAGTATAAGCCGACCCGAATATAAGCCGAGGCACCTAATTTTTCCACAAAAAACTGGGAAAACGTATTGACTCGAGCATAAGCCTAGGGTGTCCATCTGCATGCCTCACTGTGCCTCACTTTGCCTCGCTGTGTCCATGTGCATGCCTCACTGTGTCCATGCCTCACTGTGTCCATGCCTCACTGTGCCCATGCCTCACTGTGTCCATGCCTCACTGTGTCCATGACTAGACTGACGTTTAACATGGGAGTCTCTGGAAGGGGTGCCTGGCTTTGAAAAATCGGTGATCCCTGGCTGTAGGTCCCCCGGACAACAAACTTTGCACACTTGTAGAGGAAGAGTGGGGCTACATGTGTGCCAAGTTTGGGGTCCAGTGGACCTATGGCCGGCCAGTATCGGGTCCCCAAATTCCAGGAGATCAGGCGCAAAAAGGTGACTCGAGTATAAGCCGAGGGGGGCATTTTCAGCACAAACAAATGTGCTGAAAAACTTGGCTTATACTCAAGTATATACGGTATATACTATATTGCCAAAAGTATTGGTAGGGGGTTGGTAAAGTCAAGAAATATGCACTAGAATATGGATCACTTTTAGTGCATATTGATTGGCACTGATAGGCAGCACTGATGGGCACTGATGGGCACTGATTGGCACTGATAGAGGACAGGGGGAATTTCAAATTGAGCAGATAGAGAGGCTTGTGAAACTGTCAGGTAATCTAACTGCTTGCAGAGAGACCAGATATCAAAACCCAGCGGCGATGTCGGGATGGGCGGGACCGAGCAGCTATTAAACACCAGCCAATGATTGGGCTGCTTAAGAAACAAACAGTTGTTCTATTTAGTGGTGGTAATTGTGGCACATGCTGCAAATATTTCAGTAACATGCATTCTTCCTATGGATATGGGTACTGGGATGATTGCAGAGGAACTGGTACTAGGGTTTACCTCGATACTGCCCAGGATGGTCTGCTCATATTGAGAACTAGAGGATATCATCATACCACATGCTTGAATTGACCTGTAGTGGATGGTCAATTCTGTCTGGTAAGCCTAGTGTTTAATCACTGGGTGGAGGTCTGGACACAGCACATGTAATTGATTGTAATTTGTGTTGGACTTGGGACTTTTTACTGCACATGTTTGGATTGGATCTTTGTGGCCTTTTTTTTTCCTTTTTTCTTCATTTCTTCTATTTTTGATAATATGATAGGTGGTCACTTTTTTGATTTTTGAGTATTAGCGCAACATTTTTTATTTTATTTCATATTCTTATATATCAGGTGGTATGTTGCAGCTGCTTTTTAAATATGTTTTAACTTAGCACGGTATTCATGTTCACTATACACAGCATGTATTTTCCTGCCTGTGTATTCTTACCTCCTTGCTGGAGTACTTTTTTCACCCTGAATCCTTTCACATGTGTGGTTTGGCTGTGCTCGCCTATGGATGTTGCCTGCTGTGGGCTTCTATTTCTTTCCCTTCCATCACTTTCTGGCCCACCTCCTAGTTTGTTTGCCTGTATAAGACATGCTCAGTGTAGCTCACATTGCCAGAGCAACTTTCTACTTGCGTATCATGTGCCTTACTACCCATGTACCGACCCAGCTTCATTCATTGTCTGTGCTTGTTTGCTGCTCCATACTGACCTTAGCTTGTCTCCTGGATTTCCTGTTGTCTCCTGCTGCTTGTACTCTACACACGAGTGGTCTCTGAACCAACTTCTGGGCGTACCTGGGAGCCATGACTTGGTTACAGATTACTGCTAATCCATTCCCACTATCAGGGGCTCTGGTGAAGTAGCAGACTGGGGCTTAGACTCCGCATCCTGGGGAACCCCGAGTTGGCAATCTACAAGGGCTCACTACCACAGACGCATGACAGTTTGCTCAGGCCATGAGCTCCTCTGAGACTTTGCAGACTCTTCTGAAACAACGTCAGTATTTGGCACAGTGGGTTGATGTCCAGCAGGCCTATAAAGAATCTAGTGTCCAGTAGAGGGCAGTCCTTCAAAACTCCAGCTGCCTCCACCGCCTTGCTTGTCTGGTGATTCTAATACTTGCAGGACTTCATTAATTCACTTCAAGCAATGGGGCCACCATTTCCCTACTGATCGTTCCAAGGTGGCGTACATGATATCTTTCCTTTATGGAGATGCTCTGACCTGGGCCTCGTCACTGTAGGAGTGTCAAGACCCTACTGTTTCCAGTCTCTCTGCCTTCCAGCAAGCTTTCCGCAAAACCTTTGATGTACCTGGAAGGGCCTTACCAGCTGCTGGAGCTCTTCTTTGGCTTTGTCAAGGAAGCATGACTGTTAGTCAATATGCAGTTCAGTTTCACACTTCAGAGCTGGCATGGAATAGTGAGCCCCTTCAGCATTTTACAAGGGCATTATATATAAAAAGACCTGGGAATTTCTCTCAATAAAATCACCCAGAATGCCAACTCTATACGCATTACCAAAAGTACACAAAAGTATGGACCGTCCTCCAGGTTGTCCCGTTGTGTCAGGGAAAGGTTTTCTGACAGAATCAGCGAGTCAACTCGGTGATAACTATTTAAGACCTCATATGATGGCCTTAAGCTCCTACATTCAGGATACTGCTGAGCTCTTGATGGAGTTGTGGTGCCTAAGGGAGCCTGGCTGGTGGCCATTGATGTAGAGGCCCTCTACAACTCTATCCCCCATGATTTGTGGGTTAGAGTTGTAGAGGGGTTCATTTTTGAGAGAGGCAGCAGAGCTGCCACCTATAATGCGTTCATTCTGGGATTATTGCATTTTATTTTGACTTAGAACATCTTTTTGTTCAATTGCTCCCACTACCTCCAGGTGCAGGGGGTTGCTATAGGGACTCGTTGTACCCCATCGTATGCCAACCTGTACCTGAGGTGGAGGGAGAGACATATTTTTCCATGTTAAGAATTGCAGGATAGCCTCAGTAAGGTATTTATATGGCATAGATTCATTGACAACATCTTTGTGATATGGACAGGATCCAGGGAAAAATTATTTTATTTCCCGAAAGTCCTAAAGTTGAATGATTTCAACTAAAAATTCACTATGAACTATGATAAAAGGACAATACGTGTTCTTGATATCCAGATTTTCATCAATGATGTTGGGAGTGTGGGTTCAACTTTATTTTGTAAACCTTCAGCAGGAACCATGATTCTTCACTCTATGAGTTCCACTCCTAGACCCTTAATTTTGAGCATACCTTACAGCCAATACTTCAGGCTGAAAAGAAATTGTAACCGACAGGAAGACTATGAGACAGAGGCCAAGGCCTTACAAAATTGCAAGAGCAAGAGGCTACAGTCGATTATGTCTTAAAAGAGCCTACCATAGGGCTAATTTGAAGGACAGAGACACTCAAATTTTTGCCAAAAAAACAATAAAAACTGATCAAAAAGTTTGATTAATAATGCGTTTTCCAGGACAAAATCGGCAGGTCCGAGATATTATCCATAAATATTGGCATTTATTAGTAGCTGATGAAATTATTTCTAAATACATTAGTCCTTACTCAAATTGCATATAGAAGGTCTCAATCACTAAGGGATCAACTTGTCCACAGTCATCTAACAACAAAATCTAAACACCATGTTTGAAAAAGTACAGGGACTAGGTCATGTGGAAAATTTAATTTCTGTAGATACATGATGAATGTTAGTCAGATTATGCTCCCAAATGAAGAAATTTACAAGCCCAACTTCTATGCCAATTGTCAGACAATAGGCGTAGTATACTATATGGAATGCGAGTGTAAGGCTTTTTATGTCGGCAAAACTAAAAGACCGTTTTTTCACAAGGTCAGGGACCATGTGTTCCTGGTCTCAAAAAATAAATTGGAAACTCCAATCAGCCGACATATGGGGCTTTACCATATCTTCAGGTTATCCAAGATTACATTTTTTGCCCTTGAACACTACTACAGCGTGAAACTAAATGGATTCACACCTTATCAGCTATGAAACATCCAGGACAGAACAAGTCCATAAGCTAGAAGCCCTTCCTTTAAACCATTAAAATTCTCCCTTTTGTGAAGAAGAATTTTAAGACCGTGCTTATTCAGGATCAAGTTTTTTCGATCTGATGACAAAAAAAGACTATGTCACATTTGTTCTTTTCTTTTTATTTAATTTATTGTAACTCATTTTTGCTTAGGAGGGAGGAGCTTCTTATGGATCCCTACCCCTAATAATGTTTAAACCCCTTTTTTCTTCCTTTCACTCCCCTTCTTTTTGGGGATATATATTTATCATTTAACAGGCTCTTTTGACAATATTAAAATGTTTTTATGTTGGGGTTTGTAACGAAACGTCCACACTCCGCTTGAGTGCTTTCGTCATATACCACTTCCTCCCAGTCTGGATATAGATATCAGATATTCCAACTGCTCACAAGCACACAATGAGACGATACTTGTTTGTCTGCTGAACATGGACTGTCTATTATAACCAGAATACAAGTCTTATTTGCAGTAAAAGAGGAGGTGCATACCTCCTGCTCATATTACTCTACAATACATTTGTAAGCAGAAACCTAAGTAACACAAGCTAATTAACTAATCCCTTAAAGCAGCCTGGTCATTGTTATGATAAATCAGGATTTCACTACAGGTCAGACTTGTTGTCACCGAGCTTCACGCAGCAGATGATACATTATCATAAGTACAAACATAGGACATCTTCACACAAAAGCAGGAACTCCAGTAGGAGTTGGCTTGTCTCCTACATTGTACAGAGGCCAATGTGATCAGCTCTTTCAATTAATATGTTGAGTTCAGAATCAAACAAACAAGAATAGTCTTTACATGTAAAAGAAGGAAAAAGTGAAAAAACTGCGCTAAAACCCAAAATAACTCAAGCTGCCAGCACTCAAACAAAGTGATAAAGCATATATAAACAAATAGTGCAGCGCTAGAAATTTCAAAGTTGCTGCCAATAAGCAGCAAAGCAAAACATGAATGACATATGATTCTAAATGAATAAAACCAAATGATAGTGTGTCCTAGATAGGAACAACCAATAAGTGCTGATATATAAACCATATAATGGTGTTTCCTGGATTAGGAAAATGAACTAAGTGCTAATATGTGAACAGCAACCTAGAATAAAACAAAAAACAAAGAAATGGTCCATGCATAGATTAGCTCGGATGCAAAGCCATAACTATAGAACTGTCCTTCATAAAATCAAAAGGGTGTGGCCCATGTGACTGCACACAACTACAGTAATAATGAGTGCAAAAATAGAAAAAAGTAACAGAAAGTCCCAACAACATGTGCAAATAAAATGGGTGTCTTCTCATAGAGGGACCACGACCACAATGTTGACTGTTGAAAAACCACAATGTTGACAGTTGGGACTCATAACACAAGATAACAAATGGAGAGGTTGGGTACTCTTACCACATAAGGTGGACCCACCTGCCGTACGACAGTGGGTCAATAAGGCTTGATGGTCTCAAATGACCAGGATCGATGGAGCTGGATGCCGTGGATCTCTCAGGCCGTCTTAGGCGGAATGGTCCAGTGCACGACTGGCAGGGTGCAATTCCTCCTGCATGCGAACTCCAAGGAAATCCAAGATGGAAATGAAGGGTGAAAAAAAGGAGAACACTCCCAATGGTGCAGGTCAATAAAACCAGGTATGGGTTTATTAAATAAAATTTGTCTTACAAATATAGGTGTAATGACCTCACCCCTCTCACCCCTTCTCAGTCTCGGCTTGTCTTTCTTTGTCTAGGGGTGTTAGTGCTGGGGGGAAGGATGAGATAGACCACGGCCCATGTCCTCCATAGTGAAGAGGTGAAGGCCAGAAAGATCGGGCTTCGTGTAGGTGTCCTAGAGTCAAGTCCTGTTCTTCGTCCCTGACTCCTTTGCTCCTAGGAACCAGAGTTCCACACAGTGAATAGGTCCAACACAGTTTTATTCTTCTCAGCGAATAAACACACAGCACAGTTAAGTTGGATTCTTTTGCAACAACTTAGTCTTAATGGGAATAGGTCAAGGCACAATCCTTTCCCTTCTCTTGCCAACCACTGTGGTATCACCAGTGGCGAATAGCCACTGCCACTGACTATGTGAAATAGAACGTGAATTACCTTCGCTAGCACGGCCCCTGTCAGGGGAAGGATATCCGTCGAAAGGAGATACCGGAGGCCTCTCTGTCACCAGCGATGCTGCGCCGGACTCTCCAGAGAAGTTCTGCACACCAGACCTTACGAACTCAGACACGGGCACCCAAGGAGTTAGGGCCCCCTCGGATTCCTCCACCCTCGCGGAACTCAGTCGAAGGTACTGTGCCCCAGGCATTCGGCATAGTACCTCACCCCAGGCTAAAGGTGCCTGAGATGGACTCCATCTCCGCTCCGGCCAGGTCAAAGGCACCAGGGCCCAGAACACCGGGATGCCAGCACCCAAGCTGAAGGTGCCTGGGTGCGGCCACGTCCTCCGACTCTGCACTCTGAACCCCGTGGTAAGGGCGTCCGCCCCTTTTATCTCCTCTCCCTTTGCGTCACAGCGGGTTCCCCGCCCCGCTGTACCAGCTCCAGGGGAGGATAAAAAGGCACAATCCTGCGGTGTGAGTTCACCTCCGGCCCCCGGCAACAACGCCACCTATAGGCCCAGGGAATCTCACACCACCAGAGTCCTCCAAGAACCATAAAAGGGCCTCGGATCCCCTAGCAATCAGTGCATCTGGGTTACACTACCACCCAGATGCTTCCCCTAAATTCAAATACCCGCTACATAGGACAAAAATATAAAAAGTGATCACATATGCCCCTGTGGAAGACTTTGGAGTTGAAACGCGTCGGACTTGCCTTTGTTGCACCCCACATTGCTTTTAAATAACCATTTGTGATCACTTTTTATATTTTTGTCCTATATTTGTAAGACAATTTTTATTTAATAAACCCATACCTGGTTTTATTGACCTGCACCATTGGGAGTGTTCTCCTTTTTTTCACGCTTCATTTCCATCTTGGATTTCCTTGGAGTTCGCATGCAGGAGGAATTGCACCCTGCGAGTCGTGCACTGGACCATTCCGCCTAAGACGGCCTGAGATATCCATGGAATCCAGCTCCATCGATCCTGGTCATTTGAGACCTTCAAGCCTTATAGACCCACTGTCGTACGGCAGGTGGGTCCACCTTATGTGGTAAGAGTACCCAACCTCTCCATTTGTTATCGTGTATTATGAGTCCCAACTGTCAACATTGTGGTTTTTCAACAGTCAACATTGTGGTTGTGGTCCCTCTATGAGAAGACACCCATTTAATTTGCACATGTTGTTTGGACTTTCTGTTACTTTTTTCTATTTTTGCACTTATTATTACTGTAGTTGTGTGCAGTCACATGGGCCACACCCTTTTGATTTTATGAAGGACAGTTCTATAGTTATGGCTTAGCATTCGAGCTAATCTATGCATGGACCGTTTCTTTGTTTTTTGTTTTATTCTAGGTTGCTGTTCACATATTAGCACTTAATTCATTTTCCTAATCCAGGAAACACCATTATATGGTTTATATATCAGCACTTAGTGGTTGTTCCTATCTAGGACTCACTATCATTTGGTTTTATTCATTTAGAATCATATGTCATTCATGTTTTGCTTTGCTGCTTATTGGCAGCAACTTTGACATTTCTAGCGCTGCACTATTTGTTTATATAGTCTTTACATGTATCCTGGGAGATATTGTGGATAAATATAACTGTCCCATTTTAAGTAATCCAAGACATATTTTCTCAGTCTTCCGGGGGGCTTGTAATGTTGGCGCCATTAGCCATTTTCTCAGCATGTTTCCCCAGGCAGGATTCTGCCCCATTGCCCGAGTTTGGTTTATGGGTGTAGTTGAGTGACTGATGGCCTCCGCCTGAAGCCACTCCCTGCTCAGGGTAGATTTTCCAACATTGCGCCGTTGGTTCATCGTGCCTAGTCATGACGTCACTTCCGGCGCGGCCCACGCATGTGCAGTGGTTCTTTTTGGTGTCTGCGCTTTCACTGGTGCCATTGGACGCCGGCGGAGGTGGATAGGGTATAAGAGGACCTCCCAGCCTGCCCTTTTTTGCAGCAGCGTTTTGGAGTGCAGAGACATGTGAGGCACTGTCCTATGAAGGTAAAGAAAAGTTTGGCTTTATTTCTAAATCCTTTCCTTTTCTGGCTGAAAATGATGTGGATTGCATATTATTGAATCATCCCTTCTCTCATCCTGTTGTTAATTAGGACTTATAACAGCCTGGGATTTTCTCTTTGTAAGATTTATTTCCTGAACATTAAAAACAACTGAGAGCTTTTCTAATGCTGGGATGAATGTCTCTTTTTTTGCCATTTTAAAATAATTTTTGGACTTTGGATTTACTGGTAGGTTTAACCCTATTAGTCAATACATACACATATGTTTTTCATATACCGTATTTTTTGCACCATAAGACGCACCTGACCATAAGACGCACCTAGGTTTTAGAGGAGGAAAATGAGAAAAAAAATATTCTGAACCAAATGGTGTACTAAAATATTTTCCAGTGCCCATGAAATGCAGCCTGACCATTGCCATAGTAAACGCAGCCTAACCTTTGTCATAGTAAATGCAGCCTGACCATTGCCATAGTAAACGCAGCCTGACCATTGCCATAGTAAACGCAGCCTGACCATTGCCATAGTAAACGCAGCCTGACCATTGCCACAGTAAATGCAGAGTGACCATGCCACAGTAAATGCAGAGTGACCATGCCACAGTAAATGCAGAGTGACCAAGCCACAGTAAACGCAGAGTGACCATGCCACAGTGAACGCAGAGTGACCATGCCACAGTAAACGCAGAGTGACCATGCCACAGTAAACGCAGAGCGACCATGCCACAGTAAACGCAGAGCGACCATTGCCATAGTAAATGCAGAGCGACCATTGCCATAGTAAATGCAGAGTGACCATGCCATCAGTGGTGTATTTAGGTTTTGTGCTGCCCTAGGCCTGACTAAACTTGCGCACCCCCTAATTTAAATATGACACACCCCTTCCTGTCAAGGTCACACCCCTTCCTTTTTAAGACCCGCCCTGTCATCTTCCTGAGAAGAGGACAGAGGGACACCCTGGGAAGAGGACAGAGGGGACGCCGTGGGAAGAGGACAGAGGGGACACCGTAGGAAGAGGACAGAGGGGACGCCGTGGCAAGAAGGCAGAGGGGATGCCGTGGGAAGAGGACAGAGGGGACGCCGTGGGAAGAGGACAGAGGGGATGCCGTGGGAAGAGGACAGAGGGGACGCCGTTGGAAGAGGACAGAGAGACGCTGTGGGAAGAGGACAGAGAGGGACATTGTGGCAGTCAATAAGGCCTAGAGGATATCAGGTTAGGCACTTCCTAATGGATCAGTCCCTGAGAACAGTAATGGATAATGGCCAACAGGCCCTCTTACCAGACCCAGCGAAATCGCAACAGTGATCCCTCTGGCTGGACGTTCGCTCACTCTGGGTTGCCCGGGGTGACTCTAGTCAGTAGTGTAGCATGTCTGTATCCTGGCAGTGGGTCGGTCTTTCTCCCTCTCTGGTGGTGCGGGTACAATGTGGCTCCCTCTCTGGTGGTGCGGGTACAGCGGTTACAGTGTGGCTCCCTCTCTGGTGGTGCAGGAACAGTGTGGCTCCCTCTCTGGCGGTGTGGGTACAGCGTGTCTCTCTGGCGGTGCGGGTACATCGCGGCTCTCTGGTGGTGCGGGTACAGCGTGGCTCCCTGGTGGTGCGGGGTATAGCGTGGCTCCCTGGTGGTGCGCGGTACAGCGTGGCTCCCTGGTGGTGCGGGGTACAGCGCGGCTCCCTGGTGGTGCGGGGTACAGCGTGGCTCTCTGGTGGTGCGGGGTACAGCGTGGCTCCCTGGTGGTGCGGGGTACAGCGTGGCACTCTGGCGGTGCGGGGTACAGCGTGGCTCTCTGGCGGTGCGGGGTACAGCGTGGCTCTCTGGCGGTGCGGGTACAGCGTGGCTCTCTGGCGGTGCGGTTACAGCGTGGCTCTCTGGCGGTGCGGGGTACAGCATGGCTCTCTGGCAGTGCGGGGTACAGCGTGGCTCTCTGGCGGTGCGGGGTACAGCGTGGCTCTCTGGTGGTGTCCCCCAGCAGAGTATTCTCTTTTTCTCCTCTCCTAACACCCCCTCCCTCGCCTCCAGCAGAGTGCTTGCATGCTGGGGGAACTGGTGCCAGAACTCTGCAGGGACTTAATTTCCCATGATGCCCCCAGTGTCTTGTGATTGGCCCTCTGCTGTGGCCAATCATGGGGAGGGAAACAGCGGGCTGGAAGCTGGGTGGCGGCCCAGCAAATCCAATTAGAGCCGCTCTCTCTTTCTCTTCAGTTTACAGAAAGGGAAGGGGGCGGCGGGGGAGATATACAGACAGCCCGCACCTCTCCTCTCCCTGTCACAGCGCCGCTGCTCTATTTGCCAGAGAACTCGGCAGCGGCGCTGTGACAGGGAGAGGAGAGCTGCGGGCTGTCTGTATATCCCCCGCCACCCCCCTTCCCTTTCTGTAAGCCGAAGGGAGAAAAGAAGGAGAAAGCGTCTCTAATTGGATTCACCACAATGTGAGCAGAGTAAGGGGCTTTACCAGTGGCGGCGCGGGGGCGGAGCCAGTGGCGGCGGTCAGGGGATTCCAGCGGCTACAGGGAGCGATGAGAACAGAAGGCAGGGGCAGTGCCAGCGACGGCGGGGGCGGGGCCTGTCATGTATTCGGACTATAAGACGCAGGGACATTTTCCCCCATATTTCTGGGGGGAAAAAGTGCGTCTTATAGTCCGAAAAATACGGTACATTGCCTGGTAGTCTTTAAAATGTCCTCCTACTCTACAGGACCATTGCCATTGGAGTTCCTATATTCCCCTCTGTGGTGCACCAGATATCTCCTAATGTCAATATCCTCCTGACATCTGAGCCGCCAATTTGATGCTTATAGGATCTATATTGTTATCAGGTGGGGATTCTGTCCTATGCTTCTTTGAGAGTTGTTTTATGTGTTTTTGTATATTTTTCAATATGATGTTATATATTGTAATAGTTTGAAAACAAAAAATATGGGTGGGACTTTAAATGAGACACAAAAGACGTGTCTCCATCCCTAATTGGGTTATATAAGGAAAGAAAAAGTTTGGGACTTTAAATGAGGCATATGACAGACCATATATGTCAAAAAGTATAGAAGTATTTATTGACACAGAGTATATTTATACATGATACATACATGCAGAGTAAAATTGTATACATAACATAGATACATTAAATATAAGTTAAAACATATATTGCATTAGTGTCAAGACACAAGCTGGTAGCTAGTATAAGGTAATCCATGTAGTGAGTGTAAAAGTAAAAACATGAGGATATGAAGAGAAACATAATATTTTTAAGGTCATGACTGCATTTAATGAAGCCCAACGTGTTTCATGGTATAAAACCACTCTTCAGGGGCGAATGCGTCAATCTGAGAAAGTAATATCTGCATATATAGGTATATGGTGAGTGGAATTGGAATATATATTGTAATAGTTTACATGATTCTAATAGTCTGTTTTCAGTCTGTAGTGACCATATATGCAGTACTTATCTCCTGAGGAAGCCATTGTATGGTGAAACATGTAGAGAAAGAAAATACTGTGGTCCATCTCTTACCTATGGTTATTGTATGATGATATCCTGATGATTTTATCTATGTATTGGTATTTGATTTGTTTATGGAACCTTAAAAGTCCCAATATCCTTTCCCTACAAAAAATATTTACAACATAGGGATGTGGTGCCACTTGATTATCCAACATCCAGCAATTAATAACATTTTAAGTTTTTGGCAGGGTCTAACGGATTGTATAAAGGATGAACTAGCTGGCAGAACCATGCCCACCACCCTGGATGACTTGATCACCCTTAGCATTCAAATTGATGTCCGCTTCCAGGAGCGAGATATGGAAAGGGCTGGTCCACGTCACCCCTTATTGGGTCGTTTGGTTTCTGTTTTCCAAAAAGCTTTTGAACAGCCCATCTCTGCAAATATGCAACATGAAGAACCTGTGCAATTAGGCCAGACACGCCTCACTCCACAAGAGCGTTTGCATCACCTGAGGCTTGGCCTATGCCATTACTGCTGGGCTGACAGTCATATAATAAAGTCCTGTCCTGTCCATCTGGGAAACTCTAAACTCTAAACTCATACACACGGTCGGAATTGCAGACAGAAAAAGTCTGATGGGAGCTTTTGGTCGGATATTCAGATAGTGTGTATGTCCCATCGGACTTTTTCTTTTGAAATTTCTGACGAACTTAGATAGAGAGCAGGTTCTCTATTTTTCCGTCGGAAATTCAGATGGAGGTTTTCCCGTTGAAAAGTCTGGCCGTGTGTATGCGGCATAAGTCTAGGAAGCTGGGAGGGAGGCGATCTAGACCAGAACTGGAATTCTGCCACTTTCCCTCAATTTACCATTCCTTGGGCCCTGAACTCGTATCAAGTTTCTACATATGTGGACTCTGGGGCATCTGGAAATTTTGTTGAGCAGTTCTTGGCCACTGAATTGGCCATTCCTCCCCTTCCCTTCCCTTGGCATTGCCCCTATCAGTATCTACAGTCAATGGCTCTACCTTGGCCTTGGGACCCCATACAGTTTCAAACTACCTCCAAAACTATGCATGTCAGTGTTCTTCATTATGAGGAAATTTCCTTCTTGATCTTTCCTAAGTCTTCTAGTCCAATCATTCATGGACTTCCAAGGTTGCAGAAATATTCACCCTATTTATATAGGTCAAGTGTTGTTATGGGGGTTGCAATGCCATCAGACGTGTCTCCGTAAGGTGCGCCCACCTCTCTCTGTATTTGTGGCCAAGGTTACCACCTCTCTGATGTTCCCTGTGCATTACCAGGCCTTCCAAGATGTTTTTAAAAAAAAATCTGCTGATAATTTGCCTCCTCATCATCCCTTCTACTGTACAATTGACCTCCAACCTGGGACTACTCCACCTCAAGGTCGAGTCTACCCTCTCTCTCTCTCCATCCCTGAGACTCAAGCCATGTCTAAGTACATCTGGGAAAATCTGCAGAAAGGATTTATTCATGAAGCCAATTCTCCTGCTGGGGCTGGTTTCTTCTTTGTAGAGAAAAAGGATGGTACGTTCTGGCCCTACATTGATTATAGAGATCCCAATGCCATCACCATTAAGAATCAGTACCTGCTACCCTTGATTTCTGAACTTTTGACAGGCTTTGTGATGCTCAACTTTTCACTAAGTTAGACCTCTGTGGAGCATACAATCTGATTAGGATTCAAGAGGGTGATGAATGTTAAACGGCTTTCAACACCAGAGACAGGCATTATGAATATCTTTTGATGCCCTTTGCCTTGTGTAATGCCCCAGCCGTATTCCAGAACTTTGTAAATATTTTTTCTGATCTCTACATTTGTGTCATTGTGTATCTGGATGACATACTCATCTTTTCTCCAGATTTGAACACCTATCGTCAGCGCGTATATATAGTTCTTCTATATCTTCGGGACCACTGCCTGTACGTAAAGTTGGAGAAGTTCCTCTTCGAGCAAACTCGTGTCCCTTTCCTAGGTTATATAGTCAAAGATCAAGGCCTGCTTATAGATACAGCCAAACTTCAGGCCATCTCATACTGGCCTCATCCCTCTGGTATGAAAGCAACGCAGCAGTTCTTGGGGTTCACCAATTTCTATTCCTGATTATTCCTCACTGGTGGCCCCAATCACTTTTTTGACCAGGAAAGTTACTAATGCCAGAACCTGGCCTCCTGAGGTAGTCCAGGCTTTCCACAAACTCAATATGGTTTTTCTCTTTGCATCTATTCCCATACTCCAGCCTTATTCTTGGAGGTAGATGCTCCATCCTTGGAAGTGGGGATCGTTCTTCAACAAATGCATGATGTTAAGCGCCGTCCTTGTGCCTTCTTCTCTAAGAGGTTTTCGATGCAGAAAGAAATTACACCATAGAGGATCGGGAACCTCTGGCTATCAAGCTGGCACTACAAGTATGGTGACATCTACTGGACGGATCTTCATATTGTATCTCCTCCGTTATCTGGGTGGTTGTGGATAGGTTTTCTAAAATGTAACATAACTTCACTTCCAGGACTACCTTCTGCTGTCACTTTAGCTTCCATTTTCATTAAGGAAATCTTTAGTCTTCATGGTATGCCCTCGCACATAGCCTCTGATAGAGGAGTTAAATTTACAGCTCTCTTCTGGTGGGCTATGGACACGCCCTTTGAAATCCTCCTCAGTCTTTCATCTGCAGTAAAATGGGCAAACTGAACGGGTCAACCAGAATGTTGAATGGCATCTTTGTGTCTTAATTTCCCTTTGCCCATCAGGATGATTGGGTAGACCTTCTACCCTGGGCAGAGTTTGCCCTCAACAACCACGCTAATGTCAGCACTAGGGATGAGCTTCGAGTTCGAGTCAAACTCATGTTCGACTCGAACATTGCCTGTTCGCCCGTTCGCCGAACAGCGAACAATTTAGGGTGTTCGCGGCAAATTTCGAAAAGTCTATGGGAGAAATCTAAAGTGCTAATTTTAAAGGCTTATGCCGCGTACACACGATCGATTTTTTCGACGGTGAAAACACCGTTGAGAAAATCGACGTTAAAAACGATGAACAGCTTGTTCCCCCCACACACGGCCGTTTTAAATGTCATTTTTTTTTGGTCGAAAAAAACGACCGTGTGTGGGCTCTGCGGCAGTGTTTCCCTATGGGAAACACTGCCGCGGAAAACATGTCGAAAAAAACGACGAGAAAAATTAGAACATGTTCTAATTTTTCTCATTGTTTTTAATGCCGTTTTTCTCGTTGAAAAAAGCGGCAGAAAGCCCACAGACGATCGTTTTTCTCGTCGAAAGGAAAAAATTTTGTTTTTCTAGACGAGAAAAACGGCCGTGTGTACGCGGCATTATATGCAAGTTATTGTCATAAAAAGTGTTTGGGGACCCGGGTCCTGCCCCAGGGGACATGTATCAATGCAAAAAAAAGTTTTAAAAACTGCAGTTTTTTCGGGAGCAGTGATTTTAATAATGCTTAAAGTGAAACAATAAAAGTGAAATATTTAAATTTCGTACCTAGGGGTTGTGTATAGTATGTCTGTAAAGCAGCGCTTGTTTCCCGTGCTTAGAACTGTCCCTGCACAAAGTGTAATTTCTGAAGGAAAAAAAGTCATTTAAAACTCACTCGCGGCTGTAATGAATTGTCGGCTCCTGGCAATACATAGAAAAGTCATTGATTAAAAAAAAAATGTGTGGGGGTCCCCTCAAATTCAATTACCAGGCCCTTCAGGTCTGGTATGGATTTTAAGGGGAACTCCACCCCAAATAAAAAAAATGGCGTGGAGTTCCCCCAAAAATCCATTCCAGACCCTTTATCCGAGCATGCAACCTGGCAGGCCGCAGGAAAAGAGGGGGGGACGAGAGAGCACCCCCCCTCCTGAACCGTACCAGGCCACATGCCCTCAACATGGGGAGGATGTCCCCATCTTGATGGGGACAAGGGCCTCATCCCCACAACCCTTCCCCGGTGGTTGTGGGGGTCTGCGGGCAGGGGGCTTATCGGAATCTGGAAGACCCCTTTAACAAAGGGGACCCCCAGATCCCGCCCCCCCTATGTGAATTGGTAAGGGGTACGTTGTACCCCTACCATTTCATGAAGAAAGTGTAAAAAAAAACGTCAAAAAAACACACAGACACCTTGAAAAAGTCCTTTATTAAAAATGAAAAAAACCAAAAATAAAAAACCCATTCCAGCGATTAAATCCAGTGTTCCGTGGCGATCCGATGTCCAGCGCTGTCCACACGAAACGTCATTGGCTGAACCTGAGCGGACCTGATGGGGAACTTCCTCCGCAGTGTATTAAATAAATAGACCCGCCCCTTCTAAAGTTCCCCATCAGGTCCGCTCAGCCAATGACGTAGGTGTAAGGCTAAGCGGACCAGATGCGGAACGTGAGAAGGGGCGGGTCTATTCATTTATTACACTGCGGAGGCAGTTCCCCATCAGGTTCGCTCAGCCAATGACATAGGCGGGGTCTGACATACGAGGGGGTGGACCTGATGGGGAACTGCCTCCACAGTGTAATAAATTAATTCCAGAATTCCAAATTCCGATAAGCCCCCTGCCTGCAGACCCCCACAACCACCGGGCAAGGGTTGTGGGGATGAGGCCCTTATCCCCATCAACATGGGGACATCCTCCCCATGTTGAG
Organism: Rana muscosa; assembly: GCA_029206835.1. NCBI lineage: Eukaryota > Metazoa > Chordata > Amphibia > Anura > Ranidae > Rana > Rana muscosa. The sequence goes on along the minus strand of CM055118.1, from coordinate 723,798,005 downwards.
GGCATGTGGCCTGGTACGGTTAAGGAGGGGGGGCGCTCTTCCTGCGGCCTGCCAGGTTGCGTGCTCGGAAAAAGGGTCTGGTATGGATTTTTGGGGGAACTCCACGGCATTTTTTTAAAAATTTGGGGTGGAGTTCCCCTTAAAATCCATACCAGACCTGAAAGGCCTGGTATGGATAATTGGGGGAACCCCACGCATTTTTTTTTTATTTGCGGCAGGGTTCCCCTTAATATCCATACCAGACCTGAAGGGCCTGGTAATTGAATTTGGGGGGACCCCCATGCATTTTTTTTTTACCAATGACTTTTCTATGTATTACCGGGAGCTGACAATTCATTATAGCCGCGAGTGAGTTTTAAATGACTTTTTTTCCTTCAGAAATGACACTTTGTGCAGGGACAGTTCTAAGTACGGGAAACAAGCGCGACTTTACAGGCATACTATACACACACCCTAGGTATGAAATTTAAAGGAATATTTCACTTTTATTGTTTCACTTTAAGCATTATTAAAATCACTGCTCCCGAAAAAACGGCTGTTTTTAAAACTTTTTTTTGCATTGATACATGTCCCCTGGGGCAGGACCCGGGTCCCCAAACACTTTTTAGGACAATATCTTGCATATTAGCCTTTATAATTAGCACTTTTGATTTTGAATGTTCGAGTCCATTGTATTTAATAGGGTTCTAAAGTCCGCGCGAACATTCTGGCTGTTCGCAGGTTCTGGTGCGAACCGAACAGGGGGGTGTTCGGCTCATCCCTAGTCAGCACTGGTGAATCTCCCTTTTTCACAGTGTATGGTCGCCTTCCTTCAATACCGTTTCCTGTTCCTATCTCTTCTACGGTGCCAGGGCAGATATTTCCAAGAACTTACATCTGGCAACTTTCAAGTAAAAAGTAGCTGCAGATCGTCATTGCCATGTGAGTCAAAAAATGTCTTCCTGGTGACAAGGTTTGGCTCTCTACCAAGAATATCTGTCTCCAAGTACCCTCTATAAAATTTGCGCCTCTTTTCATTGGTCCTTTTACCATTCTTTACCAGGTTAACCCTGTTACTTACAATCTCCGTCTCCCTTCACATCTAAGGATTCCTAATGTTTTCCATGTTTCTCTCCTTAAACTATCAACAGATTTTCCCATCACCTTCTTCGTCATTCTCCAACAGTCAGTACCTCGGATCAGCATGAAATCAAGCAAATCTTGGATACAGAATTCTCCAGGGGGAAGCTTTTGTATCTAATTGACTGGAAGAGATATGGTCCTGAGAAGAGGTGCTGGATTCCTTCTACTATAGTTGCTGCCCCTCGTTTGGTGAAGCGTTTTCATCAGAAGTTTCCTCTCAAGCCTGGCCCTAAATGAGTGGGGAGACCTTGTCACAAGTTAGCAAGCAGTTTCCTGCCTGTGTTTTCTTTCCTCATTGCTGCAGTGCTTTTTCCACCCTGATTCCTTTCACAAGTGTGGTTTGGCTGTGCTCACCTATGGATTTTGCCTGCGTGCTTTTATTTCCTTCCTTTCCATCACTTCTTGTCATGCCTCTTAGTTTACTTGCCTATATAAGACATGCTCAGTGTAGCTCACATTGCCTGAGCAACTTCACAATTCTCTGAGCTCCTCTTTGCCTGCTACTTGTGTATCCTGTGCCTGACTACTCATGTACCGACCCCAACTTCGTTCACCATTTGTGCTTGTTTGCAGCCCGTGCTGACCTTGGCTTGTCTCCTGAATTTCCTGTTATCTCTTGCTGCTTGTACTTTGTACACATGAGTGGTCTCTGCATCCTCAGCTGGGCGTACCTGGGGGGCGGACCTGGTTCCAGCTTGCTGCATGTCTATCCCCACCATCAGGGGCTCTGGTGAAGAAGCAGGCTGGGGTTTAGACTCTGCACCCTGGGGAAGTGATCTACAAGGGTTTACTACCACAGATGAATGACAAGTACTTTTGATTATTAGGGATGAGCCAAATGTACCTGGGTTTGGTTTGAGGGGAACTCATAAAACTTTACTGGAGTTCAGGTGCTTAATCTAAACCACATTTAAGTGAAAAGTAGCCCAATGTTAAAAATTTGTAATGGCTATTTTCTAGGCCAATAGACAAGGGATTGTCAAACAAATGGCATGGGGGCTGAGCACTGTCCTGGGGGATATATACCAAAGCAGAAAAATATTTGAAAAATTCAGTTTGGTGAAGAGTAGCAATCTGAATGTTTACGTGAAACATTAAACATTATAAATGTCATTCTATAACATGTCTGGGGGATGCCCTTAACCTACTTGGGAAGTGGCACATCTGCACAATGTATACAACCTATTGGAGCAAAACTGACATTTACAAAGGAATAAAATATTGTTTAAATTGCCAAGAAAATGACAGCTTTGGCCATTGTTTGTAAAAAGTGGCCAGAGATTCCCTTCATCTACACCAGATCCTTACCTGAGCACGCAGCCTAACAGGCCAGTAAAGAATAATTAAACAATATCAGGCCACATGCCTTTAACATGGAGAGGCCATCTTGCTAGGGGACAAAGCATCTTGTCCCGATGTTGAGGAGGATAAAGATCTGTTCTCCACAACCCTGGTTCATTGGTTATGGGGATCAGCAGATGGGGGACTTATAGTAATCAGGAAGCCACCTTTAAGATAGGGGAGACCCTAGATATCACCACCCAAGCGAATGAGTATTCACAAAAAAGTAAAAAGTAAATAATGATCCCATACTTCTAGACCAGGGGTCTCAAACTGGTGGCCCTCCAGCTGTTGCAAAACTACAAGTCCCATGAGGCATTGCAAGGCTGACAGTTACAAGCATGACTCCCGCAGGCAGAGGCATGATGGGACTTGTAGTTTCACAACAGCTGGAGGGCAGCAAGATTGAGACCTCTGTTCTAGACAAATCCTTTAATATAAAAAAAACACCACGTGGCCATATTTGGTAAGTGATATCAGTGCTATCTCTCTCCCCACCTTTGATTACATGGCTAGGGCTTTCCAGACAATAAATGGATGGGACTAGAAGATGTCACTGGTTGATAAGGATATGTAGGGTGTCGGCACTTAATGCCTCCTTATCAACCATTGACAGTAAGGAAGCTGTCATATAAAGAAGTGTTATAAATACTGCTATGACGTTATATGATGTTTGACTTGTGCCGAAAGAACAATAGGTCCTGCTTTCGGACAGATGCCTGCAGTTTTGTTTAAACTGAATCTTAAGTTGGTTGATGATGTAATGATCAGCAGAATGCCATAACCATCTTAAAACAATAACAGATGGACCCCAGTCACTTGTCTGGCCTCAGTATCACACAAACAAAATTATACATCTTCCCACACAAGACTTGCAAAGGCAGCACCAACAAAAATATACAAATGGTGCAGAGACAGCAACAATAAATACCTAGCCAGAAAGTGCTAGCATGCATGGTGGTACTTTGGAACCTTTTACTACTGTAGCAATACCCCCGAAGGGGCCGCTGGTTTAAGATTTTGGGCCTGCCGTTACCTTTCTGTTCACCACACTCGTCTCAGGGGTCCCTCCCAAAGAGCTTTCATGAATGTCCACACCAACACTTGGTTTCTGTTTCTTCAAGAGTTTTATTAAACAGTTCCAACAGAGGGGTAGAGGGATAGGGGAGGTTCAGGTACCTTGCTTTGCGGATAACGGGCACACTCTTAGATCCAGAGGACAAATCAGTTCCACACTGGATTTAGCAACCACCGGATAGGCCTACTCTCACTGGCCTAGCAACCGGTGCGAAACTCGTTCAAAGTCTCTGCCACAGACTTGATGAGTGCCGTTGAGTCGTTTCACAATCTTCTGCCTCAAGATCGTGCAACCACATTGACACTTTGCAAAAGTTCCTTCAGGAAATACACAGCTCACGATGCCAAAATCTTTCAGCCAGCCGGCAGCACCGTGAAGTAAATTGGCCAGGATGCGTCCTTCAATTGAGTCCCCAATTGTTCCGCTTCTTCCCGCAGGCAAGACCGCGTAGGACCATCCCTGGACTAGTAGGCCCCAGAAGCTCCTGGGCCTACTCTCAGTAGCAGAGCCTCGGGCCAGCAGGCCCAAAGGCCGAAAAACAGCCCACGCATCCCTGAGGCCAGGAGGGCCCCCAGGTCAGGATCCGGCAAACAAACCCCGCTAGAGCGGTCTCTGTCCCTTAAGTACCCCTCCCCAGAATGCACAGCGGGTTGACCACAACCCCTGAGCCACCTCTGGGAAAGGAATACCCAATACATCCAGCCCGCTGCATTTCCAACCTTGACCTGTGGTGACAGTGACACCTACTGTCAAGTGGAAAACGTGCAACCCAGCTGGACTGAAACAGAGCTAACAATTTAGTGTAATCCTCCTGAGCTGAACTACAGCTCAGACAACTACATTTAACACATAGCGCCTACCCAACAGGAGCAGGGCGCTACACTACTTATGAGAATGTCAATGAGAATGAGCGAGCTCTGCCTTCCTAGGCAACAGTGGAAGCACCCCAAAAAGAGTTTGGGCATTTGTATAGATCAACAGCAGTAGACATTGAATCCAATGCTAAAACTTTTTAATTCATATACAGGAGTAGTCTCAGTTATTTTTGTCTGTTTCTGGCTCCCGCGCATTAAGACTGGACTGATGTAACAGGTAAGTATGAATAACTAAAATCGAAATTGCTGAATCATTTGATTTTTCATACCCAGGGAAATCACGGTGACTCATTGAAAGCTTTATATATCTCTTTTATTTTCTGTTCCAAGCAAGCTGTATATTCATTTTCAAATAACCTGATATATGTCAGTTCGAATGTACTTTATTTGCCATGATGCTCATGTTGAGCATTTTGTCGAATTTGTTACTGTAATGCACATTTGTTAATAAAAGGTGTTAAAAAAAAAAAGGTTTTTATTTACAAAATAGTGCTGTATAGATATGCTCGATCTGTGCAGTCAAAGGCCATACATTTCAGTGTAGATGGACAAATCTTCATGCACAGAATAAAAACAGTTCACAATTCATACATTACTACAGGTAAGGAGTTAATTGCAGTGCTTACAGTGCTTGGCATGAAATCACCTGAAGGATGAGAGAGAATGACAATAATCAATTGCTAATGCCCCTCAATTTCCTTGCCAGCTAGGCTGCATGCCTGGTTAAGGGCCTGGTGTGCATTTTAGGGGTGACCCCATTAAAAAAAATTGTATTCTAGGATAAGGATGTGGTATGGATTTTGGGGGGAGCCTATATCAATTTGAACCCTGTGCAATAATAATAATAATATTAATAATAATAATAATAATAATAATAATAATGACAGCTGTTATTTTGGTGGCAATTTAAACACCTTTTTTCTTTGTAAATGTCAGTTTTGTTGTAATATGTTGTATCCCATTGACTTCAGTGGGGTTCGGATTCAGCACCCAAACTTTGGTAGTGTTTGCCTAATCAGCCATAAACTGAATTCAGGCATGTTCTGTTCACCACTAATTAGGACAGATTAACCACTTGCCAACCGCGCATTGTAGTTTCACTGCTACAGTGCAGGCCAGCTGTGCAGAATCACTTATATATATGTGATTCTGTATTTCAGAGTGAGGGGTGCGCGCACCCACTAACCCGTCTGTGCTGTTACTTGCTCCAGCACATGCTGATCAGCGGGTCCCGGACAATAATTCATGGCTGGGACTCACCAATTGGTGGAGTGGAAGACAGGAGAGAGATCTGTGTTTATAAACAGCCCGAATCTCTCTACTGACAGCGGAGATGTGCCGGTTTTTGTCTCACTGCAAAGCAGGGGGTAAAAACATCCTTTTCCTTAGTAAAAGCAGCACAGAGTCAACACATAAACACTTGCTAGGCACACAGTTAACCCTTTGTTTGCCTCAGATGTTAACCCTTTCCTATCCAGTGTCATTGGTATTGTGACAGTTGTGACAGCAGGAAGGTAAAGTCACCTGGTTGCATCCAGGGGGGTAGATATATTTCTCCCAGATTCAGGCTTTATGCTGACTTATACAACTAGGGTGGAGAGTTGTATAAGCCCAGCTGAGGCTAGTAGGCTCATGGATGACTCATACCTCTAGGGAGAGGGCTGGGCGTCGTGCAGGCAGGGAGTTGATGAGACCAGCTGAAGCCTGTCAGTTCGTTTAAGGCCTCTATAAAAACTCCCAGCTTCATTAGGGGTTAGCTCATGCCTGGAACAAGACCTGTGTGGACTGTCTAGGGAGAGTGAACCCCTGTGCGGTGAGGCAAAGCCTGTGTGGCTATTTGTTTGGACTTTTACTAAACCAGGGACTTAGGGACTAGGACAGCACCAGGCTGATCCCAGTTGTTAGTTTAGGAAACCTGCATGTTTAGTCAGAGGTCAAACTGACCAGGATTTATTTTGTTTATGTTTCTTTTTGGCTTTGCTGTGTTTTTGTCACTGTACATAGAGAAATAAACCGCACCTTTTGATTTTGAAAACCACAACCTCCGTCTGCTGGCCCTGTTTTTGTGTGGGGAGCCCAACCAGGGGGTCACACACACCCGCTACCGAGTTAACCCCCTCACACAGTGCATATTATTAGCACTGATCACTGTATTAGTGTTACTGGAGATGTCAGTGACAGTTAGTCAGTTCCCACTCAGTGTCAGTGCACTATCACAGTCCCACTATATGTCGCTGATTGCTGCCATTACTAGTATAAAAAAAATAATAATCCAGTATTTATCTTATTGCTTGTAGATACTATAACTTTCACGCAAACCAATTAATATACACTTATTGGTATTTTGTTTACCAAAGACATGTAGTAGAATACATTTTGTCCTACATTTATTAAGGTTATTTAGCAGAAAGAAAAAAATATATAAAAAAGACATTAAAAAAACAATGTATTTTTTCCGTTTGTATGGCAAAAAAACAAAAACAAAAACAAGAACTGATCAAATATTACCAATAGAAAGCTCTATTTGTGTGAAATTAATTTTGTTTGTGTACAGCATTGCATGGCCGCACAAACGGCACTTAGAGTAGCACAGTGTGGAACTGCAAAAAATGGCCTGGTCATTAGGAGGTAAAATAGTCCGTAGCTTAAGTGGTTAAATAAAGCATAATAAGTATTTGAGTATGAATAATTAACTTAAAACATTAAAATAATTTATCATAGTTTATCTTCTGTTAGGATAGCTAATAAATATTTGATTGTGCTCCAGATTCATAAAACACAAAGAAATGTTACAATGATGGCAAACTTATCTTACAGTATACCAGTTGAACAGTTTAATTCTGTAAAAAAAAAAAAAACAATTTAATTCTCACTTTAGCCATATTTCCATTTACTCTTCTTATTACCTTTTACATTTGATAGACTATCCCTATAAAATTTGTTAGTAATTGTTTCATTTCCTACTGTGGCACGTGTAGTTAACCTCACTAGATTGATTGGAAATTGACTACAGTGAACCCAACCTTTGCCAGTATAGCAAAGGTCACAGAACTACTTTCAATTAATCTTTGTCTTCAAATGAAAACGTTTTGTACTTATTGAGTAAAACATATCTTAACTTTTTCATGTGTACTGCCACAGCCATGTTATTATCGTTGACTGTTATTAAAGATTTATTAAGTGGTCATCATATTTTATGGCACTGTACCATGTGAGTGTTACAAGCTAGTGTAATAGAGGTATCCCTCAACAGTTTTAAGCAGCTTGTACACACAATTACACAGCTAAATATACTTGACTAAAATGATTTTAGAGAAGTGAGAGACTTATCCATATAAGCTAGAGCTAGATGTTACTTTTCTCTTTTATGTAAGGCTTTCCTTTTACATTATTGGATGTTTGCTAAACACCATCTGGCATGTGTGATTTTATTTAAGTTTCCTTACAGTCTAAATTATTGTTTCCAAACCACTATGTACATTTATATATTTTTTTGTGCCCTTATGTTTTTAAAGACAAAAATTACTTACTGTGCATTTTATAAAATGAATTTTGAATGTAACAAGCATATGTATCATTTGGGTGTGTCAGTAATGTCCCTTGGGATACATATACAGTACCATTGATTGAGAAACTTTGACACAAAACAATCTTTGTCAACTCCTGTCCTCCCAAGTACTTCCAACAGGTCATGTTTTCAGGTTGTTGTTTATGTTGCACAGGTGATATTGTATGCATCACTGACTTTGCATAGCTGTTTTCATTAACCACTTAACAACCGCCCACTGTAAATATACGTCGGCAGAATGGCACTGACAGGCAGAATCACGTAATATACGTGATTGCCTTTGTATAGTTGAGGCGTCCGATCGGACCCCCCTTCTTTACAGTGGGTGGTCGTTTTTCCTTCGGGAGCGATCCGGCATGAGGGGACGGCCGTTCGATTCCAGCCCCCCCTCTCGATCGCTCCCGGCGAATGAGAGAGCTTCCCCTGCCTGCCAGGCAGGAGGAAGTGATGTCATCTCTCCTGCGGCGCTCACATATACCGAGCGCCGTACAGGAGAAGATGCAAGTTAGTGCACACAACACTACACTGACACCAGGACACATAGGCACATAAATCGCCCCCCCAGGCCCCCCCAGACACCCCCAGATCACCCCCCAGATCACCCCCCAGCCCCCAGTCACAGTGTCACTGATTGCAGTGACCATTTATTTAGTGATCACTGCAATCAGTGACATTTGTGACTGTAAAAGTGTCACTACATTTAGTTTTAGGTCCAGTGTAGCCCCCTAACCCCCCCTAATAAAGGTTTAACCCCCTGATCACCCCCCAGATAACCCTTTCACCCCCTAGCACCGCCGTCGCTAAGCGATCATTTTTCTGATCGATGTCTTAGCGTCGGTGATGCTGATCGGTAGCCAGTAATTTTTTTTTAGGTTCGCCGCAGGTTTTTATAGCGTTGGGTACCCCCATATATTACCTAATAAAGGTTTAACCCCCTTGATCGCCCCCCAGGTAACCCTTTCACGCCCTATCACCACTGTCACTAAGCGATAATTTTTCTGAACGCTGTCTTAGCGTCGGTGATGCAGATCGGTAGCCAGTAATTTTTTTTAGGTTCGCCGCAGGTTTTTATAGCGTCAGGTACCCCAATATATTACCTAATAAAGGTTTAACCCCCTTGATCGCCCCCCAGGTAACCCTTTCACCCTCTATCACCACTGTCGCTAAGCGATCATTTTTCTGATCGCTGTCTTAGCGTCGGTGATGCAGATCGGTAGCCAGTAATTTTTTTTAGGTTCGCCACAGGTTTTTATAGCGTCAGGTACCCCCATATATTATCTAATAAAGGTTTAACCCCCTGATCGCCTCCCAGGTAACCCTTTCATCCCCTATCACCACTGTCGCTAAGCGATCGTTTTTATGATCGTTGTCTTAGTGTCGGTGATGCCAATAGGTAGCCAGTAAATTTTTTTTAGGTTCGCCGTCAGGTTTTTATATAGCGTCAGGTACCCCCATATATTACCTAATAAAGGTTTTAACCCCCTAATTGCCCCTAGTTAACCCTTTCACCAGTGATCATCATATAAGTGTTACGGGTGACGCTGGTTAGTTAGTTTGCTTTTTATAGTGTCAGGGCACCCGCCGTATATAACCCAATAAAGGTTTAACCCCCTGATCGCCCGGCGGGTGATATCAATTAGGTTTTAGCGTCAGAGAGGGTCTGCGTCACACCCCAGGCAGCGTCATGTTAGTGCCAGTAGCGCTAACACCCACGCGTTAAGCATACACCCCGCTTAGTGGTATAGTATCTGAACAGATCAGTATCTGATCTGATCAGATCTATACTAGCGTCCCCAGCAGTTTAGGGTTCCCAAAAACGCAGTGTTAGCGGGATCAGCCCAGATACCTGCTAGCACCTGTGTTTTGCCCCTCCGTCCAGCCCAGGCCACCCAAGTGCAGTATCGATCGATCACTGTCACTTGCAAAACACAACACACATAACTGCAGCGTTCGCAGAGACAGGCCTGATCCCTGCGACTCCAGTGCTGTAGGAGGTGATTTCACCACCACAGTTAAAAAAAAAAAAGCATATATGCCGAAGCATTGGGGCAGCAGGGGCGGAGGAGCGATTTTGCTCCTAATGCCGCGTACATACGGTTGAAATTCCGACGGAGGCTTGCCTGTGGAAAAGTCTGACCATGTGTACGCGACATAACTTTTGCGGGAAGATGCCCCCATGCTTCGGCATATATAAATGGTGCATGTATGCCCATCATTAGAAGTGGGTGGATGAAGGGCAGTATTCTAATGGTGGGCATACCCACCGATCAATCTTTTTTTTTCGTTCAGCCAACAGGCTGCATGAAAAAAAAGATTACAATACATGTCCAACAAGGACCAGCAACGTACTGGTATGTTGCTGGACTTTGAATGTTTATACCAGAATGATGCCTGCGGGTTTAGGTATCATCTTGGTATCATTCTTTTCAGCCAGCGGCCGGCTTTCATGTAAAAGCAATCCTAGTGGCTAATTAGCCTCTGGACTGCTTTTACAAGCAGTGGGAGGGAATGTCCCCCCGGATATAAAAAGCGCCATTGGGAAATTAGGAAAGCATTTTATCACACTGATCTTGGTGTGGTCAGATGCTTTGAGGGCAGAGGAAAGATCTAGGGTCCAATAGACCCCAGTTTTTTCAAAAAAGAGTACCTGTCATTACCTATTGCTATCATAGGGGATATTTACATTCCCTGAGATAACAATAAAAATGATAAAAAAAATAAATATGGAAGCAACAGTTTAAAAATAAAATAAAAAAGCAAAATTAATAATAAAAAAACAAAAACAAAATTACCCCTGTCCTGCCCTGCTCTTGCCCAATGGCGAACGCAAGCGTCGGTCTGGCGTCATATGTAAACAGAAATTGCACCATGCATGTGAGGTATCATCGCGAAGGTCAGATCGAGGGCAGTAAATTTAGCAGTAGACCTCCTCTGTAAATCTAACGGGGTAAACTGTAAAGGCTTTTAAAGGCTTTTAAAAATGTATGTAGTTTGTCTCCAATGCGCGTTTGTGCGAAATTTTAAAGCATGTCGTGTTTGGTATCTATGTACTCGGCCTAAGATCATCTTTTTTATTTCATCAAACATTTGGGCAATATAGTGTGTTTTAGTGCGTTAAAATAAAAAAAGTGTATTTTTTCCCCAAAAAATGCGTTTGAAAAATCGCTGCGCAAATACTGTGTAGAAAAAAAAAATGCAACACCCACCATTTTATTCTGTAGGGCCTTTGCTTTAAAAATATATATAATGTTTGGGTGTTCAACATAATTTTCTTGCAAAAAAAAATATGTTTTCATGTAAACAAAAAGTGTCAAAAAGGGCTTTGTCTTCAAGTGGTTAGAAGAGTGGATGTAAGCTTTCTAATGTTGTGTATAAAATGCCAGAACAGTTCAAACCCCCCCCAAATGACCCCATTTTGGAAAGTAGACACCCCAAGCTATATACTGAGAGGCATGTCGAGTCCATGGAATATTTTATATGTTGACACAAGTTGCGGAAAAAAGACAATTTTTTTTTTTTTTTTTGCACAAAGTTGTCACTAAATGATATATTGCTCAAACATGCCATGGGCATATGTGGAATTACACCCCAAAATACATTCTGTTGCTTCTCCTGAGTACGGGGATACCACATGTGTGAGACTTTTTGGGAGCCTAGCCGCGTACGGGACCCCAAAAACCAATCACCGCCTTCAGGCTTTCTAAGGGTGTAAATTTTTGATTTCACTTCTCACTGCCTATCACAGTTTCGGAGGCCATGGAATGCCCAGATGGCACAAAACCCCCCCAAATGACCCCATTTTGGAAAGTAGACACCCCAAGCTATTTGCTGAGAGGTATTGTGAGTATTTTGCAGATCTCGCTTTTTGTCACAAACTTTTGAAAATTGAAAAAAAAAAGAAAAAAAAATGTTCTTTCTTCATTTTCAAAAACAAATGAGAGCTGTAAAATACTCACCATGCCTCTCAGCAAACAGCTTGGGGTGTCTACTTTCCAAAATGGGGTCATTTGGGGGGGTTTTGTGCTATTTTGGCATTTTATGGCCTTCGAAACTGTGATAGGTAGTGAGGAGTCAAATCAAAAATTTGTGCCTAGAAATCCTGAAGGCGGTGATTGGTTTTCGGGGTCCCGTACGCGGCTAGGCTCCTAAAAAGTCCCACACATGTGGTATCCCCGTACTCAGGAGAAGCAGCAAAATTTATTTTGGGGTGCAATTCCACATATAACCATGGCATCTGTGAGCAATATATCATTTAGTGACAACTTTTGTAATTTTTTTTTTTTTTTTGTCATTATTCAATCACTTGGGACAAAATAAAAATATTCAATGGGCTCAACAGGCCTCTCAGCAATTTCCTTGGGGTGTCTACTTTCTAAAATGGGGTCATTTGGGGGGGTTTTGTGCTATTTTGGCATTTTATGGCCTTCAAAACTGTGATAGGTAGTGAGGAGTGAAATCAAAAATTTGCGCCCTTAGAAATCCTGAAGGCGGTGCTTGGTTTCCGGGGTCCCGTACGTGGCTAGGCTCCTAAAAAGTCCCACACATGTGGTATCCCCGTACTCAGGAGAAGCAGCAGAATGTATTTTGGGGTACAATTCCACATATAACCATGGCATGTGTGAGCAATATATCATTTAGTGACAACTTTTTGTAATTTTTTTTTTTTTTTGTCATTATTCAATCACTTGGGACAAAAAAAAAATATTCAATGGGCTCAACATGCCTCTCAGCAATTTCCTTGGGGTGTCTACTTTCTAAAATGGGGTCATTTGGGGGGGTTTTGTACTGCCCTGCCATTTTAGCACCTCAAGAAATGAGATAGGCAGTCATAAATTTAAAGCTGTGTAAATTCCAGAAAATGTACCCTAGTTTGTAAACGCTATAACTTTTGCGCAAACCAATAAATATACGCTTATTGACATTTTTTTTACTAAAGACATGTGGCTGAATACATTTTGGCCTAAATGTATGACTAAAATTGAGTTTATTCGATTTTTCTTATAACAAAAAGTAGAAAATATCATTTTTTTTCAAAATTTTCTGTCTTTTTCTGTTTATATCGCAAAAAATAAAAATCGCAGAGGCAATCAAATACCATTAAAAGAAAGCTCTATTTGTGGGAAGAAAAGGACGCAAATTTCGTTTGGGTACAACATTGCATGTCCGCACAATTTACAGTTAAAGCAGCGCAGTGCAAAATTCTGAATTCACCTCTGGTCCTTTAGCTACCAAATGGTCCGGGGCTTTAGTGGTTAAAGGAAATCCTGAAAACATGACCTCTTGGTAGCTCCTGAATAAAGACTCAGGCCTCGTACACACGGCCGAGAATCTCGTCATGAAAAAACTTGTTGTTTTTCTTGACGAGATTCTTGGACAAGAAACTTGTCCAAGCCGAGTGTACACACGCTCCATTCAAAGAACCCGCGGTTCTTTGAATGGAGCGAACGCGGTGACGTTATCGACTACGATGAGCGCGCGCTCGTCACATTCCATGCCGTCGCCGCCATCTTGCTACACCTTACCTATGCCTAGGAAGCTACCGCGCATGCGTCAAAGTCAATTAAAGCACGCCCGGGTTTCCACGGCGACAGGTAAGTGTACACACACACACTTTTCTCATTGAGAAACATGCCGACGAGAATCTCGACGAGAAAATAGAGAGCTGGTTCTCGTCGAGATTCTGGTCAGTTTTCTCGACGAGAAACCATACACACGAACGGTTTTCGCGGCAAGAAAGCTATCTTGGCAGTTTTCTTGTCGTTTCTTGCAGAGAAACTCGTTCGTGTGTACGAGGCTTGAGGCTAGGTTCACACTGATGCGAATTGGAAGTGGGTTTCCATGCATCCAATTCGCATGACAAGAGACTGTTACCGGCTTTCAATGGAGCCGGTTCACAAATCTCCGGGACGGGTGCGGAGAACGTTGCACAAGGGTTCTGTGTGTCCTTTGCTCCGTTTCAGGTCCAAATTCAGGCAAAAATTTGGGCCTGATTCGTCCCTGAAATGAAGAACAGGAACGCACCGGACCCCTGCTGTGATCCACGTCCGCACGAAGTGTGAACCCAGCCTTAAGTTAAAAAACTGTGGTAAAGAGGAATAAGATGTATAAAAAAGAGGTTAGCAACAGTCTGTGAAAGAGTAAGCATGAATCCATAGTGACTATAGACAGCATCTTAGGCAATCTGAAAGATTAAAGAGGGTTGAATGTCATTGGGATGCACAGAAATCCAGGAAAATATAACACCTTGGATTCCCAATGAAGAGAATATCCTAAATAGCTGTGAGTGGTCATATATATGTGTTTACTATTGCGCCCCAAATAGGCCAGGTTTGCACTACTTCTTCAGCACATAAATGGATATGCTGAAGATAATTCAACCTAGCAGCTCAGAATTGGAATCCAGTGGTGGCTGGTGGTATTTTTTTGGGGGGTGGCAAACAACCACCCCCTCCCCCACTGTCTGTCGGTCAGTCCGGCACTTACCCCATCTAGGCGGGTAGCAGCTCCATGTCCTGTCCTCCATGACGGCGGCTTCCAGCGTGCAGCTCCTCTCCTCCTCCTTGACGTCCAATAGGATCACCTATCATTTCAGCCAATCAGGTGACGGGTCTCAAAACTTGCTTCCTGATTGCCCGGGAGGAGGATCAGTGTTAAAAGCGTGAATATTGTTGTAACACACCTGGGTGGGCATTCTCTATGCTCCAAGCACACCCTATTTTAAAGACTATTAGAGCCTCTGGCTTTAATCAGGTGCTTCAAAAAAACACTGCCGCCATTGTAATTCATGCATCAGGCATCCTGCAAAGGGGTCGGACGCATCGACGGGGGGTTGGCGATGGATGGGGGGATGGCACAAGTGCTTCCTTAATGGATGGGCCGCCACTGTTGGAATCCCAGACAGTGGTTTGAAGTGGGCCTACAGCTTCTGAAAATCTGCATCTGGTTGATCAAAAAAAAAACTCACAGATTCCTACATTTACACAAGTACTGCACTATTTTATTCTAAAATCGGGGATACTGCGTCCCCCACCCTGTCAGAATACACTGATTGGAACTGCAGCCTTTGGCTGCATGCGCTTATCAAATGCTGGTTTTCCAGCAGGACAGTTTGACAGAAGACAGTTATTATTAGATTTAAGTATAAAACTATTGCGCCCCAAATAGGCCAGGGTTGCACTACTTCTTCAGCACATAAATGGATATGCTGAAGATAATGCAACCTAGCAGCTCAGAATTGGAATCCAGTGGTGGCTAGTGGTATTTTTTTGGGGGTGGCAAACAATTACCCCCCTCCCCCCACTGTCTGTCGGTCAGTCCGGCACTTACCCCATCTAGGCGGGTAGCAGCTCCATGTCCTGTCCTCCATGAAGGCAGCTTCCAGTGTGCAGCTCCTCTCCTCCTCCTTGACGTCCAATAGGATCACCTATCCTTTCAGCCAATCAGGTGACGGGTCTCAAAACTTGCTTCCTGATTGGCCGGGAGGAGGATCAGTGTTAAAATAGCGAATATTGTTGTAACACACCTGGGTGGGCATTCTCTATGCTCCAAGCCCACCCTATTTTAAAGACTATTAGAGCCTCTGGCTCTAATCAGGTGCATCAAAAAAACACTGCCGCCATTGTAATTCATGCATCAGGCATCCTGCAAAGGGGTCGGACGCATCGATGGGGGGGTGGCGATGGATGGGGGGACAGCACCCGTGCTCCCTTAATGGATGGGCCGCCACTGTTGGAATCCAAGACAGTGGTTTGGAGTGGGCCTACAGCTTCTGAAAATCTGCATCTGGTTGATCAAAAAAAAAAACTCACAGATTCCTGCATTTACACAAGCACTGCACTATTTTATTGTAAAATCGGGGATACTGCGCCCCCCACCCTGTCAGAATACACTGATTGGAACTGCAGCCTTTGGCTGCATGCGCTTATCAAATGCTGGTTTTCCAGCAGGTCAGTTTGACAGAAGACAGTTATTATTATTTTTTTTTAATTACTTCTTCTTTATTTTAGAAAGTTATTCTCATAATACATACAATTCGTGCATTTTTTTTCCAATAAAGCATTACACATAGAAAAAGAAAGAGAACATATTGTGAGGGGGTTAACTCGGTAGCGGGTGTGTGTGACCCCCTGGTTGGGCTCCCCACACAAAAACAGGGCCAGCAGACGGAGGTTGTGGTTTTTTAAAATCAAAAGGTGCGGTTTATTTCTCTATGTACAGTGACAAAAACACAGCAAAGCCAAAAAGAAACATAAACAAAATAAATCCTGGTCAGTTTGACCTCTGACTAAACATGCAGGTTTCCTAAACTAACAACTGGGATCAGCCTGGTGCTGTCCTAGTCCCTAAGTCCCTGGTTTAGTAAATGTCCAAACAAATAGCCACACAGGCTTTTTCTCACCGCACAGGGGTTCACTCTCCCTAGACAGTCCACACAGGTCTGGGTCCAGGCATGAGCAAACACCTAATGAATCTGGGAGTTTTTATAGAGGCCTTTAAATGAGCTGACAAGCTTCAGCTGGTCTCATCAACTCCCTGCCTGCACGACGCCCAGCCCTCTCCCTAGAGGTATGAGTCATCCATGAGCCCACTAGCCTCAGCTGGGCTTCATCAACTCCCTAGTTGTATAAGTCGGCATAAAGCCTGAATCTGGGAGAAATATATCTACCCCCCTGGATTCAACCAGGTGACTTTACCTTCCTGCTGTCACATACCCCCCCCTCTTGTTTTAACCTTGGGGTTGGAACACCAGCAATCAGGCATTCATGTACTCGAGACAAAGCATCCACATTCCCCATTTGAACGCCAGGGCGATGCTTTACTGTGAAGTTGAATTCCTGTAGGGCCAGGAACCACCTATTCACTCTTCTATTTGTCTCCTTGTTTTGAGCCATCCACTTTAACGGAGCGTGATCCGTAACCATGTCAAAGTGCCTACCTAGCAGATAGTACCGAAGGGAATCTAGAGCCCACTTCACCGCTAAACACTCCTTTTCAACCGTGGCATAATTTACCTCATGGGACTTCAACTTCCTGCTGAGGTAAATGACTGGGTGCTCTTCCCCGTTCCAGACCTGGGACAATACTGCTCCTAACCCCACATCTGACGCATCACTTTGTACGACAAAGTCTTTAGAGAAGTCAGGTGAGTACAACACTGGCTGGCTACATAAGGCTTGTTTCAAGAATTGGAATGCTGCCTCAGCCTCGGGGGTCCATTTAATCATGACCGACCCTTTCCCTTTCATCAGGTTGGTTAGGGGCACAGCCTTAGAAGCAAAGTGGGGAATGAAGCGCCGATAATAACCCGCGATTCCCAGAAAGGCCCGTACCTGCTTCTTGCTGTTGGGACGTGGCCAACTCTGGATGGCCTCGACTTTGTTGAGTTGGGGTTTTATCACTCCCCTGCCAATGGTGTACCCAAGATATTTGGCCTCCTCCTGCCCAATGGTACACTTCTTGGGGTTAGCCGTAAACCCCGCTTCCCGGATAGAGTCTAGGACTGCTTGCACTTTTGGCAGATGTGAGGCCCAATCTGTGCTATGGACAATTACGTCATCCAGGTAAGCCGCAGCATACTTCCGATGGGGCCTCAGTATCTGGTCCATTTTCCGCTGGAATGTGGCCGGCGCATTCTGTAACCCGAACGGCATTCTCTTATATTGGAACGCCCCGTCTGGGGTTACAAATGCGGTTTTCTCTTTGGCCGACTTGGCCAGGGGAATTTGCCAATACCCTTTTGTGAGGTCAAGAGTCGTCATGTATCGGGCTGTTCCCAGCCGGTCGATCAACTCATCTATACGTGGCATGGGGTAGGTGTCAAATTTTGTGACTTTGTTCAACTGACGAAAATCGTTACAAAATCGCCAGCTCCCGTCCGGTTTAGGCACCAACACAATGGGACTAGACCAATCACTTTGGGACTCCTCTATCACCCCTAAGTTCAGCATTTTCTGTACTTCCTCCCGTATTGCCTCCCGTCGGGCCTCTGGGATCCGATAGGGTTTTAACTTCACCCTTTCACCGGGCGGGGTAATAATATCATGCTCTACCCCAGATGTTTGTCCCGGCAGCTCAGAGAACACCTCCTTGTTGCGAAGCACAAACTCCTTAACCTCCTGTTGTTGGGGTTGTGACAAGGTGGCTGCTATTCCAACCTCCGGAATCACGCAACCAGTTTGAGCTGGTGACCAAGTTTCTGCGACTAGGGACTCTCTATCCCTCCAGGCTTTCAACAGATTAACGTGATATATCTGTTCGGGCTTTCGCCTTCCTGGTTGTCTGACCTTGTAATTCACTTCGCTCACTTTTTCCATTATCTCGTAGGGGCCTTGCCATTTGGCAAGGAATTTACTTTCAACCGTAGGGACAAGTACCAATATCCTATCCCCCGGGGAAAAGGTACGGGTCTTTGCTCCACGGTTGTACACTCTCTGCTGTGCCAACTGCGCTTGGGCCAAATGTTCCTTCACGATGGGCATTACCTGTGCAATTCGATCTTGCATCAGGGCGACATGCTCAATCACACTCCTGTGGGGAGAACTCTCACTTTCCCAAGTTTCCTTGGCAATATCCAACAGCCCTCTTGGGTGTCTCCCATACAGTAACTCAAAGGGGGAGAATCCCGTAGAGGATTGGGGCACCTCCCTAATAGCAAACATCAAATAAGGAAGTAGACAGTCCCAATCCTTTCCATCTCTATCCACCACTTTCTTCAACATTTGTTTTAGGGTTTTGTTGAATCTTTCAACCAGCCCATCGGTTTGGGGGTGATACACAGATGTACGCAATTGCGTCACTTTGAGCAATTTACACAGCTCTTTCATAACCCGGGACATAAAGGGTGTACCTTGGTCCGTAAGCAGTTCTTTACAAATACCCACCCGGCTAAAAACAAGAGATAGCTCTTTGGCTATGGTTTTGGCCGAGGTATTTCTGAGAGGGATCGCTTCTGGATAACGGGTGGCATAGTCCATTATAACCAATATGTACTGGTGCCCCCTAGCGGACTTGATTATAGGACCTACCAAATCCATTGCGATTCTCTCAAACGGGACCTCAATGATGGGTAGAGGGACCAGCGGGCTACGGAAATGTGGCATCGGGGCCGACCTCTGACACACAGGGCAGGAGGAACAATAATTTTCTATGTCCTTCATCACCCCAGGCCAATAGAATCTCTGTAATACCCTCTCTCGGGTTTTCTCTGTCCCCAGATGACCTCCAAGAATGTGCCCATGGGCCAACTCCAACACCAACTTCCTGTAAGGTTTGGGCACCACAAGCTGCTCAACGGTTTCTTCTGCCCTTTTTGCCACCCGATACAGTAGGTCCTTCTCTACGCTGAAGTATGGGTAAGTGCAGGTATTATCTGGGTTCACTAACTCGCCATCTATTTCCACTACGTTTTCCCGTGCCTTTATTAGGGCGGGGTCTTTTAACTGTTCTGTGGCAAAATTTTCCCTGTGAACCTCCAGATCAGAAAACTCCACAGACGGTAGGTTTTCGTCTGAGGAGGTGGGCTCCTCTCCAGTTTCTTGAGTCTCCCCTGCCAATACTGACAAGGGAAATTCTGGAGAGTCCTCACCACTCTCAGAGGAGTTCTGGCTATCACATTCCTGGTACATAGGGGCACCAGTGGGGGGCTCAGGATCATCCCACAGTTCCCAGAACTTCGGAAAATCCCTTCCCACAATGGCATCATGCGGTAATTGAGATACTAACCCCACTGGATGAGAGAGGGTACCTTTGGGGGTCTCGAAACACACTGTAGTCACTGGATACTCTCGGGTGTCCCCATGCACACAAATAACAGCTACCTTGCTATTCCCAGAGACCTCTGTTTTAACTAATTCAGCCTTTATCAGGGTCACAAGGCTACCTGAATCCAGTAATACCACAACATTTCTACCATTAATACACATTTTGCATAAATGTTTCTCAGTTCCCCGAATGGCAGTGCATGCGACTGTCGCACACAGCGACTGACGTCTGTCCATCAGAAAGTCACATTGCATGGGTTCCTCCACAACCGGGCAATTTGCTGCAATATGTCCCGCTTGCCGGCAGCGGTAGCAAACAATCCATTTGGCTGCCTCTTGAGCCCCTGACTTCCCAGGCTGTTCTCGCCAAACTTTGGGTAGAGCTCCCACCCTCTCACTCTCTCCACCCTCACCCCTTGGAATCCTCTTATCCGCCCCTGGGGATGGTCTGGTCTTAGGGTGGAAAGTCCGAGAGTCTCTGGAAGAGGCCGTCAGGTTCTCTGTAGCCAAGTATTTCTCTACACGATCCACAAGACCACCGGCCGTCTCTGGGTCTCCATGGCTTACCCACTTTTGGATGGCAGTAGGAAGAGCTCTCAAAAACCGATCCATTACAACACGTTCCACAATCTCTGGTGCGGACAAAGTCTCTGGCTGTAGCCACTTCCTGCTCAGGTGAATGAGATCATACATTTGAGACCTGGGGGGTTTTCCAAGCTGGAAAGTCCAGTTATGCACACGCTGAGCCCGGACAGCCAGGGTGACACCCAGCCTTGCCAATATTTCAGCTTTTAGCATCACATAGTCTTTTGCTTGGTCAGGCTCTAGGTCATAGTAAGCCTTCTGCGATTCACCAGTTAACAGAGGAGCCACCAGTCCAGCCCACTGCTCCTCAGGCCACTTTTCTCTTTCAGCAGTCCTTTCAAATGTGGTCAAAAATACCTCTGGATCATCCTCTCCAGTCATTTTTGTCAATAAACGACTCACCCCAAAGGACGCGGTATTAGTGGGACGGCTTTCCTCACTGGTCTGCGGACGTTGCTGCATTACTGCTTCCATTTGTTGTAGTCTCTGCTCTTGCTTCTGTAACAGGTCTATGAAGCGGGCCTCAGATTGCTGCTGGGCTTGTTGATGAGCTTGCTGCTGGGCTGCAAGGCTCCTTTGCAAACCTGCATTTGTCTGCTGTTGATTGGCATTTGCTAGAGCCAGCTGTTTCAGTATCTCCTCCATGCTGGCTTAAAAAAAACTGCCACTGGTTCTCCACCAACTGTGAGGGGGTTAACTCGGTAGCGGGTGTGTGTGACCCCCTGGTTGGGCTCCCCACACAAAAACAGGGCCAGCAGACGGAGGTTGTGTTTTTTTAAAATCAAAAGGTGCGGTTTATTTCTCTATGTACAGTGACAAAAACACAGCAAAGCCAAAAAGAAACATAAACAAAATAAATCCTGGTCAGTTTGACCTCTGACTAAACATGCAGGTTTCCTAAACTAACAACTGGGATCAGCCTGGTGCTGTCCTAGTCCCTAAGTCCCTGGTTTAGTAAATGTCCAAACAAATAGCCACACAGGCTTTTTCTCACCGCACAGGGGTTCACTCTCCCTAGACAGTCCACACAGGTCTGGGTCCAGGCATGAGCAAACACCTAATGAATCTGGGAGTTTTTATAGAGGCCTTTAAATGAGCTGACAAGCTTCAGCTGGTCTCATCAACTCCCTGCCTGCACGACGCCCAGCCCTCTCCCTAGAGGTATGAGTCATCCATGAGCCCACTAGCCTCAGCTGGGCTTCATCAACTCCCTAGTTGTATAAGTCGGCATAAAGCCTGAATCTGGGAGAAATATATCTACCCCCCTGGATGCAACCAGGTGACTTTACCTTCCTGCTGTCACAATATCTAATCTTACGTCCATATAATATTTTATGTCAATCTTGTATACTTGCTTCTATATCTTATCACTCTATCCTCTTTTCCCCTTTTCTCCCCTTCCACCTCCCCCCTAATCCCCTGACTACATCTATCATCTGTACCTTCTAATATCTGATCACCACAGGTCGTTTTTTCCACCTCCAATGTTCTCTCCTTTCCAGATGTTCACCCTTTGCTCCTCAGGCCGTTCTTTCCTTCTCCTCTCTTCCCCTCCCTCCCCTACACCTCCCCGAGGTCTCTACATCTGGAGTCTTTCCACTACCAGTTGAGATGGCGCTAGGTCAGCATCCCCCAGCCATGGTTGCCAAATAGTATCAAATTTGCCCACTTCTCTCCTGCGACTGTATGTCAGTCGCTCTCTAAGAAGCAAGGAATTTGCATAGGAGATCCACTGCTTCCCCGTGGGTACCGCTGGAGCCATCCAGTATTTTGCGATAAGTTTTCTAGCTAGATACATTAGTCTAGTTAACATGTAGTACATTCCTCTTGGGAACATTTCTACATCTATGGCTCCAAGCAGGTACACTACAGGGTCTACAGGGTCTAGAGGGACAGGGACCTGTGCTAGTCTAGTAATGCACTGGGAGACATCCTCCCAGTACCTATGTAGTTTTGGACACCTCCAAATAAGGTGTATAAAGTCCCCCTTATGTACTTTACATTTTGAACACAGGGGGGAGTCTCTTTCTCCCCACCTATATAACTGCTCTGGTGTTCTATATGCCCTGTGCAAAATAAATAGTTGTGATAATCTATGGGATGCAGATATCGATACCGCAGGGATAGAGTTAAGTGCCATTTCCCACTGGCACCCATCTATGTCCCCTATATCTTCCACCCATTTACTTTGGCTTCTCAGAGAGGTATGGTCTTGGATCGAGGACAGCAATTCCATGTAAATTTTTGATATTAATCTCTTTCGGGTGTCCGTTCCAAGAACTTCCCTCAGCATAGGTGACGATGACACTATCAAAGAATGTGTTTTTTGTTGTTCCTGCAGCGCATGACGGAGCTGAAGGTATTTATAAAAGCCCTTAGGGTTTAACTGAAATTCCTGACATAGCTGTTCATATGTCTTCAACTCCTTCCATATAATTGTGCAAAAAAACAAATCCCCCTCTCTTTCCAGGGGGTAAAGCCCTGCAGTTCCTGTACCTCTGGGTATCTCGGGTTATGCCACATCGGAGTAAAGGGCAGCAACCCCTTTATCTTCAGGGCTTTCCGGATCTCCACCCATACTCTTTTGAGAAGGACGCTTATGGGTGCTGAGTCTGGTATGCTCGGCAGGTCCAGTTCCATATGGGATGCCGCTTCTAGTGTTGGAGCGGATATAGTCACCATTTTACATATCGGGTCCTCCCTCCCTTCCCGCCCCCATCCTGCCATCTGCTGAAACTGTGAAGCCAAGAAATACATTCTGGGGTGGGGTATTGCCAATCCTCCTCCATCCTTTCCATACTGCAGGGTGGCTAGGCTAATCCTGGCTGTCTTTTTTTTTCCAAATTAATTCCCTCATTAGTGTGTCTATTTGTTTAAACCACTTATTGGTGATCCACATGGGGGAGTTATGAAATACATACAGTAGCTGCGGGGCCCATACCATTTTTATTAAGTTTGCCCGTCCTACTACTGACAATGGAAGCTTACACCAGCTGTTACATTTTGCTTTCTGTCTAACCAACAATGGACCCAGATTTAGCTGAATATACTCCGCCGGTTCCGGGGACACTATTACTCCCAGGTATTTAAAACTTTTTGCTATAACTATTTGCTCTGCCCTCTCTGGCAACCGTTCCGTCCACTGGTCTATGGGCATTAGAGTGGATTTAGACCAATTAATAGTGAAACCTGAGAAACCTCCAAACTCCTCAATTATCCCCATCACTGCTCGCAGCGAGGCGGCCGAGTCACCTAGATATATAAGCGCGTCGTCTGCGTATAAAGATATTTTTTCCTCCCTCTGGCCCCTGCGAAACCCCACCACTTTTGGGGCATTACGAATCAGGATAGCCAGAGGCTCCACCGCCAGGGCGAACAGCAGTGGGGACAATGGGCACCCCTGACGTGTGCCTCTATGTAGCTCAAATGAGGGGGAGACATTATTATTAATGCAAAGTCTGGCTCTGGGTTTGGAGTAAAGCACCTTTACCCACTTTATAAACGTATCCCCCAGTCCAAACCTTTCCAGGATCTCCAGGAGGTAGGGCCACTCCACACTGTCAAACGCCTTCGCTGCATCCAGTGACAGAATGGCCCTACCTCCCGGGTTATCCACCGGCACCTGTAAGTTCATATATAATCGCCTAATGTTGTCCGCAGTGGAACGTGTGGGTATAAAGCCAGACTGGTCACAATGGACCAGCCTGTTAATTGCCTGGGATAGCCTCTTAGCCAGGATGCTGGCCAGAAGCTTAACATCCGCATTCAATAGGGAGATTGGACGATAGGAGTCCAGCAGAAGCTTATCCTTCCCTGGTTTTGGAAGTACTATTATTATTGCCTCCTGCATACTATCTGGTAGGCTACCTACTTCCACTGCCTCCTTCAATACCTGCAATAGGGATGGCAAGAGGTCCTCCCTATAGTGGGAGTACACCTCCGCTGGTAACCCATCTGGACCTGGGGATTTGTGATGTGGTGCCCCCTCTAGCGCCTCCGTCAGTTCCTTCAATGTTATTGGGGAGGTTAACATTTCCCTATCGGCCTCTGAAAGCTGTGGAAATGGACATGCTTGCAAAAACAGAGCCAGATCAGATGGAGTATAGCTAGTTTTAGAGGAATATAACTCCCTATAGAACCGCTGGAAATTATCTAGGATATCGGAATTAAGGGTGTATTTCTCCCCAGATTCTGCCTTTATAGCAGAGATATTGGTGGATTCCCGCTGCTCTCTAGCTATGAGGGCAAGGAGACGGCCAGTGTTTTCCCCCTCCTCAAAGTAACTCTGCTGCTGGAAATATCTCTTTTTCTCCGCTGCGGTCAGTAAGACCGAATTATACATGGATTGCGCCTCCATCCAGGAGTCATGGTTAGATTGAGATGGGTCGGCTACCAAGGCCTGTTCTCTCACTTTCATTTCTTCCCATACCCTGCTTTCCCATTCCCTAGACCGAATTTTGATTCCCGTTATCTCTTTAATAAGGCTGCCCCTTAAGAATGCCTTAAAGCGGAGGTTCACCCACATTTTACAGATTGCTGTCAACAGTCCCTCTTAGCATGAATATAAACAAAAGACTAACCTTTTTTTTTTTTGCTGTGCAGTTTTCATTAATCTTCTTTCTTCATTCCTACTTCCGGGATTTCCTCCCGCGGGAGTAGGCGTGTCCTTTGCTGTGCTACGGGTCGCTGTGTATGCTGTGTAGAGAGTGCGCATCCCCGAGATAGAGCCGCAGTGATCTATGGGAGCTCCCGCGGCGTGTACTGGGGATGACGCCGCCCGTTACTATAACAACCATAATGCTTACGGCGCAGGTCGCCGTAGAGAGTGCGCATCCCCGAGATAGAGCGGTGAATGCCGGGAGCTGAGCATTCACCGCATCCAGGAAGCAATTGCTTGTGGGCTTCACAATGCCCACAAGCAAAATGGCAAATGCATAGATAAAATAATATAAGTTTATCTTTACTATGAAAACGGACGGGTGATGCTGCAAGACACCTAAAAAGTGAGTACTCAATTGCGATATATAAATCCACTGATTTAATACAAAAAAAAAAAACGAATGGTCGCGGAACCTCCGCTTTAAGTGTGTCCCATACTACGGCTGCGCTGGCCGATCCCCTGTTAAAGTGCAAGAATTCCTGCATTGCCCTCTTCACCTTGTCCGGAGACGGGAACAGAGTCAACCAAAAAGGGTTCACTTTCCACAGCGGTCGGCCTTATGCAACCGTATCATCCAGCCGTACCCAAAATGGAGAGTGATCCGATAACAATCGCGGCTCATAAGCCGACTCCCTTACCCGCTGCATAAGTATCTCATTCCCCAGACCCAGGTCAATACGGGAGAGTCCATCGTATGTAGCGGAGTAACATGAGTAGCTTCTGTCCTCCGCATGTCTCTCCCGCCAGACATCACGGAGTCCCAACTCCGAGAGTAGGGAGGCGAAGGCCGTCCCACCAGCCTTCCGCCTCACCACTCTCGGCGTAAAAGACATTCTGTCCAGAGATGTATCCAAGATATTATTAAAATCTCCCAGCACCCCAAATTCCACTGGAATCGCTCCGATTCCTATCCCCCGATCTGTCACTGACACACTGGTCAGGTAAAGGCATAGGTTTCCTACAATCTCTTCTCATAGGACCCCGTATCAAACCCTTTGTTGACATACAAAAAGAATTTGATCTTCCTGATAGGGAACATTATACCTACCTCAGAATTGGCCACTGCCTAAATACAGTGCCTACTCCCCTATATGCCATCCCACCCAAAACTTGGGATTTCCTCACAAATGCTCCTTCCAAAACTAAAGGCATTTCTCACTTTTACAACCTCCTTCACTGTAAACAACAATTTTCTAAATCGTCCTCGCACTTACGCTGGGAGGCAGACCTAAACTGCTGCTTCTTCACAGATCAATGGACCTCAGCTCTAAAGTCCATATACTCTTCCACCAAATGTTCGGCCTTATGGGAACTTACCCAAAAAATCACCCTGCGCTGGTACCTAACACCTGCCAGACTAGCATATTTCTCTCCACAAACCTCTGACACATGTTGGCGGTGCAAATTACATAAAGGTGACCTGCTACATATACTCTGGGCCTGCCCCCGCATACAACCATTCTGGGTAAACATATTTAATCTCCTGTATCAAATCACTCATTGTGATATACCCCCAACACCGGAATTGGCGATCCTAAACCTTACGATAGAGAGGATCCCTCAGACATATTGGTATGTTGTGTCCCATATTCTCCTGGCGTCCAGATTGAGTATCACAAGACTATGGAGATCAGAAAGGGTTCCGGATACTTCCCAAACTATTGACCTTGTAAGTCTACACTATGGCTACGAATCTGTTATAGCAGGTAGCAATGGTCAGGCTGAAAAAACCCGGAAAGCCTGGGTCCCGTGGACCAATTGGTCCGGAACTGTGCTTGCTTCATAAAACTCCCTGGTTAGTTATATATTTCTTGACCGAGCAATATGTAGATCACAAACTGCTATCGCACCTGGATACCACCTGTATTGTATTTTTGAAACCATACAAGTAAGACTATGTACCTTATTAGTGTATCGACCGGGGTCGTCCTTCCTCCCGGGACACAGCAGTGCTCCAATTCGGGTGGACCGGGAGGAGAGAGGACCTAAAACAGCTACTTTCAAGTTTTAATTCTGCATCACTGTGCCAATCTTATTTACATGTACCTTTCTATACTCTACCATTTAATAACGTCGTTGCACGACAAACATTGTTAAATGTTCATGTATTATATAAAAATTTTCTCAATAAAGAATGATTCAAAAAAAAAAATCTCCCAGCGCCAACACCGGGCCATCCGGGGATAGGGCCATAAATTGCGCTAAACTTCTAAGAGGGCTCGCTGAAAATGGTGGAGGAACGTAAATTGAGGCAACGACACACAGTAATCCATTGAGTTTGCAAAGCAAAAAGACATACCTACCCACTCTGTCCACCTTTTGTCGGATACATTCAAAGGAGATGTCAGTAGAAACCATTACACTTACTCCCCGGGAGTATGAAGTATGCATAGAGTGAAATTGTATCGGGTATCTACGTGAATACAGAAGGTGGACAAAGTCAGGTTGCATATGTGTTTCCTGTAAACAAATTATCTGGGGTTTCATTCTATCTAAGTATTTAAACATTGCATTTCTTTTGTTCTTTTCCCCCAGACCCCTAACATTCCAGGTCATTAACACTATACCCTCGTTATTCACTTTAACCATTATGCATACAATGTCAAAAAAATTGTCATATACCACCTACATAAAAAAAAAAAAAAGAACTAATAATAAATCAAAATTCATTACCCTTCTGATAGGGATCTGTCCCTAGTGGAATTCAAAAAACAAATACAAAGTACCAAAATATACATCTATAAAAGTTCCCTTATTTTTGTGAAATATATATAGCAGACCTTGTGTTTGTGGTATTTTCCCATAATCCATTGTGATGTAGCTCCCTCTCCCTCCCCTACCCCTCTTCCCTTTACTCCCTCCCCTAACCCTTCCCACCCTTTTACCTCTACCCCCCTCCCCTCCCCTCCCTCTTTGCCCAGCTGGGCCTACCCTCTGGGTTTTACCTATGACCTCAACTCTACACTCATTCCCTCTCATCTCCCTGCTATCATACATCTCTCTGTACCCCTTACTCTAGGGGTCTCACACCCCCCTCCCCCTACTAACCCTCTGGTGCTGCTGTTCCTTTGTTTTAGTGTTTATACCCATTATATTATTAGATTTATCAGGTCTGCCCCATTTCAATCTAATTAGTGTCTTCTTTTCTTTTTAAAAGTGCTTCTACTAGTGCTTTGGCTAATATTCCCCCCCCCCCTTCCTCCAACCTAGTGTTTAATTATGCATCTCAAAAAAAAAAGAAAAAAAAAAAGAGGGAGAAAAAAAAAAAAAAAAACCCCAGTGTCTAATTAGTCTCTTGTCTCTTGCCCTGACGTTTTCTGTGAGGTTTTCCTGTTGTCTTCCAACCACCTCTCAAGACTCCTTGGTGAATCAAAAAACTGTATGCCATTCATCGCTGATACCCGCAAGCGGGCAGGATATAAAAGTGCATAGTCCATCTTGTTTTCCTGGAGAATACGTTTAATTGGTATGAAGGCCGCTCGCCTCCTTTGGAGTTCTGGGGAGAAATCCTGATGAAATGAAATTTTTATCCCCTTATATCGGATTTCCCCCATTTCACGGGCTTTCCGAAGTAGGGTCACTTTATCCCTATAGTTGAACATTTTTAAGATTAAAGGTCTTGGACGCTCGCTTCCCTGGCGGGGTTTAAAGGGGACTCGGTGGGCACGTTCGATGCCAAAGAAAGATGAAAAGATGCTACCCCAAATGTCTCCTTAAACCACCCCTCCAGGAATAATATAGGGTCGGCTCCCTCACTCCGTTCGGGCATTCCTATTATTCTGATTTATGGGAATACATATTATTTGAAAGAATCTAATGAAAACTGACCTGTCAATAGGTCATATCTTTCTATACCGTTATACTTGCATTCTTTCTGGAATACACACCTGTATACCTCTGTGTAACTGAAAAATTATTCACTCTTTGTAATAGTGGTTCTTTTAATGTATATTAAAAAAAAAAAACTTATTGCAACAGAAAATGAACGTCAGAAAACAAACATTGTCATATATTTGGGGAACACAAAAAATAATTTATTTACCAATATAGATTGTACATAAATGAGAAAGTGTTATTTTCACCTATTCATTGTATAATACCACTTACTGCCATACTGTGGCAAATCAGTACGTTGAATTTGTTGGTTTTCTGTTTGGGTTTTGTTTGTTTGTCTGTTTTTTTGTTTTTTTGTTGTTTGTTTTTTGTTTTTTTGTTCCTTGTCTTTCTGTTTTGTTTTTCTTTCTCTTTCTCTCTCCCGTCTCGCCATGGCTGCCTTCAGTGGCGAAGCATGGGAGGGACTCATGAACAGGGTACAATTAAACAGTAGATCTGGAAATATCTCGGATAGAGATCTAGATCAAGCTTTTCTCAGACTTCAGAGAATATTGGAGAAAAAAGTGAGAATCTTTTGGCATAAACGATATTTTGAAAAATACAATGAAAGCAATATAGTACCTTTGGGCCTGAGGGTTCAGATCTTTCCAAACCTCAGGAAGGTAGGGGATCTTCTCAAAACACAATGGGAAGAAAACCTACAATCCTGTTCAATGGGTATGATGAATATCTTATGTACCCAATATGAGCAGGAGTTAACTGCATTGGATGCATCTGTCTCCAAATGGTATGACGATTATTGTCTGGTCATGACCAGCACAAGGTTCAAGAAAAAAGAACAGACTCTCAAAGAACACATAGAATCGTATACGACAGATGTCATTAGGACAAAAGAAGACAAATTTGTACGTGATAAAAATGCATAAACTAACAACTTTGCCTATAAATGGAATGTCAACACTAATCAGAAACCATTCAGATCTAATAGTTATAGAAATGCTAAAAAAGATGAAAATGCATCAAATCTCTCTACTAACTCTTCTTTATCTTCTAGCCAATCTACGATTTATCGTGATTTGTCTGGGGACAGACTGCCTAAGAAGCGCAAAGGCAATTCGGACGCAGCATCGACCGAATCACTGCGACACCAACTCGGCATCCCTTTACCACGTCGACCATCTGACACCCAACCTAAATTGATTTCCTCTCACCTTGCCACCCTATTGCACCCTTCTTCCAACGCACCTCGTGGTCCCCAACCCACAACATCGCATGCTATCGTTTCTACCGCACTCTCTACATCTGTCACTGCTTCACCTATGCACCTTGGTGCAACTCCGAAGGTGAGTAACTCAGATATAATGGTATCACCATCTGGGATACTCTTACCATCTGAAACCAGGATTGCACCAATTTTTTTAGTGAAGGATTAGATCCCCTTTCACATTTAGGCAATTCATCTAACCCTATCAAACAGGTTGACGATGGTTTGGAGCTATCTATAATCAACCTGTTGTGACAGCAGGAAGGTAAAGTCACCTGGTTGCATCCAGGGGGGTAGATATATTTCTCCCAGAATCAGGCTTTATGCCGACTTATACAACTAGGGAGTTGATGAAGCCCAGCTGAGGCTAGTGGGCTCATGGATGACTCATACCTCTAGGGAGAGGGCTGGGCGTCGTGCAGGCAGGGAGTTGATGAGACCAGCTGAAGCCTGTCAGTTCGTTTAAGGCCTCTATAAAAACTCCCAGATTCATTAGGTGTTAGCTCATGCCTGGACCCAGACCTGTGTGGACTGTCTAGGGAGAGTGAACCCCTGTGCGGTGAGGCAAAGCCTGTGTGGCTATTTGTTTGGACTTTTACTAAACCAGGGACTTAGGGACTAGGACAGCACCAGGCTGATCCCAGTTGTTAGTTTAGGAAACCTGCATGTTTAGTCAGAGGTCAAACTGACCAGGATTTATTTTGTTTATGTTTCTTTTTGGCTTTGCTGTGTTTTTGTCACTGTACATAGAGAAATAAACCGCACCTTTTGATTTTGAAAACCACAACCTCCGTCTGCTGGCCCTGTTTTTGTGTGGGGAGCCCAACCAGGGGGTCACACACACCCGCTACCGAGTTAACCCCCTCACAGTTGGTGGAGAACCAGTGGCAGTTTTTTTTAAGCCAGCATGGAGGAGATACTGAAACAGCTGGCTCTAGCAAATGCCAATCAACAGCAGACAAATGCAGGTTTGCAAAGGAGCCTTGCAGCCCAGCAGCAAGCTCATCAACAAGCCCAGCAGCAATCTGAGGCCCGCTTCATAGACCTGTTACAGAAGCAAGAGCAGAGACTACAACAAATGGAAGCAGTAATGCAGCAACGTCCGCAGACCAGTGAGGAAAGCCGTCCCACTAATACCGCGTCCTTTGGGGTGAGTCGTTTATTGACAAAAATGACTGGAGAGGATGATCCAGAGGTATTTTTGACCACATTTGAAAGGACTGCTGAAAGAGAAAAATGGCCTGAGGAGCAGTGGGCTGGACTGGTGGCTCCTCTGTTAACTGGTGAATCGCAGAAGGCTTACTATGACCTAGAGCCTGACCAAGCAAAAGACTATGTGATGCTAAAAGCTGAAATATTGGCAAGGCTGGGTGTCACCCTGGCTGTCCGGGCTCAGCGTGTGCATAACTGGACTTTCCAGCTTGGAAAACCCCCCAGGTCTCAAATGTATGATCTCATTCACCTGAGCAGGAAGTGGCTACAGCCAGAGACTTTGTCCGCACCGGAGATTGTGGAACGTGTTGTGATGGATCGTTTCTTGAGAGCTCTTCCTACCGCCATTCAAAAGTGGGTAAGCCATGGAGACCCAGAAACGGCCGGTAAACTTGTGGATCGTGTAGAGAGATACTTGGCTACAAAGAACCTGACGGCCTCTTCCAGAGACTCTCGGACTTTCCACCCTAAGACCAGACCATCCCCAGGGGCGGATAAGAGGATTCCAAGGGGTGAGGGTGGAGAGAGTGAGAGGGTGGGAGCTCTACCCAAAGTTTGGCGAGAACAGCCTGGGAAGTCAGGGGCTCAAGAGGCAGCCAAATGGATTGTTTGCTACCGCTGCCGGCAAGCGGGACATATTGCAGCAAATTGCCCGGTTGTGGAGGAACCCATGCAATGTGACTTTCTGATGGACAGACGTCAGTCGCTGTGTGCGACAGTCGCATGCACTGCCATTCGGGGAACTGAGAAACATTTATGCAAAATGTGTATTAATGGTAGAAATGTTGTGGTATTACTGGATTCAGGTAGCCTTGTGACCCTGATAAAGGCTGAATTAGTTAAAACAGAGGTCTCTGGGAATAGCAAGGTAGCTGTTATTTGTGTGCATGGGGACACCCAAGAGTATCCAGTGACTACAGTGTGTTTCGAGACCCCCAAAGGTACCCTCTCTCATCCAGTGGGGTTAGTATCTCAATTACCGCATGATGCCATTGTGGGAAGGGATTTTCCGAAGTTCTGGGAACTGTGGGATGATCCTGAGCCCCCCACTGGTGCCCCTATGTACCAGGAATGTGATAGCCAGAACTCCTCTGAGAGTGGTGAGGACTCTCCAGAATTTCCCTTGTCAGTATTGGCAGGGGAGACTCAAGAAACTGGAGAGGAGCCCACCTCCTCAGACGAAAACCTACCGTCTGTGGAGTTTTCTGATCTGGAGGTTCACAGGGAAAATTTTGCCACAGAACAGTTAAAAGACCCCGCCCTAATAAAGGCACGGGAAAACGTAGTGGAAATAGATGGCGAGTTAGTGAACCCAGATAATACCTGCACTTACCCATACTTCAGCGTAGAGAAGGACCTACTGTATCGGGTGGCAAAAAGGGCAGAAGAAACCGTTGAGCAGCTTGTGGTGCCCAAACCTTACAGGAAGTTGGTGTTGGAGTTGGCCCATGGGCACATTCTTGGAGGTCATCTGGGGACAGAGAAAACCCGAGAGAGGGTATTACAGAGATTCTATTGGCCTGGGGTGATGAAGGACATAGAAAATTATTGTTCCTCCTGCCCTGTGTGTCAGAGGTCGGCCCCGATGCCACATTTCCGTAGCCCGCTGGTCCCTCTACCCATCATTGAGGTCCCGTTTGAGAGAATCGCAATGGATTTGGTAGGTCCTATAATCAAGTCCGCTAGGGGGCACCAGTACATATTGGTTATAATGGACTATGCCACCCGTTATCCAGAAGCGATCCCTCTCAGAAATACCTCGGCCAAAACCATAGCCAAAGAGCTATCTCTTGTTTTTAGCCGGGTGGGTATTTGTAAAGAACTGCTTACGGACCAAGGTACACCCTTTATGTCCCGGGTTATGAAAGAGCTGTGTAAATTGTTCAAAGTGACGCAATTGCGTACATCTGTGTATCACCCCCAAACCGATGGGCTGGTTGAAAGATTCAACAAAACCCTAAAACAAATGTTGAAGAAAGTGGTGGATAGAGATGGAAAGGATTGGGACTGTCTACTTCCTTATTTGATGTTTGCTATTAGGGAGGTGCCCCAATCCTCTACGGGATTCTCCCCCTTTGAGTTACTGTATGGGAGACACCCAAGAGGGCTGTTGGATATTGCCAAGGAAACTTGGGAAAGTGAGAGTTCTCCCCACAGGAGTGTGATTGAGCATGTCGCCCTGATGCAAGATCGAATTGCACAGGTAATGCCCATCGTGAAGGAACATTTGGCCCAAGCGCAGTTGGCACAGCAGAGAGTGTACAACCGTGGAGCAAAGACCCGTACCTTTTCCCCGGGGGATAGGATATTGGTACTTGTCCCTACGGTTGAAAGTAAATTCCTTGCCAAATGGCAAGGCCCCTACGAGATAATGGAAAAAGTGAGCGAAGTGAATTACAAGGTCAGACAACCAGGAAGGCGAAAGCCCGAACAGATATATCACGTTAATCTGTTGAAAGCCTGGAGGGATAGAGAGTCCCTAGTCGCAGAAACTTGGTCACCAGCTCAAACTGGTTGCGTGATTCCGGAGGTTGGAATAGCAGCCACCTTGTCACAACCCCAACAACAGGAGGTTAAGGAGTTTGTGCTTCGCAACAAGGAGGTGTTCTCTGAGCTGCCGGGACAAACATCTGGGGTAGAGCATGATATTATTACCCCGCCCGGTGAAAGGGTGAAGTTAAAACCCTATCGGATCCCAGAGGCCCGACGGGAGGCAATACGGGAGGAAGTACAGAAAATGCTGAACTTAGGGGTGATAGAGGAGTCCCAAAGTGATTGGTCTAGTCCCATTGTGTTGGTGCCTAAACCGGATGGGAGCTGGCGATTTTGTAACGATTTTCGTCAGTTGAACAAAGTTACAAAATTTGACACCTACCCCATGCCAAGTATAGATGAGTTGATCGACCGGCTGGGAACAGCCCGATACATGACGACTCTTGACCTCACAAAAGGGTATTGGCAAATTCCCCTGGCCAAGTCGGCCAAAGAGAAAACCGCATTTGTAACCCCAGACGGGGCGTTCCAATATAAGAGAATGCCGTTCGGGTTACAGAATGCGCCGGCCACATTCCAGCGGAAAATGGACCAGATACTGAGGCCCCATCGGAAGTATGCTGCGGCTTACCTGGATGACGTAATTGTCCATAGCACAGATTGGGCCTCACATCTGCCAAAAGTGCAAGCAGTCCTAGACTCTATCCGGGAAGCGGGGTTTACAGCTAACCCCAAGAAGTGTACCATTGGGCAGGAGGAGGCCAAATATCTTGGGTACACCATTGGCAGGGGAGTGATAAAACCCCAACTCAACAAAGTCGAGGCCATCCAGAGTTGGCCACGTCCCAACAGCAAGAAGCAGGTACGGGCCTTTCTGGGAATCGCGGGTTATTATCGGCGCTTCATTCCCCACTTTGCTTCTAAGGCTGTGCCCCTAACCAACCTGACGAAAGGGAAAGGGTCGGTCATGATTAAATGGACCCCCGAGGCTGAGGCAGCATTCCAATTCTTGAAACAAGCCTTATGTAGCCAGCCAGTGTTGTACTCACCCGACTTCTCTAAAGACTTTGTCGTACAAAGTGATGCGTCAGATGTGGGGTTAGGAGCAGTATTGTCCCAGGTCTGGAACGGGGAAGAGCACCCAGTCATTTACCTCAGCAGGAAGTTGAAGTCCCATGAGGTAAATTACGCCACGGTTGAAAAGGAGTGTTTAGCGGTGAAGTGGGCTCTAGATTCCCTTCGGTACTATCTGCTAGGTAGGCACTTTGACATGGTTACGGATCACGCTCCGTTAAAGTGGATGGCTCAAAACAAGGAGACAAATAGAAGAGTGAATAGGTGGTTCCTGGCCCTACAGGAATTCAACTTCACAGTAAAGCATCGCCCTGGCGTTCAAATGGGGAATGTGGATGCTTTGTCTCGAGTACATGAATGCCTGATTGCTGGTGTTCCAACCCCAAGGTTAAAACAAGAGGGGGGGGTATGTGACAGCAGGAAGGTAAAGTCACCTGGTTGCATCCAGGGGGGTAGATATATTTCTCCCAGATTCAGGCTTTATGCCGACTTATACAACTAGGGAGTTGATGAAGCCCAGCTGAGGCTAGTGGGCTCATGGATGACTCATACCTCTAGGGAGAGGGCTGGGCGTCGTGCAGGCAGGGAGTTGATGAGACCAGCTGAAGCCTGTCAGTTCGTTTAAGGCCTCTATAAAAACTCCCAGATTCATTAGGTGTTAGCTCATGCCTGGACCCAGACCTGTGTGGACTGTCTAGGGAGAGTGAACCCCTGTGCGGTGAGGCAAAGCCTGTGTGGCTATTTGTTTGGACTTTTACTAAACCAGGGACTTAGGGACTAGGACAGCACCAGGCTGATCCCAGTTGTTAGTTTAGGAAACCTGCATGTTTAGTCAGAGGTCAAACTGACCAGGATTTATTTTGTTTATGTTTCTTTTTGGCTTTGCTGTGTTTTTGTCACTGTACATAGAGAAATAAACCGCACCTTTTGATTTTGAAAACCACAACCTCCGTCTGCTGGCCCTGTTTTTGTGTGGGGAGCCCAACCAGGGGGTCACACACACCCGCTACCGAGTTAACCCCCTCACACTGTCTAGTTATAACCTATCTGAAAGTGAGATCCAAATATTGAAATTAGGATTGACTTTCTGTCCAGACTCCAACGTTGAAAAATTTCATTTCATAAAAGATGTACACTTGTTTGCGCGTCGTCTTATGTACAGAGTGATTTATGATAAACCTTCAGTTGAACCATCTACATGCGACATAGATACAAATATTAAACTAAACATCACTGAACATAATGCAATGACTGATTTGTTGGATCTCTGGGAGGAGGGCCATGTCCCTGATGAGGATTCCTGGTGGAGTGATACACCGGGTTTATCTATCGCTGGCATGTCCTTCCCCCCTCCTCAATCCTTCAGATCCAAATCCCGAAACTTTCCCTTGTTGAACACTAACCCCAATATTTGGGCCTTCGTTCAACAGGTCTCACACAGTATCCAAGCAATGAATTTGGCTCCTTCAGTAACTTCAAATTTAACCACATCACAAAAAGCGGCCATTAAATCTCTACAAAATAATTCTGCGATAATAATCAAACCCGCGGATAAAGGCGGCAATCTTGTTATCATGGATAAGGAAAACTATGAGACCATGTGTATGAAGATTTTGTCTAACGTTGAATGGTACAGACCAATTTCTAAAACTGTGTTGGAAAACTATTATGCAAAGTATTGTTTCATTATTTTTAAAGCTTTCCAGCAGGGCACTATAGATCATGATACATGGAAATTCCTGGATACCAAGGATCCAAGGATTCCTACGTTTT
Source organism: Rana muscosa (assembly GCA_029206835.1). Lineage (NCBI taxonomy): Eukaryota > Metazoa > Chordata > Amphibia > Anura > Ranidae > Rana > Rana muscosa. Next base: position 723,761,367 of record CM055118.1, on the reverse strand, counting down.
ATGCTCTGCCAAAGACACACAAATCATTAACTAATCCGCCGGGACGGCCGATAATTTCAGGCTGCTCCAGTCTCACTGAAAATGCAAGTTCCCTGGTTGATAGATATCTATTTCCTCATGTCACTTCCCTCTCATCGTATGTTAAAGATACTATCGATTTATTAAGAACAATCGAGGGTATACAGCTTCCAGCCAATACTTGGCTTGTCTCTCTGGATGTTGAGAGCCTTTATAACACAATGCCCCATGACAGGGGTCTAGAGGTTATTAGAGGCCATCTCTCTGAGAGAGGCCCCTCTTCACGGATATACAACGACTTCGTTTTGGAGCTATTGAGTTATATCTTGAAACACAACATTTTTCTTTTGGGATCTTCCCACTACCTCCAGGTACAGGGGGTTGCGATGGGGACTAAGTGTGCCCCATCATATGCCAACCTGTACCTGGGGGGGTGGGAACGACAGGTTTTCTCTAGAGAGGACCTTGTTCCCTTTTTGGACCATATCATCTCCTGGTATAGGTACATAGATGACCTATTGATTTTTTGGTCAGGTGATCAGATTCAATTGCAGCAATTTTTTGATCTCTTGTCTATCAATGATTTTCATTTAAAATTTACCATCAATTATAGTCAAACTACTATTAGTTTCCTGGACCTCAACATCTCTATTGATGGCACAGGGCTAATCAATTCATGTTTATACAGGAAACCAACTACAGGAAACACCATTCTCCATGCCAGCAGTGCACACCCCGCACCCCTTCTGCAGAGTATCCCCTACAGCCAATATCTCCGGCTTAGGCGTAACTGCAGCAGGGATGCAGACTTTAGAGATACCTCTAAAGACCTCTATCGGAGACTAAAAGCCAGAGGCTACAGCCATAGATGTCTAAAACAAGCCTTTTTTTTTTTTTAACTTTAAATTTTTATTCAGTGAGAATAGAAAAGTTACATACAGGTACATACGCATTGGAATATCTACAGTGTAGGTACCAACATATTCATAAAGTACAAAAGAGTGAACAATATATCAGTCACCAGAAGGCAACTCGGTTCCTCTAAAAACTCTAAGTTGTCTAGGGAGCGTTAGCTCCAGTGTACTGGGCTTGGAGCCTCAAATACGGATAATCTTAGACTGAAGAGCCTGTCACTCCTTCCGGGATCACGCTGTGAGCAGGCTGGCTATAAGTAAGTCCTAGTACTGCTAGTACGGCCCAGAATATGGCCGTTCGAGTCACTCATGGGGTATATTGTAGTTATAATCCCGGAACCGAGTTGTCTGAACAGAATAGTCGTAGAAATAGTATAAACATTAGTTGAAATGAGAGTACCTCCTATCCTGTGTGCATGCCGTTAGTTACTGTAGTGCTTGGTTCAATATCACTGCTCTAGTTTAGCCTTTACACCACCAGTCATCAATTTGCATTGTCATTTAAATTCAGTGTAAGTATAGTTCAATGCTATAAGGTAACAGTAGGCTGAGGCCAGTGATCCCAAAATTTTTGATAAACATGTATTCTATCCTCTTTATAAGCTAGCATCCTTTCCATTACTCTCTGGTTATTTACTCTATTTTTGACTTCCGCTATGGTCGGAGGGTTTGAAGTCCTCCATTTGGCTGCTATGGCTATACGTGCCGCATGTAGAATATTTACTACTAGTTTCCTACTTGTGTAGTGAAAGGATTCTATCCCTATTGAAAGCAGAGCTAGTTCCGGGGTGGGTGCACACCTTGTCTTAAAAATGTCAGAGATAAGATTAAATACGTCTCTCCAAAAGCTTGATAAAAAGCTACAGTGCCACATGATATGGAGGAGATTGCCTCTGGTCTGACATCCCCTCCAACAGAGTGGGGAGATCGTGGGGGACATTACGTGTAGGCGGGTAGGAGTGATATACCACCTATGTAGGATTTTACATGAGTTGTCCCAGTGATCCACACAGGCTGAGGATACTCTGTTAAATTTAATAGCAGTCAGCCAATGTGTTAGAGAGAAGGATTTTTGTAGGTCCTGCTCCCATTTGAGCATAATAGGGATCTTGGACTTTATAAGTTGTTGGTTACAGAGTCTGTAGCATAGTGAAATACCCCTAACGTGTGTCCCACTTTTACTAAGGAAGAAGTTCCAAAGAGTCAGTGGAATTTCTATGGCCTTGTGAGGATTCTTTTTGGTATACTCCCGAATTTGTAGGATCAATAATTTATCAAGTGCTGTAGGATGAGTTATGTCTGCGAGGTCGAAATTTATTCCCTTTTTCTTCCAGTGATGAGTCGAAAAATTTTGAATGAGGAATGTGTATGTCGTTAGTGGGATGTGTAGTTTGTGGATCGATTCTTCCGGAAATATCAATTTGGTGAACATGGACCATGCCGTGAGCGTGGCCTGTATAGTAGGATATTCCGGTACCATGGGTTTGTGGTGAATAGTGGTTGCCATTAATAGTGCAAAGAGGTCATGGGTGGGGGTTAGCTCTCTCTCAATTTGATTCCATAAATTATCTTCCTGTCTGGAGAACCAAAATTTCAGCTGATCCAGTATAGAAGCATTATAGTATGCATAAGCATTTGGTAAACTCCCTCCACCCGCAGTTCTGTGTAGGTAGAGAGTTTTCAGTGCTATTCTAGGTTTCTTTTCCCCCATATGAATTTAGTTAGGCGCTTTGCTAGTACCGAGAAAAATTTTTGGGGTATGGGGATTGGTATGGTTCTGAAAAGGTACAAGATCTTAGGGAATACTTGCATCTGATATGCTGCTATTCGCCCTATCCATGTCAGTTGGATTTTGGAGATTTGTGCAAATTCCTTTTTGATTTGTTCTAAAAGGGGTAAAAAGTTGTCAGAGTATAGATTGGTTGTTGGGTGGGACAGTTGGATACCTAAATAGGTGATGGAAGGAGCATCCCAGGTGCATGGAAACAGAAGCTTGAGTTTATTTACTTTTTGGGGGGGGATATTAAGGGGGAGGGCAAAGCATTTAGAAGTGTTTATTTTATAGTATGTTATTTTCCCAAAATCCTGCATAATTTCTGTGGCTTTACTTAGGGAAGTAATTGGGTTGGTAAGAGTAAGGATTATATCATCGGCGAATAATCCCAGTTTGTGTTCCAGGTGTCCTATTTTGAGGCCTGTAATTTCTGTAGTAGACCGAATGAGTTCTGCTAGGGGTTCAATAGCTAAGGAAAAGACAATTGGGGACAATGGGCATCCCTGTCTCGTTCCATTGGTAAGATTGAAGGGATCAGATAGCATTCCTGAGGATAGTACTCTGGCGGACGGGTTCGTGTATAGAGACATGACAGCTGAATGTAAGAATCCATGTATACCAAATTTATGGAGTGTGTGTGACAGATATGACCAGTGGACTCTATCAAACGCCTTTTCTGCGTCTAATGCTACAAATATGCTTGGCGTGCGAGTAAGTTCTGCGCGTCTGAGTAGGTTAATCATTTTTCTAGTGCCGTCCGGGGCCTGTCTACCCTTAACAAAGCCTACTTGATCTAAGCCTATGAGTGTGGGGGTTATATGTAATAATCTGTTTGCCAATATTTTCGCATATATTTTAAGGTCCGAGTTTAAAAGTGAGATGGGTCTGTAGTTCTGAGGATGGGCAGGGTCTTTTCCGGGTTTTGGGATGGTCACTATGATGGCTTGGAGCATTTCTTTGGGGAACGTGCTCGTGTTTGCAGCTGTGTTGTATAGATCAGCTAGTCTGGGGGTGAGTATTGATGAGAAATTTTGGTAGTATTCGGCTGAAAAGCCGTCTGCTCCTGGAGATTTATGTTTGGGGAGGTTCTTAATTACTTCCTTTACCTCTTCTTCTGTAATAGGTTCATTAAGTTTGCCTAACGATTTCTGGTCTAGGAATGGGAGATCAATACGTCTAAGAAAATCAGTAATTTCTTTCTCTGTGGGTTGGTGGGTAGTCTCGTCCTTACTAAGGTTGTAGAGGGCTTCGTAAAAGTCTTTAAATGTATTCGCTATATCTTTGGGGTTCTTATATGACCTGTTGGCAGTGGGATGTGTAATCATAGATATTTTTGCTTGTTTTTGTCTTTTTCTTCAGTTGAGACGCTAGTAGTTTTCCTGCTCTGTTGTTCTGGGAATAATATGACAATCGGAGTCTCTTATAGTAAATGTCAAAATCTGATTTTAGGGCCTGTCTCAGTTCTTCCCTAGTAGAGTTCAGTTGATCTAATAAGGAGTGGTCCCCAGTTTGTTTGTGTGAACCTTCTAATTCAGCTATACGGTTATGAAGTTGCATTATTAGTTTGTTTTTTTTCCTTTTCTCTCTAGCTGCTATTTGTATCAGGGAGCCTCTTGAGAATGCTTTATGAGCGCACCATACTGTGGAAGGGGAGGCATCGGGGGTCTCATTGAATTCAAAGAATTCCATTAATGTCTTGTGGAGTTCCTCCTTAATAAGGGGCTGGGAAAGTAGGTAGGTGTTATTACGCCATAGGGGCGAGACGTTAGTTTTATCAGCAGAAGTTATATCAATAGTGACGGGGGCGTGGTCTGACCAGGTGATAGAATGAATGTCTGCTTTAATTACTTTTTGTAAGGTGTATTTGTCCGTCAGGAAGAAATCAATCCTAGAATAAGATTTGTGCACCGGTGAGTAGTAGGTGTAGTCCCTCTCTGTGGACCGGAGACAGCGCCAAGGGTCATAGAGGTCTTCTCCTAGGCAGAAGTCACCCAGGGATGGTCTCTGTCTCCGTCCCCCCGAGGAGGAGTCAAGGATATCATTCATGATGACATTGAAGTCTCCACATATTACTAAGTTGCCCCTTTTCATTGCTTTAGCTTTCTTTATAATGTTGCGAATAAATTTCATTGGACTTTTGTTAGGAGCATATATATTAACCAGTGTATACACTTCATTATTGATTTTGGACACAAGAATTATATACCTACCATTACTATCACATTGTTCTTCTATAAGCTTAAAAGATACAGAGTCCCTGATAGCTATTAACACTCCATTCTTTTTACTACTGTTATTTGCCCTAAAGACACGTTGGAATTTCTTATGGGAGCACTTTGGTGTATTGTTATCCAAAAAGTGGGTCTCTTGTACACATACCACGTCACAGTGGTTGTCCATGGCAGTTTTCCAGAGGGATCTGCGTTTGAACGGACTGTTCATCCCTTTAGCATTGAGAGATAAGAGTTTAAGTGACATTATATTCATTTGTGGTGCTTCGGTGACATCTAGTGGCGCAAAATGGTAATTGACTGGAGCATAGAATTATAACCTTAGCAGTGAGAAGCTGTGAATTGGATTTGACATCAGCAATCTGGAGTGTCCAAAAGATAAAACAGCAAATAACCATCGCAACGTCAATGGTCGAGAAATTAAACCGTAGATCCGTCATCATCAACAGGATGAATTCGGGATAATCCCAAAAGCAGTGTTGGGGTAAAGTCATTAAGGTAATTACCTTATCAGCCGAACATCAGGAGACGAATTCTTCAGGTTCATAAGACAAACGAGGTGCAGATGGGTTCAAGGGGAAAACAGGAAGGTCAACCTAGCAGAAATTTTTCTGGAGTAGATTGGGTGCGGCTATTTTTCACGGTTGTTCCTGGCACTGCGGTAAGCAGTAGAGTTTGTTCTGGGCGGCGTCTGGTCCATAGATTCCGAGTGTTCTTCCTGGGGAAGGAGTCCCCACTTGCGGAGAAGCTCCAGACCTTTTTCCAGAGAAGAGATGGTAAACCATTCGTTGTTTTTCTCCAAAATGATTTTTGCCGGAAAACCCCATCTATAGAGAATCTTGTGGTTCCTCAGCATTTTGGTTACAGGAATCAAATTATTTCTGGCTTTCATGGTAGCCTGTGATAGGTCAGCATATATTGTGATCCCAGCATATGGGTCCGGGAGATTGCCGTTTTGTCTGGAAAATCTCATAAGTTGATCTTTCACATGAAATAAATGAATTCTGGCTATAACATCCCTGGGGATCTTCTCAGGGAGATGTTGTGGTTTGTGCAATCTGTGGGCTCTGTCTATAATGACGTCCGACGCAGTGAGAGAGGGGATAGCTTTTTTCATCAGTTGTTGGAGGAATGTGCTCAGCTCGGCAGGTTTAATTGATTCAGGGATTCCTCTGAACTTCACATTGTTCCTGCGTGCTCGGTCCTCAAGATCTGAGACTTTTAGACGGAGGGCCTTGAGCTCATCTTCTAGGTCAACATGAGCATCTACCAGCTCATTATGGGCTGCAGAAAAATCCCCCATCTTAGTTTCCACATACAGGATCCTGTCTCCCATAGCATTCAGTTCTTTGTGTGTGGAGTGGGAGAGGTGAACTATATCTTGCTGTATGGCCCCTCTCAGCGTCAGAATCATATCCTTCATTAATATATCAGTCATGGGCTGGCCAGATACAGGGATAGCGTCCAGCTTCTGGGTATAGGAGTCAGGCTGCTCCACATCATTTCTCCCCTCACCTTGTTCAGTGTTTTCTTCTCCTGGAGCACTGATCCTCCGTTTTTGTTTGATAGGGCTGTTAGATGGGGATGGGTAAGGGAGCTGATATAGGGTGCTTTCATGCGACTCACCCTGCACAGTGAAGACCGCGCTGTTCTCCCCCTCATGGCTCTGTGGCGCCGACAGTCCCGCAGCGGCGCCATCTTGGACAGTCCGGCCTGACATGGGAGGGAAGAAGTCCGTCAGTTTTCTGGGCCCCTCTCTCTCCTTTCTTTTGAACATCTTGCCAGCCGTGTTCCCCCTGTGTTCCGCCGTCCGGATGGGTAGTTTTATAGCCTCGTATGCTGCTGTGAGTTGCTATTTGCCTCCTGATGTGACGGAGCTCTCCTCTCACACCACCATCCGCTCCGGCTGCCGGCTCCGCCCCTCTAAAACGAGCCTTTAACCGGGTAAAAACCCAAAAAAGAAGTTCTCTCATTTTTTCATCCAAAAATTCTGCAACTACCGATACGGTCAGAGTAATTACTAGGTATGCTTCCCAACATAACGAAATGAGAAACATTTTAACAAAATTCTGGCCATTATTATTAGCAGACTTGACCGTGAATAAATATGTTAAAAAACACCCAGAGATTACCTTTAGATGGGTTTCCTCTCTGAGAGATCGCCTGGTCCATAGTCATTTTGAGCCCGTTCCAGTCTCTAAAAACACATCCATTGGCGGCACATCACCCTGTGGTCACTGCGATGTTTGTCGCTTTGTAGACACTAAAATTAAGTTCAAATTACCCAATGGCAATTGGCACTCGACTCGAGAGATAGTCACCTGCCAAACAGTGGGGGTGATCTATCTGGCTCAGTGTCAATGCGGTGGGTACTATGTTGGAAAAACAAAAAGACCCTTCTTTAAGAGAATAAGGGACCATATGAAACCTATTTTGAAGAGAAAAGTAGTGACGGCAATCAGTAGGCATGTCGGTAACTATCACAATTTTGATCCTGATGTCATCAAGTTTCTGGCCCTGGATCATGTCCAGCTCGACTCGAAGGGGGGGGAGTGTAGACAAGACCCTGCTCCAACTCGAGGCGCGCTGGATCTATGACCTTAGGGCCACCCACTTTCCGGGATTCAATGAAAGTCTCAGTTTCAGACCATTTCTTTGATGTTATTTCCGGGATTTATTTTAGGTTTTCTGTTTATTGCTCCTGTAATTGCTATTTGTGTGTGGGTTTTTTTTTATTATTATTTAATTGTTTGTCTATTGTCGCCACAGTATAATGGTGCATGTCCCAGCATCAAGGGTTAAGACCTCATTCTCTTGGCCCTTCATGTCATGGACATTCTAGCTTTAATTTCCATCTAATAGGTCTTGGTATCTTATAATGCCTTATATTATGCATTGTTACTATGTTAATTTTGTCTATATCTATATTATGTTAGTTTATCATGTTCATTTGACAATCGATATAGGTCTTTTTGTTATGTTGGGCTTTCTCCTTTTTTCCCCCTTCCCCCCCCCTTTTTGCTCCCCCCCCTTCCCTCCCCTCCATCAGAGCGTCGGGCTATATGTGGTCTGATTTGGTCATTCAGCCGGGCCCGTGGCTCTGTCCTTGCACTTATCCCTTGATGTCTGCTGTCTGCCCTGCCTACTGTGCACCGCCATCTCTCTCAGGCTATTGTCCCCCCTTGATTCATGCGGAGTGACTACATGGGTGCCCAGGGTCATCCATGATCCTCCACGGATGACCCACCTCCAGCGCGGCACTGTCCCTGGTGACAAGCACTCTGTTTGATTTGGCTGCCCTCTATTTTTTCCATCAGTGGATGTGTTTACACATCACCTATTGGCAGATCGTTCCAGTGGGCGGTGTCCGTCTCGTCCGTCCTGTTCCTAGTGACGGCGAGTGGCTCCTCCCCCAGCCCTGGTGCATTCTGGCCCTTGCAGTCCTCAGCAGTTGTTATGTCCTACGGGCATACGTCACGTGCTCTCAGCCCGCCTTGTGGTCGGTGATGTCAGACGCCGACCGCAATGGTGGACACTATTTAACCAGCTCGCATGCTGATCGCAGCGGTGTGGGCTGGTGGAGTCCAGGCTATTGCTTCAGACACTTATAGGTAAGGTTCACTGACTGTTTCTCCCTTTTGTTTTCATATATTCCTTATGTTTATAGTCTATCTCAGTGCGGCCGCATCTAATAATGTCGGACCACATTGAGTACATAGGACACTGTTTACATTGGTTAGAGTGGGTTTATTCCATTTTCTATATTGGTCTGCCGGGCATGTAATTATTTTTAACCCATTTCTATCATTTGACTTAGTTATATATATATATGGAGACTACTGTCTATTTTGTTCCACCTTGATATGGAACTATTTTAAAAATTAAAAAATAAATATTAAAAAATAAATATTTATTTATAATAATATTTCTCAAATGCAATAGATGTCCTATATATACCAAGTCATTTAAATCCCTAGACCAATTCAATCCTTTGACTCTGCGTGCCTATTTTTGGAGGACATAGGCACGCCATGTTATTCATATTTATATATAAAGAAATTGAAAATAATGTGGTTTCTTTCAGTGGCTTCCACAACCTTTATCTGCATTTTCCTGCAAGCAGACAGCCCCTTAATATTCGCAAGTGAACACATCTTTGTTCACCTGACCCTACGTAAGTCAACTTTATCCATTGCAATTATTTATTCATTCCATAGTAGACGGACTTTTCTGGTCTTTATGGCTTGTTTAATTGCTAACCATTTCTTTTGTAATTTTTTTTTTTTTTATCCCTTTCTCTCCTCTGTACCCTATCGTTCTTTTCTCCCCTTTCTTATCCTTGTTTTCTGACATTTAGCCGGTCCCCTATCTAGTGTCCACTGTAGTCCCTTATCCACGTTTTTCTACATGGGGTGATCGTCGTTCTTGATCCTGCGTCTCTTGGTGTGTGCTTTGTAGACAGTGCAGACGGCTGGGTAAGTAGCATTGGGAGGGGTCCAGCTTCACAATCTGACCTTGTCTATACTTAATTTGCTCAAATATACTGTATAATGTATTTCAATGTGTAATTGTATATCTTTTTCCTTTTCTTTGTATAGTCATACTTGACAATTATGGATGGTCATCGCAAACCCCTGAGGAAGCTGTTTTAAGCGAAACATGTTGGGTTCCCATGCGATTTCATTTATTTCATCCAAACTTTTTGCATTATGACCACCACTTTTGTATGATATAGTATATGTATAATATACCTAAGATTGGTTTTATACCTTTTGTCTAAATTTGTACTAATAAAATTATATATATTTTTAGAAACTCTCTCTCATTGATCTATCTCTGCACCATAAAAATCCCTTTTGTTCTACCTCCTCTCTATCATTGTCATATATTATGTCAAACGTCAAATATTGTGACAGAGTCAATATGGGTCAATCTGGGATGTCATGGCACAGTTGTGAGCTTTTCATAAGGTTTTCTTTCAAAACAAATCCAAACATGTGAAATCTAACACCTAGATCATTCCCTACAATCTAGTAGCTCAAAATTCCCTTATTGGTTGTCCAGATGCCCTACTTTTTTCCTGGAAATACTATTAAATCATAGGCAGAGTGGTGGGATGTGTTATGTACACCATCATTTTGGACCCTCACAGCAGCCATGATCTTCTGGCATTGCAGAGAGGCCCAGTGATTATGTCTGGTCCCAAAATAAGGAATGTGTAAAAGGCTTTAAAATATATATATATATTTTTTTTTTTTTCTGTGGACAAGACTAACATGAGTACTTCTAATGAGTAATAAGTACAGCCGAAAGGCTGTAGACATACCTGAATTTTTTTCCTGCTTTTTTTCAAGGCCAATTTGCAAGTGTTTGATTAAAAAAAGGAAATGGGTAGCTGGAAGCTACTATGGGGAACATGTACCAATGCAAATTTAAAAGAAAATATTGTTTTGCAGTGATCAGGTCTATTAATGCAACTTACTGGGTGATATAAAAATATACCATTTATTTAAATAATAATCTTGGAGGATGTACTGCAGCAAAAGTAATACTTGAAAAATACCTAAATGACACTTCAGTACCCCAGCCTGCTTATGTTTTTTAACAAAGTACCTAAGAGATCCTGAGCGGCATCTTTCATCATGATTGATGATGGAACTATAAACGACATGATTGATATTGGATTAATGTTGGACTGATGATTTTTTTATAAAATATAAAATAATTTTCAGAAAATGTTATGTTTTATTTAATATTTAATTCTATTTGTGAATGAGTAAATGTAAAAAAAGGAAAATTATGTCACTACCAGAAGGGTAAACAGTGTCCTTAAGAGGGTGCGTTGGCACAATGTCCTCAGAAAGTTGTTCCCCTGCCTGGATGGCCACTGGAAGACTGCAAGGATTTACAACAGACTAGGTAAAAATAGCATAAATACAATTTCTATAAAATCATTTTGAAAAGCAAGACAATTTAAAATAATATTACTCTACCTTCTGACAAATAGTTAAAATCAATAAGAGCACAGGGGCGGATGCAGAGTCTAATCTCAGGAGGGGCACTGCCAGAAAATAAGGTGTACCTTTACACCATTTCATGCAAAAGCCAGCAAAGGCACGTGCGCTGATTGGACAGAGGGGGAGCCAATCAGCAGGTACGGCGGAAGCAATGTCCGCCAGCCAACCGCGATCGCTCCCCACAGTGATAGAACAGTGGTCTCCCGATGTAAACAAGGCAGACCGCCGTTCTGTTAGTGATGAACAGAGTGATCTTGTGTTCCTGCTAACCAGGAACACGGATCACTCTGTTCATCTAGTGAATCCACCCACCCACACAGTTAGCAAGCACCCCCTAGGGACACAGTTAACCCTTTCATCACCCCTGATGTTAATCCCTTCCCAGCAAGTGTCATTAGTACAGTGACTGTATTAGTGTCACTGGTCTGCAAAAAGTGTCCGGAGCTGAAGTGGTTGGGAATAAACAAGACTAAAAGGGCAGCATTTTATTTTTTTTCATAAATAATGGCACATATGTATTTTGCGATTTTACACATTGATTAATTATTTTGTACTCACTTTTATTTAAAAAAAATTGTGGTCTGGTGGGGGGTGGGGCTCCCATGCAGGATCAATAGAGATGAGCGGGATCCGGGATTGCACACTGTCTGCAGGCAGCATCACACAGTGACACACAGTAACTGCTTCACCCTGTGTTCACGCAGCGCTGAAGTGGAGATGGAAGGAGGAGGTGGGTGGAGCCAACACTCTTACTCAGCTCAGGGGCGGAGAAAGAAGAAGGCTCCGCTCTGAATGCTGGGGCTCTCCTCCTCCTCAGCAGCGGCTCCGACATGACTGACATCACTGGTTGAAAGATGGCAGGCGGCACAGGCGCTAGCAATCAGTGCAGGGAACACTAAAGGCCAAGCCAGCGGTGCGGCTCCACCCACCTCCTTCCTCCATCTTCTCTATGCTCCAGCGCGGTGTAATGACAATAGAGTCTCTCTCTCTGCACTGCTGATGATACTGGTGTAAGAGAGAGAGACTCGGGACTGGACTGAAGTCCATCAGGATAATCTTCGGGGGGGGCAATTGCCCCATTGCCCCCCCCTGGATCTGCCCCTGTAAGAGCATGACAAATGAGAGAACAGAAAATTATCTAAGAATAAAAGTCGTATTGTTTCTGGTTCTTACTGGGTTGCCAATCATCTGTATCATCCCAATAATCGACACTAGAGACTCTTTCCATGCCAATGGTTGGCAACTGCATACGTTCTTAGTCACTGCAGGGACTCAAATGGATAGTTGCCTCTCTTTATGGCCTCCATACCAATCATTCCCTTAAACCAGAAGTTCACCCAAAAGGGAAAGTTCCACTTTTCAGCCTCCTCCCCCCTCCCCCCTCCTCTATTCCTCTAATCACTTTTGGATACATTCTTTTTTTTGGGAAGAGCAGTTACCCCCCTTTGCCCATACAGGGGACCTGAAGATCGGTGGAGAACCAGCCCAGGTGAGACAGGTGAGACGTTGCTGGATCCTTGGACAGGTAAGCATCCTTTCGTTAAAAGTCAGCAGCTACAGTATTTTCAGCTGCTGTCTTTTAATTTTTTCATACAGTCCGAAGATCCACTTTAACGTGCCTAGCGGTATTCCCGAGTCTGGCTCGGGGTGAATTTTTCATACCAAAAGCGGTACCCCGAGCCAGACTCGGGGCTGCATCGCAGGATACAGGGAAAGTTACTTACCTTGTCCCCTGGAACCTGCGATGTCTCCCCGCTGTGTCTGTGAGCTGTCCCCTCGCTCGATTCCGAGTGCCGAGCTCTGTTCCCTGCGAGCGTTGTGACGCACGGGGACGGAGCACGGCGCCAAATTCAAAAAGTAAAAAACACACAGTACATACAGTACACTGTAATCTTACAGATTACAGTACTGTATCAAATAAATACATATCCCCTTTGTCGCTAGTGGTTTGTCCAGTGTCCTGCATGCAGTTTTATATTATAAAAACTGTTCTTTCTGCCTGGAAACTGGAGATTATCCATAGCAACCAAAAAGTGTCAGTTTACGTCAAAAGTGGTTTTAGACCAGCTAGAAAACAGCAATAATAAATTTCAGTGCTTTTGATTTGATTACATTATTGAATAATTTTTATTATAATTACATTATTATTTGTTAAAATTATTTATAGTTATTTATTATATTATTGTAGCACACAGACCCTTCCGCTACATCCATTTTTAGCAGTAAGGTACACCTGCTACTTGCCCGTTATCCAACTCCAGGTATGGAGAGGCGAGCGGTGTTAGATTTGTTTGGGCCTTGCGGCGAGTTACCTCCTCAGAGTGGATCCCTGGTATCCATTGTCTAGGCGGAAGTCCCTTTTGTAATAAAGCCAATGTCCACACAGGTGTAAAACCTAAGCAGCAAGGTTTTATTCTTTTCTTGAGACAAAACTTGGAAGAGAGAGAGAGTAAAAACGTCAAGAAGGGGAAGATTCAGGCACGCAACACTTAAGCAACACACGTCGCCACTCAAGCCTGAGTGGGTTTTGCTCACCCGGATAGTCCCTTTAAGAGCGGTCCTAGCAGCCGGTGTGGAGCACGAAACAACTACTTGTGATTTCCCTGGGATACGAACTACCCGGCCTAGCAATAGTTAGCCCTTAGGTGCCAATGGGCACATTACCAGGCTTTTGGCGGAGAGGAATCCTTCCCTCTGACAGGTTACCAGGCCTCTCCCGAGACAGTGTCTTCTTCACTAATCCCCTTGGGTAGATCCTCCCCTGGTTTCCTCTACTTCAGAGTGGGTCACCCCTCACTTGGGTACCCTGGGACTCCTCTTCGGGTGTAGGCCTCAGCTAAAGGTGCTGGGCCTACTTACAGCGATGCAGCCTCAGGCTAAAGGTGCCTGGGGCTGGTATACACACGCACGCCCCTGGCCTGGAGGGCCGGAAGGCGCGAACTGCTCCCTGAATAATGGCGTCTGCCCCTTAAATATCCTCTCCCAGCATGCACAGCGGGTTGACCACGCCCACTGCACAGCTGCCGAGAGAGGACACCCAATGGTGTTGCGATACTCCCTGTGGTTCCACCTGAGCCGGAGATGACAATGCCACCTTCAGGCAACAGGGAACACTGCAGCCAGGCAATATCACACCAGAGCAGAAGCAAGTTTTTAGGAAAATAACAGTCTAAACCCAACTATCGGCTCAGACTAACCCCTAAATTTGAACATAGTGCCCCCTAAATTAGGGAGGGTGCTACATTATAATTTATGATTTTGTGTTTCAAACGTTATCATACCCGGGATGTCTACTAGTTTGGACAGATTTAAGTGAGTTATTTTTAAGAATTACAGGCCTACAATATCAAACGCCAAATTTCCATGCAAAATAATGGTAGTGCATCTGAAATAATCATAGCGCCAAGGAGGTTAACATGATGCACAATAGCTGAAGCATGTTTCTTATACTGGTCGATGGTGCATAGGATTTGACCCACTGCAATGACTCTTTCATCAATTTCATCCCAGAGCCTCTTCCTTACTGATGAAGAGATCTGAAAGTATAAGGCTCCCTCGCCCAGTGGTGAACAAAGCTCTCTCTGAAGGCCTTGTTTTGCTCATAAGAGAAGTAGGGATTACGGTTTCTGCATCCTCTGTGTCCTATAACAGGCCTTAACCTAGACACAAAGGAGGGATATTTTTAGCACCCCTGAGCCAGTGTTGTATTGTCACATCGGACTGGAATACACACCAGAATTCAAAGCTTACCTGGATAAATCCTCCACCGATATAGCTGCTAGACCATTCCTGGGGAGAGTACCTAATTCCCTCTGCCCTGAAGTGTGGAACTGCTGGGAGTGGCTGATATGCCCTTACTGGTGTCCTTTCTTTTTTCCTTTTTTTTTTGGTGCCAATTTTTTTTTGTGTATGTGTGTGTGTGTGTGTGTGGGGGGGGGGGGGGTGGTATTTCAATCTGTGGTATAAAGTCAAGTTTCTAGATGGTATTAAGATAAAACGTGTAGTAAGGTTACAGTCAAGTTATTTTTATAGGGACCAAACTGTTTAGTTAATTAGTTGGGGCCTGAAATAGCTTGTCCTTTGTATGTTGATTAGCTGTGTTTATTTAATGGTTTGAGAAGATAATTTATGCAGCTAGACTTGTGGACATGAGAAATTAAAAAAAATCACACAATATTCATTAAAAAACTGTGTAACATTATGCAAGTGTAGCGGGGTCTCCTTTAAGGCCCTGGGACTACGTTACCCAGAACCCCGTTCGGCACCCAGAGTGCAATTAGACTCATGGGAGGGGCTATTTAAGGAGGAGGCGAGGCGGAGCTCGGCCTCTTTGGACACCGCACTGCAAGCAAGAGTTTCTTCCTGTGCGAATCTGCTGCAGTGCAAGGCCTGGGCCTTGCGCAACTTCCAAAGAGCCTTCCACCCCACTGCGGAGCCTGGGTGGCACCGAACTTGTCGAGTGAGGACATCAGTTAGATCGGGGACCCGATCTTTGCAGACGCTGTGTGCGGAGACACAGCAGGTGGAAGTCCCGGCCCGGGATCGCGTCCGGAGTGGTGAGCGAGCACTTGCTCAAACCAATAGACTGTATCGTGTTTAGGCCTATAGACTGCCTTGGCCCATCTATCGTTGTTTGTTGTTCCATTAGAAGACCAGTAGCAGGACAGAGTTAAATGGTCTCCAGTATAGTGTTCTTTAAGACTGCCTACTTGTGGATTACAAATTCTATTTCATCAAGTGAACCACCGAAAGTTTGCATGCGAAGAAATAACCAGTGAAAAGACTGAGATTTCTTCTATGTCAGGCCTGACCAGGGAGGAGAGTGATATTGTTTAGTGCACCACAGGGCGTGCACACCATAATAGCTGTGCGCGGTGGGTTACCACGCTGGGCCATTGTTGTGTGCTACATTTATTGCTGCAGGGTTCTACAAGCAAGTTGCATGTGTTATGTTCTGCCTATACTTTTGAGGTAAAAGTAAAACTGTTATATTTGATCTCTCGTCTCAGTGTGTTCTCTTATTGTAAAAGAGGTTATTCCTTGAAATACTAAATTGCATGTGATAAGTTTAACCCTAGTCTAACTGTGCCAGAGTGGGTCGAGTAAGATTGCCGGGGGTTGGCGGTGCTGTATGCAGGGCCCGAAATCAAACCAGCGGCTCTCTTGACTGGGGGTAGCGCTACACAAGTAAAATGATGAAAGCTGTGTTATGACAAATGAAGTACTGTAGACCTAAATATTCTACATTTATTTTTTGTTTCTTTTGAAAGCAAGGTAAATTACATTTTTGTGCCACAAACCGCACACATTTCTACACACTTTTACAACGTATCAGCATTTATCTCCTGTTTTGGCGCTGACTGGGCAGGGAAATGCTTTAGGAAAGCACACACATTGCTGTCAATGGCTAATGCTGATTTGTTGAACGTCATATTGGCTTTTAAGTAACTCTTGTCCTTTTTTCTTTGACCAGCAAACATGTTTGGATACCATACTGATATCTGGCACAAATACAAACTGAACTATTATGCCTCATGGAGGAGAAGATCAGTATTTAAATTAAGTCAGCCAACAGTGGCTAGGGTGCTTATGCAGGACATTGATGCCATTGATGTCCTTGTGCTTGATACATATTATTTCTACAGACAGATCTTCAGAGGAGGGATGCCAAGCTGTTTTCTTTTTTTTCAGTGAGATGGCTTCCCAGTTCATCTGGGGGCAATCAACAGCATACATGTGGCTTTGAAGGCACCTAAGGAGAGGTACAGTGCCTTGGAAAAGTATTCATACCCCTTGAAATGTTCCACATTTTGTCATGTTACAACCAAAAACGTAAATTTATTTTATTGAGATTTCATGTGATAGACCAACACAAAGTGGCACATAATTGTGAAGTGGAAGGAAAATGATAAATGGTTTTCAAAATGTTTACAAATAAATATCAGAAAAGTGTGGCATGCATTTGTATTCAGCCCCCCATAGTCAATATTTAGTAGAACCACCTTTCGCTGCAATTACAGCTGCAAGTCTTTTTTGATTTGTCTCTACCAGCTTTGCACATCTAGAGAATGAAATTTTCTTCTTTGCAAAATAGCTCAAGCTCTGTCAGATTGGATGGAGAGAGTCTGTGAACAGCAATTTTTAAGTCTTGCCACAGATTCTCAATTGGATTTAGGTCTGGAATTTGACTGGGCCATTCTAACACATGAATATGCTTTGATCTAAACAGCTCTGGCTGTATGTTTAGGGTTGTTGTCCTGCTGGAAGTTGAACCTCCACCCCAGTCTCAATTTTTTTGCAGACTCCAACAAGTTTTCTTCTAAGATTGCCCTTTATTTGGCTCCATCCACCTTCCCATCAACTCTGACCAGCTTCCCCATCTCTGCATGTTTCACGGTGGGTATGGTGTGTTCATTGTGATGTGCAGTGTTAGTTTTTTGCCACAAATAGTGTTTTGCTTTTAGGCCAAGAAATTAAATTTTGGTCTCATCTGACCAGAGCATCTTCTTCCACACGCTTGCTGTGTCCTCAACAGGGCTTCTCGCAAACTGAAAACAGGACTACTTATGGCTTTCTTTCAACAATGGCTTTCTTCTTGCCACTCTTCCATAAAGGCCAGACTTGTGGAGTGCATGGCTAATAGTTGTCCTGTGGACAGATTCTCTCACCTGAGCTGCGGATCTCTGCAGCTCCTCCAGAGTTACCATGGGCCTTTTGGCTGCTTCTCTGATTAATGCTTTTCTTACCAGGCCTGTCAGTTTAGGTGGACGGCAAGGTCTTGGTTGGTTTGCAGTTGTGCCATACTCTTTCCATTTTTGGATGGTGGATTGAACAGTGCTCCATGAGATGTTCAAAGCTTGGGATATTTTTTTATAACCTAGCCCTGCTTTAAACTTCTCCATAACTTTATTCCTGACTTGTCTGGTGTGTTCCTTGGCATTCATGATGCTGTTTGTTCACTATGGTTCTCTAACAAACCTATGAGGGCTTCACAGAACAACTATATTTATACTGAGATTAAATTACATACAGGTGGACTCTATTTACTAATTAGGTGACTTCTGAAGGCAGTTGGTTCCACTAGATTTTAGTTAGGGGTATCATAGTAAGCCCAGGTTCACATTGATGCAATTTGGCATGCAATTTGACATGTCAATTGGCGGCTATTGGCGGCAATGGCACTGTCCGATTCGGTGCAAGTCTGTCTTCCCAAAAGTAGTTACTGTACTTCTTTTGGCAACTTCGGGTGCGTTTTCAATAGACATCTGTGCAGGAACCCGCACAGACGTCTCTGAAATCCCCCCGAAGTCTGACTCACATGCGGGTTTGAAATTGTGCGAGTTCAGCTGAACTTACACAATTTCAATTCCGCAGCAGTGTGAACCTAAGCTCATGGGGGCTAAATACAAATGCATGCCACACTTTTCAGATATTTATTTGTAAAAAATGCTGAAAAACATTTATAATTGTTCTTCCACTTCACATATATGTGTGACTTTGTGTTGGTCTATCAGATAAAATCCCAATAAAATACATTTATGTTTTTGGTTGTAACATGACAAAATGTGGAGAATTTCAAGGGATATGAATATTTTTTCAAGGCACTGTAAATCCATTTTAGAAACCACAAGCAGTAACACTCATTTAATGTCCAACTGGTCTGTGATATAAAAACCAGAAATTGAAGCAGTTTTCATTATTGATAATTCCACACAATTTTATGCTAGTAACATGTCCAGGTATTTTTTTGGGGGGAGGTGGTGTTAGGATTTGCCCTTATTATGTTTCACCAAATTGTATATTTTTTTCTGTTATAGGAAATGCAGGCTATGGCAAGCCCACATAGCTCAAAGCATTGATCAGACACCCCCATACTGCAACTGAGTGCTAATATAAAGCGCTGTAGAGAATCTGGGAAGTTGTGGGAAGCACGGTCAGTCTTTTTAAATTCTGCTTTTTCTGCTTTGCCCAGCCTGAGGGGTAAGCTGCTTTGTTCTCATTGGAAGGCTGTCAAGCCTCGTACACACGAACGAGTTTCTCGGCAAAAACCAGCAAGAAACTTGCTGGCAGAGATTTTTTGCCGAGAAATTCGTTCGTGTGTATGGTTTCTCGTCAAGAAAAGCGGCAAGAATCTCGACGAGAAAATAGAGATCCTGCTCTCTATTTTCTCGTCGAGATTCTCGTCAGCCTGTTTCTCGACGAGAAAATTGTGTGTGTGTACACTTACCTTTTTGCCGGGAAGCCCGCGCATACTCGAAATGACTTTGACGCATGTGCGGTAGCTTCCTAGGCATAGGTAGGGTGAACCAAGATGGCGGCGACGGCATCGAATGTGACGAGCGCATGCTCGTCGTATTAGATGACGTCACCGCGTTCGCTCCATTCAAAGAACCGCGGGTTCTTTGAATCGAGCGTGTGTACAGTCGGCCGGGACAAGTTTCTTGTCCAAGAATCTCGTCGAAAAAAACGACATGTTTTTTTCGACGAGAATCTCGGCCGTGTGTACGAGGCTTGAGGGTCATTATTGCTTGTTGTTTGCTACAAAGCATATGCATGGAACAGCAAGATCCCTGAAGGCTTACTGAAAAGAAGAAGCTGGAGCTGCATCAAGTGTCTGCCTCAAGAATCCAGAACACATAGATTCTCGCTATCTATCATTTCTATATACTAATTAAGGATTGCCTATGTTCCTTTTTGGGCCAATAATATCCTAGCGTGTAACATTCATGGCATTTACTCTGAGAGGCCTGTTAGCAAAGTTTGGAAGCTGGTGTCACAGATGAGCTGTCTATTTAGCATGTGTTATTATTTATTTTCCTGGAAAAAGCTACCTTATGATAATAATAATACAAATAATAAACTTTTTTACATAGTACTTTTAAAGGTAGCTTTCCTCAAAGCGCTTTACAAAGAAAACACAAAAAATACACAGGATAAAATAAAGGAAAAAAGGGACAATTAAGCGACAGCTTGTCTAAAGAAAAACATTTATAGATTTGATTGATTAGATTTTAGAAGATGATTCTCTGATGTTCTTTGGAAGCGAATTCCAGAGTTTTGTAGCATAGCAAGAGAAGGCTCTGTCTCCCATGGAGTATAGGTGATTAGGGGGAAACACACAAAAGAGCAGATTTTTCAAGAAGCGGAAGCTAGAGGGGGAGTAAGTTGATAAAAGTTCAGACAGATAATGGGGTGCCAAGCCATGAAGAGCCTTATAGGTGAGCAAGGGGATCTTAAAGTGGATGTAAACCCTCCATACACCCAGTGAAGTGAACAGCCTCAGATGATACACAGGGATGAACCAAATCTCCCTACATAGGTTTTACATGTATATCTGCTGTCTTCACATTTATATACTGTTTAGAAAGTTCAGATTGTGTTAGGAGATTTTCTCTTCCTGTTTAACACAGAGTGTGATGTCTGGGCTAACATTGCTGATTGGAGGAAAGGCACACATCCCCTCTCATCATAGGCAGAGACTCTAAAGCCCTGTACACACGGCCGGGAATCCCGTCTATTAGAAAACCGTCGGTTTTCCTGACGGTATTCCTGGCAAGCTTGCCTTGCAAGCCGTGTATACACACGTCCACTCAAAAGAACTGCCGTTCTTTTGGATGGCAAGAACGCGGTGACGTCATTGACTACGACAAGCCGGCGTCTCATCACCTTCGATTCCTTTGCCGCCATCTTGCTACACCCCACACTAGCGTTGTATGCTACCGCGCATGTGTCGAAGTGTTATCGAGCAATGCACGGTTTTTGTACTGAAGGTAAGCATACAGACGACCGGTTTTCTCAGCAGGGACTCCAGGATAGGGGTAATATGGTCACCTTGTACCAGACCTAGTGGGGATTAGCCGAAGAATGTTGTACATACTGTAGGCAATTAATAGTGAATTTAGGTACACCAGCGAGTAGAGCATTGCAGTAGTCAAGTTGGGAGAACACAAACGTATGGATCAGCTTTTCAACTACAGTGTATGATAATGTAGTATACGTTATTCCTGTGCTACCAAGTGTGAACAGAGAACTGAACAGTGGAACTGCTGCAAGCACCGAAATAAGGGTCAGACCATACCCAAAAATGATAAAGTGAGGGTGGTGCTGCGCTATTCCCAATGGATACAGTGGCAATAGGCTAAGGTAAAAAAGTAGTACAGTAGTGGGCTGCTACATAAAAGTTCATATATAGAAGTGCAGAGGAACATACATGCTAATCAAATAAATATGAACTGAAAAAACGATGATGCAGTGGTATAAAGTGCAACGTGCATAAATAGTAATTATAAATGTGCACTGGGTACAACTAGTGCAATCATACCAAATGTGGTGCAAACAAATACACTGTGCAAATTAGCAAAGACACTAGTGCTGAATCAACAATGTGCAAAATATGCAAAAAATAAATAAATCGACTTCTTGTGCAAAGTGCAAACAATCCGTGTAAACACAATATGGCAAATACTGCAATCAGAGTTAATGCCAACTGCAATAATGATATGTACAGTCCAATCAAGTCCAAAGTGCAAATGCCATCAAGCTGTGAACAAGCACCAAAGGATCATTCCTTTCTCTGTGCAATTAAAGCATTCCAGTGTCCAGGTAACAAATGGGGTGCTGGAGAGATAAGGATCTCTTCTTCGTGCAACAATACACTCTGGTATAGGTGGCCTCTTACCTTGCGGTAATGAGACAACCGCATATAGTCACTCCAGGCTTACTCTATATGTGGTTGTCTCATTACCGCAAGGTAAGAGGCCACCTATACCAGGGGAACATCATGTGGGAAAAAACTGTGCTGTGGTGAGAATGTAATGCCTAATTTTGTACTTTTTTGAAGATAAACAAATCTAAGCATGTGTTACAGAGCTGTGTTGAGGCTGGTAATGTGGAGGAACTGCAAGGTTTTAATAACCTATCAATGGTGCAGAAGACTTGTCTAGGGTTTCTAAGATTTTTTTGATGGCATGGGAGAAATAGTTTGATCTAGCAGTCTCAACTTGACCCTTATAGACGCACAAATGATCTTTCCAAACCTGATAATAAACAGTCAGGCCAGAGCGGTGCCACCTACGCTCAAGTCTCCGTGAGATTGCCTTCATTAAGTGAAGGTGGTCATTATACCACAGAGCCAGGCAGGAGAATGAGACGTTTCATGTTTTTAATAGGGCAAAAGTGTCAAGGGAAGATGAAAGTGCCTGATAAAGGGCATATTTTTTGTCAACAATGGAGCCGGTTCACACATGTCCGTGGCTTCTGTGGTGCAGTTTTGAATAGGGTCCTGTGAGTTTTTGGGTCTGGTTCAGTGAACAGAAATGCACAGGACACTGGACTGCAAACCGCACTGCAGTATGTGAACTCAGCCTTAGACAAAGTGTTAGCTTTTTTCTATATTTTGTGTGCAGAAAAGCATATGTAATGGAAGCAGTTAATTTTTCAAAAATGATTGTGCAAAGATTTATACATGTCTGTCAGACTCTTGCTTATGGCACATAGAGTTGGGCGAACGGTTCAGGCGAGCAAAAATTGGGCCTGAACATCGCCTGTTTGCCTGTTCGACGAACACCCAAATTTGCAGGGCGTTTGGCAAGCCACTGCGTCCTTAACAAGAGATGAGCCATCAGCTGTCAATGGGCTTTCCCGCTGACAACTGAATAAAAAAAAACATTGCTGGTTAATAAAAAGTGAAATATTTTTTGTGGGGGCCCTCAAATCTATACCAGATCCTTATCCATGCATGCAGCCTGGCAGGCCAGGAAGCAGGGGCGAGCGAGTGCCCTCCCTCCTATACCATACCAGGCCACATGCCCTCAACATGGGGGGGTGGGTGCCTCATCCCCACAACCCTGGACTATGGTTGTGGGGATCTGTGGGCAGGGGGTTTATCAGAATTTGTAATCCCCCTTTAACAAGGGGGCCCCCAGAGCCGCCCCCCATGTGAATGAGTATGGGGTACATAGTTCCCCTACTCATTCACCAAAAAGTGTCAGTGATTAGGGACAATATGACTGCAGCGATTAGGGACAATATGACTGGTATGGCAGTGATCAGGAATAATATGACTGGTGTGGGGGTGTTCAGGAACAAAATGACTGGTTTAGTGGTGATTAGGGACACTGACTGGCACGGCAGTGATTTGGGACACTGTGAGTGGGTGGCATTATTAGGGACACTGTGAGTGGGTGGCATTATTAGGGACACTGTGAGTGGATGGCAGTGATTAGTGATACTGTGAGTGGGTGGTGGTGTTTAGGGACTAGGGATGAACCGAACATCCCCTGGTTCGGTTCGCACCAGAACCTGCGAACGGACCGAAAGTTTGCACAAACTTTAGAACCCTATTAAATACAATGGACTCAAACGTTCGAAATCAAAAGTGCTAATTATAACGGCTAATATGCAAGTTATTGTCCTAAAAAGGGTTTGGGGACCCGGGTCCTGCCCCAGGGGACATGTATCAATGCAAAAAAAGTTTTAAAAACAGCAGTTTTTTCGGGAGCAGTGATTTTAATGATGCTTAAAGTGAAAAAAAAAGTAAAATATTCCTTTAACCACTTAAGCTAATATGCAACTAAAGGACCAGGCCCCTTTTTGCGATTCGGCACTGCATCGCTTTAACTGACAATTGCGCGCTCGTGCGACGTGGCTCCCAAACAAAATTGGCGTCCTTTTTTTCCCACAAATAGAAATTTATTTTGGTGGTATTTTATCACCTCTGCGGTTTTAATTGTTTGCGCTATAAACAAAAATAGAGCGATAATTTTGAAAAAAAATGCAATATTTTTTACTTTTTGCTATAATAAATACCCCCCAAATATATATATATATATATAAACACTTTTTTTCCTCAGTTTAAGCCTATACGTATTTTTCTACATATTTTTGGTTAAAAAATCGCAATCAGCGTTTATTGATTGGTTTGTGCAAAAGTTATAGCGTTTCCAAAATAGGGGGTAGTTTTATGGCATTTTTATAAAAAAAATATTTTTTTACTAGTAATGGCGGCGATCAGTGATTTTTTTCATGACTGTGACATTATGGCGGACACATCGGACACTTTTGACACATTTTTGGGACCATTGTAATTTTCACAGCGATCAGTGCTAAAAAAATGCACTGGTTATTGTGAAAATGACACTAGCAGTGAAGGTGTTAAGTGTACCCTAAGAAGTGATTCTTACTGTAGGGGGGCGTGGCTACACGTTACATGTCACTGATCGTCTGTTCCGATGACAGGGAACAGACGATCACTGACATGCCACGGTGAAGAACGGGGAAAGGTTTGTTTACACTCACCTCTCCCCGTTCTTCAGCTCTGTGACCCGATCGCGGGACACCGGCAGCGATCGGGTCCGCGGGTCCCGTGGGCGCGGTCACAGAGCTCAGAACTGGGTCATGAGCTCGCCGACGGTGGCGCGCGCGCGACCCATGGCTGGGCTCTTAAAGGGCAACATACAACGTACCTGTACGTTGATGTGCCCAGCCGTGCCATTCTGCCGACGTATATCGGCGTGAGGCGGTCCTTAAGTGGTTAAATATACAAAGAATTTCTGCGCTACTAAACAAAACACACAAGCAGCTGCACAACCAATGGACAAAGGTGAAAAGCAGAACAAAAAACAAAAAATGCAGCGCTGAACAAAAGTGAAAATAGAAAACACCCAGTGTGATAAAAAATAATGTCCAATTAAGTGACAAAATTCATGTAAATGGTGAAAAAGTCTCTAATAAATAAAACGATTCTTGAACAGATGTGTATGAAATCTGCAATCTTGGAAAAGAAGTGTAGATAACCACCACCAATATATGGAAGGCTTACCGGAACAAGTGAACCCAAACAAACATGCGTTTGAATGGTCACATCAGGCTTTTAGATGTATGTCTCCTCCTGCGCTGTGTTTGTTTGGGTTCACTTGTTCCGGTAAGCCTTCCATATATTGGTGGTGGTTATCTACACTTCTTTTCCAAGATTGCAGATTTCATACACATCTGTTCAAGAATCGTTTTATTTATTAGAGACTTTTTTCACCATTTACATGAATTTTGTCACTTAATTGGACATTATTTTTTATCACACTGGGTGTTTTCTATTTTCACTTTTGTTCAGCGCTGCATTTTTTGTTTTTTGGTCCTTAAGTGGTTAAATATCATACCTGGGGGGTGTCTAAAGTATGCCTGTGAAGTGGCACGTGCTTCCCGTGTTTAGAACTGTCCCTGCACAAAATGACATTTCTAAAGGAAAAAAAGTCATTTAAAACTGCTTGCGGCTTTAATGTAATGTCTGGTCCCAGCAATATGGATGAAAATCATTGAGAAAAATGGCATGGGTACCCCAGCCCACTACCAGCCCCTTTGGGTCTTGTATGGATATTAAGGGGAACCCCACACCCAAATAAAAAAAAGGCCCCATATACTCTTACCAGCAGTATACAGACGGTGCAAACAAGACAGGGACTGTAGGTTTGTTCTTAAGTAGAATATGTTTGTAATTTGGAACAGGTGAATTTTTAAAGTGTAGCTCCAGCCCAAAAATCTATTTTTAAGCTTTTTGGAAAACATAGGGAAGGGTTATCACCCCTGTAACGTTTGTTTTGCTGTCTGTGCACCTGTTCAGAACAAATGTTTTTTGAAAATTTGGGTTTTTTATTGAAACAAGGATTGGTGATAAAGCATCAGTGGAGAGAAGACACCTTTTTCCCATATTAACTCTTACAGGAGAGAATTTCCCTTCCTAGGGGTAGATTTCCTCTCACTTCCTGTTGTCTCCTTCCGTTTGCAAGTAGGAGTCGTTTGTAATTTGAATGTTTGAAAGTAGGGGCCTGCCGTATATACTCTGCAGAAATTTGGCCCTTAGGTGTTGGTGTTGCCACAACACTGTAAGCCCTCACAGTTACTCTTGTTGGGCGCTGGAACGCCCTGCTCTGAACTATTATATCAAGAATTCTAATTACATGCCATTGTTGAATAGTGGTAGGAAAAATTGGGCCTTTGGTGGTGGTGGTGGACACTGTAAGTCCTCACAGCTACTCTTGGTGGGTGCAGGAATGGGCCCTGCTGTGAATTGTTAGATCAAGAATTGTAATTACATGCCCTTGTTGAACAGGGGCAGAAACATTGGGACTTTGGTGGTGGTGGTGGTGGTGGTGTTGCCACACCACTGTAAGCCCTCACAGTTACTCTTGGTGGGTGCAGGAATGGGCACTGCTGTGAATTATTAGATCAAGAATTGTAATTACATGCCCCTGTTGAACAGGGGCAGAAACATTGGGCCTTTGGTGGTGGTGGTGGTGGTGGTGTTGCCACACCACTGTAAGCCCTCACAGTTACTCTTGGTGGGTGCAGGAATGGGCACTGCTATGAATTATTAGATCAAGAATTGTAATTACATGCCCCTGTTGAACAGGGGCAGGAAAATTGGGCCTTAGGCACTGGTGCCACAACACTGCAACCCCTCACAGATACTGAACTTGGAGCGCAGCAATGAGCCCTGCTGCAAAGTATTGCATCAAAAATTGTAATTACAAGCCCCTGTTTAACAGGGGCAGAAAAATTGGGCCATAGGCACTGGTGCCACAACACTGCAACCCCTCACAGATACTCTATTAGGAGCGCGTGAATGAGCCCTGCTGCAAAGTATTGCATCAACAATTGTATTTACATGCCCGTTAAACAGGGGCTGAAAAATTGGGCCTTAGTTACTGGTGCTGGTGCCACAACACTGCAACCCCTCACAGATACTGTAGTTGAAGCGCAGCAATGAGCCTTGCTGCAAAGCATTGCATCAAAAATTGTAATTACACGCCCCTGTTAAACAGGGGCATAAATATTGGGCCTTAGGCACTGGTGCCACAACACTGCAACCCCTCACAGATACTGTAGTTGGAGCGCAGCAATGAGCCCTGCTGAAAAGTATTACATCAAAAATTGTAATTAC
This sequence comes from Rana muscosa, assembly GCA_029206835.1. Lineage (NCBI taxonomy): Eukaryota > Metazoa > Chordata > Amphibia > Anura > Ranidae > Rana > Rana muscosa. The sequence goes on along the minus strand of CM055118.1, from coordinate 723,734,479 downwards.
ACGCCCCTGTTAAACAGGGGCTGAAAAATTGGGCCTTAGCCACTGGTGGCGGTGCCCAGAAACAAAAATGTTCTTACATACTATCAGCATGATCATTGAGGAGGAAGAAGTCACACTGCATCAGCATAGACGGTCTTGAAGGGATCTGACATTTCAAAGAAAATTTGTCTGTTACATCAGCATCAGGTGCTTGGTAGCTGGTGGTGATCCAAGACTGATTAATTTTTATGAAGGTCAGTCGATCGATCGAGTCGGTTACAAAGCCGCCCTGTGATCGGTTACAAAGCCTCCAGCAGCACTGAATGTGCGTTCCGAAAGAACGCTGGATGCAGGACAGGCCAGCAGCTCAATTGCGTACTGTGCAAGCTCTGGCCAGCGATCCATCCTCAAGACCCAGTAACCCAGAGGATTTTCAGTGGGAAACGTGTCCAAGTCTGATCTTGCCCCTAGGTATTCCTGCACCATGTAAGCCAGACGTTAGCGATGGTTTCTGGAAGCAATCATACCTTGGGGCTGCGTACTAAAAAATTGTCTGAACGCATCGGTCAGACGGCCACCTTCTCCACCGCTCCTTCTTTAACTGACCGAAGCCTCAGCAACACGTTGTCCAGGACCAGGAATTTGTAACCTCCCAGTCTCCTGGAATGCGCTGCACAGACCTTTCTGCAAGGCCTCCCGAAGATGCTTCATCCTCTGCTCCCTCTGCGACGGCAAGATAAGGTCCGCAACCTTACCCTTGTAACGTGGATCAAGGAGGGTTGCCAGCCAGTAATGATCCCTCTCCTTGATCGCACGAATACGAGGATCCTTCCGCAGGCTTTGCAGGATCAGGGAGGCCATGCAGTGTAGGTTTGCTGAGGCATTCGATGCGGAGTCCTTTGGGTCACTGAGGACGACATGATCCTCAGCCACCTCCTCCCAGCCACTTACAAGTCCATGGGTGTCTTGGGACTGTAATCGATCCCTTGAAGATTGCTGCTGATGCTGAGTGCTAGTCTCCACCTCCATGCTGACACAATCCTCCTCCTCCTCGCCCTCTTCCTTTGTGATAGCCGGGCCAGCAGGAACACTGTCTGGATAAAGGGGGCCTTGAGAGGTAAGGAAGTCCTCCTCTTCCTGCCTCTGTTCTGCCTCAAGTGCCCTGTCCATTATTCCACGCAGCGTGTGCTCCAACAGGTGGACAAGAGGGACAGTGTCACTGATGCGTGCACTGTCACTGCTCACCATCCTCGTGGCCTCCTCAAATGGTGCCAGGACAGTGCATGCATCCCTGATCATGGCCCACTGGCATGGAGAAAAAAATCCAAGCTCCCCTGACCCTGTCCTGGTGCCATATTGCAACATATACTCTTTGATGGCCCTCTGCTGCGTGTGCAGCCCCTGCAGCATGGCCAACGTAGCGTTCCACCTGGTGGGCATGTCACAGATTAGGCGGTTCTTGGGCAGGTTGTAATCCTTTTGCAGCTCAGCCAGCCGAGCACTGGCATTATATGACAGCAGAAATGCCCACAGAGTTTCCTGGCCTGCTTCAGGACCTCCTGTAAGCCCGGGTAACTGCCCAAGAAGTGCTGCACCACCAAGTTAAGGACTTGAGCCAAACAGGGCACATGGGTCAGGTGTCCCTGCAGGAGGGCGGAGAGGAGGTTGGTGCCATTGTCGGAAACCACCATTCCTGGCTTAATCTGGCATGGCGTCAACCACCTATGAGCCTGCCCCTGCAGAGCTGACAGAATCTCTGCCCCAGTGTGGCTCCTGTCCCCCAAGCACACCAGCTCAAGCAGCGCATGGCATCATTTTGTCTGCGTACTTCCGTAGCCCCTTGAACGCCTACGGAGCACCGATGGTTCCAAGGACAAAGCACAGGTAGAGGCCATGGAGGAAGAAGAAGAGGAGGGGGCGGAGGAGAGAGGTGTGTCAGAATCCCCAGTAGTAACATTTTGGAGGCGTGGTGGCGGAACGACCTCCAACACTACTGCACCTTGTCCTGCATCCTTCCCAGCTGCCAGCAGAGTCACCCAATGCGCCGTGAAAGATAGGTAACGTCCCTGTCCATGCCTGCTGGACCATGAGTCAGCGGTAATATGCACCTTACCGCTGACCGCCCTGTCCAGCGAGGCCAAGACATTGCCTTCCACATGCCGGTAGAGAGACGGAATCACCTTCCGTGAGAAAAAGTGGCATTTGGGAACCGCACATTCAACAAACTCACGGAAGGGGACAGAGTCTACCAACTGAAAAGGCAGCAGTTGAAGTGCTAGCAATTTAGCCAAGCTAGCATTCAACTGCTGGGCATGTGGATGGCTGGGAGCGAACTTCTTTCGGCGGTGCAGCAGGTGGGGCAGGGAAATTTGCCTGGTACAATCGGACGTCGGTGTACCGATAGCAGATTGCCTGCAAGTACTTGGCTATGACACACCTAATTCTACACCTTCATTCCTCTCAGTGCAGGTTTCAGAGAGCACTGAAGGTATAGTGGGGTTGGAGATTCCAGCTGATGAGAAGCAAGGAGAGGTTCGCTTTGTTCTTTGGTGTGGGTCTTTTAGGTAAGCTTGCCAACGAACTGCATGGCAGGTCGACATATGCCTGGTCAAGCACGTGGTGCCCAAGCGGCTGATGTTTTGGTCACGCGAGATACGCTTTAGACATATGTTGCTAATGGCAATGGTGCGATCTGCTGCACACGTCTGAAAAAAGGCCCACACCAAAGAACTTTTGGAAAAACGCGCAGAGACAGCAGCGCCCTGCACATGCAGAGCTCTGCGGTGTGATGCAGTCGGTGTGCTGCCCTTAAGCTGGCCCCTGGAGGGCATCCTGCCTCGTTGGAGATGTGCCTCCTCCTCCTCTCTCCTATCAGGCACCCACATGGAGTTAGTGACCTCATCATCCCCTCCCTCCTCATCACTGGAGCAAATCTGGCAGTATGCTACAGCTGGGGAACATGACTGCCAGATAGCTGACCTTGTTGGGCACCCCCTCTCTCTGGGCTCACATTACTACCCCCTCTCTCTGGGCTCACGTTACTGCCTTCCTCTAGATGGGTTCCATCATCGGAGCCTTCAAAACGCTGGGCAACCTCCTGGAGCATGTACCCAACACTGTGGTAAAACAGATGGGGGGACTCCTCAGGAGGACATGGTGGGGCTAGGGAAGGAGTGACTGTTACCATTGTGCCGAGGGAAGAGGCCGCTTTGGCAACTGCTTTGCCAGACAAAGTACCCTGAGCCTGGGTGAGAGAGGATGAGGACGGCTTGGTCATCCACTCTACCAAGTCTTGGGTATGTTGCGGCTCAACATGGCCAGCTGACGAAAAGAAGGACAAGCGTGTCCCACGGCCACATGCTGATGAGGATGCACCGTGTCCACGACCAGCACTGTTGCCTCTAGACACAGAGCCTGCTTGCCCTCTTTTATTGCCTCGTGACTGTCTTCCTCTCCTTGTTTGCCTTCCAGACATACTAATGGCCTGCAGTGAGATGTAGCTGCAAAAAGGTGGGATGTATATATATATATATATATATATATATATATATATATATATGTGTGTGTACTGGTTATAATGCAGCTATCAGAATCAACTGCCTGCTGTGGTATTTGTATGGGGAAAGCAGCAATTGTCCTCAGTTAGTTTTAGGTGAAAACTGTGCAGAGGACAATAAATACTTGCGACTCTCTGCCTGTGGTTTTATTATCAGAACACCACTATTAGTCACTAACTGTATTCAGGTAAGCTTTAGGTGAACGCTATGCAAAGCACACAGTACACTAAGTGAAACAGTGACTGCAGCTAGCACAACCACCTGCCTGCCTGTCACAGTATAGAGAATAAGAGGAACGGATCTAGCCAAACTGAATACAGTGTATAAATATATATACAACACCTAGGATGCATATATATCCTCTACACACTCTAACTGCAGCTAACTGACTCGCCTGCCTGCTCTATATAACTCAATATAAATGACACTGTCTCTCGCTGTAATCTCTCTATTTTAACAACTCCAACACACTACACAATAGACTTGTGCACAACGGAACAATTTGTTTAGTTTCGGTTCGTTTCTTGTGCACAACGGAAAAATTTGTTTAGTTTCGGTTCGTTTCTTTTCGGTCCTGTTGATTCGTAATCATTCATAATTTTGCTAGACGGGATTTTTCGTGTTCGGACTAATTCGTATTTTCGCAAGCAACATTTTTCGTTGAATCGGAATAATTCGTATTAATGTAAGCCTTATTTTTAGTTGATTTATTATTCATAATTTCGGTAGAGTATATTGTTTTTCGTTGTTTCTGGACACAACTCCTACTTTCGTAACTTTTTTTGGGTTTGTTGATTCGTAATTTTCCGTGTCTCTCTCACAACGACGCTGCCTATTATGCCTAATGTGCTTCGAATGGATTTGTACTTTTCTAAATACATAGCGGTTATTTGTAACGATTCAAAATCTCGTATTTTACTTTCGTTTTTTACATGCGGCTTTAGCCTCCGCCCCTGTACACCATTTTGAGAGGGAGTTCAGCACGGTGAGGGAGAACCAGAGAGCAGAGCAGAGTGTTATTGTGCTTCGAATGGATTCGTACATTCGCAACTTTTTTCATAACGAATTATGCCGAAGACATTCGGGCATTCGCTATTTGCGATATAATTTATTTCGGATTCGGTTTTATTCGTAATTGCTTTGTTCGGAAATTCGAATGCTTCCGAATGTCCGAAAGTTGCTAAATTCGGACGAATTTTGATTTGTTACGAAATGAATTGCACAAGCCTACTACACAAGGCCGCCAAGCCGGTGGCCTTATATAGTGTGTGGCGTATACTAAACCCCCTGAGCCACAATTGGCCAAATCCACCCTGGCTTTGGCCAATTATGGCTCTCCGTTTTTTGCGTGCTGTGATTGGCCAAAGCAAGCGGTCATAGTGCATGCTTGGCCAATCATCAGCCAGCAATGCACTGCGATGCCGCAGTGAATTATGGGCCGTGACACGCCACTCGAATTTGTCGCGAATGTCCCATAATGTTCGCAATTCGGCGAACAGCCGAACAGCCGATGTTCGAGTCGAACATGGGTTTGACTCGAACACGAAGCTCATCCCTATTAGGGACACTAATTGGTGTGGCAGTGATTAGGGATACTGACTGGAAGCACTGGTCTGGTGACATTGTACTGCATTGTAATGATCACTGTAATAAGCAATCTGTAGCACTGTTTAAAGATTTCATTCCTGAAAGCTTGCATATTACTGTGATTAGTCTCATCTATCATATGGTACAGGGCCACTGTGATTGGCCCTGGTACCATGTGATCAATCACACAGTAGCGGTAATGACAACCTAGCTTACTACTGTGACTGCGATTGCGTCACAACTGTCCCATGTTACCAGGGCCATACCAGCAACATGTACAAGCATGACACCCAGAGGCAGAGGCATGATGGGACTTGTAGTTTTGCAACAGCTGGTGGTCTGCTAATTGCATATCCCTGGTATAGTAGGTAGTAGAATTGTAAGTGACACTGAAGGTATCATTGGAATTGGTAGGATGAGAACAAGGAAAGAGTACAGTCACAGAGACTAAAGGAGTGTAGTTTTATTTTAGAAGGGGGTTGTCAACTGTATCAAAGGCAGCAGAGAGGTCCAGGAGTGGGAGTACAGAATAGTGTTCATTAGTTTTAGAAGGACAGTTTCTGTAGAATCCCTATGAGTAAGTCACTGTAACACATGATGAAACGTGTCAGAGGGGGACTCACGTGATGTCATCGGTGGACTCACGTGATGTCATCATGCCCGTAAATTGGAGATTGGCCATCCTTACATATTCTATCCTAGATGTCCATGCTTAAGGGGGTAATATGCATGTAGTTTAAAAAGGCAACTTTATCTAGTGCACTGGATGTAAATAGTGCACTTATTTGGTAAATAAATTGTTAATATTTAGGTTATTACTAGGGATGTACCGATGCCACTTTTTTGACACCGAGTACGAGTACCGATACTTGACATCATGTACTCGCCGATACCAATTACCGATACCTGTTTTTGGTCATGTGACCATTTTTTAAAAAAATAATGAAAAATTACACATTTTCGCCATAATATGAGGAATTGAAACGTAGTCAAAAGACATTATGAAAGAAAACATGTTTATTTGCTGGTCACAAAGCTGTTAAAGCGCAAATTGCACAGAACATGTTATATAAAAAATAATGTCAATGTCATCAATGACATGTACATTGCAAGTTCACAATGTTTAGGCATGAGGAGAAGCAAGAACAGTACAGTACCTTAGTCCCCTTTTTAAATCTTTTTTATTAAACTTTTTCACATTACATAACATTCAAAAAACAATACAAAGGTATTTAAATCCTATAGACATAACACACATATACGGTCTCATTATATACCCCTTTGATGAGATGAACCAAAAAATGTCAGTAACAGTTTTATACTAAAAGATCTTCTTATCCCATATAAAGTATATCCATCTCCATGGCCCATGTACTCCTAGTCCCCCAGATAAAGAGATCAAGGAAAGGGGAGAGAGAGAGAAGACAAACAAGTCAGAGAGGCAAGAGAAGGGGAGAGAGAGAGAAAGAGAGAAAAGAGAGGAAAAAAAAAGGGGGGGAGTAAGAGATGTAAGGGACTCTGTCCCCCTTGTACTCCATCTCATAGGTAAATAAATCTAGAGTGCAAATACATTGTGACTTGTGTCTATCATATTACAATATCCCTATAGTGATTTCAAAAAGAAAGAAAAAATAAATATTTAATAATTATTTAAAATGTGAATAAAACTCCCCTAAAATCTGGTGATATTATGTTAAGTGTCTACTAAATCAAGAAGGCTTCCCCTACAAGTCTACTATTGTTAAAAAAAAAAAAATCTCTTTTCTTTTCTCTTTTTTTTTTCTTTCCCCCTTCCGAATAAATGTGAATAGGACTCAACTAAGTCTGGTGATTCTATACATGTCTACTAAATCAAGAAGGCTTCCATTGCGGGCCTACTATTGTGGGGGAAAAAAAAAAAAAGAAAAGAAAAAAAAAAAAGGAAGAAAAATAAATAAAATATTTTTTTTTAACCACGAGAAAAATTCTGAGTAAGGAAAGATTTTAATATCAAGTGTAAGTGATAGTTGATATCAGCAAAATCAGGTGAGGAAAATTTATAGGTGAAATAATTTAAGAAGGCTCCCACTCAGAGCCTATATATATGTGGGGGGGGGACTAAGAAGGGAGGGACCGGAAGAGGGAGAGTATTAAGGCAATCCCTGTCTCCCCAGCCCTTCTATATAAGCCTCTGAATCCCTAAACTCCCTCCATCCCTTCCAGACTCTATCATATTTTGATCTACTTTCATTGTAATTTGAGAGCAGCTCCTCCATCAGTCTAGTTTTATCCATCTCTCTCAGCCAGTCTCCTATTGATGGCACTTTTTTTTCTTTACAATTCCGTGGTATTAGTGCTTTAGCTCCGTTCAACATATATGGTATCAAAGTTGTTCTATATTTTTTCTTTGTCATCCCCGTATTGTGAAACAGGCAATACCAATGATCTAATTTGACCTTAAATCCACTAATCTTTTCTATCAGTCTTAAAATCTCTCTCCAGTATTCCTGTATCAGGGGGCAATGCCACCATATATGGGCGTGTGTTCCCTCCAGCCCACACTCTCTCCAACATAAGGGTGATGACTCCCTATTTATCCTATGTAATTTTGTTGGAACCCAATACCATTTAGTTAGGAGCTTATAATTCATTTCTTTTACTTTTGCCTCTATTGAGGTAGAATGGACATAGTCAAAAACTAGACTCTTTTTTTCATCTGTTATAGTTTGGTTAAGTTCTAATTCCCAACTTTCCAGTATTTTCATTGTCTCGGGGCCCTTTGGAGGTGACAATATCCTATATATGTTCGATATTCCCTGTCTCCCCCCCCCCGCTCTATCAGTTTTTCCCATGAGGTCAACTCATTCATAGCACGCAGGGGTTTCGGTAATGTATTTACAAAATGTTGGACTTGTCTATACCTCTAGCTGCCGCCTATAGAGGATCCATATTTTTCTCGTATTTCTGAGATTGGACGCAAAATGTTCCCTTTCAGTAAATCCTTCAGCTTTAATGTGTCTGTGGTTGCCCATCCCAGGAAGGCCCCATCTCCCTTCCCTGGCGGGAAGTAGTCTGTACCCGTGAGGGGCAACAACGGACTGTTATAAAGCCACTTTTTTGTTTTACACACTCTATCCCATAATCTAAAGGTTTCTGTTGTTATTGAGGGTATTTCTTGTGTAAGGCCTCTATATTGGTTTGGGATCCATATTCTCCTTCCCAGGTCCCCATTACACAAACTTTCTTCTACTCCTACCCATTTTTTTCCATGTCCATTTCCCTGCATCCAGTCTGTTATCCTTTTTAATACAGCTGCCTCATAGTATCTTCTAAAGTCTGGAAGATATAGTCCTCCCTCATGTCTAGATCTAGTCAGGGTCTCTACTGATATGCGTGGCTTCTTTTCTTTCCATATGAATCTCCTTATTATCTTCCCCAGTATTTTAAAGTACATATCTGGGATTTTTATTGGGAGTGTTTGAAAAATATACAGAGCTTTAGGCAGTATCATCATCTTAATGATATTTATTCTACCCAACCAAGATAGTTTTTCTATCGGGTACCCCTTCAATTCTAGTTTGATTTTGTTTAATAGGGGAATATAGTTATCCTCATAAAGATCCCACTCCATGTTGGACAGATATATCCCAAGATACTTCATCCCCTTCTGTTTCCATGAAAATGGGTAAAGGGCTCCAAGATCTCTGCGTTCTTTCGAACTTAAGGATATACTTAGTATTTCAGTCTTCTCTTTATTCATTTTTAAATTTTAAATTTCTCCATATTTTTCATATTCCTCTATTATCCTTGGCAATGTTTGCCTTGGATTTGATACATACAGCATCATATCGTTCCGCAAACGCAGAAATCTTGTGTTCCCTTCCATCTACCTTTACCCCCTCTATCTCCTGGTTAGTTCTAATAGTTGCAAATAGTGGCTCCAATGAGAGGACAAACAGAAGGGGTGAAAGCGGGCACCCCTGATGGGTCCCATTGAAGAGTGGGAAACTGTCTGAAAGGGTCCCATTAACCCGAACCCGTGCAGAGGGCTTAGAGTAAAGTGCCCCTATCCATCTAAGCATATTAGGACCTAATCCTATATGTCTCATTGTTGCTAGCATAAATTCCCAGTCTAGTCTGTCAAAAGCCTTTTCGGCGTCTACCGATAGAAATAGGACTGGTGTTTTACTTTTTTTAGCTTTTTGTATCAGGAATAACATTCTAAGGACATTGTCCCTCGTTTCCCTCCCTGGTACAAACCCTGCCTGATCGTTTTCAATCAGCTCGGGCATGAGAGGTCTTAATCTCTCTGCCAGAATTTTCGCATAGATCTTTATGTCAACGTTAATCAGTGATATAGGCCTATAGCTGGCACATAATGAGGGATCCTTATCTTCCTTCTCTATAAGAGTTATGTGGGCACCCAACGCTTCATCACGCATTACAGTACCTCAGTCAACTCACAACACAAGACATTATAAAATTTCAAAAACCCCAAAAAAAAAAAAAAACACATAACATGTATTTGTTTCCTGTTCAATGTGTAAGAGAAACACATTTCACAGACAGAACATTCCAGGATGGCAAGGATGTGTGTTAGGTTGGCATGTAGGCTGCAGTAAGGAATCATGCACAGCTCAAAGCAGCTGCTTCTCCAGGTGTTTTAGCTCTTTTGAGCTTTTTTTTCTCTACCTGTTACCTCCTCCCCTCCATGTTAGCCTATGTGTTCATTCATGGCCATTGGCCAAGGAACACTATGCGGTTTCAGAAGTTTAGTGGCAGGGCACCTTACAGGCAGCAGGCAGAAAAAAAATCCAAAGAAATTGGAAATGGAAATCTTTGTATTTTTTTTCTGCCTGTAAACTTTCCTGCCACTAAACTCCTGAAACTAGTGTGCAATGGGCTGACACGGAGGGGAGGCGTTAACAGGCAGGAAAAAAGCTCAAACTCCTTGAGGAGCAGATGCTTTTAGCTGCATTGTACAGGAATTATGCCTTGAAAATTAAAAGCTCAAATGTCACACAGAACATGAAATATCATCATTGTTGATGACGCCACGTATAAAAACAAACATCACAAGTTCACGTCATCACATCAACCAACCCAAGTGCAATACAGTTAAATAATGTTAGGCCTGAGGAGGAGCAACTGAACAGTACCTCAAAACTAACACTATTTTGTAAACATTTTTTAAATAAAAAAAAAAGTGCTAGCTTCTAGTTCAACTTCTTATGAAACTCATGAAAAAACATGTTTCACAGACCAAAATTAGGTTCATTCCATGATGGCAAGGCCAAGGAGCCAAGGACTTAGCAGCAGTAAGGCCACATGCACAATAAAGCTCAAAGTAGCTGCTCCTACAGGCGTTTGAGCTCCCTGTTTTTGAGCCTTTCAGTTGCCTGTAGTGTTCACTCTATGCCGCTCCATATTAGGCTATGTGTCCCCCATGCATTGCACATTGAATCACCTATAGTGTGCAATGTGCACACCATAGGTGAGTCACTTTTTCACTTAAGGAAACAGTTTGTGGCATGGAGGTAAAAAGGCAATTTTTTTTTTTTTAAAGGCCAACATGGAGGGGAGTTAACAGGCAGAGGAAACGCAAAAAAAAAACCGCTCAAATGCCAGGTGGAGCAGTTGCTTTGAGCTTCAGCGTGCAACTGTGCATGATGCCTTACAGTTGGACAGTAACAGGCGGTAGATTACTTTTCCAATTCAAACGCAAGTGGCAAGTTTTTTTAAGAAACAGAAGAATCTCTGCATGTTCAGTTAGAAGTCGGTTTCTGGTGTCAGTCAGAATGTGTGTCGCTGCACTGCACAATCTCTCACTTTCCACACTACTGCAAGGAGCTGAAAGATATTTTTGTGCCATTTGGGCTAGAGTGGGAAATCGCAGTTTATTGACTGCCCAATACTCAAGAGGTTTGTCCGAACGAGGCACAGTCACCTCTCCAAGATATGCTTCTAGTTGTATGGTAGCAGCTGTGGGAGCACTGTTCTCAAATGTAGATAAATAAGCAATTTCTTGAAAAACACTGTCCACAGTCACACTGGTACCTGGCTATTGCTCAGTGCGAGGCCTTTTGGTAGCTGGTTTCTCAAGTACCTCAGGTGCAGCTGCCTGTAGTACCTGTACAGAAGATATTTGTTGCATTTCCAGCACAAACATCTCTTTGGCCTGCCTGCCAGCATCTGCATTTGAGAAGAACCGATCTTTATACCTAGAAGGAGAAAATACAAGACATTAGACAATGTCATGCAAGCAAAGCAACAACTGTGGAAGCTGGCTGTGGGGGCATTGCTAGAAGGAAAGGTGATGGCGGGGGACACGGAAAAAACAGTTGTCTGGCCTGCTCTGTGCAAAACCATTAAACAGAGGCAGAGCAGGTAAGTGTGTTTGTCATTATCGATTTTGTTTTGTGTTTTTTATGAAGGCGAGACTTACAGTGTTATCACTTGCATTACAATTTTTTTTTAATGCAAGCAAGTGATAACACTGTAAAATATCACATTCATCCAAAAAAACTAAAAACAAAATCATATCATCAATATTCAAATAAAAACAATGCAAAATAGCAGCCAGCAATAAATAATTGATTACCTTGGATCGAGTAAGGTAGCGATGCAGTAAAGTGGATTTTGCTCCATGTCAGAGAACCATTTCTACAAATCACCAAGCAATGTGTTCTTCATCGTTTTAACACCGTGGTCCTCATCCACTTCTTTGAGTAATAATCGCTGTAGCACAGTCACTACAGGAATTACATCTGAGGCAAAAGTGCAGACAGCCCTCAGTGCAAACCCCCCCGTGCAGACCCCCCACTCAGTGCAGACCCCCCAGTGCAGACCCCATTGGGTGCAAACAATATTTTGTAGATACTATTGCACAATTCAACAACATCAGTACTTGGCCTGGCCTGTAGTTTTGGAGTTCTGTGAAATAAAAAAAATATCCCACTGACCCATCTATTAACCAGACAAATTTAATCCTTGACCTGACCTTGCCTGTAGAAAGTTTAACTGACAAATAAAAAATGGAAACAGTAGAGGTTTTCTGTAAGGTTTTATTAGTAATGCACAGTAGTAAAAAAAGTGGCATACTTAGCAAGCTGTGGTAAAACATGAAGTTAACTACTTCCCACCCGGCCACTGTACATATACGGCCGGGTGGGCGCTCTCTCCTTCTGAGTGGACGTACAGGAACGTCCCTCAGAAGGTGGGAGATCGCGCACGCACATTCCCGCGCAGCGGTGTGATCCCGATGCACTCGTGTCACCCGGACACAGCGCATCTAGATTCAGCAGGAGGGCTCTGTGATTGGCCCTCCTGATCACATGACGGCCGTGTCCAATCACAGCCGCCATGTGATGTAAACAGAGAGCCGTTTGCTAGGCAATCAGCTCTCCTCTCCTCACTCAGAAGTCGTCGGTGAGGAGAGGAGAGCGGATCGCTGCAGCTGGCTGGTGATCAGTGAGTATGAGCTGTTTTTTTACAGCTTTTTACTCACTGATCACCAGCCTAGTGTCCCACACAGTGTAAAACACAGAAAGTAAACAAACATGTCCACAAAATACATGTCCCCACACACACATGTCCCCACACACACACATGTCCCCACACACACGTCCCCACATAGTAAAAACACCTGTCCCCCACATATGTGACAGTAAAATCATATGTCCCAATGATCATTTGCACACATATGTCCGTGATCACCTGCGCACATCTGTACATGATCATTTGCGTACATATGTCTGTGATCACACGAACCAATTATTATACACTTAACGGATTATTTTTTACCAAAAACATGTAGTAGAATACATTTTGGCTTAAATTTATGACAAAATTCAATTTTATTGGATTTTTTTAAAAATAGAAAGACGAAAATATATATTTTTTCTAATTTCCGCTCTTTTTTTGCTTATATCCCAAAAAATAAAAAACGTGAATACCACCAAAAGAAAGCTCTATTTGTGTGAACAAAATTATAAAAATTTCATTTGGGTACAGTGTAGCATGACCGCGCAATTGTCATTGAAAATGCGAGAGCGCTGAAAGCTGAAAATTGGTCTGGGAAGGAAGGGGGCTAAAGTGCCCAGTATTGATGTGGTTAATATTGAAATGCTATAATAGTATTAGACCTAAAGGGGACTAAAATCTAGTAATATGGGGCTCCATTCATGAAGCGGTTTATCCTGCTTTAAGAAATGTGGAAAAATATCGCATAGCGTTTTTCAAAAAATATTTTGGCAATCACTAAAAATGCTTCTAAAACACGACATGCAGAATTTTTCAGGAATATGCAGTATTTATCTCACTAAACCATGCAGTAATTATTCTTGTGCAATATCCAGTGGAAAGGATACAGTGGAGAATATTTTTTTCCATCTGTGTCCCACTGGGGAGATTTACCTTCACTCCCTGTCCCATAGCCAAAACAGGAAGTGAGAGAAAATCCCCACAAACTAAAGGAATCCCTTGGGGCCCCCCAGGTTGCCAGAACCAGTGTCCCCATTGGAAGATTTCCCCTATTACCTTTCTGGGGACAATACAAAATTTGGGATTTTTTGTTTACTTTCACTTTCAATGATAAAGGTGAACAGGGCAAATAGAGAGGGTAAATTTCTCTAATGGGGGCACATAAAACAATAAAAAAGTTTTTCCTTGTAAACTCTTTATTTTCCTGCAAAGTTAAATAGGTAACCAATTATGTGTCACTTACCTAACCTAGCCTGCAATGCCTCCATTGTCCCGGCTGTCTAGAAGCATCGATCTTCAACCCTCTTCCTTTTCGGGCTGCGGACTCCGGCTCTGTGACTGGGCGGAGTCGCGCGACGTCACTCCCACGCATGCACGCGGGAGCCGCCAGTCACGGCACGATCCCTTTAGAAAGGGCACGATCGCGCCCTTTCTAAAGTACGCATACGCCGATGATGTTGGCGCAAGCGTATATTGTAAATATGTCCATTATGTGTCACTTACCTGAAAACAAAGCCTGCGATGCCTCCGCTGTCACCACTGGCTAGAAGCATCGCTCTTCAGTAGTGATGAGCCAAACACCCCCGGGTTCGGTTCGCACCAGAACCCGCAAACGGACCGAAAGTTCGTACGAACATTAGAACCCTATTAAATACAATGGATGCGAACGTTCGAATTCTAAAGTGCTAATTATAACGACTATTATGCATGTTATTGTCCTAAAAAGGGTTTGGGAACCCGGGTTCTGCACCAGGGGACATGTATCAATGCAAAAAGAAGTTTTAAAAACGGTCGTTTTTCGGGAGCAGTCATTTTAATGATGCATAAAGTGAAAAAAAAAAGTCAAATATTCCTTTAAATATCGTACCTGGGGGGTGTCTAAAGTATGCCTGTGAAGTGCCATGTGTTTCCCGTGTTTAGAACTGTCCCTGCACAAAATGACACTTCTAAAGGAAAAAAAAGCCATTTAAAACTGCTTGCGGCTTTAATGTAATGTCTGGTCCCGGTAATATGGATAAAAATCTTTAAGAAAAATGGCATAGCTACCCCATGACCCCCCCCCCTACCCCAGCCCATTACCAGCCCCTTTGGGTCTTGTATGGATATTAAGGGGAACACCGCACACAAAATAAAAAAGGCCCTATATACTCTGAACAGCCGTATACAGGCGGTGCATACAAGACAGGGACTGTAGGTTTGTTCTTATGTAGAATGTGTTTGTAATTTTGAACAGGTACATTGTTTAAGTGTAGCTCCAGCCCAAAAATCTATTTTTAAACTTTTTGGAAAACATAGGTAAGGGTTATCACCCCTGTAACATTTGTTTTGCTGTCTGTGCCCCTGTTCAGAACATTTCACCTCACTTTCCGTCCCAATGACAACTGTTTTTGAAATGTGGTGTTTTTCTTGAAACAAGGATTGGTGATAAAGCATCAGTACAGAGGAGACACCTTTCTCCCATATTAATTCTTACAGGAGAGAATTTTCCTTCGAAGGGGTAGATTTCCTCTCACTTCCTGTTGTCTTCTTGCGTTTGCAAGTAGGAGTCGTTTGTAAGTTGGATGTTTGAAAGTAGGGACCTGCCATATATACTCTGCAGAAATAGGCCCCTTAGTTGTTGGTGTTGGCACAACACTGTAAGCACTCACAGTTACTCTTGGTTGGTGCTGGAATGCCCTGCTGTCAACTATTATATCAGGAATTGTAATTACATATAATTGTTGAACAGTGGTAGTAAAAATTGGGCCTTTGATGGTGGTGCTGGTGCCACAACACTGTAAGCCCTGACAGTTACTCTTGGTGGGTGCAGCAATGGGCCCTGCTGTGAATTATTAGATCAAGAATTGTAATTGCATGCCCCTGTTGAACAGGGGCTGAAAAATTGGGCCTTTCATGGTGGTGGTGGTGGTGGTGGTGTTGCCACAACACTGTAAGCCCTCAGAGTTACTCTTGGTGGGTGCAGGAATGGGCCCTGCTGTGAATTATTAGATCAAGAATTGTAATTACATGCCCCTTTTGAACAGGGGCTGAAAAATTGGGCCTTTCGTGGTGGTGGTGGTGGTGGTGGTGGTGGCGTTGCCACAACACTGTAAGCCCTCAGAGTTACTCTTGGTGGGTGCAGCAATGGGCCCTGCTGTGAATTATTAGATCAAGAATTGTAATTACATGCCCCTGTTGAACAGGGGCTGAAAAATTGGGCCTTAGGCACTGGTGGCACAACACTACAACCCCTCACAGATACTGTACTTGGAGCACAGCAATGAGCCCTGTTGCAAAGTATTGCTTCAAAAATTGTAATGACACGCCCCTGTTAAACAGGGGCTGAAAAATTGGGCCTTAGGCACTGGTGGCACAACACTCCAACCCCTCACAGATACTGTACTTGGAGCACAGCAATGAGCCTTGTTGCAAAGTATTGCTTCAAAAATTGTAATGACACGCCCCTGTTAAACAGGGGCTGAAAAATTGGGCCTTAGGCACTGGTGGCACAACACTCCAACCCCTCACAGATACTGTACTTGGAGCACAGCAATGAGCCCTGTTGCAAAGTATTGCTTCAAAAATTGTAATTACACGCCCCTGTTAAACAGGGGCTGAAAAATTGGGCCTTAGCCACTGGTGGCGGCACCCATAAACAAAAATGATCTTCCAAGCTATCATCATCAATCGTATCATTGAGGACTCGGAGGAGGAGGATAGCCAGTCAACATAACAGCACAGGCACTCAGCATCAGCATCAGTCTTGAAGGGATGTGACATGTTAAAATCAATTAGTCTGTTATATCAGCATCAGGTGTGTGGTAGCTGGTGGTGATCCAAGACTGGTTCATCTTGATGAAAGTCAGTCGATCAACCGAGTCGGTGGACAGGCACACCCTGTGATCCGTGACAAATCCTCCAGCAGCACTGAATGTGCGTTCCGAAAGAACGCTGGATGCAGGACAGGCCAGTAGCTCAATTGCATACTGTGCAAGCTCTGGCCAGTGATCCATCCTCAAGACCCAGTAAGCCAGAGGATTTTCGGTGGGGAAGGTGTCCAAGTCTGACCTTGCCCCTAGATATTCCTGCACCATGTTTATCAGACGCTGGTGATGGTTGCTGGAACCGATCATACTTTGGGGCTGCGGACTAAAGAATTGTCTGAACGCATCGGTCAGACGGCCACCTTCCCCACCGCTCCTTCTTTGACTGGCCGAAGCCTCAGCAACTCGTTGTCCAGGACCAGGAGTTTGTAACCTCCCAGTCTCTGGGAACGCGTTGCACAGACCTTTCTGCAAGGCCTCCCGGAGTTGTCTCATCCTCTGCTCCCTCTGCGACGGTAACATAAGGTCCGCAACCTTACCCTTGTACCGTGGATCAAGGAGAGTGGCCAGCCAGTAATGGTCCCTCTCCTTGATCCGAAGAATACGAGGATCCTTCCGCAGACTTTGCAGGATCAGGGAGGCCATGCAGCGTAGGTTTGCTGAGGCATTCGGTCCGGAGTCCTCTGGGTCACTAAGGACGACATGATCCGCAGCCACCTCCTCCCAGCCACGTACAAGTCCACTGGTTTCTTGGGACTGTAAATCATCCCTAAAAGACTGCTGCTGATGATGCTGAGTGCCAGCCTCCACCTCCATGCTGACACAATCCTCCTCCTCCTCCTCCTCCTCTTCCTGTGCGATGGGTGGGACAGAAGGAACACTGTCTGGGTAAAGGGGGCCTTGAGAGGCAAGGAAGTCCTCCTCTTCCTGCCTCTGTTCTGCCTCAAGTGCCCTGTCCATTATTCCACGCAGCGTGTGCTCCAACAGGTGGACAAGAGGTACAGTGTCACTGATGCATGCACTGTCACTGCTCACCATCCTCGTGGCCTCCTCAAATGGTGCCAGGACAGTGCATGCATCCCTGATCATGCCCCACTGGCGTGGAGAAAAAAAACCCTGTCCTGGTGCCGTAGTCGCACAGGTACTCATTGATGGCCCTCTGCTGCGTGTGCAGCCGCTGCAGCATGGCCAACGTTGAGTTCCACCTGGTGGGCATGTCACATATAAGGCGGTTCTTGGGCAGGTTCAACTCCTTTTGCAGCTCAGCCAGGCGAGCACTGGCATTATAAGATCTGCGGAAATGCACACAGACTTTCCTGGCCTGCCTCAGGACATCCTGTAAGCCCGGGTACCTGCCCAAGAACCGCTGCACCACCAGGTTAAGGACGTGAGCCACACAGGGCACATGGGTCAGTTGTCCCTGTCGGAGGGCGGAGAGGAGGTTGGTGCCATTGTCGCAAACCACCATTCCTGGCTTAAGCTGGCGTGGCGTCAACCACCTCTCGGCCTGGCCCTGCAGAGCAGACAGGACCTCTGCCCCAGTGTGGCTTCTGTCCCCCAAACACACCAGCGCAAGCACGGCATGGCATCTTTTTGCCTGCGTACTTGCGTAGCCCCTTGAACGGCTACGGAGCACCGCTGGTTCAGAGGACAAAGCACAGGAAGAGGCCATGGAGGAAGAAGAAGAGGAGGGGGTGGAGGAGAGAGGTGTGTCACAACCAGTAGTAGCATTTTGGAGGCGTGGCGGTGGAACAACCTCCAACACTACTGCACCTTGTCCTGCATCCTTCCCAGCTGCCAAAAGAGTGACCCAATGGGCCGTGAAAGAAAGGTAACGTCCCTGTCCATGCCTGCTGGACCATGAGTCAGCGGTAATATGCACCTTACCGCTGACCGCCCTGTCCAGCGAGGCCAAGACATTGCCTTCCACATGCCGGTAGAGAGCCGGAATAGCCTTCCGTGAGAAAAAGTGGCATTTGGGAACCTGCCACTGAGGAACCGCACATTGCACAAACTCACGGAAGGGGGCCGAGTCTACCAACTGAAAAGGCAGCAGTTGAAGCGCTAGCAATTTAGCCAAGCTAGCATTCAACCGCTGGGCATGTGGATGGCTGGGAGTGAACTTCTTTCGACGGTCCAGCAGCTGGGGCAGGGAAATTTGCCTGCTAGAATCGGACGTCGGTGTACTGCTAGCAGAGTGGCCGCAAGTACTTGGCTGTGACACACCTAATTCTACACCTTCATTCCTCTCAGTGCATGTTTCAGAGAGGACTGAAGTTATAGTGGGGTTGGAGATCCCAGCTGATGCGGTGCAAGGAGAGGTCCGCTTTGTTCTTTGGTGTGGGTCTTTGAGGTAGGCTTGCCAACGAGCTGCATGGCAGGTCAACATATGTCTGGTCAGGCATGTGGTACCCAAGCGGCTGATGTTTTGGCCATGCGATATACGCTTGAGACATATGTTGCAAACAGCAGCTGTGCGATCTGATGCACTAGCCTCAAAAAAGGCCCACACCAAAGAACTTTTTGAATGACGGGCAGAGGCAGCGCCCTGCACAGGCGGAGCTCTGCGGTGTGATTCCGTCGGTGTACTGCCCTTACGCTGGCCACCAAAGGGCATCCTGCCTCGTTGGAGATGTGCCTCCTCCTCATCCTCCTCCACCTCCTCTCTCCTATTAGGCACCCACGTGGAGTCAGTGACCTCATCATCCCCTCCCTCCTCATCACTGGAGCCAATCTGGCAGTATGCTGCAGCTGCTGGAACATGACTGCCAGATTGGTGTCCTTCTTGAGCATCCCCTCTGTCTGCTCTCACGCTACTGCCTTCCTGTAGCTGGGTTTCATCATCAGACCCTTCGAAACGCTGGGCATCCTCCTGGAGCATGTACTCAACACTGTGCTCAAACAGTTCGGGGGACTCCTCAGGAGGAGGACATGGTGGGTCTAGGGAAGGAGTGACTGATGATGAGTCTGACATTGATACCAGGGAAGAGGACGCTTTGGCAGCTGCTTTGCCAGTACCCTGAGCCTGGGTGAGAGAGGATGAGGAGGAGGAGGAGGGCTTGGTCATCCACTCTACCAAGTCTTCGGCATGATGTGGCTCAACATGTCCAGCTGCCGAAAAGAAGGACAAGCGTGTCCCATGGCCATGTGCTGATGACAATGCACCGCGTCCACGACCAGCACTGTTGCCCCCAGACACAGAGCCTGCTTGCCCTCTTTTATTGCCTCCTGACTGTCTGCCTCTCCTTGTTTGCCTTCCAGACATTCTAATAGATGGCCTGCAGGGAGATGGGAAAAAAGCAATAAGGGCTACCTTCAGGTGTCCTTCTCTGTCCCTTTACTTAAGGATTTCTAAATATGGTTGAGGATGATTGCTTTCGCACAGAATAGCACAACGACAATTTCCCTGACTGTCCAAAAAACAAGGATTTCAAAGATGGTTGATGAGGAATGCTTTAGCACAGTATAGCACAAGGAGAATTTTCCTCACTGTCCTTCCCTGTCCCTAGAAACAAGGATTAGCACAGTGAAAGAAACTGACACTCTCCCTACCTATAGTTTTCTGTCCCTAGAAAAAATGTTTTTTTAAAGATGGTTGATGATCAATGCTTTAGCACAGTATAGCACAAGGAGAATTTCCCTCACTGTCCTTCCCTGTCCCTAGAAACAAGGATTAGCACAGTGAAAGAAACTGACACTCTCCCTACCTATAGTTTTCTGTCCCTAGAAAAAATGTTTTTTTAAAGATGGTTGATGATCAATGCTTTAGCACAGTATAGCACAAGGAGAATTTCCCTCACTGTCCTTCCCTGTCCCTAGAAACAAGGATTAGCACAGTGAAAGAAACTGACACTCTCCCTACCTATAGTTTTCTGTCCCTAGAAAAAATGTTTTTTTAAAGATGGTTGATGATCAATGCTTTAGCACACTATAGCACAAGGAGAATTTCCCTCACTGTCCTTCCCTGTCCCTAGAAACAAGGATTAGCACAGTAAAACACACTGACACTCTCCCTACCTATAGTTTTCTGTCCCTAGAAAAAATGTTTTTTTAAAGATGGTTGATGATCAATGCGTTAGCACACTATAGCACATGGAGAATTTCCCTCACTGTCCTTCCCTGTCCCTAGAAACAAGGATTAGCACAGTGAAAGAAACTGACACTCTCCCTACCTATAGTTTTCTGTCCCTAGAAAAAATGTTTTTTTAAAGATGGTTGATGATCAATGCTTTAGCACAGTATAGCACAAGGAGAATTTCCCTCACTGTCCTTCCCTGTCCCTAGAAACAAGGATTAGCACAGTGAAAGAAACTGACACTCTCCCTACCTATAGTTTTCTGTCCCTAGAAAAAATGTTTTTTTAAAGATGGTTGATGATCAATGCTTTAGCACACTATAGCACAAGGAGAATTTCCCTCACTGTCCTTCCCTGTCCCTAGAAACAAGGATTAGAACAGTGAAAGAAACTGACACTCTCCCTACCTATAGTTTTCTGTCCCTAGAAAAAATGTTTTTTTAAAGATGGTTGATGATCAATGCTTTAGCACAGTATAGCACAAGGAGAATTTCCCTCACTGTCCTTCCCTGTCCCTAGAAACAAGGATTAGCACAGTGAAAGAAACTGACACTCTCCCTACCTATAGTTTTCTGTCCCTAGAAAAAATGTTTTTTTAAAGATGGTTGATGATCAATGCTTTAGCACAGTATAGCACAAGGAGAATTTCCCTCACTGTCCTTCCCTGTCCCTAGAAACAAGGATTAGCACAGTGAAAGAAACTGACACTCTCCCTACCTATAGTTTTCTGTCCCTAGAAAAAAAGTTTTTTTAAAGATGGTTGATGATCAATGCTTTAGCACACTATAGCACAAGGAGAATTTCCCTCACTGTCCTTCCCTGTCCCTAGAAACAAGGATTAGCACAGTGAAACACACTGACACTCTCCCTACCTATAGTTTTCTGTCCCTAGAAAAAATGTTTTTTTAAAGATGGTTGATGATCAATGCTTTAGCACAGTATAGCACAAGGAGAATTTCCCTCACTGTCCTTCCCTGTCCCTAGAAACAAGGATTAGCACAGTGAAAGAAACTGACACTCTCCCTACCTATAGTTTTCTGTCCCTAGAAAAAATGTTTTTTTAAAGATGGTTGATGATCAATGCTTTAGCACAGTATAGCACAAGGAGAATTTCCCTCACTGCCCTTCCCTGTCCCTAGAAACAAGGATTAGCACAGTGAAAGAAACTGACACTCTCCCTACCTATAGTTTTCTGTCCCTAGAAAAAATGTTTTTTTAAAGATGGTTGATGATCAATGCTTTAGCACAGTATAGCACAAGGAGAATTTCCCTCACTGTCCTTCCCTGTCCCTAGAAACAAGGATTAGCACAGTGAAAGAAACTGACACTCTCCCTACCTATAGTTTTCTGTCCCTAGAAAAAATGTTTTTTTAAAGATGGTTGATGATCAATGCTTTAGCACACTATAGCACATGGAGAATTTCCCTCACTGTCCTTCCCTGTCCCTAGAAACAAGGATTAGCACAGTGAAAGAAACTGACACTCTCCCTACCTATAGTTTTCTGTCCCTAGAAAAAATGTTTTTTTAAAGATGGTTGATGATCAATGCTTTAGCACAGTATAGCACAAGGAGAATTTCCCTCACTGTCCTTCCCTGTCCCTAGAAACAAGGATTAGCACAGTGAAAGAAACTGACACTCTCCCTACCTATAGTTTTCTGTCCCTAGAAAAAATGTTTTTTTAAAGATGGTTGATGATCAATGCTTTAGCACACTATAGCACAAGGAGAATTTCCCTCACTGTCCTTCCCTGTCCCTAGAAACAAGGATTAGAACAGTGAAAGAAACTGACACTCTCCCTACCTATAGTTTTCTGTCCCTAGAAAAAATGTTTTTTTAAAGATGGTTGATGATCAATGCTTTAGCACAGTATAGCACAAGGAGAATTTCCCTCACTGTCCTTCCCTGTCCCTAGAAACAAGGATTAGCACAGTGAAAGAAACTGACACTCTCCCTACCTATAGTTTTCTGTCCCTAGAAAAAATGTTTTTTTAAAGATGGTTGATGATCAATGCTTTAGCACAGTATAGCACAAGGAGAATTTCCCTCACTGTCCTTCCCTGTCCCTAGAAACAAGGATTAGCACAGTGAAAGAAACTGACACTCTCCCTACCTATAGTTTTCTGTCCCTAGAAAAAAAGTTTTTTTAAAGATGGTTGATGATCAATGCTTTAGCACACTATAGCACAAGGAGAATTTCCCTCACTGTCCTTCCCTGTCCCTAGAAACAAGGATTAGCACAGTGAAACACACTGACACTCTCCCTACCTATAGTTTTCTGTCCCTAGAAAAAATGTTTTTTTAAAGATGGTTGATGATCAATGCTTTAGCACAGTATAGCACAAGGAGAATTTCCCTCACTGTCCTTCCCTGTCCCTAGAAACAAGGATTAGCACAGTGAAAGAAACTGACACTCTCCCTACCTATAGTTTTCTGTCCCTAGAAAAAATGTTTTTTTAAAGATGGTTGATGATCAATGCTTTAGCACAGTATAGCACAAGGAGAATTTCCCTCACTGCCCTTCCCTGTCCCTAGAAACAAGGATTAGCACAGTGAAAGAAACTGACACTCTCCCTACCTATAGTTTTCTGTCCCTAGAAAAAATGTTTTTTTAAAGATGGTTGATGATCAATGCTTTAGCACAGTATAGCACAAGGAGAATTTCCCTCACTGTCCTTCCCTGTCCCTAGAAACAAGGATTAGCACAGTGAAAGAAACTGACACTCTCCCTACCTATAGTTTTCTGTCCCTAGAAAAAATGTTTTTTTAAAGATGGTTGATGATCAATGCTTTAGCACAGTATAGCACAAGGAGAATTTCCCTCACTGTCCTTCCCTGTCCCTAGAAACAAGGATTAGCACAGTGAAAGAAACTGACACTCTCCCTACCTATAGTTTTCTGTCCCTAGAAAAAATGTTTTTTTAAAGATGGTTGATGATCAATGCTTTAGCACAGTATAGCACAAGGAGAATTTCCCTCACTGTCCTTCCCTGTCCCTAGAAACAAGGATTAGCACAGTGAAAGAAACTGACACTCTCCCTACCTATAGTTTTCTGTCCCTAGAAAAAATGTTTTTTTAAAGATGGTTGATGATCAATGCTTTAGCACAGTATAGCACAAGGAGAATTTCCCTCACTGTCCTTCCCTGTCCCTAGAAACAAGGATTAGCACAGTGAAAGAAACTGACACTCTCCCTACCTATAGTTTTCTGTCCCTAGAAAAAATGTTTTTTTAAAGATGGTTGATGATCAATGCTTTAGCACAGTATAGCACAAGGAGAATTTCCCTCACTGTCCTTCCCTGTCCCTAGAAACAAGGATTAGCACAGTGAAAGAAACTGACAGACACTCTCCCTACCTATAGTTTTCTGTCCCTAGAAAAAATGTTTTTTTAAAGATGGTTGATGATCAATGCTTTAGCACTGTATAGCACAAGGAGAATTTCCCTCACTGTCCTTCCCTGTCCCTAGAAACAAGGATTAGCACAGTGAAAGAAACTGACACTCTCCCTACCTATAGTTTTCTGTCCCTAGAAAAAATGTTTTTTTAAAGATGGTTGATGATCAATGCTTTAGCACAGTATAGCACAAGGAGAATTTCCCTCACTGTCCTTCCCTGTCCCTAGAAACAAGGATTAGCACAGTGAAAGAAACTGACACTCTCCCTACCTATAGTTTTCTGTCCCTAGAAAAAATGTTTTTTTAAAGATGGTTGATGATCAATGCTTTAGCACACTATAGCACAAGGAGAATTTCCCTCACTGTCCTTCCCTGTCCCTAGAAACAAGGATTAGCACAGTGAAACACACTGACACTCTCCCTACCTATAGTTTTCTGTCCCTAGAAATTTTTTTTTTAAAGATGGTTGATGATCAATGCTTTAGCACAGTATAGCACAAGGAGAATTTCCCTCACTGTCCTTCCCTGTCCCTAGAAACAAGGATTAGCACGGTGAAAGAAACTGACACTCTCCCTACCTATAGTTTTCTGTCCCTAGAAAAAATGTTTTTTTTAAGATGGTTGATGATCAATGCTTTAGCACACTATAGCACAAGGAGAATTTCCCTCACTGTCCTTCCCTGTCCCTAGAAACAAGGATTAGCACAGTGAAACACACTGACACTCTCCCTACCTATAGTTTTCTGTCCCTAGAAAAAATGTTTTTTTTAAAGATGGTTGATGATCAATGCTTTAGCACAGTATAGCACAAGGAGAATTTCCCTCACTGTCCTTCCCTGTCCCTAGAAACAAGGATTAGCACAGTGAAAGAAACTGACACTCTCCCTACCTATAGTTTTCTGTCCCTAGAAAAAAATGTTTTTTTAAAGATGGTTGATGATCAATGCTTTAGCACAGTATAGCACAAGGAGAATTTCCCTCACTGTCCTTCCCTGTCCCTAGAAACAAGGATTAGCACAGTGAAAGAAACTGACACTCTCCCTACCTATAGTTTTCTGTCCCTAGAAAAAATGTTTTTTTAAAGATGGTTGATGATCAATGCTTTAGCACAGTATAGCACAAGGAGAATTTCCCTCACTGTCCTTCCCTGTCCCTAGAAACAAGGATTAGCACAGTGAAACACACTGACACTCTCCCTACCTATAGTTTTCTGTCCCTAGAAAAAATGTTTTTTTTAAAGATGGTTGATGATCAATGCTTTAGCACAGTATAGCACAAGGAGAATTTCCCTCACTGTCCTTCCCTGTCCCTAGAAACAAGGATTAGCACAGTGAAAGAAACTGACACTCTCCCTACCTATAGTTTTCTGTCCCTAGAAAAAATGTTTTTTTAAAGATGGTTGATGATCAATGCTTTAGCACAGTATAGCACAAGGAGAATTTCCCTCACTGTCCTTCCCTGTCCCTAGAAACAAGGATTAGCACAGTGAAAGAAACTGACACTCTCCCTACCTATAGTTTTCTGTCCCTAGAAAAAATGTTTTTTTAAAGATGGTTGATGATCAATGCTTTAGCACAGTATAGCACAAGGAGAATTTCCCTCACTGCCCTTCCCTGTCCCTAGAAACAAGGATTAGCACAGTGAAAGAAACTGACACTCTCCCTACCTATAGTTTTCTGTCCCTAGAAAAAATGTTTTTTTAAAGATGGTTGATGATCAATGCTTTAGCACAGTATAGCACAAGGAGAATTTCCCTCACTGTCCTTCCCTGTACCTAGAAACAAGGATTAGCACAGTGAAAGAAACTGACACTCTCCCTACCTATAGTTTTCTGTCCCTGGAAAAAATGTTTTTTTAAAGATGGTTGATGATCAATGCTTTAGCACAGTATAGCACAAGGAGAATTTCCCTCACTGTCCTTCCCTGTCCCTAGAAACAAGGATTAGCACAGTGAAAGAAACTGACACTCTCCCTACCTATAGTTTTCTGTCCCTAGAAAAAATGTTTTTTTAAAGATGGTTGATGATCAATGCTTTAGCACAGTATAGCACAAGGAGAATTTCCCTCACTGTCCTTCCCTGTCCCTAGAAACAAGGATTAGCACAGTGAAAGAAACTGACACTCTCCCTACCTATAGTTTTCTGTCCCTAGAAAAAATGTTTTTTTAAAGATGGTTGATGATCAATGCTTTAGCACAGTATAGCACAAGGAGAATTTCCCTCACTGTCCTTCCCTGTCCCTAGAAACAAGGATTAGCACAGTGAAAGAAACTGACACTCTCCCTACCTATAGTTTTCTGTCCCTAGAAAAAATGTTTTTTTAAAGATGGTTGATGATCAATGCTTTAGCACAGTATAGCACAAGGAGAATTTCCCTCACTGTCCTTCCCTGTCCCTAGAAACAAGGATTAGCACAGTGAAAGAAACTGACACTCTCCCTACCTATAGTTTTCTGTCCCTAGAAAAAATGTTTTTTTAAAGATGGTTGATGATCAATGCTTTAGCACAGTATAGCACAAGGAGAATTTCCCTCACTGTCCTTCCCTGTCCCTAGAAACAAGGATTAGCACAGTGAAAGAAACTGACACTCTCCCTACCTATAGTTTTCTGTCCCTAGAAAAAATGTTTTTTTAAAGATGGTTGATGATCAATGCTTTAGCACACTATAGCACAAGGAGAATTTCCCTCACTGTCCTTCCCTGTCCCTAGAAACAAGGATTAGCACAGTAAAACACACTGACACTCTCCCTACCTATAGTTTTATGTCCCTAGAAAAAATGTTTTTTTAAAGATGGTTGATGATCAATGCTTTAGCACAGTATAGCACAAGGAGAATTCCCCTCACTGTCCTTCCCTGTCCCTAGAAACAAGGATTAGCACAGTGAAAGAAACTGACACTCTCCCTACCTATAGTTTTCTGTCCCTAGAAAAAATGTTTTTTTAAAGATGGTTGATGATCAATGCTTTAGCACAGTATAGCACAAGGAGAATTTCCCTCACTGTCCTTCCCTGTCCCTAGAAACAAGGATTAGCACAGTAAAACACACTGACACTCTCCCTACCTATAGTTTTCTGTCCCTAGAAAAAATGTTTTTTTAAAGATGGTTGATGATCAATGCTTTAGCACAGTATAGCACAAGGAGAATTTCCCTCACTGTCCTTCCCTGTCCCTAGAAACAAGGATTAGCACAGTAAAACACACTGACACTCTCCCTACCTATAGTTTTCTGTCCCTAGAAAAAATGTTTTTTTAAAGATGGTTGATGATCAATGCTTTAGCACACTATAGCACAAGGAGAATTTCCCTCACTGTCCTTCCCTGTCCCTAGAAACAAGGATTAGCACAGTAAACACACTGACACTCTCCCTACCTATAGTTTTCTGTCCCTAGAAAAAATGTTTTTTTAAAGATGGTTGATGATCAATGCTTTAGCACACTATAGCACAAGGAGAATTTCCCTCACTGTCCTTCCCTGTCCCTAGAAACAAGGATTAGCACAGTAAAACACACTGACACTCTCCCTACCTATAGTTTTCTGTCCCTAGAAAAAATGTTTTTTTAAAGATGGTTGATGATCAATGCTTTAGCACAGTATAGCACAAGGAGAATTTCCCTCACTGTCCTTCCCTGTCCCTAGAAACAAGGATTAGCACAGTGAAAGAAACTGACACTCTCCCTACCTATAGTTTTCTGTCCCTAGAAAAAATGTTTTTTTAAAGATGGTTGATGATCAATGCTTTAGCACACTATAGCACAAGGAGAATTTCCCTCACTGTCCTTCCCTGTCCCTAGAAACAAGGATTAGCACAGTGAAACACACTGACACTCTCCCTACCTATAGTTTTCTGTCCCTAGAAAAAATGTTTTTTTAAAGATGGTTGATGATCAATGCTTTAGCACAGTATAGCACAAGGAGAATTTCCCTCACTGTCCTTCCCTGTCCCTAGAAACAAGGATTAGCACAGTGAAAGAAACTGACACTCTCCCTACCTATAGTTTTCTGTCCCTAGAAAAAATGTTTTTTTAAAGATGGTTGATGATCAATGCTTTAGCACTGTATAGCACAAGGAGAATTTCCCTCACTGTCCTTCCCTGTCCCTAGAAACAAGGATTAGCACAGTGAAAGAAACTGACACTCTCCCTACCTATAGTTTTCTGTCCCTAGAAAAAATGTTTTTTTAAAGATGGTTGATGATCAATGCTTTAGCACAGTATAGCACAAGGAGAATTTCCCTCACTGTCCTTCCCTGTCCCTAGAAACAAGGATTAGCACAGTGAAAGAAACTGACACTCTCCCTACCTATAGTTTTCTGTCCCTAGAAAAAATGTTTTTTTAAAGATGGTTGATGATCAATGCTTTAGCACACTATAGCACAAGGAGAATTTCCCTCACTGTCCTTCCCTGTCCCTAGAAACAAGGATTAGCACAGTGAAACACACTGACACTCTCCCTACCTATAGTTTTCTGTCCCTAGAAAAAATGTTTTTTTAAAGATGGTTGATGATCAATGCTTTAGCACAGTATAGCACAAGGAGAATTTCCCTCACTGTCCTTCCCTGTCCCTAGAAACAAGGATTAGCACAGTGAAATACACTGACACTCTCCCTACCTATAGTTTTCTGTCCCTAGAAAAAATGTTTTTTTAAAGATGGTTGATGATCAATGCTTTAGCACACTATAGCACAAGGAGAATTTCCCTCACTGTCCTTCCCTGTCCCTAGAAACAAGGATTAGCACAGTGAAACACACTGACACTCTCCCTACCTATAGTTTTCTGTCCCTAGAAAAAATGTTTTTTTTAAAGATGGTTGATGATCAATGCTTTAGCACAGTATAGCACAAGGAGAATTTCCCTCACTGTCCTTCCCTGTCCCTAGAAACAAGGATTAGCACAGTGAAAGAAACTGACACTCTCCCTACCTATAGTTTTCTGTCCCTAGAAAAAATGTTTTTTTAAAGATGGTTGATGATCAATGCTTTAGCACAGTATAGAACAAGGAGAATTTCCCTCACTGTCCTTCCCTGTCCCTAGAAACAAGGATTAGCACAGTGAAACACACTGACACTCTCCCTACCTATAGTTTTCTGTCCCTAGAAAAAATGTTTTTTTAAAGATGGTTGATGATCAATGCTTTAGCACAGTATAGCACAAGGAGAATTTCCCTCACTGTCCTTCCCTGTCCCTAGAAACAAGGATTAGCACAGTGAAAGAAACTGACACTCTCCCTACCTATAGTTTTCTGTCCCTAGAAAAAATGTTTTTTTAAAGATGGTTGATGATCAATGCTTTAGCACAGTATAGCACAAGGAGAATTTCCCTCACTGCCCTTCCCTGTCCCTAGAAACAAGGATTAGCACAGTGAAAGAAACTGACACTCTCCCTACCTATAGTTTTCTGTCCCTAGAAAAAATGTTTTTTTAAAGATGGTTGATGATCAATGCTTTAGCACAGTATAGCACAAGGAGAATTTCCCTCACTGTCCTTCCCTGTCCCTAGAAACAAGGATTAGCACAGTGAAAGAAACTGACACTCTCCCTACCTATAGTTTTCTGTCCCTAGAAAAAATGTTTTTTTAAAGATGGTTGATGATCAATGCTTTAGCACAGTATAGCACAAGGAGAATTTCCCTCACTGTCCTTCCCTGTCCCTAGAAACAAGGATTAGCACAGTGAAAGAAACTGACACTCTCCCTACCTATAGTTTTCTGTCCCTAGAAAAAAATGTTTTTTTAAAGATGGTTGATGATCAATGCTTTAGCACAGTATAGCACAAGGAGAATTTCCCTCACTGTCCTTCCCTGTCCCTAGAAACAAGGATTAGCACAGTGAAAGAAACTGACACTCTCCCTACCTATAGTTTTCTGTCCCTAGAAAAAATGTTTTTTTAAAGATGGTTGATGATCAATGCTTTAGCACAGTATAGCACAAGGAGAATTTCCCTCACTGTCCTTCCCTGTCCCTAGAAACAAGGATTAGCACAGTGAAAGAAACTGACACTCTCTCTACCTATAGTTTTCTGTCCCTAGAAAAAATGTTTTTTTAAAGATGGTTGATGATCAATGCTTTAGCACAGTATAGCACAAGGAGAATTTCCCTCACTGTCCTTCCCTGTCCCTAGAAACAAGGATTAGCACAGTAAAACACACTGACACTCTCCCTACCTATAGTTTTCTGTCCCTAGAAAAAATGTTTTTTTAAAGATGGTTGATGATCAATGCTTTAGCACACTATAGCACAAGGAGAATTTCCCTCACTGTCCTTCCCTGTCCCTAGAAACAAGGATTAGCACAGTAAACACACTGACACTCTCCCTACCTATAGTTTTCTGTCCCTAGAAAAAATGTTTTTTTAAAGATGGTTGATGATCAATGCTTTAGCACACTATAGCACAAGGAGAATTTCCCTCACTGTCCTTCCCTGTCCCTAGAAACAAGGATTAGCACAGTAAAACACACTGACACTCTCCCTACCTATAGTTTTCTGTCCCTAGAAAAAATGTTTTTTTAAAGATGGTTGATGATCAATGCTTTAGCACAGTATAGCACAAGGAGAATTTCCCTCACTGTCCTTCCCTGTCCCTAGAAACAAGGATTAGCACAGTAAAACACACTGACACTCGCCCTACCTATAGTTTTCTGTCCCTAGAAAAAATGTTTTTTTTAAAGATGGTTGATGATCAATGCTTTAGCACACTATAGCACAAGGAGAATTTCCCTCACTGTCCTTCCCTGTCCCTAGAAACAAGGATTAGCACAGTAAAACACACTGACACTCTCCCTACCTATAGTTTTCTGTCCCCTAGAAAAAATGTTTTTTTAAAGATGGTTGATGATCAATGCTTTAGCACAGTATAGCACAAGGAGAATTTCCCTCACTGTCCTTCCCTGTCCCTATAAACAAGGATTAGCACAGTGAAAGAAACTGACACTCTCCCTACCTATAGTTTTCTGTCCCTAGAAAAAATGTTTTTTTAAAGATGGTTGATGATCAATGCTTTAGCACAGTATAGCACAAGGAGAATTTCCCTCACTGTCCTTCCCTGTCCCTAGAAACAAGGATTAGCACAGTGAAAGAAACTGACACTCTCCCTACCTATAGTTTTCTGTCCCTAGAAAAAATGTTTTTTTAAAGATGGTTGATGATCAATGCTTTAGCACAGTATAGCACAAGGAGAATTTCCCTCACTGTCCTTCCCTGTCCCTAGAAACAAGGATTAGCACAGTAAAACACACTGACACTCTCCCTACCTATAGTTTTCTGTCCCTAGAAAAAATGTTTTTTTAGAGATGGTTGATGATCAATGCTTTAGCACACTATAGCACAAGGAGAATTTCCCTCACTGTCCTTCCCTGTCCCTAGAAACAAGGATTAGCACAGTAAAACACACTGACACTCTCCCTACCTATAGTTTTCTGTCCCTAGAAAAAATGTTTTTTTAAAGATGGTTGATGATCAATGCTTTAGCACAGTATAGCACAAGGAGAATTTCCCTCACTGTCCTTCCCTGTCCCTAGAAACAAGGATTAGCACAGTAAAACACACTGACACTCTCCCTACCTATAGTTTTCTGTCCCTAGAAAAAATGTTTTTTTAAAGATGGTTGATGATCAATGCTTTAGCACAGTATAGCACAAGGAGAATTTCCCTCACTGTCCTTCCCTGTCCCTAGAAACAAGGATTAGCACAGTGAAAGAAACTGACACTCTCCCTACCTATAGTTTTCTGTCCCTAGAAAAAATGTTTTTTTAAAGATGGTTGATGATCAATGCTTTAGCACAGTATAGCACAAGGAGAATTTCCCTCACTGTCCTTCCCTGTCCCTAGAAACAAGGATTAGCACAGTGAAAGAAACTGACACTCTCCCTACCTATAGTTTTCTGTCCCTAGAAAAAATGTTTTTTTAAAGATGGTTGATGATCAATGCTTTAGCACACTATAGCACAAGGAGAATTTCCCTCACTGTCCTTCCCTGTCCCTAGAAACAAGGATTAGCACAGTAAAACACACTGACACTCTCCCTACCTATAGTTTTATGTCCCTAGAAAAAATGTTTTTTTAAAGATGGTTGATGATCAATGCTTTAGCACAGTATAGCACAAGGAGAATTCCCCTCACTGTCCTTCCCTGTCCCTAGAAACAAGGATTAGCACAGTGAAAGAAACTGACACTCTCCCTACCTATAGTTTTCTGTCCCTAGAAAAAATGTTTTTTTAAAGATGGTTGATGATCAATGCTTTAGCACAGTATAGCACAAGGAGAATTTCCCTCACTGTCCTTCCCTGTCCCTAGAAACAAGGATTAGCACAGTAAAACACACTGACACTCTCCCTACCTATAGTTTTCTGTCCCTAGAAAAAATGTTTTTTTAAAGATGGTTGATGATCAATGCTTTAGCACAGTATAGCACAAGGAGAATTTCCCTCACTGTCCTTCCCTGTCCCTAGAAACAAGGATTAGCACAGTAAAACACACTGACACTCTCCCTACCTATAGTTTTCTGTCCCTAGAAAAAATGTTTTTTTAAAGATGGTTGATGATCAATGCTTTAGCACACTATAGCACAAGGAGAATTTCCCTCACTGTCCTTCCCTGTCCCTAGAAACAAGGATTAGCACAGTAAACACACTGACACTCTCCCTACCTATAGTTTTCTGTCCCTAGAAAAAATGTTTTTTTAAAGATGGTTGATGATCAATGCTTTAGCACACTATAGCACAAGGAGAATTTCCCTCACTGTCCTTCCCTGTCCCTAGAAACAAGGATTAGCACAGTAAAACACACTGACACTCTCCCTACCTATAGTTTTCTGTCCCTAGAAAAAATGTTTTTTTAAAGATGGTTGATGATCAATGCTTTAGCACAGTATAGCACAAGGAGAATTTCCCTCACTGTCCTTCCCTGTCCCTAGAAACAAGGATTAGCACAGTGAAAGAAACTGACACTCTCCCTACCTATAGTTTTCTGTCCCTAGAAAAAATGTTTTTTTAAAGATGGTTGATGATCAATGCTTTAGCACACTATAGCACAAGGAGAATTTCCCTCACTGTCCTTCCCTGTCCCTAGAAACAAGGATTAGCACAGTGAAACACACTGACACTCTCCCTACCTATAGTTTTCTGTCCCTAGAAAAAATGTTTTTTTAAAGATGGTTGATGATCAATGCTTTAGCACAGTATAGCACAAGGAGAATTTCCCTCACTGTCCTTCCCTGTCCCTAGAAACAAGGATTAGCACAGTGAAAGAAACTGACACTCTCCCTACCTATAGTTTTCTGTCCCTAGAAAAAATGTTTTTTTAAAGATGGTTGATGATCAATGCTTTAGCACTGTATAGCACAAGGAGAATTTCCCTCACTGTCCTTCCCTGTCCCTAGAAACAAGGATTAGCACAGTGAAAGAAACTGACACTCTCCCTACCTATAGTTTTCTGTCCCTAGAAAAAATGTTTTTTTAAAGATGGTTGATGATCAATGCTTTAGCACAGTATAGCACAAGGAGAATTTCCCTCACTGTCCTTCCCTGTCCCTAGAAACAAGGATTAGCACAGTGAAAGAAACTGACACTCTCCCTACCTATAGTTTTCTGTCCCTAGAAAAAATGTTTTTTTAAAGATGGTTGATGATCAATGCTTTAGCACACTATAGCACAAGGAGAATTTCCCTCACTGTCCTTCCCTGTCCCTAGAAACAAGGATTAGCACAGTGAAACACACTGACACTCTCCCTACCTATAGTTTTCTGTCCCTAGAAAAAATGTTTTTTTAAAGATGGTTGATGATCAATGCTTTAGCACAGTATAGCACAAGGAGAATTTCCCTCACTGTCCTTCCCTGTCCCTAGAAACAAGGATTAGCACAGTGAAATACACTGACACTCTCCCTACCTATAGTTTTCTGTCCCTAGAAAAAATGTTTTTTTAAAGATGGTTGATGATCAATGCTTTAGCACACTATAGCACAAGGAGAATTTCCCTCACTGTCCTTCCCTGTCCCTAGAAACAAGGATTAGCACAGTGAAACACACTGACACTCTCCCTACCTATAGTTTTCTGTCCCTAGAAAAAATGTTTTTTTTAAAGATGGTTGATGATCAATGCTTTAGCACAGTATAGCACAAGGAGAATTTCCCTCACTGTCCTTCCCTGTCCCTAGAAACAAGGATTAGCACAGTGAAAGAAACTGACACTCTCCCTACCTATAGTTTTCTGTCCCTAGAAAAAATGTTTTTTTAAAGATGGTTGATGATCAATGCTTTAGCACAGTATAGAACAAGGAGAATTTCCCTCACTGTCCTTCCCTGTCCCTAGAAACAAGGATTAGCACAGTGAAACACACTGACACTCTCCCTACCTATAGTTTTCTGTCCCTAGAAAAAATGTTTTTTTAAAGATGGTTGATGATCAATGCTTTAGCACAGTATAGCACAAGGAGAATTTCCCTCACTGTCCTTCCCTGTCCCTAGAAACAAGGATTAGCACAGTGAAAGAAACTGACACTCTCCCTACCTATAGTTTTCTGTCCCTAGAAAAAATGTTTTTTTAAAGATGGTTGATGATCAATGCTTTAGCACAGTATAGCACAAGGAGAATTTCCCTCACTGCCCTTCCCTGTCCCTAGAAACAAGGATTAGCACAGTGAAAGAAACTGACACTCTCCCTACCTATAGTTTTCTGTCCCTAGAAAAAATGTTTTTTTAAAGATGGTTGATGATCAATGCTTTAGCACAGTATAGCACAAGGAGAATTTCCCTCACTGTCCTTCCCTGTCCCTAGAAACAAGGATTAGCACAGTGAAAGAAACTGACACTCTCCCTACCTATAGTTTTCTGTCCCTAGAAAAAATGTTTTTTTAAAGATGGTTGATGATCAATGCTTTAGCACAGTATAGCACAAGGAGAATTTCCCTCACTGTCCTTCCCTGTCCCTAGAAACAAGGATTAGCACAGTGAAAGAAACTGACACTCTCCCTACCTATAGTTTTCTGTCCCTAGAAAAAATGTTTTTTTAAAGATGGTTGATGATCAATGCTTTAGCACAGTATAGCACAAGGAGAATTTCCCTCACTGTCCTTCCCTGTCCCTAGAAACAAGGATTAGCACAGTGAAAGAAACTGACACTCTCCCTACCTATAGTTTTCTGTCCCTAGAAAAAATGTTTTTTTAAAGATGGTTGATGATCAATGCTTTAGCACAGTATAGCACAAGGAGAATTTCCCTCACTGTCCTTCCCTGTCCCTAGAAACAAGGATTAGCACAGTGAAAGAAACTGACACTCTCCCTACCTATAGTTTTCTGTCCCTAGAAAAAATGTTTTTTTAAAGATGGTTGATGATCAATGCTTTAGCACAGTATAGCACAAGGAGAATTTCCCTCACTGTCCTTCCCTGTCCCTAGAAACAAGGATTAGCACAGTAAAACACACTGACACTCTCCCTACCTATAGTTTTCTGTCCCTAGAAAAAATGTTTTTTTAAAGATGGTTGATGATCAATGCTTTAGCACACTATAGCACAAGGAGAATTTCCCTCACTGTCCTTCCCTGTCCCTAGAAACAAGGATTAGCACAGTAAACACACTGACACTCTCCCTACCTATAGTTTTCTGTCCCTAGAAAAAATGTTTTTTTAAAGATGGTTGATGATCAATGCTTTAGCACACTATAGCACAAGGAGAATTTCCCTCACTGTCCTTCCCTGTCCCTAGAAACAAGGATTAGCACAGTAAAACACACTGACACTCTCCCTACCTATAGTTTTCTGTCCCTAGAAAAAATGTTTTTTTAAAGATGGTTGATGATCAATGCTTTAGCACAGTATAGCACAAGGAGAATTTCCCTCACTGTCCTTCCCTGTCCCTAGAAACAAGGATTAGCACAGTAAAACACACTGACACTCGCCCTACCTATAGTTTTCTGTCCCTAGAAAAAATGTTTTTTTAAAGATGGTTGATGATCAATGCTTTAGCACACTATAGCACAAGGAGAATTTCCCTCACTGTCCTTCCCTGTCCCTAGAAACAAGGATTAGCACAGTAAAACACACTGACACTCTCCCTACCTATAGTTTTCTGTCCCTAGAAAAAATGTTTTTTTAAAGATGGTTGATGATCAATGCTTTAGCACAGTATAGCACAAGGAGAATTTCCCTCACTGTCCTTCCCTGTCCCTATAAACAAGGATTAGCACAGTGAAAGAAACTGACACTCTCCCTACCTATAGTTTTCTGTCCCTAGAAAAAATGTTTTTTTAAAGATGGTTGATGATCAATGCTTTAGCACAGTATAGCACAAGGAGAATTTCCCTCACTGTCCTTCCCTGTCCCTAGAAACAAGGATTAGCACAGTGAAAGAAACTGACACTCTCCCTACCTATAGTTTTCTGTCCCTAGAAAAAATGTTTTTTTAAAGATGGTTGATGATCAATGCTTTAGCACAGTATAGCACAAGGAGAATTTCCCTCACTGTCCTTCCCTGTCCCTAGAAACAAGGATTAGCACAGTAAAACACACTGACACTCTCCCTACCTATAGTTTTCTGTCCCTAGAAAAAATGTTTTTTTAGAGATGGTTGATGATCAATGCTTTAGCACACTATAGCACAAGGAGAATTTCCCTCACTGTCCTTCCCTGTCCCTAGAAACAAGGATTAGCACAGTAAAACACACTGACACTCTCCCTACCTATAGTTTTCTGTCCCTAGAAAAAATGTTTTTTTAAAGATGGTTGATGATCAATGCTTTAGCACAGTATAGCACAAGGAGAATTTCCCTCACTGTCCTTCCCTGTCCCTAGAAACAAGGATTAGCACAGTAAAACACACTGACACTCTCCCTACCTATAGTTTTCTGTCCCTAGAAAAAATGTTTTTTTAAAGATGGTTGATGATCAATGCTTTAGCACACTATAGCACAAGGAGAATTTCCCTCACTGTCCTTCCCTGTCCCTAGAAACAAGGATTAGCACAGTAAAACACACTGACACTCTCCCTACCTATAGTTTTCTGTCCCTAGAAAAAATGTTTTTTTAAAGATGGTTGATGATCAATGCGTTAGCACACTATAGCACAAGGAGAATTTCCCTCACTATCCTTCCCTGTCCCTAGAAACAAGGATTAGCACAGTAAAACACACTGACACTCTCCCTACCTATAGTTTTCTGTCCCTAGAAAAAATGTTTTTTTAAAGATGGTTGATGATCAATGCTTTAGCACAGTATAGCACAAGGAGAATTTCCCTCACTGTCCTTCCCTGTCCCTAGAAACAAGGATTAGCACAGTAAAACACACTGACACTCTCCCTACCTATCCTTCTCTTTCCCTAAACTAAAGGAATCCAGGTTAAGCAAGAAAAAAAATGTCACTGTCCCTGCCTATGCTTCTCTTTCCCTGCTCCGGAACACACTACACTAGGCCGCCGTGCTGGCGGCCTTTTATAGTGTGGGGCGTGTACTAAACACCCTCAGCAATAATTGGCCACAGGCATCCTGCCTGTGGCCAATCATTGCTCTCCTCGCTGCCGGCGCTGTGATTGGCCAAGCATGCGGGGTCACAGTGCATGCTTGGCCAATCACAGCGCCTGGATGACACTGCGATGGCGTAGTGCATTGTGGGCCGTTCGCGTCACTCGAATTAGGCGCGAACAGCCCAAATCGTTCGATCTTCGTCGAACGATCGAACAGCCGATGTTCGAGTCGAACGTATGTTCGACTCGAACACCGAGCTCATCCCTACTCTTCAGCCCTCTTCCTTCCAGGGCTGCAAACTCCGGCTCTGTGACTGACCGGAGTCGCGTAACGTCACTCCCGCGCATGCACGCGGGAGCCGCCAGTCACGGCACAATCCCTTTAGAAAGGGAACGATCGCGCCCCTTCTAAAGTGCGCATGCGCCGATGACATTGGCGCAAGCGTATATTGTAAATATTTACAGCACCTACAGGTAAGCCTTAATATAGGCTTGCCTGTAGGTAAAAGTGGTTGAACAAGGTTTATAAGTAAATTAACCCCATTGATTTCCATATTTAGATTTCTATGCGTTACTGTTGAGAGAACTGATCCAAAAAGGCAGAGACTGCTCAAAATTGGGTATTATATTTTTACATTTCTTAAATACCGCATACCTGGACCACTACTTAATTACTGCATGCATTTAATTAATTATTTTTTTCCTTCTGTGAATTGATTTTCATGCAGTATTTAATGAACATTTCACGGTAAATACCGCAAAACGGCAATGTGAATTTACAGTTTCAGGATCGCATGTAATATTTAGGGGAAAATGTGACCGGAAACCTAAATAATGCATGCAATATGCTTTAGTGAATGTGGCGATATAACCCTAAGGTCAAGATTTAAGTGCTGTGTCCGTCAATGAACGAAAGAGAAATGGCACCTCTGAGTGTACAATTATATATAATATACAGACGACAAACAATTGTTACAATATGCAAGCAGCAAATACGCAATATTTACAATGCTAGGGCAGAAAATAGCTAATTGTGACTGTGACAGGAGTGACTTTGGGTCGGGGGTTTATGCGGTTCAGCTCGCCCTTGAGAGTTCTGGAGGCTCCTTGTCCAGCTTCCCCCGACACCTCTTATGTGTAAATCACCCTGTGTCTCTAATAGGGGCACATGGTGAATGAGAACCCCCACTATGATCTGTGCTAGTCAGATTCAATGCTGTATATATTGTGAGGGGGTTAGCTTGGCAGCGGGTGTGTGTGACCCCCGGGATGGGCTCCCCACACAAAAACAGGCCCAGCAAACGGAGGTTGTGGTTTTCAAAATCAAAAAAAAGGTGCGGTTTATTTTCTATTTACAGTGACAAAACACAGCAAAGCAAAAGAAACATAACCAAAATAAATCCTGGTCAAGTTGACCTCTGACTAAACATACAGGTTTCCTAACTAACAACTGGGATCAGCCTAGTGCTGTCCTAGTCCCTAAGTCCCTGGTTTAGTAAAAGTCCAAACAAATAGCCACACAGGCTTTGCCTCACCGCACAGGGGTTCACTCTCCCTAGACAGTCCACACAGGTCTGGTTCCAGGCATGAGCTAACATCTAATGAAGCTTGTCAGCTCATGTAGGCCTCTATAAGAACTCCCAGCTTCATTAGATGTTAGCTCATGCCTGGAACCAGACCTGTGTGGACTGTCTAGGGAGAGTGAACCCCTGTGCGGTGAGGTAAAGCCTGTGTGGCTATTTGTTTGGACTTTTACTAAACCAGGGACTTAGGGACTAGGACAGCACTAGGCTGATCCCAGTTGTTAGTTAGGAAACCTGTATGTTTAGTCAGAGGTCAACTTGACCAGGATTTATTTTGGTTATGTTTCTTTTGCTTTGCTGTGTTTTGTCACTGTAAATAGAAAATAAACCGCACCTTTTTTTTGATTTTGAAAACCACAACCTCCGTTTGCTGGGCCTGTTTTTGTGTGGGGAGCCCATCCCGGGGGTCACACACACCCGCTGCCAAGCTAACCCCCTCACAGTTGGTGGAGAACCAGTGGCAGTTTTTTTTTAAGCCAGCATGGAGGAGATACTGAAGCAGCTGGCTCTAGCAAATGCCAATCAACAGCAGACAAATGCAGGTTTGCAAAAGAGCCTTGCAGCTCAACAACAGAACTTCGCAGCCCAGCAGCAAGCTCACCAACAGAGTCTGGAAGCTCAGCAACAAGCCCAGCAGCAATCTGAGGCCCGCTTCATAGACCTGTTACAGAAGCAAGAGCAGAGACTACAACAAATGGAAGCAGTAATGCAGCAACGTCCGCAGACCAGTGAGGAAAGCCGTCCCACTAATACCGCGTCCTTTGGGGTGAGTCGTTTATTGACAAAAATGACTGGAGAGGATGATCCAGAGGTATTTTTGACCACATTTGAAAGGACTGCTGAAAGAGAAAAGTGGCCTGAGGAGCAGTGGGCTGGACTGGTGGCTCCTCTGTTAACTGGTGAATCGCAGAAGGCTTACTATGACCTAGAGCCTGACCAAGCAAAAGACTATGTGATGCTAAAAGCTGAAATATTGGCAAGGCTGGGTGTCACCCAGGCTGTCCGGGCTCAGCGTGTGCATAACTGGACTTTCCAGCTTGGAAAACCCCCCAGGTCTCAAATGTATGATCTCATTCACCTGAGCAGAAAGTGGCTACAGCCAGAGACTTTGTCCGCACCAAAGATTGTGGAACGTGTTGTAATGGATCGGTTTTTGAGAGCTCTTCCTACTGCCATCCAAAAGTGGGTAAGCCATGGAGACCCAGAGACGGCCGATGGTCTTGTGGATCGTGTGGAGAAATACTTGGCTACAGAGAACCTGACGGCCTCTTCCAGAGACACTCGGACTTTCCACCCTAAGACCAGACCATCCCCAGGGGCGGATAAGAGGATTCCAAGGGGTGAGGGTGGAGAGAGTGAGAGGGTGGGAGCTCTACCCCAAGTTTGGCGAGAACAGCCTGGGAAATCAGCGGCTCAAGAGGCGGCAAGAAGGAT
This sequence comes from Rana muscosa, assembly GCA_029206835.1. Lineage (NCBI taxonomy): Eukaryota > Metazoa > Chordata > Amphibia > Anura > Ranidae > Rana > Rana muscosa. Next base: position 723,694,152 of record CM055118.1, on the reverse strand, counting down.
CGTTTGCTACCGCTGCCGGCAAGCGGGACATATTGCAGCCAATTGCCCGGTTGTGGAGGAACCCATGCAGTGTGACTTTCTGATGGGCAGACGTCAGTCGCTGTGTGCGACAGTCGCATGCACTGCCATTCGAGGAACTGAGAAACATTTATGCAAAATGTGTGTTAATGGTAGAAATGTTGTGGTATTGCTGGATTCAGGTAGCCTTGTGACCCTGATAAAGGCTGAGTTAGTTAAAACAGAGGTCTCTGGGAATAGCAAGGTAGCTGTTATTTGTGTGCATGGGGACACCCGAGAGTATCCAGTGACTACAGTGTGTTTCGAGACCCCCAAAGGTACCCTCTCTCATCCAGTGGGCTTAGTATCTCAGTTACCGCATGACGCCATTGTGGGAAGGGATTTTCCGAAGTTCTGGGAACTGTGGGATGACCCTGAGCCCCCCACTGGTGCCCCTATGTACCAGGAATGGGATAGCCAGAACTCCCCTGAGAGTGGTGAGGACTCTCCGGAATTTCCCTTATCAGTATTGGCAGGGGAGACTCAAGAAACTGGAGAGGAGCCCACCTCCTCAGACGAAAACCTACCGTCTGTGGAGTTTTCTGATCTTGAGGTTCACAGGGAAAACTTTGCCACAGAACAGTTGAAAGACCCCGCCCTAATAAAGGCACGGGAAAACGTAGTGAAAATAGATGGCGAGTTAGTGAACCCAGATAATACCTGCACTTACCCATACTTCAGCGTAGAGAAGGACCTACTGTATCGGGTGGCAAAAAGGGCAGAAGAAACCGTTGAGCAGCTTGTGGTGCCCAAACCTTACAGGAAGTTGGTGTTGGAGTTGGCCCATGGGCACATTCTTGGAGGTCATCTGGGTACAGAGAAAACCCGAGAGAGGGTATTACAGAGATTCTATTGGCCGGGGGTGATAAAGGACATAGAAAATTATTGTTCCTCCTGCCCTGTGTGTCAGAGGTCGGCCCCGATGCCACATTTCCGTAGCCCGCTGGTCCCTCTACCCATCATTGAGGTCCCGTTTGAGAGGATCGCCATGGATTTGGTAGGTCCTATAATCAAGTCCGCTAGGGGGCACCAGTACATATTGGTTATAATGGACTATGCCACCCGTTATCCAGAAGCGATCCCTCTCAGAAATACCTCGGCCAAAACCATAGCCAAAGAGCTATCTCTTGTTTTTAGCCGGGTGGGTATTTGTAAAGAACTGCTTATGGACCAAGGTACACCCTTTATGTCCCGGGTTATGAAGGAGCTGTGTAAATTGTTCAAAGTGACGCAATTACGTACATCTGTGTATCACCCCCAAACCGATGGGCTGGTTGAAAGATTCAACAAAACCCTAAAGCAAATGTTGAAGAAAGTGGTGGATAGAGATGGAAAGGATTGGGACTGTCTACTTCCTTATCTGATGTTTGCTATTAGGGAGGTGCCCCAATCCTCTACGGGATTCTCCCCCTTTGAGTTACTGTATGGGAGACACCCAAGAGGGCTGTTGGATATTGCCAAGGAAACTTGGGAAAGTGAGAGTTCTCCCCACAGGAGTGTGATTGAGCATGTCGCCCTGATGCAAGACCGAATTGCACAGGTAATGCCCATCGTGAAGGAACATTTGGCCCAAGCGCAGTTAGCACAGCAGAGAGTGTACAACCGTGGAGCCAAGACCCGTACCTTTTCCCCGGGGGATAGGATACTGGTACTTGTCCCTACGGTTGAAAGTAAATTCCTTGCCAAATGGCAAGGCCCCTACGAGATAATGGAAAAAGTGAGCGAAGTGAATTACAAGGTCAGACAACCAGGAAGGCGAAAGCCCGAACAGATCTATCACGTTAATCTGTTGAAAGCCTGGAGGGATAGAGAGTCCCTAGTCGCAGACACTTGGTCACCAGCTCAAACTGGTTGCGTGATTCCTGAGGTTGGAATAGCAGCCACCTTGTCACAACCCCAACAACAGGAGGTTAAGGAGTTTGTGCTTCGCAACAAGGAGGTATTCTCTGAGCTGCCGGGACAAACATCTGGGGTAGAGCATGACATCATTACCCCGCCCGGTGAAAGGGTGAAGTTAAAACCCTATCGGATCCCAGAGGCCCGACGGGAGGCAATACGGGAGGAAGTACAGAAAATGCTGAACTTAGGGGTGATAGAGGAGTCCCAAAGTGATTGGTCTAGTCCCATTGTGTTGGTGCCTAAACCGGATGGGAGCTGGCGATTTTGTAACGATTTTCGTCAGTTGAACAAAGTTACAAAATTTGACACCTACCCCATGCCACGTATAGATGAGTTGATCGACCGGCTGGGAACAGCCCGATACATGACGACTCTTGACCTCACAAAAGGGTATTGGCAAATCCCCCTGGCCAAATTGGCCAAAGAGAAAACCGCATTTGTAACCCCAGACGGGGCGTTCCAATATAAAAGAATGCCGTTCGGGTTACAGAATGCACCGGCCACATTCCAGCGGAAAATGGACCAGATGCTGAGGCCCCATCGGAAGTATGCTGCGGCTTACCTGGATGACGTAATTGTCCATAGCACAGATTGGGCCTCACATCTGCCAAAAGTGCAAGCAGTCCTGGACTCTGTTCGGGAAGCGGGGTTTACGGCTAACCCCAAGAAGTGTACCATTGGGCAGGAGGAGGCCAAATATCTTGGGTACACCATTGGGAGGGGAGTAATAAAACCCCAACTCAACAAAGTCGAGGCCATCCAGAGTTGGCCACGTCCCAACAGCAAGAAGCAGGTACGAGCCTTTCTGGGAATCGCTGGGTATTATCGGCGATTCATTCCCCACTTTGCCTCTAAGGCTGTGCCCCTAACCAACCTAACGAAGGGGAAAGGGTCGGTCATGATTAAATGGACCCCCGAGGCTGAGGCAGCATTCCAATTCTTGAAACAAGCCTTATGTAGCCAGCCAGTGTTGTACTCGCCCGACTTCTCTAAAGACTTTGTCGTACAAAGTGATGCGTCAGATGTGGGGTTAGGAGCAGTATTGTCCCAGGTCTGGAACGGGGAAGAGCACCCAGTCATTTACCTCAGCAGGAAGTTGAAGTCCCATGAGGTAAATTACGCCACCGTTGAAAAGGAGTGTTTAGCGGTGAAGTGGGCTCTAGATTCCCTTCGGTACTACCTGCTAGGTAGGCACTTTGACATGGTTACGGATCACGCTCCGTTAAAGTGGATGGCTCAAAACAAGGAAACAAATAGAAGAGTGAATAGGTGGTTCCTGGCCCTCCAGGAATTCAACTTCACAGTAAAGCATCGCCCTGGCGTTCAAATGGGGAATGTGGATGCTTTGTCTCGAGTACATGAATGCCTGATTGCTGGTGTTCCAACCCCGAGGTTAAAACACGAGGGGGGGTATGTGACAGCAGGAAGGTAAAGTCACCTGGTTGCAACCAGGTGACTTTACCTTCCTGCTGTCACAATATGTATATATAATGTGTGCTGTGCCATGCTGTTGGACTATTTGCTGTGATGGTTTGGGGTGGGACTGTATTCTATTGTCTATTGTGGCTGCCTCAACTATTATGGGATGTGCAAGTGTGTTTGCTGTGAGGAAAAAGGGAGGGGGGATTCCTCCAACACCCCTGCTGATAAGTTTGTGTACTGAGAAGTTAAACACACCTGACCTGTATCACCAGTGTCATTGGACGGTTTAACCCACCCTGTTTTCTAAGGGTGGGAGGGAAGTGATTTGAAGAGAGATATCTGTTAACATGTGCTTGAATAAAGCAGTTTGTGGTTTTACCCTACACTGAGGTGTTGTGTCTGTGGACTGGGGGGGCTAAGAAGCTTGGACGGTGCTGGATCTGAACAGAGGAAGCATTGACGGCGGACCTAGATCTGTTTGAGAACAAAGGGTTTGTCACAACTGGTTGGCAGCAGCAGGATCATCGTGCTTCCTGGCTGTAAAGACCTCCACCTGGATCCAAGATCGGATAGTAGCCTTCAGCCACCCCAGCGGAGATATGGATCTGGCATCAGAGTTCCCGGGGCTGCTGCAGATCGTACTTTCAGCATACACCAGGTCTGTGGATGAATACCTGGAGGTCAGGCAGCAGATTCGGGTAAGGCACTGGATTAGATGCCTCCAAGTTGCTGGTATGCAACAAAGCAAGTGCTTTCCAACCCCAGAGCAGCAGGCCAGTGAACAAAGGGAGTTACGGATGCAATTCCTGGGAGAGCGGCCCCAGGAGCAATGGGTGAGTGAGTTGGACAGGCTGGTCCAGCAGGAGAGAGAGCTGGACAATCAGTATCGGGCTCTGCAATGGCACGCAGAGGAGGAATATTTAGGAGAGACAATAGAATGCTCTCCGGAGGGATATGACTTTGGTGACCCTGGATTGCTGTGGGAGAGCCTTACAGATTGTTTTGTGTTTGGCGATGAACGGGAACCTACCCTTGAGGACCTGCGAGAACACAGAGAGGCTATGCTCGGTTTTTCAGGGGTCTCAGAGCTTAAACCTGATCTAGACTATTTGCTAAGAAAGGAACAGCATCTGGAAAGGGCATACAGGAAACTGCTAGAATGCGTTCAGCAGCATGCCAGAGAATCGGCAGTGGAAACTCCAGAGATTGCAGTCTCCACAGCTGAAGTACTGACAACAGTGCAGAGCTCTGCTAACCTCTGCCCAACAGCAGCTTCAGCCTCCCTGAGAGAAGAGGTAGTCGGCCTTTCTCCCACAATACTGACAGAGACATGGGATTTTCTGCCAGAAGCATCTGTGGAGTTACAAGAGACTCCTCCAGCTGAAGTGCTGGCAATCGAACAGAGGGTCCAAGACCTCTGTCCCACACTTTTAGCAATTCCAAAGACTGGGGATGTAATAGACATTTCTGTAGAGGAGGAAACACCTAGCAAACCCCTAGCAGAAGAGCTGGCAGCAGGACAGAGTACTGCAGACATCTGCTCCACACCTGTGGCAGTTTCAGAGGCCCGAGGTGAGGAGGTGGTGTTTCTTTTTCCCCAGTGGATTGCAGAGATGCAGGGAGAGGAAGCTGCCATTCCCCCTCCCCAACAAGGAATTTTGAACCTGGGAGACAATAACAGAGACAGGGAGTTTTAGCAGCAGACAGCGCCCCAAATCTATGACACCAACCCAGCTGAAGTGCTGGCAACCGGACAGAGGGTCCAAGACCTCTTCCCTACACCTGAAGAAATTCTGGAGGCCCAGGGTGAGGAGATGGCAGTCTGTTCCAAGCTGCAGATCAGAATTAAAGGAGAGAATGCAGTCGTCACCTCACAACTGCAGCTTGATCTGGTGTCGGTGAATGGGCCTGTGGTCTCCACTAACAGAAAACCAGTAGAAGTTCTGGCAACAGGGCAGAGTGCTACCAACCTCTGCCCAGCACCAGCAACAACTGTGGAGTTCCAGGGAGCTGGGGCAGTCAGCCTCTCTCCCCAACAGTTAGCTGGAGCAGATGATGTAGGGAAGCTCCTATGCCCAGCTGAAATGCTGGCAATGGGACAGAGTGCTGCTGGCCTCTGCCCTTCACTAACAAACAATGGATTTCCTGTAAAGGTGGATGGAACTTCAGTCCCCACTTGTATACCCCAGGGATGCTGGGCAGTCGGCCCAGTACCCCAATAGCATGACGAAGTGAGCCCAGTCACCCTGTCTACTCTCCAGAGGCTGAAAGGACTCCAGGGAGAAGGGCCAGTCCAGGCTTCTCCCCAGCGGCGGGCATGTTCTCTGAGAGAGGCAAAGGTTGGCTGGGTGAGTAATGCTATGTTTGGGACAATTTATTTGGGGTACTGTGTGGATACCGGCATTGGGAGACTGGAACTACTGACTAACTTCAGAGTCAACCTGTCTGGGGTCTCCTCCCGCGTTAGTCTCCTGCCAAAAGGGGAGATGTGTGACAGGAGTGACTTTGGGTCGGGGGTTTGTGCAGCTCAGCTTGCCCTGGAGAGTTCTGGAGGCTCCTTGTCCAGCTTCCCCAATGCCTCTTATGTGTAAATCACCCTGGGGCTGATTTACGAAACGTTTGCGCCATGAGTATTGGCGCATCTGCGTGCGCAATGGCTGTTTTGGTATTTACAAAACATTAGCGCCGGTATCGCAGCCCTATTTCCCATTTACTATAGTGTTGTCGGCGGACGGGAGGAGGCGCTCAGTGCGCCACTATGGACCTGGCGCACGGCATGTAAAAATCTAAATATAAAGAAGCTGGAAGTGAGAATATAATGGGGGTGATGTGGGGTGATGTGAGGAAGTGTAGTGACACCTGCCCAAATAACTAATATGCCAAAAATAGAGCGAGAAAGTAATTTTTTCAAAACCAGCCCGCTGCGCCGGCAAGTACGATTCGAGCTGCGGGAGGTTTTTTTGAGCTCAGCGCGGGAATTTCAATGGTTCAAACACGCCAAGACACTGCGCCGGCAAAATCTTAGTAAATGTCAAGTCACATAACTCAATTTGCATAAGTTGAACAGGCGCAGCTCTGAACTTTCCATTGCGCCTGCAAAATGACATTTCTAAAGGAAAAAAAAGGCATTTAAAAGCACCCACGGCTATAATGAATTGTCGGCTCCCGGCAATATAGAGAAAAGTCATTGAAAGTCTTTGCTAACCACAAAAAAAAAAAGCGTGGGGGTCCCCCAAATTCCATTACCAGGCCCTTGAGGTCTGGAATGGATATTAAGGGAACCCCGTTGCAATTTTTTTTTAAAAATGACGTGGGGTTCCCCCCAAATATCCATACCAGGCCCTTCAGATCTGGCATGGATTTTAAGGGAAACTCCACCCCAAATAAAAAAAAATGGCATGGAGTCCCCCCAAAAATCCACACCAGACCCTTATCCGAGCACGCAACCTGGCCGGCCGCAGGAAAAGAGGGAGGGACGAGAGCGTCCCCCCTCCTGAACTGTACCAGGCCACATGCCCTCAACATGGGGAGGATACCCTATGTTGATGGGGACAAGGGCCTCATCCCCACAACCCTTGCCCGATGGTTGTGGGGGTCTGCGGGCGGGGGGCTTATCGGAATCTGGAAGACCCCTTTAACAAAGGGGACCCCCAGATCCCGGCCCCCCCTATGTGAAATGGTAATGGGGTACAAATGTACCCCTACCATTTCACAAGGAAAGTGTAAAAAATGTAAAAAATGACATGAGCCGGTTTTTGAAAATTCCTTTATTAATGTCTTCTCCTTTCTTCCTTCTTCTTCCATCTTCTTCTTCCATCTTCTTCTTCTTCCTTCTTCTTCTTCCATCTTCTTCCATCTTCTTCTTTTCTCCATTCGGGTTTCTTCCTCTTCATCTTTATCTTCATCTTCCTTCTTCCTTCGGTCTTCTCGTCCGCATCTTGCTCCGGCGTCTTCCCTTCTTCTTTCTTCTCCGGCCGCTCCGTTTGAATTTGTGCGACGCTTCAGTTCTCCACTTGGTCCGCTGCCACCCGGTGGCTCCGCCCCCTCTGACACCACGGGGAAAGTCCCCGTGAAATCCATGTGCGTCAGAGGGGGGCGGGGTCACCGGGTGTAAGCGGACCCAGAGGGGAACTGAAGAACAGCTGATCACGTGATGTAAACAAAAGCTGGGTAATGGTTTTTGTTTTCTCCTTGTGCTGACAGCGTGAGCATAAAAAAAAGGCAATCACCGGCTTATGTGCAAGGGACATGGGGCCCGAAGAGGAAGAGGCAATTCTGCGTCATCTGTGATAATTAGGTGGCACTGGCAGGGGCTACTATCAATGCCCACCACTCGTGCCAATCAGTGGCACCTAGCAGTTCTGCCTATCAGTGCCCATCACTGCCAACTATCATTGCCACCTAGCAGTGCCACTTCTCACTGCCCACCAGTGCCAACTAGCAATGCCACCTCTCAGTGCCCACCCTTGCCACCGGTGCCCATCAGTTCAGTCTCATCAGTGTACATCAATGAAGAAGAAAAATTACCTTTTTTTAAAATATTAACCAGTTTACTACCGTCCACCGTCAAATGACATCCTTGGCTTTGTGCGGTGACATCTGAATGATACCTGCAGTTGCAGGCATCATTCAGATATCATTCTTTTCAGCCGGCGATTCTGTGCACAATAAAAACGATCATAGTGGCAGTTCCGCCGCTTGATCGTTCTTATAGGCGGCGGGAGGGGACGTTCCCCCCCTCTTGCCGCCATCCGGTGCTTCTCCGGGCTCTCCCGTGCCATCTTGGGCTCGGAGAACGATTTGGAGATGACTGGTGACCAGATGGTCACCAGTCATCTCTATGACCGTCGGAGGCCCAGGCGCGACATTATGACATCACGCCGTGTTCCTGTATGTTAACCAAGCCGTGATCTCGGCTGTCAGCATGAGATTGCTGATTTTTTTTGACCAATATCATGCTTTTCAGCCTGGAGGAGAGATGTGGGGTCTTATTGACCCCGCATCTCTCCATAAAGAGGACCTGTCACACACATTCCTATTACAAGGGATGTTTACATTCCTTGTAATAGGAATAAAAGTGATCCAAAAAAAAAAAAGTTAAAAGAAGAGTAAGAAATACAAAAAAGTAAAAAAACGAAATAAAAAAAATAAGCAAAAATAAGAAAAAATGCCCATGTCCCCAGTAGCTCACGCTCAGAAGTGAACACACACGTAAGTCACGCCCACATATGTAAATGCCGTTCAAACCACACATGTGAGTTATTGCTGCGTGCGTTAGAACGAGTGCAACAATTCTAGCACTAGACCTCCTCTGTAATGACAAAATGGTAACGTGTAAAAAAATGTAAAGCATCGCCTAGGGAGATTTTTAATTACTGAAGTTTGGTGTCATTCCATGAGTGTGCGCAATTTTAAAGCGTGACGTGTTAGGTATCTATTTAATCAGCATAACAACATCTTTCACATTATACCAAAAAATTGGCCTAACTTTACTGTTTTGTAATATTTTTAGCAAAAAAAAGGCGTTTGAAAATTTATTGCGCAAATACCGAGCGAGATAAAAATTTGCAATGACCGCCATCTTATTTCCTAGGGTATCTGCTCCAAAAACATATATAATGTTTGGTGTTTTGAAGTAATTTTATAGCCATACATTTATGATTTTTACATGAAGGAGAGAAGTGCCAGAATAGGCCCAGTGCTGAAGTGGTTAAAATATCCATTTTTTTTTTTAAACTCGGCCTTTTGTATTTATAGAAAAAAAAAATAAAACACAAAGGTGATCAAATAGCACCAAAAGCAAGCTCTATTTGTGTGCCAAGAAATAATACATTTTCATTGGGTTACAGTGTTGTATGAGCGCGCAATTGTCATTGAAAGTGCATCAGCGCTGAAATGTGAAACTTGGTCTGGGCAGTGCGCAAGTGGTTAATATAAGGCTACATGCACACGGACATTTTTCAAGACGCTTGTTTGAGCGTTTTTTGCAGCTTAAAAACATCTCTCCATGTTAGCCTATGGCCTCATGGCCACCATGGTGTTTTTGAGCTGTGAATGGCATAGGCGTTTTTAGGCCCCATGTAGACTGGACGCTGGTGCAAAGTGTTCAGAACTAAGGTTGAAAGTGGCGTTTAGAAAGGCGCGCTTTGTGGCGTTTGCATGCCGTGTTTTACCACATTTGCGTGTATATGATAAGGAGCCGCCCTAAGCTCCAAAAACAGTATTATTTATGATTTTAGCTGTTTTGTGAGACCAGAGTGATATCAGCAGCTGAGAGCAGCAGTGTAGTTGTATTTAGCGTGTCACTTGCCACATCACTTGCCACAAGTTGTGGATTGTCCACTTGCCACGTCAGCTGCCCCAAGTTGTGGATTGTCCACAATGCAATGGAAGCAATTTCATTTTTATATATATATATATATATATATATATATATATATATATATATATATATATATATTATGGTTTTTCCTCATTTGCCATAAATTTGGACTTTATCAATGTAAAAAAATAGGTCACCTTTAAAAACGCTTCTAAACTAAAATGCGGCTGAACGCCGGTACCGCCTCTGAAACGTGGAAATCTTTGGCATCTGAAGGCATTTTTAGGCTTTGTGAAAAACGATTTTAAACGCAACTGCAGATTTTTTTTGTCAGGCCAAAAACAGTGTTTTGGATGTAATAGAATTCAATGGACCCGCATCCAAAACGCAAGTACTGCAACTTTGCGGCGATTTTTTGTTTTACCTGTTTATAGCTGGTTGTTAAAGGAAATGTAAAAAAAAAAAATGCCGGTTTAAAAAAAAAAAAAAAGAAAAAGAAAAAAAAACAGCGTGGGGTCTCCCCCCCAGGTCCATACCAGGCCCTTGGGTCTAGTATGGATTCAAAGGGGACCCCCCAAAATGAAAAAAAATGGCGTGGGGGTCCCCCCAGAATCCATACCAGGCCCTTCAGGTCTGGCATGTATTTTAAGGGGAACCCCGCGCCAAAAACAAACCCTCCTGAACCGTTCCAGGCCGCGTGCCCTCAACATGGGGGGGTTTGGTGCTTCGGGGCAGGGGGGGTGACCTGCGGCCCCCCCCACCCCAAAGCACCCTGCCCCCATGTTGATGGGGACAAGGGACTCTTCCCGACAACCCTGGCCGTTGGTTTTCGGGGTCTGCGGGCGGGGGGCTTATCGAAATCCGGGAGCCCCCTTTAATAAGGGGGACCCCAGATACCTGCCCCTCACCCTATGTGAATGAGTATGGGGTACATCGTACCCCTACCCATTCACCTGGTGGCAAAATAAGTCAATAAAAAAGACAACACAGGTTTGAAAAGTAATTTATTGGGCAGCTCCGGTGGTCTTCTTCTGACTTCGGGGGTCTTTCTGCCGGGCGCCCCGCTATCTTCTGCCAGCTCTTTTGCTAGCGGGGGTCCCGGGCTTCCTCGCCGTCTTTTCCACGATCTCCAGTTCTTCTCACGCTCTCCGGTGTCTTCTCCACGATCTACGGTTCTTTCTGCCTTCTGCCGGGCACCCCGCTATCTTCTTACAGCTCTTTTGCTAGCGGGGGCTGGTCTTCTTCGTTGCCTTCTTCCCTCTTCTCTTCGCCCGATGTTGCCTCGTCGCTGTCCACCGCTGCAATGATCTGTCCGAGCAGCGGTGCCACTTATATTGGCATGGGGCGTGGTCACCGGCTGATGCCATCGCTGACCCCACCCCCGTTTCACGTCACAGTCCCATCATTCCCCGGGACTGTGACATCATACGGGGGCGGGGTCAGGGGGGAAGAGGCAATTCTGCGTCATCTGTGATAATTAGGTGGCACTGGCAGGGGCTACTATCAATGCCCACCACTCGTGCCAATCAGTGGCACCTAGCAGTGCTGCCTATCAGTGCCCATCACTGCCAACTATCATTGCCACCTAGCAGTGCCACTTCTCACTGCCCACCAGTGCCAACTAGCAATGCCACCTCTCAGTGCCCACCCTTGCCACCGGTGCCCATCAGTTCAGTCTCATCAGTGTACATCAATGAAGAAGAAAAATTACCTTTTTTTAAAATATTAACCAGTTTCCTACCGCCCACCGTCAAATGACATCCTTGGCTTTGTGCGGTGACATCTGAATGATGCCTGAAGTTGCAGGCATCATTCAGATATCATTCTTTTCAGCCGGCGATTCTGTGCACAATAAAAACGATCATAGTGGCAGTTCCGCCGCTTGATCGTTCTTATAGGCGGCGGGAGGGGACGTTCCCCCCCCTCTTGCCGCCATCCGGTGCTTCTCCGGGCTCTCCCGTGCCATCTTGGGCTCGGAGAACGATTTGGAGATGACTGGTGACCAGATGGTCACCAGTCATCTCTATGACCGTCGGAGGCCCAGGCGCGACGTTATGACATCACGCCGTGTTCCTGTATGTTAACCAAGCCGTGATCTCGGCTGTCAGCATGAGATTGGTGATTTTTTTTGACCAATATCATGCTTTTCAGCCTGGAGGAGAGATGTGGGGTCTTATTGACCCCGCATCTCTCCATAAAGAGGACCTGTCACACACATTCCTATTACAAGGGATGTTTACATTCCTTGTAATAGGAATAAAAGTGATCCAAAAAAAAAAAAAAGTTAAAAGAAGAGTAAGAAATACAAAAAAGTAAAAAAACTAAATAAAAAAAATAAGTAAAAATAAGAAAAAACGCCCATGTCCCCGGTAGCTCACGCTCAGAAGTGAACACACACGTAAGTCCCGCCCACATATGTAAATGCCGTTCAAACCACACATGTGAGTTATTGCTGCGTGCGTTAGAACGAGTGCAACAATTCTAGCACTAGACCTCCTCTGTAATGCCAAAATGGTAATGTGTAAAAAAATTTAAAGCATCGCCTAGGGAGATTTTTAATTACTGAAGTTTGGTGTCATTCCATGAGTGTGCGCAATTTTAAAGCGTGACGTGTTAGGTATCTATTTAATCAGCATAACAACATCTTTCACATTATACCAAAAAATTGGCCTAACTTTACTGTTTTGTAATATTTTTAGCAAAAAAAAGGCGTTTGAAAATTTATTGCGCAAATACCGAGCGAGATAAAAATTTGCAATGACCGCCATCTTATTTCCTAGGGTGTCTGCTCCAAAAACATATATAATGTTTGGTGTTTTGAAGTAATTTTATAGCCATAAATTTATGATTTTTACATGAAGGAGAGATGTGCCAGAATAGGCCCAGTGCTGAAGTGGTTAAAATATCCATTTTTTTTTTTTTAAACTCGGTCTTTTGTATTTATAGAAAAAAAAATAAAACACAAAGGTGATCAAATAGCACCAAAAGCAAGCTCTATTTGTGTGCCAAGAAATAATACATTTTCATTGGGTTACAGTGTTGTATGAGCGCGCAATTGTCATTAAAAGTGCATCAGCGCCGAAATGTGAAACTTGGTCTGGGCAGTGCGCAAGTGGTTAATATAAGGCTACATGCACACGGACGTTTTTCAAGCCGCTTGTTTGAGCGTTTTTTGCAGCTTAAAAACATCTCTCCATGTTAGCCTATGGCCTCATGGCCACCATGGTGTTTTTGAGCTGTAAATGGCATAGGCGTTTTTAGGCCCCATGTAGACTGGACGCTGGTGCAAAGTGTTCAGAACTAAGGTTGAAAGTGGCGTTTAGAAAGGCGCGCTTTGTGGCGTTTGCATGCCGTGTTTTACCACATTTGCGTGTATATGATAAGGAGCCGCCCTAAGCTCCAAAAACAGTATTATTTATGATTTTAGCTATTTTGTGAGACCAGAGTGATATCAGCAGCTGAGAGCAGCAGTGTAGTTGTATTTAGCGTGTCACTTGCCACATCACTTGCCACAAGTTGTGGATTGTCCACTTGCAACGTCAGCTGCCCCAAGTTGTGGATTATCCACAATGCAATGGAAGCAATTTCATTTTTATATATATATATATATATATATATATATATATATATATATATATATATTATGGTTTTTCCTCATTTGCCATAAATTTGGACTTTATCAATGTAAAAAAATAGGTCACCTTTAAAAACGCTTCTAAACTAAAATGTGGCTGAACGCTGGTACCGCGTCTGAAACGTGGAAATCTTTGGCGTCTGAAGGCATTTTTAGGCTTTGTGAAAAACGATTTTAAACGCAACTGCAGATTTTTTTGTCAGGCCAAAAACAGTGTTTTGGATGTAATAGAATTCAATGGACCCGCATCCAAAACGCAAGTACTGCAATTTTGCGGCGATTTTTTGTTTTACCTGTTTATAGCTGGTTGTTAAAGGAAATGTAAAAAAAAAAAAATGCCGGTTTAAAAAAAAAAAAACAGCGTGGGGTCCCCCCCAGGTCCATACCAGGCCCTTGGGTCTAGTATGGATTCAAAGGGGACCCCCCCAAAATGAAAAAAAATGACGTGGGGGTCCCCCCAGAATCCATACCAGGCCCTTCAGGTCTGGCATGTATTTTAAGGGGAACCCCGCGCCAAAAACAAACCCTCCTGAACCATTCCAGGCCGCGTGCCCTCAACATGGGGGTTTGGTGCTTCGGGGCAGGGGGGGTGACCTGCGGCCCCCCCCACCCCAAAGCACCCTGCCCCCATGTTGATGGGGACAAGGGACTCTTCCCGACAACCCTGGCCATTGGTTGTCGGGGTCTGCGGGCGGGGGGCTTATCGAAATCCGGGAGCCCCCTTTAATAAGGGGGACCCCAGATACCTGCCCCCCACCCTATGTGAATGAGTATGGGGTACATCGTACCCCTACCCATTCACCTGGTGGCAAAATAAGTCAATAAAAAAGACAACACAGGTTTGAAAAGTAATTTATTGGGCAGCTCCGGTGGTCTTCTTCTGACTTCGGGGGTCTTTCTGCCGGGCGCCCCGCTATCTTCTGCCAGCTCTTTTGCTAGCAGGGGTCCCGGGCTTCCTCGCCGTCTTCTCCACGATCTCCGGTTCTTCTCACGCTCTCCGGTGTCTTCTCCACGATCTACGGTTCTTTCTGCCTTCTTCCGGGCACCCCGCTATCTTCTTACAGCTCTTTTGCTAGCGGGGGCTGGTCTTCTTTGTCGCCTTCTTCCCTCTTCTCTTCGCCCGATGTTGCCTCGTCGCTGTCCACCGCTGCAATGATCTGTCCGAGCAGCGGTGCCACTTATATTGGCATGGGGCGTGGTCACCGGCTGATGCCACCGCTGACCCCACCCCCGTTTCACGTCACAGTCCCATCATTCCCCTGGACTGTGACATCATACGGGGGCGGGGTCAGTGGTGGCATCAGCCGGTGACCATGCCCCATGCCAATAAAAGTGGCACCGCTGCTCGGACAGATCATTGCAGCGGTGGACAGCGACGAGGCAACATCGGGCGAAGAGAAGAGGGAAGAAGGCGACAAAGAAGACCGGCCCCCGCTAGCAAAAGAGCTGGCAGAAGATAGCGGGGCACCCGGCAGAAGGCAGAAAGAACCGGAGATCGTGGAGAAGACACCAGAGAGCGGAAGAAGAACCGGAGATCGTGGAGAAGGCACCGGAGAGCGGGAGAAGAACCGGAGATCGTGGAGAAGGCACCGGAGACCGGGAGAAGAACCGGAGAACAGAACAAGAGACCCCCGAAGTCGGAAGAAGGCGACGAGGAAGCCCGGGCGCCCCGCTAGCAAAAGAGCTGGAAGAAGATAGCGGGGCGCTCGGCAGGAAGACCCCCAAAGACGACGAGGAAGCCCGGGACCCCGCTAGCAAAAGAGCTGGAAGAAGATAGCGGGGCGCCCGGCAGGAAGACCCCCGAAGACGACGAGGAAGCCCGGGACCCCGCTAGCAAAAGAGCTGGAAGAAGATAGCGGGGTGCCCGGCAGGAAGACCCCCGGAGCTGCCTAATAAATTATTTTAAAAACCTGTGTTGTGTTTTTTATTACCTTTTTTTGCCACCAGGTGAATGGGTAGGGGTACGATGTACCCCATACTCATTCACATAGGGTGGGGGGCCAGGATCTGGGGGCCCCCTTATTAAAGGGGGCTCCCGGATTCCGAAAAGCCCGCCGCCCGCAGACCCCGACAACCAACGGCCAGGGTTGTCGGGAAGAGGCCCTTGTCCCCATCAACATGGGGGCAGGGTGCTTTGGGGTGGGGGGGCCGCAGGTCGCCCCCTGCCCCAAAGCACCCACCCCCCCATGTTGAGGGCATGCGGCCTGGTACGGTTCAGGAGGGAGGGGGGCCGCTCTCGTTCCCCCCTCTTCCCCTGCGGCCTGCCAGGTTGCGTGCTCGGATAAGGGTCTGGTATGGATTTTGGGGGGGACCCCACGCTGTTTTTTTGGCTTAGGGGGTTTCCCTTTAAATCCATACCAGACCTATGGGTCTGGTATGGATTTCGGGGGGAACCCCACGCAGATTTTTCGGCTTAGGGGGTTCCCTTTAAAATCCATACCAGACCTAAGGGCCTGGTATGCCCCTGGAGGGGAACCCCCACGCCGTTTTTTTCATTAAAATTTGGCGTGGAGTTCCCCTTCATGATTCATACCAAACACGGGACAGCGAGGCTGCCGAGAACCAGCGCGATGCCATCGCGCTGGAGACATTCTCGGCCAGCTAGTCACCTCTAGGACACGACTTGAGCGGCTGCTTCACGCTCAGGTCGTGTCCAAGTCGCCTGGCAAAGTCACGCTGTCCCTGTGTCAGCCGGCACACGAGTCGCCCCGCGAGTCGGATACGCTTCATCCGACTTCCCGGGCGACCTCTATTCAAATCAATGGGCTCCCATAGGGAACCATTGATTTTAAATAGAGCGCCGCTGACATTTGTATTTACTATAACAGTGCGCCGCTGCTTCCTGCGCCAAGTGAAGGAGTTATCTGGAGCACCAATTAAGGTTAGAACCAGCGCAGCGCACTGTTATTAGTAAATCAGCCCCCCTGTGTCTCTAATAGGGGCACAGGGTGAATGAGAACCCCTACTATGATCTGTGCTAGTCAGATTCAGTGCTGTATATATGTATATATAATGTGTGCTGTGCCATGCTGTTGGATTATTTGCTGTGATGGTTTGGGGTGGGACTGTATTCTATTGTCTATTGTGGCTGCCTCAACTATTAAGGGATGTGCAAGTGTGTTTGTTGTGAGGAAAAAGGGAGGGGGGATTCCTCCAACACCCCTGCTGATAAGTTTGTGTACTGAGAAGTTAAACACACCTGACCTGTATCACCAGTGTCATTGGACAGTTTAACCCACCCTGTTTTCCAAGGGTGGGAGGGAAGTGATTTGAAGAGAGATATCTGTTAACATGTGCTTGAATAAAGCAGTTTGTGGTTTTACCCTACACTGAGGTGGTGTCTGTGGACTGGGGGGGGGGGCTAAGAAGCTTGGACGGTGTTGGATCTGAACAGAGGAAGCATTGACGGCGGACCTAGATCTGTTTGAAAACAGAGGGTTCGTCACAGTGACAATATATGGGCAGCAAATGGGAAAATGTGACAATATGTGGGTAACAAAAAAGCAAATGTGGCAACAAACATCAATCATGCCATGAAAATAGTGACAACATGTGGACAAGATATGGGTGATTGTGACAATTTGAGGACAAAAATCTGATAATTGCACCAATATTTGGACAACAAATGAGCAATCATGACAATATGTTCATTAACATGTGGGCAATCTTGACAATATGGTGGCAACAAACAGGCAATAATGCCAATGTTCATCAAATATTACAATATTCAGGCAGCAAATAATCATCATTTACAATAGAAAGGCAGGAAACAACCAAATGTTGTCAAAAATATCCAAAGTGAAAATGTGTGAGCAGAACAGGCAATCATGATTATAAGTGGGCAACAAACAGACAATCTTGACAATATGCGGGCCGTAAATAGGCTATTGTAGACAACATGTAGACAACATATATTGTGATAATATGCAGGCCACAAACTGACGATTGTGCCAATAACTGGTCAATTGGGACAATTTGCAGAAAAAACATGTCAGTCATGACAATATATGGGCAATCATGACAATATGAAGGCAGCAACAGGTAATTGTCATAATATATGGATATCATATGTAACAATTTGTTGGCAACAAACAGGCAATCATGGCAACATTCAGACAACAAATAGGCAATTGTGACAATATAGGGGCAATCATACCAATATGTGGACAATACACATGCAATTGTGACAACATACAGACAGCTAATGGACAATCATAACAATATGCAGACAAGAAATGGGCAATAGTCACAATCTGTGACAAGAAATGGGCAATTGTGACAATAAACAGCCAAAAACGTCTTTTCCCTTCAAAGCAAAAATAAACCCCTCATTACTGTACCCACCCCCTAGCAAAAATTCCAACTCCCGCCAAAATCCCCATGTAGAAATTAATCAACCCTCCCTCTATTACCAGACCTTAGACACAGGGGCACCAAAAAAAGTGAGGGGGGGGGGTCCTCCTAGGTTTCCCCTTAGCTGTGTCATATGATATATCACAGCTGAAGAGGAGTCTAGAAGAACCTCTCTAGGTTATGTGCCAGCACTCTATCTGTGACACAATACTGCCATGTGGAGGACAACATGACCCATGACATTGCAGGTTACCTTTATAGTGGTAATTTGAGTATTTTGTATAAAGAACCTGCTCTGCTTTCTGAGAGTTAAAATGCTGTATGGGTGGTTGTGAAAATTTGGGGCTAGAGCATTAGCAAGTTGTTCCCCTTCCCCTTAACCTCACACCGCCCCCCCCCCCCCCCTGCACCACCACTGGAGATTTGTAACACATTCAAGGCATTTTGAGTGACATGCAAACTAAAAAAAGGGATTTTTATAACAGCTTACCTGTAAAATCCTTTTCTTGGAGTACATCACGGGACACAGAGCGAGATAGTCATTACTATGTGGGTTATATAGATTACCTTCAGGTGCTGGCACTGGCAACTTCCAAGACCGGAAGTACCCTCCCCTATATAAGCCCCTCCCATCCGGGAGTACCTCAGTTTTGTAGCAAAGCAATACGTGTCCCCAAAAAGAGGGGTGGGAGCTCTGTGTCCCGTGATGTACTCCAAGAAAAGGATTTTACAGGTAAGCTGTTATAAAAATCCCTTTTTCTTTTTCGTACATCACGGGACACAGAGCGACATAGTCATTACTATATGGGACGTCCCAAAGCAATGCCAAATGAGGGGGGGGATACACCATACATCAGACATGAGGATCTTTTGCGGCCTGCAACACACTGCGCCCAAAGGCGATATCCTCCTGACTTCTAACGTCCACCTGGTAGAACCTAGTAAACGTGTGTACTGAAGACCATGTTGCAGCCTTACAGATTTGAGCCAGGGAGGCCTGGTGATGCACTGCCCATGAAGTTCCAACTGTTGTCGTGGAGTGCGCGCTAACTTTGAACGCAGGCGGTCTCCTTTTCAAGCCATAGGCTTGCATTATGACCTGTCGAATCCACTTGGCTAAAGTAGATTTTGACGCTGCCTGACCCTTTCTGGGGCCTTCCGGCAGAATAAACAAAGTATCCGTTCTACGAATCTGAGCAGTGGCTTTTAGATAAGCTTTAACTGCTCTTACTACATCCAAGGAATGTAATAACTTTTCCTCTACCGAGCTCGGTTTGGGGGAAAAGGAAGGAAGAACCACATCTTGGTTCAAATGCAACCTCGATACCACCTTAGGAAGGAAGGCTGGCTGAGGACGTAACACTACTCTGTCCTTATAAATGACTAGATATGGCTCTTTACAGGACATGGCGGCTAATTCCGACACTCTTCTAGCCGAACATATGGCTACTAAAAAAATCAATTTCCTGGTGAATAGAACCAAGGAAATGTGCCGCAAAGGTTCAAATGGCTGCTTTTGCAGAACCGATAGAACCAAATTTAGATCCCATGGGCATATGGGAGCTTTAACCGGTGGAATAATACGAGTCACCCCTTGTACAAAGGATTTGACAAGTGAATGCATAGCCAGGGGCCTTTGAAATAGTATTGACAAGGCCGAAACCTGACCCTTGATAGTACTTAAGGCAAACTTCCTGTCTACAGCCCACTGCAGGAAGTCCAGAATTCTGCCTATAACGTACTTACGTGGATGCCATTTTCTGGCCTCACACCAAGTGATGTACGCCTTCCAAACTCTATAGTAGATCTGCCTGGATACAGGCTTCCTGGCATTGATTATAGTCGATACCACAGAGTTAGAGAGACCTCTCTTTTTTAGGATGTGGGATTCAATAGCCAGGCCGTTAAACCTAGAGTTAGTAAGGAAGGGTGGTATATCGGTCCTTGCGAAAGCAGGTCCGAACGACGTGGAAGGGTCCAAGGACTCCCCACAGACATTTTTACAATCTCCGCGTACCAGGCCCTTCGGGGCCACGCTGGAGCCACCAGGATCACCGGCTTCTTTTCCAACCTGACTCTGCGAAGGAGTCGAGGCAACAATTGTAGCGGAGGGAAAGCATATATCAGTTTGAACTGATCCCAAGGGAACACCAGAGCATCCGAGCCGCAAGCGAGGGGATCCCTTGTCCGGGAGACAAATCTGTCCACCTTTGCGTTGAATCTGGATGCTAGCAGATCTAGATCCGGTGTTCCCCACCGCTGACATATTGCTCGGAAGACCTCGGGATGAAGGGACCATTCCCCTGGGCATAACTGTTGGCGACTCAGAAAGTCCGCCTTCCAATTCTCCACACCTGGAATGAAGACAGCTGATATGCATGGGACATGCTTTTCTGCCTATTCCAGGATGTGACTTACTTCCCTCTGGGCTGCACGACTCCTGGTGCCCCCTTGATGATTGATATATGCCACTGTCGTGGCATTGTCTGATTGAATTCTGACAGGGGACCCTAGGAGTTTGAATGTCCATGCTACTAGGGCATACCGGGCTGCTCGTATCTCTAAGAGATTGATGGGCAGGGTCTTTTCTGTATCTGACCATCTGCCCTGGAGAGACCATTGCTCCAGTACTGCCCCCAGCCTATAAGGCTGGCATCTGTAGTGACCACCTTCCAGGAAATTGGACTGAAGGATTTTCCCTTCTGGAGATTCTGGGGGACCAACCACCAGCAAAGACTCTTCCGAACGGAAGGGGATAAGGACATCGGGAAGTCTAGAGCCTGAACCTTTCTGTTCCAGGCTGACAGTATGGCCCTCTGCAAATTCCTTGAGTGGAATTGGGCGTATGGCACAGCTTCGAATGATGCTACCATCTTTCCCAGCAGCCTCATGCACAGGCGTATGGACGGCTGTCTTTTTGCACAAAGTAGGTGGACCAAGTCCCTCAAAGAGGATACTTTGTCTTGAGGTAGGAAAATCTTCCTCTGGTCTGAATCCAGCCGTAGCCCTAAGTACACCAGACTTTTGACTGGCTGTAGGGCTGACTTGTCCAGGTTGATGATCCAACCGTGAGATTCTAGATACCTGATCGTATCGAGAATTACCACCTCTAGTTTGGCAACTGAGTGGTCCATCAACAACAGGTCGTCTAGGTATGCCATTATCGTTACACCTCGTGTTCTTAGATCGGCCAACAGTGGGGCCAGAATTTTTGTGAACACCCGAGGTGCTGTGGCCAGACCGAAGGGTAAGGCTCTGAACTGAAAATGGCACCCTTCTACCGCAAAGCGTAGAAATCTTTGATGACCTGGAAAGATGGGAACATGCAAGTAAGCATCTTTGATGTCGATCGAGGCTAACCATTCCTCCCCTTGTAGGGCAGCGGCTACCGACCGAATCGACTCCATCCGAAAGGATCGGATGTTCAGGAATTTGTTTAGACCCTTTAGATCCAATATGGGTCTTATGTCCCCGTTTGGTTTCGGGACTGTGAAAAGGTTTGAGTAGAAACCCAACCCCCACTCTTCCAAAGGAGCCTCCATAATTACTCCTTGGAGCAATAGTTGTTCTAACGCCAACAGGAGAGACCTTCTTTTTAGAGGGTCTTTTGGCATGCCTGACCACATAAAATGGGAAGGAGGAGACTCTCTTAACTCCAATTTGTATCCCAGAGTTACAGCGGAGAGCACCCATCTGTCTCTGATCGTCTCCCGCCAGGTCTCTGCGAACAACCGAAGTCTTCCCCCCACCCGTTTGAGTTTAGGGCAGCCCTTCATAGGCTTGACTTGGAGGCTGGTTTAGTACCTCTTCGGATCCAGGGTTTTTTGTTACCCTGTGATTGTCCCTGATTTTTACCTCCGGAGTTTGACCGAGGAGGCCGTCGGAACTGCTTAGCAGCAGATGTCCCAGGGATTGGAGAGGTAGGCCTCTTAAAAGATGGACCTCTAGACCTCCTTTTAACCGGTAAGAGAGTACTTTTACCACTGGAAATCTTCTGGATATACTTATCCAGGTCTTCGCCAAATAGGCGTTCACCATGAAATGGGAAGCTAACTAGGAGCTTCTTACAGGGAGCTTCAGCAGACCAGTTCTTAAGCCACAGAAGTCTACGCATATGTACCAAAGACAGCGTAAGGCGGGAGGCCTGATGGATGGAATCCTTAAGGGCGTCAACCGCAAAGCATAATGCTTTAGGCAGATCAGCTAGAGCCTGGGCTTGCTGGTCTGGCAAATCCCTTAAGATCAGTTTCATCTGATCCTTTAAAGCTTGGCAAACCCCAATGGCTGCCACTGCTGGCTGTGTAACCGCCCCTGCTGTGGAAAAAGCAGATTTTAACAAGGACTCCAATTTTTTATCTATTGGATCCTTGAACATTTGAACATTATCTACTGGACATGTCAGTGATTTGTTCACAGAAGAGATGGCTGCGTCCACCGTAGGAACACTCCATCTTTGGGTGAACTTATCCTCCATGGGATAGATCACCTGAAATCTCTTAGGTGGAACAAATAGTTTATCAGGATGTTCCCAGTCCTGGTATATAAGTCCTTCCAGTAACGGATGAATTGGAAAGGAACAATTAGTCTGGGGAGCTTTTAGTGACCCCAATGAGGAGACAGAAGTAGTTGATGGTTCAACAAGAGGCATTTTAAATGCTGATCGAACCATGTCAGTTAGGGTCTGAACCCATAATCTTTCAGCTTGTGATGCTGAGAATGGTTCTTCTACTGTCGATTCCTCAAAGACAGAGTCAACCTCATCCTGATCCCCTTCAGGTAGGTCAATCCCTTCTTGGGACTGTTGCTCTGCCAACAGGTACTCTGACGGAGGTGACGGAGATCTGGCGCACTTTCTTTCTCGTAGGGAAGAAGCGATCAATGCTGCCAATCTTTCCTCCAATCCTCCCAGAGTTGAGGCAAAAACCTCCTCTGTTATATACACAGGAGCAGGTGGACTGAGGACAGACGCAGTACCTGGCACTCCTGGGGGTTCTCTATGGGTACTAACCTCTGATTTCTCAGGGGAGGTAGGTGCAGATGCCTGCTCCAGATCCTCAGAGCCCGATGGAGACCCCTTACACTTCCTGAGAGGTAAGTCCCGGAGCTTTTTAGGCGGCATATTCCTTAGTCCAAAGCTGAGGTATTCCAGCCGCAGTACACCCTTTACTGAAATAGTCTAATGCAATTTGCTGCTATGTGTATCAGTGGGTGTCTACCAATGCGCCTTTCTAGGGGGATGCCTGTATCAACCGCCTGCTGTAAACCTGCTATGACATGTTACCAGCCCCCTCTTTTGCTCTGTTCTCCACAGCTAGTGCATCGGACTGAGTCCTTTTACCTTGCTGGGACGCTCGCACATGCGCAGAAGCGCCCGGCGCACAGAGCGCGTCATCCGCCCGGCTCCGCCCCTTTTTGCGGCCTGTCTTTATAAAAAGAAAGCGCGTGCACGTGTGTGCTATCAGCGCTATCCAGGGAGAGGAGCCAGGGTCCCTGTTTCCACCAGGACCCGGGGATGGAAGAGACTTTCTAGGCAACATGACAGAGGATGCAGCTTCCCTTACAGAGAGCTTACCATCTGCCTGGACTTTTACCATGGAAGGAAATAGTCCCAGAAAAAAAGACGTTCCACAGCGGCCTCTAGTGGACAAACACAGGTACTGCACCTTGTCTCTTTTTTTTTTTTTTTCAAACTTCCTCTATGAAAAACATTTCTAGGATTTAGCAGTTTTTTAGGCATATACAGCTATTAGCGGGAATACCGTTAGGTAACAGGCAGAAAGACATAGGAAAGGAAAAACGTACCGCTCAAAAGCTTGAGAATTCACCAAATAGCTGCTTCCGCCCGGTCACTCACACAGGTGCTGGCTCTGCACTGATGCATGGGAGAAAAAGAAACCCTGGACTGCCGCACTCTGTATAGACAGTTATTTATTCCAAAATTTCAGGTAAAAAATCCAAATTCAAAATAAATCCATAAATCCAAAACAACAAATGCAGATGGTGTGCATGCAGGGAAGGGTGGCTAACGCGTTTCACGTCACGAATTGACGCTTACTCATAGCTATTTTGGAATTTGGATTTTTTACCTGAAATTTTGGAATAAATAACTGTCTATACAGAGTGCGGCAGTCCAGGGTTTCTTTTTCTCCCAGGCAGAAAGACATATCAGGATTGAGGGCCCCTCAATAGAACCAAGTTCCTGAGGGGCCCCCACTTACCTTTTCCCCGCCGCAGGACTCTGTTTGGTCCACAGGAGCCCAAACTTCACCTCTCACGGCAGGCATTGTACGTAGACCTTCAGGGACCGGGTTCCCAAGGATTCCACTCCCCTGGACCTGTATAGCACCCTGCACAGATAACATCTTGGTTTTGGGTATGACCAGAGCTCTGGATCCCAGGGTCCAGCCCTCCTAAGAGAGGCGTTACAGGCAAAACCTTGCTCTTCTTTGCAAGGCCCGGGTAGCTATGAAGCCTTTTTGGTCGGATCCGGAATAGCTTGCTAAGGCCCAAAAGAACCTGTACACAAGCCCAGATGAAAAACATGTTAACCTTGGCCAACACCTTAGACACTGGCAAAAAACTGAGGTACTCCCGGATGGGAGGGGCTTATATAGGGGAGGGTACTTCCGGTCTTGGAAGTTGCCAGTGCCAGCACCTGAAGGTAATCTATATAACCCACATAGTAATGACTATGTCGCTCTGTGTCCCGTGATGTACGAAAAAGAAAAACAACCACCATGCACATAGATAAGACATGGCACAAATCAAAATGTGATGGATTTTTGCCTCTAGCAGATTGTCCCAGTGCACATTGAATCATGGACTAGGTGGATCAGTTTGCTCATCACTATTCATTTTTTGAGTATACTCCCAGCTATTTTCCAACCAGTGCACTTGTCTACGTACTATTAGCCCCCAACCATGGGGATATTAGTTCTGTTGCCTAATATTCCAGGCTAGTTGGGGTGAGAGATCTGCACATCATTTTTATCAAGAAAAAAACAACTATTTGCAAAAAATTTACGATTTTACTAAAGTAATTATGGGTGGATTAGCAAATTAAAATCTGATGATCAAGATTGCAAGAATGAATAGGTTAAATTGCCAGCAGAGTAGATTTTTTTTATTTGTTCATCTATAATTATCTGTAATATTAATGTCAAACAAAGTTATGCACTTTTAAAATAGCTCTTATGCCTAATGGATACAGAATCTTTTGACAGTTTGGTTTGACATATTTCAAGTAATGATTCAGAAGTAGGAAGGAAAGCAACTATTTCTATTAAGCTGAAAAATGGAAGCCGTAGACATGCTGCAACTTGGCAGCTAGAAAACACAACCTAATATAGAACACTCCAATTTTGCATTGTTTCTTTTTAATCGACACCTCATACATTTACATATTTTTTTTGATTATTGTGTACAGTATAAAAGCAGTATAGAACAATTTAAATTAAAAACAAATGAGCAACTACCAAACTAAATCTCTCAGTTTTTTTCATTCAACCCATGTAAATATGTGTACAAGGCATAAGACAAGGCAGTGTTTGGACTGTGCAAAAGCTTTGACACAGTTCCCTATAAAGTGCTGCTGAACCGGCCGAGATTCAAACTGTGTCTGGCCAGGCTGAATGTACCAAGTTGATCGATTGATCAACTTGGGTACAACCAGCCTGACAGATTTACTTGCGATTATCGCTAATGGCTGCTATAGCTGCTAGAAATAATCACTGTCTTCTCCCAGCTGGGGGGGGGGGGCTGTCCAATGTTTCGGTGGGAGGGATTCTCCTGTCAGCACGGTCTGTGTTGATTGTGGCTGCAGGAAAGAAATTACTACTGTCTATGGCCTGCCTTAGTCAAGGTTTATAGGCTAATGCCGCGTACACACAATCAGAATTTCCGACAACAAATGTTCGATGTGAGTTTTTGGTCGGATATTCCGAACGTGTGTAGGCTCCATCGGACATTTGCTGTCGGAATTTCCGACAACAAATGTTTGAGAGCAGGTTCTCATTTTTTCCGACAAGAAAAGTTCTTGTCAGAAATTCTGACCGTGTGTAGCCATTTCCGACGCACAAAAGTGCTGGGCATGCTCGGAATCATTGTACTTCATTTTTCCCGGCTCGTCGTAGTGTTGTACATCTCTGCGTTCTTGACCATCAGAATTTCCGACAACATTTGTGCGACCGTGTGTATACAAGACAAGTTTTGAGCCAACATCCCTCGGGGAAAAAAAACACGGTTTTGTTGTCGGAAATTCGGATCGTGTGTACGCAGCATTAGAGAATAATGAGCAGTGTTCAGCTTGTCTCAATTTTGTTCTGGGAATGGAATGGGAAGTCCCTGTGCTGCTGCCAGAACACAGCACTGCTGACTATATGGAGCAGTTTATACAGCACTGACAGAAGGAACATTTCTTAGTAATGGAAATAGTTTGTTTGGACCAGCTTGGTAACACAAAACCTAGAGTTAAGCCAGCCATAGATGGAGCGATTTTCTTTCCTGCAACAATGAGTTAGTGGTTAGTGTTGATGGGGGAATCCTTCCTATGGAGCCATTGTGTTCTCCTGGTGGGAGGGTGAGGGGAGCTGTCTTCGCCAGGAGAATACAGCGATTACTGCTATGATAGCCCCTTATAAAAAATTGCATGTAAAACCTGACAGACTGGTTGTATCCAAGTTGATCGATCAATGGTGTGAATGTATGCAACAAGTCAAAAAAACATCATAAACTGTACTAGTAAACATCATTCATAGGAGAGTTTTGGTGTCATTGTTTTATACGTGGTGTTTTGTACAGTTTATGTTGTTTTTTTGACTTGTTGCATACATGCACACCATCTCTTTGGTGCATGTTTTTTAAACATTTGTATTTATGTTTTTTGTTAATGGAATAAAACATTGTTTCCACACATATCAGTGTCTGGCTTTCAAAATCCCATTCCAGGGGGAATAATCCTTTTTCCGATTACTGTGTAAATGACACTGGCAGGGAAGAGGTTAAACACTAGGGGGCGATCAAGGGGTTAACTGTGTTCCCTCACTGTGTTCTAACTGTAGGGGGGATGGGCTCACTAGAACATGACAGAGATCACTGCTCCCAATCACTGGGAGCAGTAGATCCCTGTCACGTTGCTAGGCAAAACAAGGAAATGACTTGTTTACATATACATCTCCCTGTTCTGCCTCTCCGTGTCATGATCGCAGGCCACTGGCAGACATCGAGTCTGCGGGACCCACGGGAACACTCACAAGGCACGTGGCAGGCGCGCACCCACTAGCCCATGATTTAAAGGGGACATACAGGTACGCCCATTTTGCGCAGCCGTGCCATTGTGCCGATGTACATCGTCGTGCACTGGTCAGCAAGCGGTTAAAGGGCAAGTTGAGACCTCACACATTGAGGGAGACAACTTTAGCCGGCATGTTGTTGTAAGAAGGACTTGCACAAAATGCAAGGGTAATGGCTAGCAAACAATGCTACTAGCAATGAGGGGAGAAGAATGGCCATATCAACAACCGGTTGATATGGGTGAACAGCATTTAGATTGAAATTATCTGTATGGTGAGGCCGAGTTTTCCCAGCTACTAATGAAAAAAAATAAGGTATCAGGGCTATTATGCAGAGAGCAAGGTAGTATTCAGGACTAGGGTTGAGCGAACCCGAACTGTAAAGTTCGGGTTAGTACCGAACTTTAGCGTTTTCCGAACCCGATCCCGAACCCGAACAATTGTGTGTAAGTTCGGGTTCGGTGTTCGGGTATGTAATGGCACATTTAGAAAAGCTTCAGGGGCCAGCCAATCACCTTTTGTTTAGCTGGTGTGCCCTTAGAAGCCATCATAGCCATGCCTACTAATGGCATGGCTGTGATTGGCAAGTGCAGCATGTGACCCAGCTCAGTGCAGCATGTGACCCAGCTTCTATATAAGCTAGAGGCACACAGCACAGCACGTCACTCTGCTAGACAGAATAGGGAGAGGTTCCTGGCTGCTGTTGCTTATTAGGGAGAGATTGAAATACATGAGTTAGTCCTGATTCTGCAATCTGAGAGAAAAGATAGAGAGACAGTGTAGGGGAAGGTTCCTGATGGTGCTTTCAGGGAGTGCACCAGCACTGCATTTGTTACGTTGAGAGATACACCATTTCCATACTCTTGCAAAAAGACCCATTTAGGGCAAAAAAAAGGCACTTTATTGTGCTCTTGCAAAAAGACCCATTTAGGGCAAAAAAAAGGCACTTTATTGTGCTCTTGCAAAAAGACCCATTTAGGGCAAAAATAAATAAATAAATTTGCACTTTAATGTACTCTTGCAAAAAGACCCATTTAGGGCAAAAAAAATATTTTGCAGTGTTTTATGCATATCTGGAGGTGTGTGAAATAACCAATTTCTATATATTTTTCTTCTACTGTGCTATCCTAAAAACAATTTTTTTTTTTAATAGCATTTTCTGCAGTTCTGTAGCTGTGCGATCCAGCGGTTACATACTGTGGGTGTGTTGTGGTCTTGCAAAAAGCCCCATTTAGGGCCACAAAAAATATTTTGCAGTGTGTTATACATATCTGGAGGTGTGTGAAATAACCAATTTCTATATATTTTTCTTCTACTGTGCTATCCTAAAAAAACAACATTTTTTTTGAATAGCATTTTCTGCAGTTCTGTAGCTGTGCGATCCAGCGGTTACGTACTGTGGGTGTGTTGTGGTCTTGCAAAAAGCCCCATTTAGGGCCACAAAAAATATTTTGCAGTGTGTTATGCATATCTGGAGGTGTGTGAAATAACCAATTTCTATATATTTTTCTTCTACTGTGCTATCCTAAAAAAAAAAAAAAATTTAATAGCATTTTCTGCAGTTCTGTAGCTGTGCGATCCAGCGGTTACATACTGTGGGTGTGCTGTGCTCTTGCAACAAGCCCCATTTAGGGCCACAAAAAATATTTTGCAGTGTGTTATACATATCTGGAGGTGTGTGAAAAACCCAATTTCTATATATTTTTCTTCTACTGTGCTATCCTAAAAAACAACATTTTTTTTGAATAGCATTTTCTGCAGTTCTGTAGCTGTGCGATCCAGCGGTTACGTACTGTGGATGTGTTGTGGTCTTGCAAAAAGCCCCATTTAGGGCCACAAAAAATATTTTGCAGTGTGTTATACATATCTGGAGGTGTGTGAAATAACCAATTTCTATATATTTTTCTTCTACTGTGCTATCCTAAAAAAAAAACATTTTTTTTGAATAGCATTTTCTGCAGTTCTGTAGCTCTGCGATCCAGCGGTTACGTACTGTGGGTGTGTTGTGGTCTTGCAAAAAGCCTCATTTAGGGCCACAAAAATTATTTTGCAGTGTGTTATGCATATCTGGAGGTGTGTGAAATAAACAATTTCTATATATTTTTCTTCTACTGTGCTATCCTAAAAAAACAACATTTTTTTTTAAAAGCATTTTCTGCAGTTCTGTAGCTGTGCGATACAGCAGTTGCGTACTGTGGGTGGGTTGTGGTCTTGCAAAAAGCCCCATTTAGGGCCACAAAAATATTTTTCAGTGTGTTATACATATCTGGAGGTGTGTGAAATAAACAATTTCTATATATTTTTCTTCTACTGTGCTATCCTAAAAAAAAAACTTTTTTTTTGAATAGCATTTTCTGCAGTTCTGTAGCTCTGCGATCCAGAGGTTACGTACTGTGGGTGTGTTGTGGTCTTGCAAAAAGCCTCATTTAGGGCCACAAAAATTATTTTGCAGTGTGTTATGCATATCTGGAGGTGTGTGAAATAAACAATTTCTATATATTTTTCTTCTACTGTGCTATCCTAAAAAAACAACATTTTTTTTTGAATAGCATTTTCTGCAGTTCTGTAGCTGTGCGATACAGCAGTTGCGTACTGTGGGTGGGTTGTGGTCTTGCAAAAAGCCCCATTTAGGGCCACAAAAAATATTTTGCAGTGTGTTATACATATCTGGAGGTGTGTGAAATAAACAATTTCTATATATTTTTCTTCTACTGTGCTATCCTAAAAAAACAAACATTTTTTTTTTAATAGCATTTTCTGCAGTTCTGTAGCTGTGCGATACAGCGGTTACGTACTGTGGGTGGGTTGTGGTCTTGCAAAAAGCCCCATTTAGGGCCACAAAAAATATTTTGCAGTGTGTTATGCATATCTGGAGGTGTGTGAAATAAACAATTTCTATATATTTTTCTTCTACTGTGCTATTTTAAAAAAGCAACATTTTTTTGATTAGCATTTTCTGCAGTTCTATAGCTGTGCGATACAGCGGTTACGTACTGTGGGTGTGTTGTGGTCTTGCAAAAAGCCCCATTTAGGGCCACAAAAAATATTTTGCAGTGTGTTATGCATATCTGGAGGTGTGTGAAATAAATAATTTCTATATATTTTTCTTCTACTGTGCTTTCCTAAAAAAACTAAATATTTTTTGAATAGCATTTTCTGCAGTTCTGTAGCTGTGCGATACAGCGGTTACGTACTGTGGGTGGGTTGTGGTATTGCAAAAAGCCCCATTTAGGGCCACAAAAAATATTTTGCAGTGTGTTATGCATATCTGGAGGTGTGTGAAATAAACAATTTCTATATATTTTTCTTCTACTGTGCTATCCTAAAAAAGCAACATTTTTTTGAATAGCATTTTCTGCAGTTCTGTAGCTGTGCGATACAGCGGTTACGTACTGTGGGTGGGTTGTGGTCTTGCAAAAAGCCCCATTTAGGGACTGCAAAAAATATTTTTCAGTGTGTTATGCATATCTGGAGGTGTGTGAAATAAACAATTTCTATATATTTTTCTTCGACTGTGCTATTTTAAAAAAGCAAAACATTTTTTGAATAGCATTCTCTGCAGTTCTGTAGCTGTGCGATACAGCGGTTACGTACTGTGGATGGGTTGTGGTATTGCAAAAAGCCCCATTTAGGGCCACAAAAAATATTTTGCAGTGTGTTATGCATATCTGGAGGTGTGTGAAATAAAACAATTTCTATATATTTTTCTTCTACTGTGCTATCCTAAAAAAACAAACATTTTTTTTTAATAGCATTTTCTGCAGTTCTGTAGCTGTGCGATACAGCGGTTACGTACTGTGGGTGGGTTGTGGTCTTGCAGAAAGCCCCATTTAGGGCCACAAAAAATATTTTGCAGTGTGTTATGCATATCTGGAGGTGTGTGAAATAAACAATTTCTATATATTTTTCTTCTACTGTGCTATCCTAAAAAAACTATTTTTTTTTTGAATAGCATTTTCTGCAGTTCTGTAGCTGTGCGATACAGCGGTACGTACTGTGGGTGTGTTCTGCTCTTCCAAAAACACCCATTTAGGGCAAGATCCTAAATTTGGAAAATATGAGGAGAAGGTCAAAGGGACGTGGTGGCCCCGGTCGTAGTGCTGCTGGTGGAGTTCCTGTTGCAGGGAGAGGACGTGGTCAATCTGTGCCAGCTACACGCACAAGTGAAACACCTTCCTCAGGTGCGAGTAGACGACCGAGCCTGCAGCAGTATTTTGTCGTGCCTAATGAGGCTGTATGAATGTTGAGGCCAGGACAAGTACAGGCGATAGTAGATTGGGTTGCTGACAGTGCCTCTGGTTCCTTCACATTGTCTCTCACTAGGGATGAGCCGAACACCCCCGGGTTCGGTTCGCACCAGAACCTTCGAACGGACCGAAAGTTTGCGCGAATTTTCGAACCCTATTCGTTATAATGGACGCGAACGTTCGAAATCAAAATTGCTAATTACAACGGCCAATATGCATGTTAATGTCATAAAACAGGTTTGGGGACCCGGGTCCTGCCCCAGGGGACATATATCAATGCAAAAAGAAATTTTAAAAACTAAAGTTTTTTCGGGAGCAGTCATTTTAATGATGCATAAAGTGAAAAAAAAAAAAGTGAAATTTTCCTTTAAATATGGTACCTGGGGGGTGTCTAAAGTATGCCTGTGAAGTGGCATGTGTTTCCCGTGTTTAGAACTGTCCTTGCACAAAATGACATTTGTAAAGGAAAAAAAGAAGCCATTTAAAACCACTTGCGGCTTTAATGTCATGTCTTGTCCTGGCCGCCATATGGCTGAAAATCCTTGAGAAAAATGGCATGGCTACCCCATCACCCCCCCCCCCCCACCCCAGCCCCTTTGGGTCTTGTATGGATACTAAGGGGGACCCGCACCCAAAATAAAACCCTATACCTACAACCCTATATACTCTGAACAGCAGTATATAGGTGGTGCAAACAAGACATGGACTGTAGGTTTGTTCTTAAGTAGAATCTGAACAGGTACATTATGAAGTGTAGCTACATCCCAAAAAAATCTATTTTTAAGCTTTTTGGAGAACATAGGGAGGGGTTATCACCCCTGTAACATTTGCTGTCTTTGCACATCTGTTCAGAACATGTCACCTCACTTTCCGTCCCAATGACAAATGTTTTTGGAAAAGTGGGGTTTTAATTGAAACAAGGATTGGTGATAAAGCATCAGTAGAGAGGAGATACCTTTTTCCCAAATTAAATCTAACAGGATAGAATTTTCCTTCCTAGGGGTAGATTTCCTCTCACTTCCTGTTTTCTCTTGCCGTTTGCAAGTAGGAGTCGTTTGTAAGTTGGATGTTTGAAAGTAGGGGCCTGCCGTATATACTCTGCAGAAATTTGCCCTATTAGATGTTGGTGTAGCCACAAGACTGGTGGGCACAGGAATGGGCCCTGCTGTGAGTTAATAGATCAAGATTTGTACTTGCATGCACCTGTTGAACCGGGCAGAAAAATTGGGCCTTTGGTGGTGGTGGTGGTGGTGGTGGACGGTGTTGCCACAAGACTGTAAGCCCTCACAGTTACTCTTGGTGGGTGCAGGAATGGGCCCTGCTGTGAGTTATTAGATCAAGATTTGTAATTGCATGCACCTGTTGAACAGGGCAGAAAAATTGGGCCTTTGGTGGTGGTGGTGGACGGTGTTGCCACAAGACTGTAGGCCCTCATAGTTACTCTTGGTGGGCGCAGGAATGGGCCCTGCTGTGAACTATTAGATCAAGATTTGTAATTACACGCCCCTGTTAAACAGGGGCTGAAAAATTGTGCCTTAGGCATTGGTGCTGGTGCCACAACACTGCAACCCCTCACAGATACTGTACTTGGAGCACAGCAGTCACACCTGTTGCGAAGCATCTTTTTAAAAAATTGCAATTACACGCCCCTGTTATACAGGGGCTGAAAAATTGTGCCTTAGGCACTGGTGCTGGTGCCACAACACTGCAACCCCTCACAGATACTGTACTCTGAGCACAGCAATGAGACCTGTTGCAAAGCATTGCCTAAAAATTGTAATTACACGCCCCAACAGGGGCTGAAAAATTGTGCCTTAGGCACTGGTGCTGGTGCCACAACACTGCAACCCCTCACAGATACTGTACTCTGAGCACAGCAGTCACACCTGTTGCGAAGCATCTTTTTAAAAAATTGTAATTACACGCCCCTGTTATACAGGGGCTGAAAAATTGTGCCTTAGGCACTGGTGTGGTGGCATGGATCATTGAGGAGGAGGAAGAGGATAGTCAGTGAACATAACAGGACAGTCACTCAGCATCAGCATAGGCAGTCTTGAAGGGATGTGACATTATAAATTATTCCGTTATATCCGCTTCAGGTGTCTGGTAGCTGGTGGTGATCCAAGAATGATTCATTTTTATGAAGGTCAGTCGATCAACCGAGTCGGTGGACAGGCGCACCCTATGATCAGTGACAAATCCTCCAGCAGCACTGAATGTGCGTTCGGAAAGAACGCTGGATGCAGGACAGGCCAGTAGCTCAATTGCATACTGTGCAAGCTCTGGCCAGTGATCCATCCTCAGGACCCAGTAAGCCAGAGGATTTTCGGTGGGAAAGGTGTCCAAGTCTGACCTTGCCCCTAGGTATTCCTGCACCATGTATATCAGACGCTGGCGATGGTTGCTGGAACCGATCATACCTTGGGGCTGCGGACTAAAAAATTGTCTGAACGCATCGGTCAGACGTCCACCTTCCCCACCGCTCCTTCTGCTACTGACCGAAGCCTCAGCAACTCAGCAAGTTTGTAACCTCCCAGTTTCTGGGAACGCGTTGCACAGACCTTTCTGCAAGGCCTCCCTGAGATGTCTCATCCTCTGCTCCCTCTGCGACGGCAAGATAAGGTCCGCAACCTTACCCTTGTACCGTGGATCAAGGAGAGTGGCCAGCCAGTAATGGTCACTCTCCTTGATCCGAAGAACACGAGGATCCTTCCGCAGGCTTTGCAGGATCAGGGAGGCCATGCAGCGTAGGTTAGCTGAGGCATTCGGTCCGGAGTCTTCTGGGTCACTGAGGATGACATGATCGCCAGCCACCTCCTCCCAGCCACGTACAAGTCCACTGGTTTGTTGGGACTGTACATCATCCCTAAAAGACTGCTGCTGCTGATGCTGAGTGCCAGGCTCCACCTCCATGCTCACACAATCCTCCTCCTCCTCCTCCTCCTCTTCCTGTGTGATGGGTGGGACAGAAGGAACATTGTCTGGATAAAGGGGGCCTTGAGAGACAAGGAAGTCCTCCTCTTCCTGCCTCTGTTCTGCCTCAAGTGCCCTGTCCATTATCCCACGCAGCGTATGCTCCAACAGGTGGACAAGAGGTACAGTGTCACTGATGCATGCACTGTCACTGCTCACCATCCTCGTGGCCTCCTCAAATGGTGAGAGGACAGTGCATGCATCCCTGATCATGCTCCACTGGCGTGGGGAAAAAAAGCCAAGCTCCCCTGACCCTGTCCTGGTGCCGTAGTCGCAAAGGTACTCATTGATGGCCCTCTGCTGCGTGTGCAGTCGCTGCAGCATGGCCAACGTTGAGTTCCACCTGGTGGGCATGTCACATATTAGGCGGTTCTTGGGCAGGTTCAGCTCCTTTTGCAGCTCAGTCAGCCGAGCACTGGCATTATAAGATCGGCGGAAATGCACACAGACTTTCCTGGCCTGCCTCAGGACATCCTGTAAGCCTGGGAACCTGCCCAAGAACCGCTGCACCACCAGGTTGAGGACGTGAGCCATACAGGGCACATGGGTGAGCTGCCCCTGTCGCAGGGCGGAGAGGAGGTTGGTGCCATTATCAGAAACGACCATTCCTGGCTTAAGCTGGCGTGGCGTCAACCACCTCTCGGCCTGCCCCTGCAGAGCTGCCAGAACCTCTGGCCCAGTGTGGCTCCTGTCCCCCAAACACACCAGCGCAAGCACGGCATGGCATCTTTTTGCCTGCGTACTCGCGTAGCCCCTTGTACGCCTACGGAGCACCGCTGGTTCCGAGGACAGAGCACTCGAAGAGGACATGGAGGAAGAAGAAGAGGAGGGGGTGGAGGAGAGAGGTGTGTCACAACCAGTAGTAGCATTTTGGAGGCGTGGTGGCGGAACAACCTCCAACACTACTGCACCTTGTCCTGCATCCCTCCCAGCTGCCAATAGAGTGACCCAATGGGCCGTGAAAGAAAGATAACGTCCCTGTCCATGCCTGCTGGACCATGAGTCAGCGGTAATATGCACCTTACCGCTGACCGCCCTGTCCAGTGAGGCATGGACATTGCCTTCCACATGCCAGTAGAGAGACGGAATCGCCTTCCGTGAGAAAAAGTGGCGTTTGGGAACCTGCCACTGAGGAACCGCACATTGAACAAACTCACGGAAGGGGGCCGAGTCTATCAACTGAAAAGGCAGCAGTTGAAGTGCTAGCAATTTAGCCAAGCTAGCATTCAACCGCTGGGCATGTGGATGGCTGGGAGTATACTTCTTTCGATGGTCCAGCAGCTGGGGCAGGGAAATTTGCCTGCTACAATCGGACGTCGGTGTACTGCAAGTACTTGGTTGTGACACACCTAATTCTACACCTTCAGTCCTCTCAGAGCAGCTTTCAGAGAGGACTGAAGATATAGTGGGGATGGAGATCCCAGCTGATGAGGAGCAAGGAGAGGTCCGCTTTGTTCTTTGGTGTGGGTCTTTTATGTGTGCTTGCCAACGAGCTGCATGGCAGGTCGACATATGTCTGCTCATGCTTGTGGTGCCCAAGCGGCTGATGTTTTGGCCACGCGAGATACGCTTGAGACAAATATTGCAAATAGCAGTGGTGCGATCTGATGCACTCGTCTCAAAAAAGGCCCACACCAAAGAACTTTTGTGATAACGTGCAGAGGCAGCGCCCTGCACAGGCGGAGCTCTGCGGTGTGGTACAGTTGCTGTGCTGGCCTCTAGCTGGCCTCCAGGGGGCATCCTGCCTCGTTGGACATGTGACGCTGCATCCTCCTCCTCCTCTCTCCCTTCAGGCACCCACGTGGAGTCAGTGACCTCATCATCCCCTCCCTCTTCACCACTAGAGCAAACCTGGCAGTAAGCTGCAGCTGGTGGAACACTACTGCCAGATTGCTGTCCTTCAGCATCCCCTCTCTCTGCGCGCACACTACTGACTTCCTCAAGCTGGGTATCATCATCCGAGCCTTCGAATCGTTGGGCATCCTCCTGGAGCATGTACCCAACACTGTGCTCAAACAGTTCGGGGGACTCCTCAGGAGGACATGGTGGGTCTAGGGAAGGGGTGGCTGATGATGCCATTGAGTACGCGTTGGCAGCTGCTCTGCCAGTACCCTGAGCCTGGGTGAGAGAGGATGAGGAGGATGAGGAGGGCTTGGTCATCCATTCTACCAAGCCTTCGGCATGATGCGGCTCCACATGTCCAGCTGCCGAAAACAAAGACAAGCGTGTCCCATGGCCACGTGCTGATGACGATGCACGACCACGTCCACGGCCAGCACTGTTGTCTCTAGAAACAGAGCCTGCCTGCCCTGTGTTCTTGCCTCGGCACGCTCTGCCTCTCCTTGGCGGTCTTCCAGCCATTGTAGTCGGTAGTGTATATAGTATAAAAAATAGAACTCCTATGTGTGCTCACAACACACTGTAGGTCCTATGGGTGCTGACACTAACACACTATAGGTACTATGTGTGCTGCTGACAAGAAAATATAGGAGCTCTGTTTGCTGCCACTAACACACTAGAAGTCCTATTGGTGCTTCTGAGATGAAAATATAGGAGCTCTGTGTGATGCCACTAACACACTAGAAGTCCTATGGGTGCTGCTGAGAAGAAAATATAGGAGCTCTGTGTGATGCCACTAACACACTAGAAGTCCTATGGGTGCTTCTGAGAAGAAAATATAGGAGCTCTGTTTGCTGCCACTAACACACTAGAAGTCCTATGGGTGCTGCTGAGAAGAAAATATAGGAGCTCTGTGTGATGCCACTAACACACTAGAAGTCCTATGGGTGCTTCTGAGATGAAAATATAGGAGCTCTGTGTGATGCCACTAACACACTAGAAGTCCTATGGGTGCTAATGAGAAGAAAATATAGGAGCTCTGTTTGCTGCCACTAACACACTAGAAGTCCTATGGGTGCTGCTGAGAAGAAAATATAGGAGCTCTGTGTGATGCCACTAACACACTAGAAGTCCTATGGGTGCTGCTGAGAAGAAAATATAGGAGCTCTGTTTGCTGCCACTAACACACTAGAAGTCCTATGGGTGCTGCTGAGAAGAAAATATAGGAGCTCTGTGTGATGCCACTAACACACTAGAAGTCCTATGGGTGCTTCTGAGATGAAAATATAGGAGCTCTGTGTGATGCCACTAACACACTAGAAGTCCTATGGGTGCTGCTGAGAAGAAAATATAGGAGCTCTGTGTGATGCCACTAACACACTAGAAGTCCTATGGGTGCTTCTGAGATGAAAATATAGGAACTCTGTGTGATGCCACTAACACACTAGAAGTCCTATGGGTGCTGCTGAGAAGAAAATATAGGAGCTCTGTTTGCTGCCACTAACACACTAGAAGTCCTATGGGTGCTGCTGAGAAGAAAATATAGGAGCTCTGTGTGATGCCACTAACACACTAGAAGTCCTATGGGTGCTTCTGAGATGAAAATATAGGAGCTCTGTGTGATGCCACTAACACACTAGAAGTCCTATGGGTGCTGCTGAGAAGAAAATATAGGAGCTCTGTTTGCTGCCACTAACACACTAGAAGTCCTATGGGTGCTGCTGAGAAGAAAATATAGGAGCTCTGTGTGATGCCACTAACACACTAGAAGTCCTATGGGTGCTTCTGAGATGAAAATATAGGAACTCTGTGTGATGCCACTAACACACTAGAAGTCCTATGGGTGCTGCTGAGAAGAAAATATAGGAGCTCTGTTTGCTGCCACTAACACACTAGAAGTCCTATGGGTGCTTCTGAGAAGAAAATATAGGAGCTCTGTGTGATGCCACTAACACACTAGAAGTCCTATGGGTGCTTCTGAGATGAAAATATAGGAACTCTGTGTGATGCCACTAACACATTAGAAGTCCTATGGGTGCTGCTAAGAAGAAAATATAGGAGCTCTGTTTGCTGCCACTAACACACTAGAAGTCCTATGGGTGCTTCTGAGAAGAAAATATAGGAGCTCTGTGTGATGCCACTAACACACTAGAAGTCCTATGGGTGCTTCTGAGATGAAAATATAGGAACTCTGTGTGATGCCACTAACACATTAGA
Source organism: Rana muscosa (assembly GCA_029206835.1). Taxonomy (NCBI): domain Eukaryota; kingdom Metazoa; phylum Chordata; class Amphibia; order Anura; family Ranidae; genus Rana; species Rana muscosa. The sequence goes on along the minus strand of CM055118.1, from coordinate 723,655,899 downwards.
AGTCCTATGGGTGCTGCTGAGAAGAAAATATAGGAGCTCTGTTTGCTGCCACTAACACACTAGAAGTCCTATGGGTGCTGCTGAGAAGAAAATATAGGAGCTCTGTGTGATGCCACTAACACACTAGAAGTCCTATGGGTGCTGCTGAGAAGAAAATATAGGAGCTCTGTTTGCTGCCACTAACACACTAGAAGTCCTATGGGTGCTTCTGAGATGAAAATATAGGAGCTCTGTGTGATGCCACTAACACACTAGAAGTCCTATGGGTGCTGCTGAGAAGAAAATATAGGAGCTCTGTTTGCTGCCACTAACACACTAGAAGTCCTATGGGTGCTGCTGAGAAGAAAATATAGGAGCTCTGTGTGATGCCACTAACACACTAGAAGTCCTATGGGTGCTGCTGAGAAGAAAATATAGGAGCTCTGTGTGATGCCACTAACACACTAGAAGTCCTATGGGTGCTTCTGAGATGAAAATATAGGAGCTCTGTGTGATGCCACTAACACACTAGAAGTCCTATGGGTGCTGCTGAGAAGAAAATATAGGAGCTCTGTGTGATGCCACTAACACACTAGAAGTCCTATGGGTGCTTCTGAGATGAAAATATAGGAACTCTGTGTGATACCACTAACACACTAAAAGTCCTATGGGTGCTTCTGAGAAGAAAATATAGGAGCTCTGTTTGCTGCCACTAACACACTAGAAGTCCTATGGGTGCTGCTGAGAAGAAAATATAGGAGCTCTGTGTGATGCCACTAACACACTAGAAGTCCTATGGGTGCTTCTGAGATGAAAATATAGGAGCTCTGTGTGATGCCACTAACACACTAGAAGTCCTATGGGTGCTGCTGAGAAGAAAATATAGGAGCTCTGTTTGCTGCCACTAACACACTAGAAGTCCTATGGGTGCTGCTGAGAAGAAAATATAGGAGCTCTGTGTGATGCCACTAACACACTAGAAGTCCTATGGGTGCTGCTGAGAAGAAAATATAGGAGCTCTGTTTGCTGCCACTAACACACTAGAAGTCCTATGGGTGCTGCTGAGAAGAAAATATAGGAGCTCTGTGTGATGCCACTAACACACTAGAAGTCCTATGGGTGCTTCTGAGATGAAAATATAGGAACTCTGTGTGATGCCACTAACACACTAGAAGTCCTATGGGTGCTGCTGAGAAGAAAATATAGGAGCTCTGTTTGCTGCCACTAACACACTAGAAGTCCTATGGGTGCTTCTGAGAAGAAAATATAGGAGCTCTGTGTGATGCCACTAACACACTAGAAGTCCTATGGGTGCTTCTGAGATGAAAATATAGGAACTCTGTGTGATGCCACTAACACATTAGAAGTCCTATGGGTGCTGCTAAGAAGAAAATATAGGAGCTCTGTTTGCTGCCACTAACACACTAGAAGTCCTATGGGTGCTTCTGAGAAGAAAATATAGGAGCTCTGTGTGATGCCACTAACACACTAGAAGTCCTATGGGTGCTTCTGAGATGAAAATATAGGAACTCTGTGTGATGCCACTAACACATTAGAAGTCCTATGGGTGCTGCTGAGAAGAAAATATAGGAGCTCTGTTTGCTGCCACTAACACACTAGAAGTCCTATGGGTGCTGCTGAGAAGAAAATATAGGAGCTCTGTGTGATGCCACTAACACACTAGAAGTCCTATGGGTGCTGCTGAGAAGAAAATATAGGAGCTCTGTTTGCTGCCACTAACACACTAGAAGTCCTATGGGTGCTGCTGAGAAGAAAATATAGGAGCTCTGTTTGCTGCCACTAACACACTAGAAGTCCTATGGGTGCTGCTGAGAAGAAAATATAGGAGCTCTGTTTGCTGCCACTAACACACTAGAAGTCCTATGGGTGCTGTTGGGGTGCAATGCTGTGCTAACAGCACTGCGGTTGGTACTACTGCAATACTGTACTAACAGTAAGCACGCACCAGACTAATCCCCAGCAGCAGCTAATAACACGCTAACTGTGCAATCAGCAGCAATGAACGATCAATGACTTAGGTAGCAATGGTTTAGCAAAGAAATAGCCAATGGTTTAGCAAAGAAGAGCAAATCTTTCAGTATCAAGCAAAGACAGAATCAGCAGACTGATCTCTCCTAAAGCCGGAACTCATGTGACCGGGGCCGATGGCGTGGCAGCCTTTTAAATGGTGGGGCATGTACTAAAGCCCCTGAGCTGTAATTGGCTACAGGCGTCCTGCCTGTAGCCAATTATTGCTCTCCGAGTTTCGGGCGCTGTGATTGGCCAAGCATGCGGGGTCACAGTGCATGCTTGGCCAATCATCAGCCAGCAATGCACTGCGCCGGCCGCGCCGGCCGCAATGCATTGCGGGGCCGCTCGCATCACACGAATGTGATGCGAACGGCCCAAATAGTTCTGGGCTCGACGAGCGAGCGAACGCCCGGTGCTCGATTCGAACATGGGTTCGAATCGAGCACCGGGCCCATCCCTATCTCTCACCCACTCTTCTGATGAAAGATCAGAGTTGGCACCTGAAGCCCATGTCCATCAGTCTTTCACCTCACCTCCTTGCAAATCAGCCAAGCAGTCTGAGCCCCAAATCATGCAGCAATCTTTTCTGCTTTTCAATGGCTCACTTAGCAGGGTTTCCCAGGGCCATTCACCTAGCCCTTCCCCAGAAGTGGAAGAGATTGAGTGCACCGATGCCCAACCACTTATGTTTCATGATGAGTACATGGGAGGACCATCGCAGCACGTCTCGGATGATGACGAAACACAGGTGCCAACTGCTGCTGCTTTCGCAATTGTGCAGACAGACAAGGAGGGCAGGGGTGAAGACTGGGTGGAAGATGATGTGGAGGACGATGAGGTCCTCGACCCCACATGGAATCAACGTTATGCAGGTGACCAGTGTAGTTCGGAGGAAGAGGCGGTGGTCGCACAGAGCCTACACGTACTGGATGACGGGTCTGCCCCCTTCAACTTCTGGGTCTCCAAATTGGGCACATGGCCTGAGTTTTCCCTTTACGCCTTGGAGGTGCTGGCTTGCCCTGCAGCCAGTGTATTATCTGAACGTGTATTTAGCACGGCAGGGGGCGTTATCACAGACAAGCGCAGCCGCCTGTCCAGAGCCAATGTGGACAAGCTCACGTTCATTAAAATGAACCAGGCATGGATCCCACAGGACTTGTCCGTACCTTGTGCAGAATAGACATGTATACCGGTGTTGTGACAAAAACTGTCCGGCCATCGGATTGTGTCCGGCCCGTACTGTGCAGGCGCAGCGCTTGCGCAGTACAGAGGACAAGGAGATTCACAAAATCTCCGAAGATGAACGGCGCCTGCGCCGTGAGTGCAGGTTCAAGCCCCACCATCCAAGTGGATATACGGTAGCACATAGTTACAGGGCCCCTCACGGGCTCGCTTCGATCGCCACGCATCGGGCATGGCCTCGCTTGGCTCGGCTTGAACCTCGGATGGTGTGGCTTTCACCTGGACTCACCGCGCAGGCGCCGTTCGTCTTGGGAGATTTTCTAAATCCCATTGTCCTACATACTGAGCAAGCGCAGTACAGGACGGACACTATTCGACGGGGGACAGAATTTGACACATCACCGGCCTTACCCAGCCATTGTTGTATTTTTGAACCAGTGTTGGCTACCTCGTCCTCCTCCACTGCCGCTTCCACCTACACAGCCACATCCACTGCCACCTCAACCTCCTACTCCATTTGGACCTCGTCCTCCTAGGTCAAGATTATCATTTTTATTTTATTTTTTGTAGCGCACAGATCCTTTCCCCCTTACCTGCCTTTATGTTGTTTGCTCCTCGCAGGAGGGAGAAAGGCACACCGCACTACCAGCCCATACCCTCCTATATAAAGAGGTTGAGCGGTGTACTTGATGGGCCGTGTCCACAGCCGGAGTCAAAACTCCTCCAGAGGATGATTCTCACCTCTACTGTAGGTAGAGGCCAGTCCTTGAATTCCCAGTAAAGTCAATGTCCACACCAGCTGAAACTCCAACTCTTATTCTCTCATGGCAAAATAAACTGTACTCGGATAGAAAAGGTTAGAGCAAAGAAACAGGACAGCTTAAGGTGTGGAGGAGGTCCAGGCACAAACGTAGCACATTCACTTCACTGCTTCGGTTTCTCAAACAGTTTTAGGCGCACAGTCTCTGCCACAGACCTTGAGGTTGGTCTCTGCCACAGACCGGGTATATAAGGCCCCTGCCACGGACCTGGAGAACTTTGGTCTCTGCCACAGACCAGGGTGTATAAAGCCCCTGCCAAGGGCCGGGTGAATAAGGCCTCTGATACAGTCAAGATGACCTTGAGCTTCTCCTTCTACGAACCTAGCCCATATCAAGGGGAAGACATCTCTCCAGGGAGTCAACAGACCCTTCCTTCACCGTGACTCCCGCATCGGTCCATCAGAATGATCCTCCCTTCCCTGGAACAGGGTCCCCTACACGAGTCGGCACCCTAAGACTTCTCGACCCTTAGCGGACTCCAGACGAAAGCTCTGGACTCCAGGCTTTACTCCCGCCCCTATGCCTCCATACCCAGGGCAGCAGGAACTCCAGGATAGTACCTCATCCCGGGCTAAATGTGCCCGAGATGGAACAGGAACACGTGCACCCAGGCCGAAGGCACCTGGGCGCAGACCCCACTGGACATCAGCCCCCAGGCCAAAGGTCTGCCCCTTTTATATCCTCTCCCGGCATGCACATCAGGTTCCCCGCCCCGCTGTACTACTGCCAAGAGGGGACACAAAAGGCACAGCACTGTATCGGCGGTTCAACCCTAGCCTACCATGGCAGCGCCACCTGTAGGCCGCAGAGAACTGCACACCAATACTGTCCCCGAGGACAAAATGGTCCATGAATCCTACAGAATTAGGGTGTTTGAGCCTATTTACCACTCAAACACTTCCCTTAAATTTAGCACCCCGCTACATTTTTATTTCAAAGTATTTTATTTTCCCACTAGCTTATCCATTAAATTGAATAATTTATTACAGAAAGGGTGTATTCGGGGGCATTCCCACCATATGTGTGGCATCGTGCCGTTGAGTTTCTGAGGTTCTTAATGACTTCCTGTACCTCTTCTGCTGAGAAGGGGGCCTCCAGCATATTATTTTATTTTGTTATTTTTTTTATGTTATTTTAGTTATTTCCCTATCCACATTTGTTTGCAGAGCACTTGCCATGCGCTTAACAACATTTTGCTGCCATTTGCAGCCCTCTAGCCCTTCCCATTACTTTTTTAGAGCCTTTTTAGTCCTCAGAAGTTCGGGTCCCCATTGACTTCAATGGGGTTCGGGGTCAAGTTCGGGTCAAGTTCGGTCCCGAACCCGAACTTTTTTCCGAAGTTCGGCCAAACCCATCGAACCTGAACATCCAGGTGTCCGCTCAACTCTATTCAGGACCATTCCGTCTCCGTGCGATGACGCTGATGAGATGTAGGAAGATGATCATCTGCAGGTAAGATTCACCATTCTTAGAGCAGGGCTAAGCCTGCTTCCATACTTCTGATTGTATGAGACCTTCCTTGTCTTTTAATTGTGAGTTTAGTAGGGAATCCCTATTGGTATCCAATGTTGTTGTTACGGAGGGCCTTGGTAATGGTGACTAGTTTCTTCCTGTTAAGGAGCGTCAGTTTGGATAAGTCTGCAATAGAGTTTGATTCCAGTATAAGGTGCGGGAAGTGTTAAAGTGCTTTTAGTGGCAGACATCAGCTTTTCTTTGGTGTGGTAAAAGTGAATTTGCGGAGGCGTGGTCTGGACGTCGACCAAGATGGCAGTATAAGCTGAGAGCTCCTGTGATCCGGGGACTGAATCCTGCTTTCCAGGGGAACCTACGACTTGCTACCACTATGAGCAGATCCACACGGAGCTCCTCTGCCTCCCGATCAGCTTGTGCCTCAGGTATGCAGCTCAGCAGAAACATACCAGAGCTGTTTCGGTCCCAACTTATGGCGACACACGCGGTCTCACAGGCCCAAACCCCGACCTTGCCTAGCGCGGACCCAGCTACTCCACTATCTGAGGGATCTGATACAAACATGGGGCAAGCTCATCCCCCAGCCTCTTTGATTTAGAGACAATCGCGGCAGACATTAAGAACACGGTCACGGCGGCGATCGCTGATCTTAAAACCGAACTCCATGCGGTAGTGCACAGGATTGATGGGGTGGAACAGACTACCCAACAACAAGCAGCGGCCATTCGGCAGGTTCAGACCACATACGATGCCCAATTCCTGGACATCCATAGGCACGTCGAAGACCTCGACAACAGAGGCAGGAGAAATAATATCAGGGTAAGGGGGGTCCCTGAGACTATAGAACCGGGCTCCCTACAACAAACAATCTGCACGATCTTTAATGATTTGATCAGGCGCCCGGCAGACTCCACCATAGATATGGAAAGGGCCCACCGCGCTTTGCGCCCACTTCCCCGTGATAACGAACCACCAAGGGATGTAATATGCTGTGTGGTTAACTTTCCACTTAAGGAGGAAATCCTCCGCAAAGCAAGAGAAAAAGGCCGTATCCTCCATAATGGCGCAGAGATCAAATTGTTTCAGGATCTGTCCCAGATCACGCTCCAGAACAGGCGTGCTTTGCGCCCCCTGGTCTAGAAATATTCAACACCGCTGGAAATTTCCTTTTGGACACTCTTGCGCCCCCTACGGTCTAGAAATATTCAATACCGCTGGAAATTTCCTTTTGGACTCTCGGCTTCCGCTAGAGGACGCTCTGCGCTTCTCCGCACACCTGAGGATTTGCAGGGCTTCTGCGATCAACTCGATCTCCCGCACGTTGACCTTCCGGAGAGGTACGCCTTCTACTTCCCCGCTGAACCGTGGCTCCCGGTCTCTCTTCACCCTTCACCGAAGGCGCAACGACACAGATCCCTAGGAATAGAGCCGACCCATCCTCTCCAGGAAACCATGCTTCTCGCCGCGACTTGTACCACCGCAGCCCGGGATCCCCTTCCACGCCCTCTCGGAGGAGAGAACGTGCAGATGCCTAATGATTCTGGATACCTCTCTGCCAAGTGCCTTCCCCCGTGAGTAATTGTCTACGTCTACCACCCTTCTCCTCCCAGCCTTTTTTTTGTCTCTCTTCCCCCTTCCAGGACTTTCACCTACACTGCTTCCCCTGGTGATCTCTTACCCTCCACAGATCCAGCGGTCATCCCTGCTTCATAGATTGCACGTCATACCAACGACGAGAGGCCCCTGCATACTGGATCTTCATTCTTCATCCCTCCCGGACTTCATCTCCTGCACCTCTCTCCATGGATCGACCAGCACGGTGTTTGACTGTCCCGGTAGATGTAGCCTGGATCTAAAGGAGGTAACACTTCTCATTACACACCTGACTTTTTTGGAATGCCCGGGCATCCAGCCGGATTGACAGGACTCCCACGCTACGTTTTTGCTTGTCATCCTCTCCAGTCCTTCCTGCCATATCTCCCTCCTTGATAATGCCTGGGTCGCAACTTCTGAGCTTTTTGTTTTTTTACCTTTAGATTTTTTACTTTTGACTTTTATCTTTTGAATTTTGATTGTTGATTTTAAATTTTTGACTCTTTGATTTTTAACATTTGACTTTTTTCTCTTAGCTTATCAATTGGCTTATTTTTTCTCCTTCCCTCCCTCCTGTTGAGTTTTACTGGGTCAACTGTCTTTCTATACAAATTTTGCTTGATTGACAATAGTCCACCTTGCCTTAATTTCCTGAGTTGTAAGTCAGGCCGGGACCCACGGGGTTGGGGTCACGTCTCAAACACAGTGGGTCCAGATGAGGTGCCTTTGACACCTGCCCTGGAACATAAGGTAATGTTAGCTCAAGTGGGGAACCCCCCCGCTCCTCATACGAGACCTAAGACCCTCAAGCTATCACACAATGCAGCAGACAGCTCTCACCCCTTTGTTAGCATTTATATTGTTATGATGTAATGAAGAAATCATTGGCGGCACTTGGTAGGTGTGTGTTTAAACTGTTCCATATGTTTCAAATGTTTTCTGTAGGGCTCCCTAGCCCCCAGTGTTCAGATTACACAAAACTCTCTACTTTACCAGTTATCCTCTAAAAGTAGGTTCCCCACTGTTATCACTGTTATCACGTGTTACTAATTGTGCTCAGTTCTACACTCCCTGGATCGTTGCCTTCCTTTGGTTTCCGTCCCTTTTCTCATCCCCACACAGCAATCCTCCTGGGATTTGCTGACCCCCCAGGTTTTCCCTTCTCTAGGCGATTTAGCGAGACTATTATCACCTCTGGTTGATTTCTTGTTCTTCCATTCCCCTCTTTATCCTTTGCTCTATCTGCACCACCTCTGCTTCTCTTCTCTGCTCCCCCTTTCCCCCTTTTTCTCTCTCATCTTTTCCGTCCCCCCTCTCTTGTGGTTTTGTTTTTTGTTTTTTTCTCTTCGCCCCCATCTCTACCTACTTTTTGTTTGTCTTTACTGGCTGGATCCGCGTCTGCCCCTCCAAGTGCTTTTTCTGCCCTTGTTCATCTAACTGCACGTTACTCTCTGAAAAAAACAGCAGTTTGATACGTTATCGCAAAGGTGTTCATTCCTCCACCAGCGAACCATGCCCTCCCTGACTTTGAGATGCCTTTCTCTTAATGTGAAAGGCCTTAATTTGCCAGAAAAGAGATCACAAGTTTTATCCTCTCTCACCAAACAGAGAGCGCATTTTATTTTCCTCCAGGAGACCCACTTTCATTCGGACGCCATCCCTAAACTCTCTAACCACATATACCAAACAGCTTTCCACGCCACTAATCTGGAGTCTAAGACTAAAGGCGTTTCTATTCTCATATCTAAAACAGCAAACTTCCACCTATCAGATTCCCTGGTTGACCCTGAGGGTAGGTACATATTCCTTAAGGGCACATATGCTTCAAAACCGATTACGTTAGCTAACATATACTGCCCAAACGAACATCAGGTGGCCTTCTTTAGGAAAATTGGTGATTTATTAGCCTCTTTCCACTCAGGTCTAGTACTTTTGGGAGGGGACTTCAACATCCCCCTAAATCCACTACTGGATTCCTCTTCTGGTTCCTCCACTTTAACCTACAGGGCGTTGTGCCAGATTACTTCAAAGCTTCAATCCTTGACACTGCACGACGAGTGGCGCACGATGTACCCTTCAGATAAGGACTACACTTTTTTCTCAGCCCTGCATCAAAAATACTCTAGGATAGACTATTTATTTCTCACCCAGGCGGACCTCCCCTTTCTTCAGCAATCTACTATTGAACCGATGTTTCTGTCAGACCACCATCCGATCACTGTCACCCTGTCTTTCCCTGAAAATTCTTCCAGAGCAAAGTCCTGGCGCTTGAACCCCTCCCTGCTCGGGAATCCCCTAGTAATCGACCATATACGCACAAGAATTTGGGGAAAACTCGAGTCCGGAGGTCTCGCCGGTTTCCCTTTGGGAAGCGCATAAGTGCGTGATCCGAGGTGAACTGATTGCCTTGGCCACAAAGGCCAAGAAACAACACCAGGAGCATATAAACTCCCTCATCGGGACAATCAAATCTCTTGAAACCTCTCATAAACGAACTCGCGCACGAGCCACATTACAGGACCTGACGCGCACCCAAGCTCTTCTTTTGGAGGAACTAGGCAAACGTTCTAGGAGACGTTACATTCTTGGCCAGAGGATCTTCTATGAACAAGGCAACAAGTGTGGCCGTCTTTTGGCACGCACGGTCCAAAACTCAAAATCTAGCTCTACAATTCACCATATTCGCAACCCTGGAGGTGATCTTCTGGTCAAGAATGCGGATATTGCTAAGGAATTTGAGAGTTTTTACTCCAAGTTATACAATTTGCAGCCCCATGCTCCCTCTTTACACAAAGCGGATACTCGAACCGCACAAATTAGCGAATTCCTTTCTCGCTACAGCCCCAAGCCACTCTTTTCTCAACAGTCACTTGCTCTGGAAGACCCCATTTTGGCGTCGGAACTGAATTTGGCCATGAAACAAATGAAATCGGGAAAGGCCCCAGACCCGGACGGATTCCCCCTCCAATACTACAGATCCTTTATAGACCCTTTAGCTCCCAACCTTCTAGACATATTTAACGCCTTATCAGACCCCCAGATCAAACCAGATAGCATGATTGCTGCGCATATCGCGGTAATCCCTAAGGAGGGTAAGGATTCTTCCTCAGTGGTGAACTACAGGCCGATTTCCCTTCTTAACGTCGACATCAAATATACGCAAAGATTCTGGCTAACAGACTGCTCCCCCTAGTTCATGGACTTGTCTCCCTAGATCAGGTTGGTTTTGTCCCTGGACGTGAGGCCAGGGACAACACCATCCGTACGCTAAACTTGCATCATTGGCTCACGACATCCAAATCTCATGGTTTCTTTCTTTCACTTGATGCTGAGAAGGCGTTCGACAGGGTGGCTTGGGACTACATGCGGGGGGTGCTCTTGGCTTTAGGACTGGGGACCCGCATGATGTCACATATCACGGCCTTATACACGGTTCCCTCCGCGGCGGTGAAGGTCAACGGTCACCTGTCAGACGCCTTCCACATCAGCAATGGCACACGTCAAGGCTGTCCCCTGTCACCGTTGATTTATATTCTTACCCTGGAACCCTTTCTTAACAGACTAAGAGATAACCCAAACATACAGGGGGTGACCGTGAAAGGCAGGGAGTTTCAAGTGGCAGCTTTTGCTGATGACATTCTTCTCTCTTTACAATCCCCCCGTATCTTCTTACCTAATCTTCTTAAAGATATTGACCACTTCGGCTTCTTGTCCAATCTTAAGATCAACCACACAAAATCACAGGCATTAAATGTAACCCTTCCCTCGCAGGAGGTGACAGACTGTCAGGAGTCATTCCCATTCCGGTGGGAACAGGACACACCTACATATCTTGGAATTCGAATCCCCACTCACTTGACAGACTTGTATTTGAAAAACTTCCACCCTGCCCTGCTCCAGGCCCAAAATAACCTTAAAGACTGGATGGGCCTGAATGTTTCCTGGTTCGGTCGCTCAGCCCTGATTAAAATGATTATTCTGCCTCGTATACTCTACCTAATGCAGTAAATTCCTATTTCCCTACCCCCAGGGTTCTTTACATCCTATCGGAAATCTTGCTCTTCCTTCTTATGGCGGAACTCCCAGCCGCGTGTTAAGTACTCGCGACTCACATTACCCAAATCTAGGGGGGGTATTAGTCTACCGGACCTTCGACAATACCATACCGCATGCCACCTTACAAGGATCGCTGACTGGAATATCTATGCATACAAAAAGCTATGGGTGTTCCTGGAGAAGGCTTTCTCCTCAGGACCCTTACATTTACTCCCATGGTTGCCTTCCTTTAACTGGCCCCATTCCTTGTTGACTCACCCACTCATCTACCCCACTCTTCTGGCATTCAAGAAGTCGGCGTTACATAGGCCCCATCGACCTCCCCGAGCCCTTTGACAACTCTAAGGGGGAATATAGAATTCCCCCTGGGGTCTCTGATGGTTTTCTGAGCCGTGAGTGGCCCTTTGAGGATGTACTAGCGCTCCAGTTCTACTCTGAGGGGAAACCCATATCTTTTGAAGCGCTAAAGTCGTCCACCAAGACGGCCTCTTTATCCTTCTGGACCTACAGACAAATCTGACGCTTTCTTACGACATATGCCAATCAGACAGCCTGGACACGATGACTTACACCATTTGAATCCCTGTGTCATCGCAAAACTCCGCAAAGACACTTGATCTCCTTCCTTTATACCCTCCTTTTGGAGGCCCCAACACTGACTCCTACCCCTTCACAGCTCTCCTGGAATAGGGACCTCCAAACGCCCTTGTCGACGGAAGACTGGAATACTATATACGAATACGCTCACAAGGGGTCGCTGAATGTGGCCATTCAGGAGAATGGCTATAAGATACTAACCAAGTGGTACAGGACCCCGTCGCGTCTCCACAAATTTTCCCCGGGTGTTCCTGTCAGGGAAACTTCCAACGCAACCAGCACCCAGTACGCACGAGCGGTGGGTCGGCGCTTCGGCGCGTGTGCGGGACAGTGCTCCGGCGTTCACGGTGCGCGCGGCTGCGCCAATCAGAATACAGGCGGGCATATATAAAGAGGCCTAGTTCAATGACAGGTTGCTGGTTTGTTGTCAGCTTTCCTGTGTATCCAGTTTCCTGAATCCTGTTTGAAAACCCAGTTGTGACCCAGATCGGCTTGTTTACCTCTCTCATCTCTCCTGGACCCAACCTTCTGCTTGTTTTACGGACTTCTGCCTTCTGCCTGTGCTTGACCCGTGGCCTGTGACCCGGATCTGCTGTTTTCTCCAGCCCTTGACTTCCTGCCTGCACCTCGGATCTTCCTTGTAATATTCAGCCCTGATCTGATTCCTGTACCTATCTGGACTTTGCTATCAGCAACTTTAAACCCTCGATCTGCACCACCAGCCACAGCCGGTTTCCATCAATCCCTGCTGAACCTGATTGTCTGGGATATTACCATCAAGTTCCTGTTTATCCCCGCTACTGCCTCGTGATTAACCTCCAGCATCTTCACGGACTACTCAGCTATTCCAGCCAGCCTTGCAAGTCCTCTCCACCTGCTGGTCACCAGTGCCTCTTCTCGCCATTCTCTCCCTGTCTCACTTCCAGGGGGCGGAGTGCATCAAGTCGTAAGGGTGAACCGCTCTCGGCATCTCGGCCTCGGTAAGTACCCGTTGTGACAGTTCCTGACACGTGTTGGAGATGCGGGTCAGGAGTGGGAACTATGCTTCATGTGTGGTGGGACTGTGGGGCCCTTCAACCTTTTTGGAGGGAGGTCCACGGTCTCATCTCACACGTCACAACTTACACACTGGATTTTACCCCGTCCCAATTTCTCTTACACCACACCTCCCTCCCTAAGAAAGACTATTATAAATTCTTGGCCATGCATATGGTAAATGCAGCTAGACTCTGTATACCAAGACACTGGCGCTCCACAGGCATTCCCACAGTCAGGGAGTGGCTTGCACGGCTTTCCTCCATAAAGGAAATGGAGGAACTGATCTTCACTTCGCAGGAAAGGATGCATAAATTCTCTGCTAAGTGGGCCTGCTGGAATCACTTTATTACCACTGATCGTTATCTTCAGTATATATCCTAAAAATGCCCTGTGGAGCGGGGGCTTCCCCCACTATCGTGGGTGGGATGAGGGTGGAGATGCGGATCCACCCAGGCCTCCTCTGTCTTTCTTTCTTTGTTTGTTTGTTGACCCCCTGAGTCCCCTCTGTTTCTATCCCTTCCCCTCCTTTTGCTCCCTTTTCTGCTCTCCTTCCCTCTCTTTTTTTTTTCTTTTTTTTTTTCTCTCTCTTTCTCATTCTTTAGTCCCTTCTCTTTTGGAAATTTCTCTTTTTACATGAGGGTACCTCACCTCTGAGCGGTCATGATACATTGCACCCCCGTTCATGGACATGATCGAGGTCCTATGCTAGTCTCCCCCTTCAATATTGTATGGGGGGGGGAGGGGAAAATAGACAATACGATCCTCCGCCCGTAGTACGCTTCATTACAGTGTTAATCCCCGGCCGTGGCCAGTCAGTCTTTTTTGAACTTTTCATACAGTGTTATGACATATGTGTTTTCATGTCCTCATGTTTTCCTGCTAAAAAATTGTATTGTGACCAGGATTTGGTCTTGTATGTTATGCTTTTTTCTTACTAAATAAAAAAAAAAACTTCTTATGGAAAAAAAAAAAGTGAATTTGCGCTAAAATGTCTCTAGGGAACGAAGCAGGCAGAAAATCAGGTTTAGGTATCCTGTGGGCTCTATCTTTGGCCATTTCTAGATTGGTGAGCGACGACAGAAGTTGTTGAATATAAGGGACCAATGTGACTGGTGTGTCCGATTCTGGTGTAGCGGGATGCCGATTTGTCGTGTGTTATAAAGACTAATGTTATCTTGAGGATAACCCCAGCTCCCTCTGGGATCCCCTTATAATATTACAGTGACTAAGGTTTAATAACATGGAGTGATGCATTGTGGAACTTATAGTGCGGGGAGAAAGGGACTCCATTGCCATGGGTATCTAATAGACTATGGTATCCACAGTGCAGCTGTACTCCCAAAGTGCATTGCAGTCTCGCACAGCTTTCTGGGGGAGGCTACTTAAAGGAAGGGAGGGGCTACGTTCGGCCTCTTTGGACTTCGCCCTCAACCAAGCAGGAAGTCTGAGTGAGGCCTGTTGCCGGAGTATCTAGGCCCGAGGTCTGGGCCTACGGCTAGTGCGGGGGATCCTCTGTTAAAAGGACCGATCTCCTTCAGCGTGATCAGCTCTCGCCTCCAGAGACCGGAACCATCGGCGAGCCGACATCCAGAGCGGTGGAGAGAGGAACCGGAGACTGCAAGGAGCAGAGAGAATCGGGATCGGGACATTGTCAGCGGAGCATCCAGAGAGCCGAGGCCTGTTTGGTGAGAGGGCATGTCAAGGTCACCTGTGGCCAGGTGACAGATGCACACCGTAGGGGGACAGGAGTGCACCGCAAGGTAGTGAACCCTATGGCTGACTGCTGCGGATAGGAAACTGGGTGGTTGTGGAAAGCGGGACCAGAGGAGCACAACCGGGATCCTAACGAAAGCTAGAGCCAAGATTCCCCAGGGCGCGGAGTCTAAGACCCAGCAGGTCTTCTCCAGGGCCTCTAGTGGTGAGGATGTTATGCTGCAGGCTGGGACCAGGTCGCGGCCCCTGGAGTTTCCTAGCTCACGCCCCGTAGGATAAGGGGAAAAGAGGGGAAGCAGCAGCACAAGATATGAGAGAACCGAATAACAAGCTGAAGGTCAGGGGCCACAAGCAGACAAGGATAACAAAAGAACGAGCCGAAGGTCAAGGGTCACGAGCAGACAGGGATAGTCGGGGACAAGCCAAATATGTAACAGAGAGACAGACGTAGCACACGGCAGGCAGGAACCCAAACACACAATGCCTAACAAACACGTTGATCAGCAAAGCAGGCTTGCAGTGCACAGGTTAATATAGTGTTCTGTGATAGGGCCTGGGGTGGAGTCTGGCTGGGAGGAGATTATAAAGGAAGCCAGGTGAAAGGGCTCAGGCCTCTAAGATGAACACATGGGAAGGAAGGTAAGCTGACAGACAAACACTACTGCATATCCATGACAGTACCCTCCCTCTTATGGGCCCTCCCCCGCCTGGGCCCAGGCTTAAAGGGAAATCTCTGATGAAACCTTCTCAACAGATGAGGTGCAGCGACATCAGATGCAGCGATCCAAGACGCCTCCTCAGGACCAAAACCTCTCCAATGCACAAGGTACTGAAGAATGCCTCTGCAGAGCCGAGAATCCAGAACTTGTCTAACCTCGTACTTAAGATTATCCTCAGAGACCGAAAACGAGGTAGGGAGATGACAAGAAGATCTATTGAGGACCAAAGGCTCTCTAGGAATAAGCAAGGGCATGAGAGGATCAACAGGAATCTGAGGAGGGTCCCCTAGACCCTTAAAGGGGAACTGGTCATCTTGCACAGGACCATCAGACTGGGCAGATGTCAGTGGAACCCTGAAGTCAGGTTGGTTAGAAGGTGACATGTCGCCGGAGTCAAACTGAATAGCTGAAGGACAAGCAGAATGTCCCGAACAAGAAAAAGTAGGAGGCTCACTGGGCATGGGCTGGACTGGCATAACTAGTACAGAGGCAGAGTGAATAGCTGAGTCAGGTGTAGCGACTACCTGAATCAGATCGCAAGACGTAACGACTGCAGGACTTGTAGACAAGCTAGCCTGGCTGTGCGTCCAAGGGTGGTTAGGGACAGAGAAATGTAAATGGTTATGCAACCTGGAATGAATGACCGGTTTAGATTCACAGGGGGCAACCTTGGGTAGGCAGGACGAGGAACAGGAGGGACCCCAAGCCAGGATCTGTCCAGTAGTCCAGTCCACATGAGGAGAATGGAGCTGTAACCATGGGAGACCCAAAATTATAGGCGTTGAGGCCTTGGGTAAGATAAGGAAGGATATCCACTCCTGGTGGACTGTACTCCTTCACGAGAAGCTTTTGGACTGACTGTAGAAATTCGGAACTTTTCCTCAAGGAGGAATCTAATCCATGTGGCTCTGTACTTAAAATGTTCCCAGCAGGGATGAAGGTAGGCTAAGCACTGTCCCTAGACTTGGTTTTTGCACCTGACTGCTTTCTCCCTTGTAGGCTTATAGGGGCTGAAAAAAATAGAAATAATTCACTTGGCCCTTTGGTAGTTCCAGGGAAGTAAAGATGGTGACTTCTGTTAAGGCCTTATTCTGTACAGGTCCCTCTTGCTAGCAGGGTGTCACAGACAATGAATTCCCTGGCTCCTTCTCTTCTCCCCCTTTCTCTCTCTCTCTCTGAGTATCAGCACACCTCTGCCTCTCCCAGCACAGGGGTCCCTTCCAGGTCTAGGGATCCCGGACTCTGTCCCCACATGGCCAGGTTCCGAATACTTATGGGGCACTCCACCTACTGGATTGGTAGAGACCCCATGTATATTTGGGCTGACCCCTCTGCCCACTAAGTTCAGGTTAAAGTGAAGCCCAAATAAATGTTCCTAAACTACCCAACTATGTACACAAGAGGATGCTACAGTTGGGCCAATGCTTTGGTAAACACATATAGCCATGTTATATATACATTTTTCATCCTAAAAGAACACTGTTAAATACAGTCTAATGTGTAGGGGTTGGGGTGAACATGGAATCACAAATACTCCTATAGAGGCACCATCCCCAAAAGATATGCAACTATATTTAAAAAAAAAGGTAGAACGGGGTGGGACTTTATTTGTGCCTCGGAGGAGTATGAACAAAAAAGAATACAATACTATGATTATAGAAAAATAGACAAATTTTATTTATCTGCCATAAGGCAGTACCTTCTAAAAATAGAAATCAAGTTAAGACAAATTACAGTCTCTAAATTCGGGGTGTGCAGGTCCAAAAGAGTTAGAGAGGGGACACATGCGCAACGTTTGCCGGTCTGACGCCTTGCCATCAGGGTCCAGCCCCTCTCTGCATTGTCCGGCCTCCCTCTCCTCCTCAATGGTCTATCACAGCTGACTGAGACGAGAGGTTCACCCCCTCCGCTTTTCCAACTCTGGGATATGCATTAGACGGACAT
The DNA here is from genome assembly GCA_029206835.1 of Rana muscosa. Lineage (NCBI taxonomy): Eukaryota > Metazoa > Chordata > Amphibia > Anura > Ranidae > Rana > Rana muscosa. Next base: position 723,638,756 of record CM055118.1, on the reverse strand, counting down.
GCATCTAGGGTTTTGCATGCAATTTTCGAGTATGCATCCCCCATGGCAATCAGTAAACAGATGGGCTCGCCCGTCCCTCCAGATCCACTGGATCCACCGTGCTCTCCATGATCTGGGCAACGTGAGCGACCCCAGGGATCCTCCTGCCATACACACCTTCTCGGATGAATCATGGCAGCCCCTACCCCCTATAAAAGGCACACCACATTAGTCTCTCCTCAGTGGCTCACCTCTCTACATGCGAGGGACACGGAGGAAAGACACTTATTGAGAAATACAGGTATGAAATCTTTTTCCCTCACCCCTATCACTGATCTGTCTGTTTTCTCTCTAATGCTACATGTAGTCCTTTCATAAAGGCTAATAATTGCTTTTCTGGTTAGATTCCCACCAGTTGTGAATCCTGCCTCTTTTCCATCTTGAGGAGTTTTTCTTTGATTGTTTCCTCAAAGTTCATACACATCATCTTTTTGTGAAATTAAGAACAATAATCTCATCTTATAAGATCACCTGGCACTTAGTGCTTCATTGATTTCCCAACAAGGTTGGTTATAAACTCTAGTGTATATACCTGGTAAGCAACCACAAACACATTTAATTTCATTTGTGTGTTGCCTCTATCCTCTCTCCCCTCCCCTCTCCCTTCCCCCCCCACTTTTCCCTCGGAAAAGCATACACACGTTTCTCGTCGAAAAAACTGCTATGGAGCATACATACGACCGTTTTTCACGACCAATCTAAAAAATGGCAGTTTTCTCGTCATGAAAAACGGTCGCGTGTACGCGGCATAAGCCTACTTGCAGCACAAAGTGCACACACATGCTGTAGTCTTTGTACATATAAAATATTCCTTAACTGCTGTACCATAAGTGAAAGTTTCACAGACATACAATAACCTATAGGATTGGTTTTAGAAAAATAAAACAGAATATGTGCAAACATTTTTTTTTCCGCCTAACTTAAAGAAGATGAAAGGTGTGTACCGCTTCAAGCTGTGAAGCTCCAAGGAATGCTCCCGCCCTGATACTGGAACAGGTGCTGGCTCTGCACTAATGCATGGGGAAAAAAAGAGCCCTGGACTTCCGCACTCTGTATAAACGGTTTATTTTCAAAATTCCAAAATTAAAATCCAAAGTTAATCCATAGATTCAAAAGTCCAAAATCAGACAAAAACAGAAAACTGACATGCAGGGGTGGATAGCTGACGCGTTTCACATCAAAGATAGATGCTTACTCAGAGCTGAAGTGTATGGGGGACCCATCAGAATATATGGGAAATGAAGCCAACTTTGCACCAATCAAATTCACTGAACACAGTTGAATAGAATGAGCTTCTGATTGTCTCCAACACACTTCAAGTAGGAAAAGCACCTGTGTAGAAAGCAAAAATTATATGTAAATGAATAAAGTGACATAAACATATTGTGTTGAACATACATGTGAATCCAAGAATATATGAACAAGACAGAGAGTATAATCAAGGTCTAGTCATTTTTATACAAGTGGAAAGGTAAAGATAAATTAAAAAGCCATAATATCAAAGAACACCACTATGTGTATATATATCATAGAATCAGGGCCACACTACATACAGATATTAGAACACCTTATCCCGATTAAGTATGAAGAAAAAATATTGGGGGATTGAGCATGTTAAATACTCAGGGATTTTTAAACGTGTTCATGAAAAATAGCTCAAAAGAGGAAATGAATAAAATTTAACAAAGTTTATTGGTAAGTATAAAAAACACAAACACGAGAATAAATATGCAAATTGAGAAAAGGACCATTAACATTCATAAAAGACAAAACGGTCACAGCAAATGACAAACTAGCGTTCTACGTCACTCTACTAGTTTCGCTCAATGCGAGCTTCTTCAGGAGTTTGACAGTAAAAGTAGGTCATACTGAAAGATAAAATTTGCATATATGAGAAAACAATCGATATAGGAACAAGTCCATTGTGCACATGCACACATGATAGTGGACTTGATATATAATCAATCTCAACATAATTGGGTATAGTGTAATAATGTAAGAAAAAAGATACATAATAAAGATAATTGATAATCAAGACCCGAGCTGCAGAATATGACTCACCAGGAGACCACACAGTCGCACATGCATGTAAAGGTCATATAGATGCAATAAAATTCCCCAATTTAGACAGGACCGACTGCCGAAGAAAGAGAGAGCCATCCAATAACAATCCAAGCCATAGAGAGTAAAAGGACAATGGAACCTATAAATTAGGTAGGACAAACATCAATATCACTAAACAGTAAACACACTGGGTTTGATGTCTGACATGAAGTCAGAGACCGTCAATTAAACACGGAATAACAAAAAAAGGGATAAAACATACCAGCTAACATGGCAGATTTAGTATGTATAGTGCCAATCTGTTTGTTAAGGGATGCAGGGTTTCCAGGTTGAGTCAAAAGCAAACGATGCTGTTGTAGAGTAGAACAGCCCCAGTTATGGAGTTTGCTGCAAAGAGTAGGGGCGACTACCTATGCTGAAACCAATAAGGAAGGAAAAGTTTCATTAAGTACTGGTAATATTCATAGGGATAAACAGTGTTTGAAGCTTGGCGTTAAATCAAAATGTTAAATGGCACCTGTCTGGAGATACCATATATGAAGGGAGGCTAACCTAGAGTAGACCACATAGGAAAAAGTTGGCGCTGGTGTCAAAGACAATGTACAATGTGAAAACTAAAAATGGAGAAAATTAAAAGGGCACTGAGTGGAAAATTATAAAAGATAATTCTTGTAAGACTGTAAAAAGTCCTTTTTTAGTCTATCTTAATGCACCTGGAAGGCAGCCCAGTGAGAATATGAAGCGAATCCTGGAAGAACTGTGGGGAGAAGCACAAAAGCGCCACTCTAAGTGCAGTATAATCAATAAAATTTAATGTTTAAAAAAGGGGGGGAGCATATATATACTCACAAACATAACGTTAAAATGAGCATGTAGATAAAAATCAAAGTCTTATCTGTAAGAAGGCAGTGACGTGGGCCAGATGATCCTAGTGGGAGCCGATGTATGCCGGCACAGCACTTCCGCGGATGCAAAGGAAGGCAGAATGAGAGGAGTCCACAGCGAGCGGTGGATGGATGAATCTTGCTGCACACCGTGACTTAGGAACAACTTCTGGGTGGATAGTCACGGCCAGCTATCCACCCGGAAGTTGTTCCTAAGTCACGGTGTGCAGCAAGATTCATCCATCCACAGCTCGCTGTGGACTCCTCTCATTCTGCCTTCCTTTGCATCCGCGGAAGTGCTGTGCCGGCATACATCGGCTCCCACTAGGATCATCTGGCCCACGTAACTGCCTTCTTACAGATAAGACTTTGATTTTTATCTACATGCTCATTTTAACGTTATGTTTGTGAGTATATATATGCTCCCCCCCTTTTTTAAACATTAAATTTTATTGATTATACTGCACTTAGAGTGGCGCTTTTGTGCTTCTCCCCACAGTTTAACCTAGAGTAGAACTAGAGTGTTGAGCACCCAGAGGGTCCAAAGGCAGCCTCTCCCTATGGCGGGAGTGTGTCCTGACAATAGTGGCAGTAAAGAACCGCACTCTTATACTCACCATTCCCAGCGGCATCTGACGTCACCGCCGGGAAGTGGACGTGTGGTAACTCCGTGGTGCGCATGTACGGCAGCACAGATGAGAGGACAGCGTCCGATGCGAGAGCGGCGCACATCGCGTGTGTCATAGCGACAACACACGAGGGGCCGCATCATCCGGATCAGGCGCGGCCATCTTGGATAAGGGAAAGCTGCTCCAGATGACTAAGGCAGTGAGGGAAGAGACTGAGGGCAATACACTGAGATGCCAGAGTGGTAAAAAAAGTCTGTCCTAGAGGAAAAAAGGATGCAGAAGAAGGAAGAACCCCCTGCGCACAATGAGTGGGACGTTCTAACTACCTGGTGATTGACATTCCACCTGTAGAGGAGAGAGCGCCCCGGGCGTCCGTATGGCCGAGATTGTTAATTGGGACCATCACTCCAGCGTGGAGCCCTGAATGAAGGGGAACAGAGCCAAAGGAAAAGAATAAAATATAATGGGAGATGTGAAAACATTCTCAATGAGAGTAGTTATGATGTTTAAATAAATTTACAGTGTTCAAAGAACACAAAGATAATCAAATCTGGAATAAAAAATAAATAAAATATAAAATGAAAAAATGAATTGCAATAAAACATATTGACCTGAAACGCACATGAATAATAAAGTATAAAACTATGTAGGTAAATTCTTATTAAGAATTTGCTATATGAGTGTTGTCACTCATTCAAGGTAAACTGTACTGCAACTTTGCGGGTCTATGGGGAGAATTCCAAACAGGTCGGGTCATGATCATAAAACGAGATATACATACTGTACAGGTTAAACCATCGAATTCAAGTACAACAAATGCAATGGAGCAAATGATCTGCAAAAAAAAAACGTTTAGGTTAGAGAAAAGGTTTGAAGCTGAAGGCATCATTCAAGCCTGGAGATTTTAAAGCTGAAAGATTGTGGATCCACTTGGCCTCCCTTTGAAGGAGAACCTTGTCATAGTCCCCCCCCCCTGTCACCGGGGGGGGATATGCTCCAAGGCGGAGAAATGCATTTTGGATGCATCAAATGAATGATAAAGGCCCATGTGGCGACTGATGGGAGTCTCCATCTTTTTCTTATTAATAAGGGTAACATGATCACGAATCCTGTGATAGAAAGGTCTTTTAGTTTTCCCTATGTAGAAGGCCACAATGCCAATTGATTGACATGTCACAGAAAAGTTGCGTGCTCGGATAAGGGTCTGGTTTGGATTTTGAGGGGGACCCCCACGCCGTTTTTTCAGTGTAGGGTTCCCCTTCAAATCCAGACCAAACCCAAGGGCCTGGTATGCTCCTGGAGGGGGAACCCATGCCGTTCTTTTCTTTAAAAATTGGCGGGGAGTTCCCGCTCAGGATTCATACCAAACGCAGTGCCTGGTATTGGCGGGAATCCACGTCAATTATCTTTATTATGTATCTTTTTTCTTACATTATTACTAGGGATGAGCTTCGAGTTCGAGTCAAACTCATGTTCGACTCGAACATTGCCTGTTTGCCCGTTCGCCGAACAGCGAACAAATTGGGGTGTTCGCGGCAAATTCGAAAAATCTATGGGAGAAATCTAAAGTGTTAATTATAAAGGCTAATATGCAAGTTATTGTCCTAAAAAGTGTTTGGGGACCGGGGTCCTGCCCCAGGGGACATGTATCAATGCAAAAAGAAGTTTTAAAAACGGCCGTTTTTTCGGGAGCAGTGATTTTAATAATGCTTAAAATGAAAAAATAAAAGTGAAATATTCCTTTAAATTTCGTACCTGGGGGGTGTGTATGATATGCATGTGAAGTGGCGCATGTTTCCCGTGCTTAGAACTGTCCCTGCAAAAAATGACATTTTTGAAAGAAAAAAAGTCTTTTAAAACTGACTCGCGGCTATTAATGAATTGTCGGCTCCCGGCAATACATACAAAAGTCATTGATAAAAAAAAAAAAAAAAAGCGTGGGGGTTCCCCAGAATTCAATTACCAGGCCCTTCAGGTCTGGAATGGATATTAAGGGGAACTCCACCCCAAATTTAAAAAAAAATGGCGTGGAGTCCCCCTAAAAATCCATACCAGACCCCTTATCCGAGCACGCAACCTGGCCGGCCGCAGGGGAAAAGGGGGGGACAAGAGAGCGGCCCCCCCTCCCTCCTGAACCGTACCAAGCCACATGCCCTCAACATGGGGAGGATGTCCCCATGTTGATGGGGACAAGGGCCTCATCCCCACAACCCTTGCCCGGTGGTTGTGGGGGTCTGCGGGCGGGGGGCTTATCGGAATCTGGAAGACCCCTTTAACAAAGGGGACCCCCAGATCCCGGCCCCCCCATGTGAATTGGTAAGGGGTACGTTGTACCCCTACCATTTCACGAAGAAAGCGTAAAAAAATGTTTAAAAAAAACACACAAACACCTTGAAAAAGTCCTTTATTAAAAAAATAAATTAAAAAAAAACATTCCAGCGGTGAAATCCAGTGTCCCGCGGCGATCCCGATGTCCAGTGCTGTCCTTCATTGGTTGTGCCTGAGCGGACCTGATGGGGAACTCCCTCTCAGTATTTTAAATGTATAGACCCGCCCCTTCTAAAGTTCCCCATCAGGTCCGCTCCCTCGGTATGTCGGACCCGCCTATGTCATTGGCTTGAGCGGGGAACTTCCTTCACTGTGTAATTTAAATTTACATAGTGAAGGAAGTTCCCCGCTCAAGCCAATGACGTAGGCGGGTCTGACATACCGAGGGGGCGGACCTGATGGGGGACTGCTCTCACTTTGGTAATACATGTATAGACCCGCCCCTTCTCATGTTCCGCATCTGGTCCGCTGAGCGGACCTGATGGGGAACTTTAGAAGGGGCGGGTCTATACATTTAAAATACTGAGAGGGAGTTCCCCATCAGGTCCGCTCAGGCACAACCAATGAAGGACAGCGCTGGACATCGGGATCGCCGCGGGACACTGTATTTCACCGCTGGAATGTTTTTTTTTTTTTTTTAAATAAAGGACTTTTTCAAGGTGTTTGTGTGTTTTTTTAAACATTTTTTTACGCTTTCTTCGTGAAATGGTAGGGGTACAATGTACCCCTTACCAATTCACATAGGGGGGGCCGGGATCTGGGGGTCCCCTTTGTTAAAGGGGTCTTCCAGATTCCGATAAGCCCCCCGCCCGCAGACCCCCACAACCACCGGGCAAGGGTTGTGGGGATGAGGCCCTTGTCCCCATCAACATGGGGACATCCTCCCCATGTTGAGGGCATGTGGCCTGGTACGGTTCAGGAGGGAGGGGGGCCGCTCTCTCGTCCCCCCCTTTTCCCCTGCGGCCGGCCAGGTTGCGTGCTCGGATAAGGGGTCTGGTATGGATTTTTAGGGGGACTCCACGCCATTTTTTTTAAAATTTGGGGTGGAGTTCCCCTTAAAATCCATGCCAGACCTGAAGGGCCTGGAATGGATATTTGGGGGAACCCCACGTCAATTTTTTTTTAAATTTGCGGCAGGGTTCCCCTTAATATCCATTCCAGACCTGAAAGGCCTGGTAATTGAATTCTGGGGAACACCCACGCTTTTTTTTTTTTTTTATCAATGACTTTTGTATGTATTGCCGGGAGCCGACAATTCATTAATAGCCGCGAGTCAGTTTTAAATGCATTTTTTTCTTTCAAAAATGAAATTTTTTGCAGGGACAGTTCTAAGCATGGGAAACATGCGCCACTTCACATGCATATCATACACACCCCCCAGGTACGAAATTTAAAGGAATATTTCACTTTTATTTTTTCATTTTAAGCATTATTAAAATCACTGCTCCCAAAAAAACAGCCGTTTTTAAAACTTCTTTATGCATTGATACATGTCCCCTGGGGCAGGACCCGGGTCCCCAAACACTTTTTAGGACAATAACTTGCATATTAGCCTTTATAATTAACACTTTAGATTTCGAACGTTCGAGTCCATTGTATTTAATAGGGTTCTAAAGTTTACACAAACATTTTGTCTGTTCGCAGGTTCTGGTGCGAACCGAACAGGGGGGTGTTCGGCTCATCCCTGATTATTACACTATACCCAATTATGTTGAGATTGATTATATATTAAGTCCACTATCATGTGTGCATGTGCACAATGGACTTGTTCCTATATCGATTGTTTTCTCATATATGCAAATTTTATCTTTCAGTATGACCAAAGTTTACTGTCAAACTCCTGAAGAAGCTCGCATTGAGCGAAACGAGTAGAGTGACATGGAACGCTAGTTTGTCATTTGCTGTGACCGTTTTGTCTTCTATGAATGTTAATGGTCCTTTTCTCAATTTGCATATTTATTCTCGTGTTTGTGTTTTTTATACTTACCAATAAACTTTGTTAAATTTTATTCATTTCCTCTTTTGAGCTATTTTTCATGAACACCGTTTAAAAATTAAGTATTTAACATGCTCAATCCCCCAATATTTTTTCTTTTTGTGTATATATACACACCTGTGTTTAAAGAAAAAGGCTAATTAAGTGGAAAGACAACATGTGTGTATGTGTGATCAAAAAGATGTATATAATAATAAAAAAATATAAAAAAATGCTAGCATATAATGTTGTTGGTGTCAAATGAGTAAAACATGAAAACCTTTGTTTTAGTGTTATTAAATATACAAACCATACTGATATATATGCTGAGGTGCTTAAATTAAAGACATTTATAATAACTGTATATTGGACCAAAAAGTATAAATATATACTTAATAGTGAAAATATGAGTATATTTGTATAACCAAAAAATCCATATGTGTTATTCCAGTATATGTGTAAAGTGTATCCATATATGTAAACGTAAATGTAAGCATAAATGTGGATAAAGAAAATGCAAAACAAGTCCACCAAAAATGATCCATCTGGGATATTGGAGCCAGTGGATTTAAATATGGTCTGAAGCTGAATATACACATAAATTGAAAATGGACATAAATGGACATAAAAGTGAAAAATAAAGATAAAAATGGAGATAAACTGGAAAATAAGCAAACAAAAAATATCTATGTATATATATATATATATATATAGGTTGGCCAATGCATGTTCAAATGTATGCTAGTATGGTGGCGATTAAACATGCATGATGGTAGAAGGCATGTGTGTCCAAGAGGGGGCCGTGTTATAATGTCTAAGTTTGAATCCAGTATAAATCCAGATCTAAAAAACGTTATTGTCATGTTACTCTGGTTATTAAAATGACCATTTAAATATATATATATATATAAGTCACCGTGCTTTATTTAGCAATAAGACTAGAATGTGTCTTTGCAATATATCCATACAATGTGTATGTATAATTGGAATATATATGGTGACTGATATATTGGGAGCCGAACCCTATGACTCACTGATCTGAAAGGTGTTAGAAAAGCTATTTTAGCTGAAATGGTTTATCTCATGTGGTAATTACAATGATTAGCGAAAAAAGTCACAGAATCAAAAAACCAAAAGTATAAGGCTACTTTCACACTGAGGCGCTGGATGCGCTGGCGGTATAGCGGCGCTATTTTTAGCGCCGCTATACTGGTTTTTTTTGCCGCAATTTGCGGGCGCTAGCGGGGGTATTTTAACCCCCGCTAGCGGCCGAAAAAGGGTTAAAAACGCCCGCAATAACGCCTCTTTGAGGCGTTTTGCGGGCGTATTAGAGGCGCTACCCCATTGATTTCAATGGGCAGGGGCGCTATAGGAGCGCTATTTTTAGCGCTCCTATTGCGCCTCAAAGATGCGGCTTGCAGGAGTTTTTTGAGCCTCCTGCAAGCGCAACGCTCCAGTGTGAAAGCCCTCGGGCTTTCACATTGGATAGTATTGAGAGGCTTTTTTGGGGCGCATTGCAGGCGCTATTTAGAGCGCAATAGCGCCTGCAAAGCGCCTCAGTGTGAAAGGGGCCAAACAGAGAGATCCAATAGTGCTAAAAATAGTAAAAGTAACAAAATGCATGGCATGATTGCTAGGATATGACAGTCATACAAAAGTGTAGCTGACTTGCAACAACATCAGAGCCAAAGTCAAACACTAAACTAGAAAAAGGTTGCAGGATTGCAAAAATTGCAGATCATGGAGATTTGTAGGAGATATGAACAATGGCAGAAAGGTGTAAAAAAAAAAAATGCAAAACTGCAAGATGTAAAAATTGCATAAAGTACAAAGATTTGCATCAGATTGTACAAAAATCTATTTCATGTTGCCAGAATGCACAAAGGACGCAGAAACGACTGCAGAGCATGCAGAAAGGCAAAAATTTTGTAAATGATAAAAAAATGCACAAAAGATGCACAAAAAATGCATAAATCCCCAAAAAAAACAAAAAATGCAAAATTGCAAGATGTGAAAATTGCATAAAGTACAAAGATGTGCATGAGATTGTACAAAAATCTATTTCATGTTGCCAGAATGCACAAAGGACGTAGAAACTACTGCAGAGCATGCAGAAAGGCAAAAATATTGTAAATGATAAAAAATGCACAAAACTTAAAGAAGAGCTTCATTAAAATAGTTACTTACTTAGAAACCAGCAACTGAAACAGTAAACACTTTAATTAGGAGTATGTAGCAGTTTCTGGTGCAACAGTTAGCACTTTATTATGTACAACACAATGCAGTGCAGTTGTCAGCAGCATGTGTCATAGTGCATTTTTTATTGCTGGTCAGCAGGAGGAAAAGATGGCTGGTGTTTGCGGTCTTTGAAAGAAGAAAATGGCCAGTGTCAATGGTCAGCAGGGGCGGATCCAGGGGGGCAACAGGGCAATTGCCCCCCCCCCCCCGGAGACCATCTGTCACACTCACTTGCTGCTCTGTTTTTTTTTTTTTTTGTGCCTGATCTCCCGGACTTTGGGGACCCAGTACCGGCCGGCCATAGGTCCCTGGGAGACCTATGGCCGGGGAGAACCGATTTTTCAAAGCCGGGTACTCCTTCCATAGACTCCCATGTTAAACATCAGTCTAGTCATGGGCACAGTGAAGCATGGGCACAGTGAGGTATGGGCACAGTGAGGCAAAGTGAGGCACAGTGAGGCATGCAGATGGACACCCTAGGCTTATACTCGAGTCAATAATTTTCCCAGTTTTTTGGGGTAAAATTAGGTGCCTCGGCTTATATTCGGGTCGGCTTATACTCGAGTATATACAGTACTTGTTCTGCGGCTGCCGCTGCCTCTCTGAGTCTCTCTCTCTCGGTTTCTCACATCAGCCGATCAGCGGTGCCGAGAGAGAGACTCGTCTAATGTAGTTACGCAGCGCACTGGCACGATACCAGGAGCGGAGGAGGAGGTGGGTGGAGCCTCTTCCCTGCACTCGTTGCTAACGCCTGGGCCGCTTGGCGTCTAGCAATGAGTGACGTCAGTGAGTCACGTCGGGTCGCTCTGCGGGCAGGTGCGATAGCGTGCGGCTCCACAGATGGGTAAGAAAGCGGGCGGCTCTGCTTGCGGCACGGTTTGTGGGCGGGCGGCGCGGTTCGTGGGCAGACCGTGCTGCTCAGTGTGTTGGCAGCGCAGGTGAGAGTGAGAGAGCAGGCTCAGTGTCACGCTCAGGGCTCAGGGCTCCCACTAATTGCAGGCGACGGTGGCAAGTGACACACTCGGGGCTCCCACTGATTCTGCATTGAACTATTACATTTTCTATTACAATGTAATAATAGAAATAATGCGCTTCAATCATCCTGACACCATAACAACCATGGTGCCGGGATGATTGAAGCGCCGACACCAGCCATTTCCCCGATAAATTTCCCACAAAAAAAACATATTTTTTGGCAGTGCCCCTCCCGAGAAAAGACTCTGGATCCGCCCCAAATTCCATTAGCATTGATGGTCAGACGAAGCAAAAATCTCTGCCATCAGTAGTCACAGGGAGTTAAACCTTCCTAGTGTTGGTGGCAAATTGGAATGTAAATGCCACAGTGGGAGAAAAGAGGGTGCACTGATGCTTATTGGGGGGAAGGGGCATGGTGGTCAGTGGGAGAAAATGGGGATTTAGTATTCTACAGGGGTAAAGGAGGGACACTGGTATTCTGTGGAGGGAGAGGGGCACTGGTGTTATATGAGGGAAGAGGAGGGGCACTGGTACTCTGTGGGGTAGGATGGGGTACTGATGCTCTGTGGAGCAAGAGGGGGAACTGGTGCTTGGTGAGGTTAGAGTGGGCGATGTTTGTGTCTATGGAGTTTATTGATTTTCAGTAGACATGGGCTGAACGACCCCCAATTTGGTTTGCGGCAGAACTTTCGAACATTGCAAAATTTCGGAACCAAATAAACTCCATTAGGTCTATGGGACCTGAACTAAAAAAATCAAAAGTGTTTCTCCCACTGACCACCATGCCCCCTTCCCCCCAAAAGTGATTGGAGCAGCTGGGTCAGACAAAGAGCTCAGTGTGCCCTCTCGATTAGCAATAGTAAGAACCTTAAACTATACTAACCTTGGATCCAGTGCTGTGGTGTCCCGGAGACATCACATATTTTTTTTTTCACATTAAAATTTCAATTTTCGATTAGTAGCACAATGCAGCCTATTTATTCATCTTGAATTTGATGTACATAGCCCAAGCTGACTCAGAGTAGTCACTCAGTACTTAGTGACACTCTGTACTGTTCCCCTTCTCTCCCCCAGCTGCTACACTAAAAGGTTATGTAGGGAAGTAAGGGGAAGGGTGGAGGAGTCAAACCAGTACAGAGAATAATTACACTCTACCAGAAGAGGAGTGGGCTCGTCCTGCAATAGTAAACATTTGTCAACATTTTTAGCACATTTGAAGGTACATTGCAAGTGAATAAAAATGATTTATGGAAAGAAAAAACACTGCAACTCAGCATTTAATATACTTGATTTTCTGTGTGTAGTGGACCCCCCAAAACTGGGGTTGCTATGCCTAAATTTAGGGGCTAGCCTGAGCAAATAGTTAGGCTCCGGCTGTTGGAATTCTTTTAATTGGCCTCTGCTCTGTTGTGATGTTGCCTGGCAGTACAGTTCCCTGTGACCTGTAGGTGGCTCTGTCGCCCAGGTCTCAGGTCGAACCACAGGTGGTATTGCAGTGCTATTGGGTGTCCTCTCTCGGCAGCCATGCAGTGGGCGTGGTCTACCCGCTGTGCATGCTGGGAGAGGGTACATAAGGGGCAGACGCCATGGTTTAGGGAGCAGTTCGCGCCCTTTGGCCCTCCAGGCCAGGGGTGCGTGTGTGTGTTCAGTCCCGGTCACCTTTAGCCCGAGGCTGCATCGTTCCAGGTAGGCTCAGCACCTTTAGCTGAGGCCTACGCCAAACAGCGGAATCCCAGGGTACCCATGGGAGGGTGACCCGCTCTGAAGGATTTGACAAAGGAGAAGGAACCATGGGAGGACCTATCCAGGGGATCGGTGAAGGAAGTCACTGTCTCGGTTACCTGTCAGAGGGAAGGATTCCACAATCCGCCACAAGCCTTGTAACGTGCCCCATTGGCACCTAAGGTCTCAAGTGTTACAAGTGCTGGGAAGTTCAGGACTTAGAGGTTCATATCCTGATCGTATCTTTAGGAAAAGAACTTAAAGTGAATGTTTGTGCTTCACACCGGCTGCTAGGACCGTGAGAGGGGACTATCCAGGTGAGCAAAACCCACTCAGGCTTGAGTGGCGACGAGGGTAATTAAGTGTCGCGTGCCTGAACCTGCCTCCCTGTTCAACTTTCTCTATCTCCAACCTTTCCTGTCAAGTTGCAAGCAAGGAAAATCAACTCTTTTATTGGGTTTAATACTGTCTGGACAATGGCCTTCTTCAAAGAGAGAGATAATAGACTTTTCCCTACACTCTAGGGACGAGAACCAACGGAAAGAGGTAACTCGCTGCAGGACCCAAAACTATTAACACCGCTCACCTTCTACAAGATGGAAGATACTGGGCATGTGGCATGATGTGTCCCACTCTGCAAGTGGAGGTAAGCAGGGTAGAGAAGGATCTGTGTGCTACATGTGATTTTACCGGCAGTTTTTATGTTTGTTACAAGATCTCTTTAACTGAAATTTTGGGGCAACATTGTCAGAGGAGCCAGGCATTTACTTCAGGACAGTGAAAGGGTTGTACAAGCAGAATGCAACTTTAGCTAAACACTTTACTATGTTAAAAAACAGTTTTGTGGGTGTGGCACTAAAGTGGATGTGGGTTAGGCATTTCCTGTTATTTCTCTATTGCCTGCTAAGAGAACCAACCTGTGGTGTGCATATTATTAATAATATTTTTATTATTATCATACAGGATTTATATAACATATTCTGCAATTACTGTTGGGTTTTGTCAGTGTCAGAGGCGTTACTAGAACCTTCAGGGCTCCAGAGCAAGAAATCATAAAGAGCCCTCCTGACCGGGGCCCCCCCCCCCCACGATGGCGAAACACCAGGGCCTGTATGCAAGTGCAACCTTTGTGACCCTGGTTAGTTTTACCACTGGTGTGAGTGGTTTTATTTATTTATTTTATTTGTTTATTAGATTTGACCATTTAATTTTCTAAATTTCTAAACAGACCTCGGATGTTTCACCTCAATCTCCATCTCTGCAGTCTCAGCTGCACAGAATGAATGGACAGGAATAGCTCGGAACAGAGGCTTCCTGTTCATTTAAAGCATAGTAAACACAGTTTATTATGCCTCAGTTATGAATGAACAGAGTCAGTGATCAGTACAGATCACTGACTCTAATCATTAAAGTGGAGTTCCACCCAAAAATTGAACTTCCGCTCCCCCCCTCCAGTGTCACATTTGGCCTCTTTCAGGGGGGAGCAGATACCTGTCTAATACAGGTATTTGCTCCCACTTCCGGCGATAGATCACCGCAGATTGAACTACGCAATGTCCGACCCCTTCTCCGTCCCACCTGCTGTCTTCTGGGAGACACACAGGTCCCAGAAGACAGCAGGGACCAGTGAGGATGCGCAGTGCGACTCGCGCATGTGCAGTAGGGAGCCAGACTGTGAAGCCGCAAGACTTACTGAAGATTCCGGCGCCTGCACCTGGGAGCTGAAGGCCAGATCGGCTTCAGGTGAGGACATCGCGGGAGCCCTGGACAGGTAAGTGTCCTAATAATAAAAGTCGGCAGCTGCAGTATTTGTAGCTGCTGACTTGAATTTTAATTTTTTGGGGGCGGAACTCCACTTTAAGACAAGGAAGGGTCAGTGAATCACACATTTACCGGCCCCTTGCTCCATTCTGACAGATCCCCTGCAGCAGCTGGAGGGAGTGGAGAGGGGGAATCCAGCAGTGCTGCGGGAGATGAGGGAGCCAGGGGAGTACACAGGGGCCTGGGGGCAGCAGGAGGTACATAGGAGGGGCGTCGGGGTGGCATGTAGAGGAACCGATCACCTTCATTTTGGAGGGGATTGGTTGCTTTATATTCCACCCCCACTGTCCACTCCATTCTGGAACAAATTCCCTCCACTTCCCTAATCATCTCCAGCACAAACTCTCCTAACCCCCCAAATCCCCCTTCCCAGTGCAACACCCCTCCATCCCAGTAC
Source organism: Rana muscosa (assembly GCA_029206835.1). Classification (NCBI taxonomy): domain Eukaryota; kingdom Metazoa; phylum Chordata; class Amphibia; order Anura; family Ranidae; genus Rana; species Rana muscosa. Next base: position 723,623,684 of record CM055118.1, on the reverse strand, counting down.
TAATCCCCCTTTTCCCACCAATGCTCCAGAGTAGGCACCCAGGGCACTTGTCCCACATCTGTTACAGGATACTAGGGGTCCCAGATGCTGCAATTGACCCCATGAGGCAGGTGGAATCTCTTTGATTGAGGGGGTGGGTAAGAGGATATGTGCTGGGGGTGCTTTGGGAGGGGACAGGACTTGTGCTAAAAGTTGCAGTATCTCCTCTCCCAAAGCAACCCCTAGCACATATTCTCTTACCACCCACCTATCACTCCTCCAGATGTATTTTCATAATTCCCCCCCCCCTTTCCCAGTTACTATTGTTCCCCTATTCTGAATACAGAAAAATAGACAAACCTCAGCAGCGTGGCCCTTCCTGTTCTATACTCCTCCCCCCGCCGGCTCCTCCTGTCTGTGTACAGGAGAACATCGGAGCAAAGAGGGAGGAGATGGCTTCAGCAAGGTGTGGATTGTGCAGGCAGTTGGCGGGAAAACATGCTGGCGACCACAGAGGGGACGATCGCCGTGTGTTGGACACCGGGCACCCTGCAAGAAATGCGGGGCAGGTGTCCTGAGTTCCCGCACTGGCGTGCCCCGTTAGTCAGGGAACCAGTGCTCAGTGCCGGAGCTTGCTCCCCAGCACTGGGCTCTGTGAATAAGCACAGTGTCTAATCCGCATCATCATAAATCATTGGATGCGTCCTGGTGACAAAATTGCTCTGTTTCCTTCCCCGAAACCGGAAGCAAGCTGGCAATGTTTATGTACGTCGTTGTTGAGCCTGCAGCTGCTGTTCAGTCACAGTAAATCTACTGTGAAGATTTTAGTAATTTTTTGTTGGTCTGTAATTGACATGTATTGTATTTCTGCCTATCACTAGCTTCTTGTTTTTGTGCGCATATACTGTATTTAGCCACAGGCTGCTTTCACACTGCTCCTTTGCCAAAGTGCAGTTAAAATGCATACAGTATGTGTTTTTGCCACATTTTTGCCACGTTTCTGCTGTGTTTTCTGCTTGCCTGACATCAGCCTGCACCTATGAATAAAAGATGTGACTCAAAAAACATACCACATAATGCAACCGCGGGTGCTTCTTTTGTGTGTTTTTGATTTTCTTTTGATGAGTTTTCTTTGCATTTCAATGGGGAGGTGCATTTTTGGTGCGGTTTTTAACACGCACCAAACATGCACCAAAAATGCAGCATGCAGGACTTTTAAAAACGCAACTGACCCATAACTGACTGGTATGAATGAAGAATTCCATAGGATTTATTGGTCATGCATTTTATTTCTGCTTTTTGTAATTCAAAAACATAAGAAAAATTGATCAGTGTGAAAGCAGCCTGTCACGTACCTGGTGGAGATCGAACTGGAGAGGTGGCTTCTCTTGCACCTCTTGTCCAACACCCCTGATTGTGATGACAGGATGTGTGAGGGCACAGAGTGGCATGAGGGCCGTTATAGCAGGTACCACCAGGTGGGGTTTGCAGGAAGCAGATGACTGTAGATCACCAGGCAGGAACCAAGGACTGGAACACCGTCACACTTGATTGGCAGACAGGAGTGTAGCCAGGACACAAGCCAAAAGATAATCAACAGTCGGGCAGCGAGGTAAAGGAACATCAAGCCGGGATCGGTACACAGCCGGGCAGTGAGGTAAAGGAATGCAAAACAGGAGCAGAGTCAAAATACAAGCTAAGATCACAGCAGACAGGCAGTAATCCAAGGACATGTCAGGGGCAAATCGAGTCGTACACAGGTATATCAGGTCAAGGCTCAGGTAAAGCAGGGATTAGCTGAAGACCACTCAGCAATCCATCCATGTCAGAGTCCAGCGTTCCATAAACATTCTTGAATTCACCAGGCCACCTTCATTTATTGCTCCATGGTCCAGTTCTGATGCTCATGTGTGCATTCTAGGCACTTTTAGCTATGAACACAAGTCAGAATGGGCACTGGTCTGCAGCTACACAGCCCCATACACAACAAACTGCATCTGACACCTTTCCATCAGAACCAGCATTAACATTTTCAGCAATTTGAGCTACAGTAGCTCTTCTATTGGATAGAAAGATATACTTCAAAGGGCAAATTGGGTGCTTGGGTGTTAACTATTGCCGAAGCCATAAAACTGTACCGGTATTGTACCGGAATCCAGATTCAGACACTCCATTGCTGGGGACACCAGTGCACACTGTCCTCCCACTACCAGTCTGTGCCGCATCACTTACGGTGACTCGACAGCAGCTGGAATCCAGACTCAGCCACTCCATTGCTGGGGGACACCAGTGCACACTGTCCTCTCACTACCAGGGCTGGGATCTGAGCCTTTCTACCGCATTCTCCACACCGCCACAGAGCACCCTGGATATGGAGAGTCATGCATAGAGTAAATTGTTCATCAGTTTTTTTCAATAAAGTGACTTGAGATAACACTACATACCTGCTTATTGCCTGCCACAAGTTTGTTGTCTATGCTGAGTCACCAATAATATAATCATTCATCATGGAGTTTTAAACTTGGGAGTTTTATACTTATTATCCTGCCTTCTATTGGATCGGACTACACAGTACAGCCTTTGGTCCCCACGTGCATCAATGAGCCTTGGCTGCCTTGGCTGCCCATGACCCTGACGCTTGATCAACGTTTTTTCTTTCTTGGACCACTTTTGGTAGGTCCCGACAACTGCAGACTGGGAACATCCCACAAGAGCTACAGTTTTGGAGTTGCTCTGACCCAGTTGTCTATTCATTACAATTTGGCTCTTGTCAAAGTTGTAAAAATCCTTACGATTGCCAATTTTTGGGTTTTGCTTTCAGTACATTAATTTCAGGGACAACATGTTCTTTTGCTGCCTAATATATCCCACCCACTTTCAGATGCCATTGTAACACTATAATCAATATTATTCACTTTACCTGACAGTGGTCATAATGTTATAGCTGATCTGTGTATGTTACAGTATGTGGATTTTAGTTTATGATGGGGAGAGGGGACAAGTCTCTTTTGTACAAAACTATGAACTTAAAATAGAACATCAAAAAAGTGTAGTAAACATTTTTTAAAGTCCCAAATTGCAAGAAAGATTTTGACAGAAATACTGTATCAATCTTCTTGACCATATATTCAGGAAAATGGCGGCGCGCATTAGCTTTGTTATGATCTTCAACAAAATAGTGGAATAGCCATTTCCGGTTAGACGCAATATATACCTTGCCCCAACAACAAATCAGGTTCCCCTGAAGAAGTCACGAGGTACGCGACGTAATGCCGTAGGGAAGAGTCGAGGTGCCGCAGATTGGAAGCAGCGGGGAGGCTAAGTAAGATGGCGCTCACAACACCGTGATTTATCCTTACTGCCCATTTTATTACATTGTGATGTAAGAGTCCAATCTTGCTTTAATAAAGTCTTTTTTATATACAAACCTACTACACCATTAGAGGCTTCTTTCTCTCCTTGCCCTCCGCTCCTGGCTGAGTCCCCCTCCTCCCCCCTCCTTTCCCCTCAGGATAGCTGACACCCTGGAGACCAGCGTGAGTGGTAGTGGATACTAGCCAGCAATATCTACAGTGGAGAAGGAATATAGGAGAGATGAGAATATCCTAAATGCCAGATAATTCAGTATAGAGGTGAAAGTTCTGGGAGACTGGTGTAGGATTCCCACCATGGTTCAATATTCCAATTGTAACTAGATTACGGATGAAAACAACACTGCTATTGAGATATCTGATCCAAAAGAGGATTGAGCACTCATTTGAAATACCTGACTTGGGACTTTAAAGAAATATTTCATATCATCGTTCAACATACCAATTGCACTTTGAACTTTTTTGCGTTATTTGCACATGTTGAACTTTTGCACTATTTGCACGATTGATTTTTGCTGACACTGTGTCTCACTATATTGCTATTTTGGTTTTTCATGGACCTAGTCAGTCCTTGACGCATTCAGGACTATTGCACTTTATTTAGTCTTTTGTACTTTATTTGGAATTATTTAAATGTGTCACTGTTCATATTGTTGTATTAATCTTTAGCGCGAGATCACTATTATTATTTATTTACTACATGTGTAAGGTGAACACTGACAGTTTTTGCAGCTATTGAACAATGAACCTCAGTTACATCCACATTTTACTCTTGAGTAGCGCGAAAGACACACCTATAAATCTTCTTAACCATTTTACCTCTGGAAGGTTTTACCCCCTTCATGACTAGAGCATTTTTTGCTATTCAGTACTGTGCTACTTTAACTTGCAATTGCACGGTCATGCAACACTATACGCAAATGAAATTTATATCATTTTTTCTCACACAAAAAGAGCTTTCTTTTGGTGGTATTTCATCTCCGTTTGTTTTTTTGGGGTTTTTTTGTGATATAAACGAAAAAAGACCGGAATTTTAGAAAAAAAAAATATATATATATATATATATATATATATATATATATATATATATATATATATATATTTTCTACTTTCTTTTTATAAAACATATCCAATAAAATGAAATGTCTTAATACATTTAGGCCAAAATGTATTCTGCTACATGTTTTTGGTAAAAAAAACAAAACAATAAGTCTATATTAATTGGTTTGCATTAAAGTTATGGCATGGTATATATTTGAAAATTGATCAAGCCTGATGTACTGACAGCCTATTTAATTTCTCGAGGCCTTTAAAATGTCGGAACAGTACAAGTACCCCCAAATTACCCTTTTTGGAAAGTAGACAGTCCAAGGTATTATGTAAGAGGCATGGCGAGTTTTTTGAAGTTGTGATTTTTTGAAGAAATTAAATTTTTCTTTTTTACATGCTGTCAGTGTAGTACAGTGTCATCATATGACTGGTACAGCGGTGATCAGGGATACTGACTGGTGACACTATGGCGATGATCAGGGTTTTTTTTTTTTACACTGTGATTGCTGTTACAGTGATGAACACTGTAACAGCAATCATTTGAGCTGTCGTAAATGGGTTTCCTTTCATGAGAGCTTGCTTTCTGTTGACATGCTATGATTATCTACAGCTAGTCACATGTTACCCGGAACCATAATCTCATACCTCCCAACTTTGTAAAGTCCCTTCGCGGGACATTCTGACCAGAGTTGTTGAGCAGGGGGGGGGGACATTGCCCAAAAAAAACGTGATTTGCCACAGAAGTTGTTGAGCGGGGGGGGGGGAGGTGATGGTTGCCGCCGGAACATTTAAAAAAAAAAGGACTTGCAAAAAAAAAAAAAAAATTGTTGAGCGGGGGGGGGGGGGGGGTGTTTGGGGCGCGGCGGGGGGCCGCCGATCGGGGGGGGGCATACTAGTGCGCCGATCGCACGGGGGGTCTTACCTGCTGCTGCTGCTCCTCTTCTTCTGTTCATGTTTCCTGCTGTGTGGGAAACATGATAGTCTCGCGGGAGTGCGGGAAGGAGGAGCCTCTGCGGGTAAAACCCGCACAATCCGTGCCAGTTGGGAGGTATGATAATCTGCTGTGTCTGGTGGACACAGCAGTTACGGAAGCAGCGCATTCATGTGTGAAGGAATGTATTCATTTGATGCTGAACTTGCCAGTGCTGGGTCTTAAGGTGGTTAAGCACAGTGAAACATCTTCTTCATAATTGTAAAAAAACTTCCAATAGTGTGCATTACAGCACTTTCAAATCAAGGCCTTATTTGTTCTTCACCTGACACATGTGAATAATGTCCACCAATGACTGAAATGTCATATGCCCTTTTATATTCTTCTTATTCGAAACAGGCAACAGCACTTTTTGCTAGTTAGAGCTCTCCTAATTTACAATTTTTCAATCCTGGCAGCATGAAATCCTCTATGATGAACTCTTTGTACCAACTCCTTCATGAGCATACCAGTCATGTCATCTGAAAATTAAACAAAATCACACATAGGGGCTGATTTACGAAACGTTTGCGCCATGAGTATTGGCGCATCTGCGTGCGCAATGGCTGTTTTGGTATTTACAAAACATTAGCACCTGTAGCGCAGCCCTATTTGCCATTTACTATAGTGTTGTCGGCGGACGGAAGGAGGCGCTCAGTGCGCTACTATGGACCTGGCGCACGGCATGTTAAACACTAAATATAAAGAAGCTGGAAGTGGCAATATAATGGGGGTGACATGGGGTGATGTGAGGAAGTGTAGGGACACCTGCCCAAATAACAAACATGCCCAAAATAGTGTGAGAAAGTAACTTTTTCAAAACCAGCCCGCTGCGCCGGAAAGTACGATTCGAGCTGCGGGAGGTTTTTTTGAGCTCAGCGCGGGAATTTTAATGGTTCAAACGCGCCAAGACACTGCGCCGGCAAAATCTTAGTAAATGTCAAGTCACGTAAACTAATTTGCATAAGTTGAACAGGCGCAGCTCTGAACTTTCCATTGCGCCTGCAAAATGACATTTCTAAAGGAAAAAAAAGGCATTTAAAAGCACCCGCAGCTGTAATGAATTGTCGGCTCCCTGCAATATAGAGAAAAGTCATTGAAAGTCTTTGCTAACCACAAAAAAAAAGCGTGGGGGTCCCCCAAATTCCATTACCAGGCCCTTGAGGTCTGGAATGGATATTAAGGGGAACCCCGCTGCAAATTTTTTTTAAAAAATGGCGTGGGGTTCCCCCCAAATATCCATACCAGGCCCTTCAGATCTGGTGTGGATTTTAAGGGGAACTCCACCCCAAATTTTAAAAAAAAAATGGCGTGGAGTCCCCGCAAGAATCCACACCAGACCCTTTATCCGAGCACATAACCTGGCCGGCCGCAGGGGAAGAGGGGGGACGAGAGAGCGCCCCCCCTCCCTCCTGAACCGTACCAGGCCACATGCCCTCAACATGGGGAGGATGTCCCCATGTTGATGGGGACAAGGGCCTCATCCCCACAACCCTTGCCCAGTGGTTGTGGGGGTCTGCGGGCGGGGGGTTTATCAGAATCTGGAAGACCCCTTTAACAAAGGGAACCCCCAGATCCCGGCCCCCCCCATGTGAAATGGTAATGGGGTACAAATGTACCCCTACCATTTCACAAAGAAAGTGTCAAAATGTAAAAAATGACAAGAGCCGGTTTTTGAAAATTCCTTTATTAATGTATTTTCCTTTCTTCCATCTTCTTCCATCTTCTTCTTCCATCTTCTTCTTTTCTCCATTCGGGTTTCTTCCTCTTCATCTTTATCTTCCTTCTTCCTTCGGTCTTCTCGTCCGGCATCTTGCTCCGGCGTCTTCCCTTCTTTCTTCTGCAGCCGCTCCGTTTGACTTGGAGGTTCCCGCTGTGCGACGCTTTAGTTCTCCACTTGGTCCGCTGCCACCCGGTGGCTCCGCCCCCCTCTGACACCACGGGGAAAGTCCCCGTGAAATCCATGTGCATCAGAGGGGGCGGGGTCAACGGGTGTAAGAGGACCCAGAGGGGAACTGAAGAACTGAAGCGTCGCACAGCGGGAACCTCCAATTCAAACGGAGCGGCCGGAGAAGAAAGAAGAAGGGAAGACGCCGGAGCAAGATGCGGACGAGAAGACCGAAGGAAGATGGAGATGAAGATGAAGATAAAGAGGAAGATGAAGATGGAGGAAGAAACCCGAATGGAGAAAAGAAGAAGATGGAAGAAGAAGATGGAAGAAGATGGAAGAAGGAGATGGAAGAAGAAGATGGAAGAAAGGAAAAGACATTAATAAAGGAATTGTCAAAAACCGGCTCTTGTCATTTTTTAAATTTTTTACACTTTCTTTGTAAAATGGTAGGGGTACATTTGTACCCCATTACCATTTCATATAGGGGGGGCGGGATCTGGGGGTCCCCTTTGTTAAAGGGGTCTTCCAGATTCCGATAAGCCCCCTGCCCGCAGACCCCCACAACCACCGGGCAAGGGTTGTGGGGATGAGGCCCTTGTCCCCATCAACATGGGGACATCCTCCCCATGTTGAGGGCATGTGGCCTGGTACGGTTCAGGAGGGAGGGGGGGAGCTCTCTCGTCCCCCCCCCCTTTGCCCCTGGGGACGGCCAGGTTATGTGCTCTGATAAGGGTCTGGTGTGGATTTTTGGGGGGACTCCACGCCATTTTTTTTTTACATTTGGGGTGGAGTTCCCCTTAAAATCCATGCCAGATCTGAAGGGCCTGGTATGGATATTTGGGGGGAACCCCACGTCATTTTAAAAAAAAATTGCAGCGGGGTTCCCCTTAATATCCATTCCAGACCTGAAGGGCCTGGTAATGGAATTTGGGGGACCCCCACGCTTTTGTTTTTTGTGTAATCAAAGACTTTCAATGACCTTTATCTGTATTGACGGGAACCAGCAATTCATTACAGCCGCAAGGACTTTTAAATGACTATTATTTTACTTTAGAAATGTCATTTTGCTCTCCAACTGTTATAAACATGGAAAACATGTGCTACTTTACAGGCATACTATAGACACCCCCCGGGTATGATATTTAGGGCCAGTTCACACCGGATGCAGTGCAGTGCGTTTTTTTGATGCATGAAAAATGCAAAGAAAGTTGATCACATTAATGCCAATGGCATAGTTCACACCACTGCAGTCCGTTCCAGTGCGTTTCAGAAAGCAAAAAAAAAATTGGTCATGCTGCATTTTTTAGGTACAAAACTGTACTGGACCCCAGTAAAAAACATCAAAAACGCAACGGAACGTACCAAAAATGCACTGGAATGCACCGGAACGCACCTAAATGCACCAAAGACGCACTGCAACACACTTGTCCTAAGTGAAAAGAGGGGGAAAAAAACACTGGACTGCATCAAAAACGCATCAAAAATGCACTGGAATGTGTCAAAAACGCGCATGCAGAAAAGCACCTGGAACACACCCAGACTGCGTTTCTATAGTGTGAACTAGGGCCAGTTCACACCATAGAAACGCAATCCGGATGCGTTCCAGGTGCTTTTCTGCATGCACGTTTTTCATGCGTTCCAGTGCATTTTTGGTACGTTTTTGATGCAGTCCAGTGCTTTTTTTCACCCCTCTTTTTTATTAACCATAGATAAGGACAAGTGTGTTCCAGTGCGTTTTTGATGCATTGAGGTGTGTTCCGGTGCGTTCCAGTGCATTTATGATGCGTTTTGCTGCGTTCCATACAGTCCAGTGCAGGTAAAATGCAGCATGTTCTACTTTTTTGGTGGAACTGGAACACACTGGAACAAACACTGCCATTTAGAACCATATAACCAACTTTCCATGCATTTTGGATGCTTAAAAAACGCAATGAACTGCATGTGGTGTGAAATGGCCCTTAAGCAATTTGGCATATTCAAAGGCACTTCTCCTTGTTTTGTTTTTGTTGTTTTCCAAATTGGTGACATTGATATATGTCCCTTAGGGTGGGACCTGGGCCCCCATTTTAAGGCCAATAACTAGAAGATAAGCCAGCCAAGTGGGGACTAGCAAAATTAACAAGTCAGTTCCCATAGACTGCAATGGTATTTGTTGGTGGGGGGGGGAGGGTTGATTGTCCCATCTCTAATTTTGTAGCATGCTGGATGATGTGCTTCATTTTGGACGGGGGGGGGCGTTATTTTTTGCTAGCTGCATTGGTGTTGTTCTGCACATGCCCAGCCAGTTAGTTTTTTTTTGCGTGCTTTTTGTGTGTGAACAGCACCTGGATATTTCTGGGCATGCTCACTCAGAGAGTGTTTTTATGGGTTAGTAATTGAAGGACATCCTTAACAGGTGTAGCCACTTTGAATTTCAGTCTCTACATTGAGTGAACTTGCATTTTGGGTGTTTCATGGACTGTGCATGTGTTTTCAATTGCCTCATTAGCACACAAACATATGTTATATAAAGCTCAGAGGGAACATTTGTTCGCTTGCCCTGAGAAGAGGCAAGTGTGTGCGTGCGTGCGTGCGTGCGTGCGTGCGTGCGTGCGTGCGTGCGTGGGGGGTAAAATGTACATGTTGGTGTCCTTATCGAGTTTGTAACACATGTATTTTATTTGTTATGTCTTTGCAAAACAGGTGATTGGTTAACTTTTGTGGATTGGATTTTTTTGTGTGGGGCAAATGTTCCCCTGAAATAATTCTGATGTTGTTAATGTGTGTTGTTTGTTCACTTTGATTTAATTGTCTGTGCTGCATTTTATTTTTGGCCAAAAATTTCTCAAGATGTTGAGTCTGTAACTGTTTCAAATTGACCATGTTTTTTATTTTGCCTTCCCTTTTGTTTTGTTGACCAATAAAATTTGATGCCAAGTTTTGATGTTTGTTTTGTGTTTTCTTTGCAACAAATGTGACAGCTGATTGGCATGTCAAAACAAAACAGGTGTGATTTGTCTAATCTGGTGCCTTCATGCTAGCATATGCATGTATTGTGTGTTGCCATGGAGCATCACCAGGAAATGAAATACAGAGCGGTAAGTATTCAATTTTCCTTTTTTACTGCAGTGGTTTTCAGCCTCAGTCCTCAAGTACCCCCAACAGGACATGTTTTGTGAATTTATCTTATCGAGAATTGCTGTCCAAAATTCAAAACCATTGACTGTGATTTAAAGCAAATGAGCAAGATGAAGGAAAACCTGCAAACATGGCCTGTTGGGGGTACTTGAGAAGCACTGATTTAGAGCACTGCACTTAAAAATAGCTCAAGGCAATACAATTCTAATTGTGGGCATTTTGAGGGAAATAAAGTAAGTGTTAGAACCCCTGCGTGTGTGTTTTTTTTTTTTTTTTTTAAGTTTGGGCTTTGTCTCCTTTTTCTTAAAATTGGCTTCACTTCCTGTCACACAGCTAAACAGGAAGTGAAGGTAAAACCCTACCAATGTCTTTTCTTGGGGACACACAGATCAATCTAACTAGTGTCCCCATTAAGCAAATTGCACTCTAGCACTTTGTTGTGTACACCCCAAATCATTGTATAGTTTGGGGTTTAGTAAAGACAAATCCACTCTGCAGTAAAAGTGTAGCTGCTGAAAATCTGAGGGAAAGTACTGGTGATTGGATGTTACAATCATGTAAAAGCAAAGATGGTGTATTTTTATTTTTGCTTGCATGTCCCCCTCAGATATACAGCAAGTGCACTTGTAGTGCAAAGTAGATTTGCCTTTAGTAAATAAACCCCAAAGTCCAAACTACCTAATAATTTGTGGTGTACCCCGCAATATGCTGGAGTGCAATGTGCATAATGGGGAAAGTATTTAGACTGACATGTGTGTCCCCAAGGAAAGACATTGTTAGGGATTTTCCCTCACTTCCTGTGTGGCTATGTGACAGGAAGTGAATTATTTGGAAGGATAAAGTGGCCAAATTATTTAGTTTAACTTTTCAAAGACACATTCCTAAGTTGAATTGTGATGCATGTCAATGGCCCATTTAGGCCCTCTTTAATCACTTGAGATCAGCACTATAACTGATCGACGGCCACAGCATGGTCCTCAATTGCCGGGAGTCCGTCAATAAACGTCCTCCCCTTTGCGCGCGCTGTGGTCACAGAGTCACTGAGACTCGGGTGATGACAGATCCGAGTAAGGGGCCGATCCCTGCCCTTTACCATGTGATCAGCTGTCAGCCAATGACAGCTGATCACGTGATGTAAACAAAAGCTGGGTAATGGTTTTTGTTTTCTCCTTGTGCTGACAGCGTGAGCATAAAAAAAGGCAATCACCGGCTTATGTGCAAGGGACATGGGGCCCGAAGAGGGAGAGGACGCCCCCCCCCTCTTGCCACCATCCGGTGCTTCTCCAGGCTCTCCCGTGCCATCTTGGGCTCGGAGAACGATTTGGAGATGATTGGTGACCAGATGGTCACCAGTCATCTCTATGACCGTCGGAGGCCCGGGCGCGATGTTATGACATCAGGCCGTTTTCCTGTATGTTAACCAAGCCGTGATCTCGGCTGTCAGCATGAGATTGGTGAATTTTTTTGACCAATATCATGCTTTCCAGCCTGGAGGAGAGATGTGGGGTCTTATTGACCCCGCATCTCTCCATAAAGAGGACCTGTCACACACATTCCTATTACAAGGGATGTTTACATTCCTTGTAATAGGAATAAAAGTGATCCAAAAAACAAAAAAAATTAAAAAAGAGTAAGAAATAAAAAAAAGTAAAAAAACAAAAAAAATAAGAAAAAACGCCCATGTCCCCGGTAGCTCGCGCTCAGAAGCGAACACACACGTAAGTCCCGCCCACATATGTAAACGCAGTTCAAACCACACATGTGAGTTATTGCTGCGTGCGTTAGAACGAGTGCAACAATTCTAGCACTAGACCTCCTCTGTAATTCCAAAATGGTAACGTGTAAAAAAAATTAAAGCATCGCCTAGGGAGATTTTTAATTACTGAAGTTTGGTGTCATTCCATGAGTGGGCGCAATTTTTAAGCGTGACGTGTTAGGTATCTATTTACTCAGCATAACAACATCTTTCTCATTATACCAAAAAATTGGCCGTAACTTTACTGTTTTGTAATATTGTTTCCCAAAAAAAAGGCGTTTGAAAATTTATTGCGCAAATACCGAGCGAGATAAAAATTTGCAATGACCGCCATCCTATTCCCTAGGGTGTCTGCTCAAAAAACATATATAATGTTTGGTGTTTTGAAGTAATTTTATAGCCATAAATTTATGATTTTTACATGAAGGAGAGAAGTGCCAGAATAGGCCCAGTGCTGAAGTGGTTAAAATATCCTTTTTTGTTTTTTTAAACTCGGTCTTTTGTATTTATAGAAAAAAAACAAAACAAACAAAGGTGATCAAATAGCACCAAAAGCAAGCTCTATTTGTGTGCCAAGAAATAATACATTTTCATTGGGTTACAGTGTTGTATGAGCGCGCAATTGTCATTGAAAGTGCATCAGCGCTGAAATGTGAAACTTGGTCTGGGCAGTGCGCAAGTGGTTAATATAAGGCTACATGCACACGGACGTTTTTCCAGCCGCTTGTTTGAGCGTTTTTTGCAGCTTAAAAACATCTCTCCATGTTAGCCTATGGCCTCATGGCCACCATGGCGTTTTTGAGCTGTAAATGGCATAGGCGTTTTTAGGCCCCATGTAGACGGGACGCTGGTGCAAAGTGTTCAGAACTAAGGTTGAAAGTGGCGTTTAGAAAGGCGCGCTTTGTGGCGTTTGCATGCCGTGTTTTACCACATTTGCGTGTATATGATAAGGAGCCGCCCTAAGCTCCAAAACAGTATTATTTACGATTTTAGTTATTTTGTGAGACCAGAGTGATACCAGCAGCTGAGAGCAGCTTTATTTATTTATTATGGTTTTTCCTGATTTGCCATAAATTTGGAGTTTATCAATGTAAAAAAATAGGTCACCTTTAAAAACGCTTCTAAACTAAAATGCGTCTAAACGCTGGTACCGCGTCTGAAACGTGGAAATCATTGGCGTCTGAAGGCATTTTTAGGCTTTGTGAAAAACAACTTTAAACGCAACTGCAGATTTTTTTTGCCAGGCCAAAAACAGTGTTTTGGATGTAATAGAATTCAATGGACCCGCATCCAAAACGCAAGTACCGCGATTTTTTGTTTTACCTGTTTATAGCTGATTGTTAAAGGAAATGTAAAAAAAAAACTGCTGGTTCAAAAAAAAAAAAAAAAAAAAAACTGCGTGGGGTCCCCCCCAGGTCCATACCAGGCCCTTGGGTCTAGTATGGATTCAAAGGGGACCCCCCCCAAGAAGAAAAAAAAATGACGTGGGGGTCCCCCAGAATCCATACCAGGCCCTTCAGGTCTGGTATGTATTTTAAGAGGAACCCTGCGCCAAAAACTAAAAAAAATTAGCGTGGGGTTCCCTAAAAATACACACGAGACCCTTTATCCGAGCACTCAACCTGGCAGGCCGCAGGGGAAGAGGGGGGGACGAGAGAGCGCCCCCCTCCCTCCTGAACTGTACCAGGCCACGTGCCCTCAACATGGGGGGTTTGGTGCTTTGGGGCATGGGGGCGACCTGCGGCCCCCCCACCCCAAAGCACCCTGCCCCCATGTTGATGGGGACAAGGGCCTATTCCCGACAACCCTGGCCGTTGGTTGTCGGGGTCTGCGGGCGGGGGGCTTATCGGAATCCGGGAGCCCCCTTTCATAAGGGGGACCCCAGATACCTGCCCCCACCCTATGTGAATGAGTATGGGGTACATCGTACCCCTACCCATTCACCTGGTGGCAAAAAAGTCAATAAAAAAGACAACACAGATTTGAAAAGTATTTTATTGCCCCGGGGGTCTTCTTCCAACTTCGGGGGTCTTTCTGCCGGGCGCCCCGCTATCTTCTGCCAGCTCTTTTGCTAGCGGGGGTCCCGGGCATCCTCGCCATCTTCTTCCGACTTCGGGGGTCTTTCTGCCGGGCGCCCCGCTATCTTCTGCCAGCTCTTTTGCTAGCGGGGGTCCCGGGCTTCCTCACCGTCTTCTTCTGACTTCGGGAGTCTCTTGTTCTGTTCTCCGGTTCTTCTCCGGTGTCTTCTCCACGATCTATGGTTCTTTCTGCCTTCTGCCGGGCGCCCCGCTATCTTCTTGCAGCTCTTTTGCTAGCGGGGGCCGGTCTTCTTCGTCGCCTTCTTCCCTCTTCTCTTCGCCCGATGTTGCCTCGTCGTTGTCCACCGCTGCAATGCTCTGTCTGAGCAGCGGTGCCACTTTTATTGGCATGTGGCGTGGTCACCGGCTGATGCCACCGCTGATCCCGCCCCCGTTTCACGTCACAGTCCCATCATTCCCCGGGACTGTGACATCATACGGGGGCGGGGTCAGCGGTGGCATCAGCCGGTGACCACGCCCCATGCCAATAAAAGTGGCACCGCTGCTCAGACAGAAAGACCCCCGAAGTCGGAAGAAGACGGCGAGGAAGCCCGGGACCCCCGCTAGCAAAAGAGCTGGCAGAAGATAGCGGGGCGCCCGGCAGAAAGACCCCCGAAGTTGGAAGAAGACGGCGAGGAAGCCCGGGACCCCGCTAGCAAAAGAGCTGGAAGAAGATAGCGGGGCGCCCAGCAGGAAGACCCCCGGAGCTGCCTAATAAATTACTTTAAAAACCTGTGTTGTGTTTTTTATTACCTTTTTTTGCCACCAGGTGAATGGGTAGGGGTACGATGTACCCCATACTCATTCACATAGTGTGGGGAGCCGGGATCTGGGGGCCCCCTTATTAAAGGGGGCTCCTGGATTCCGAAAAGCCCGCCGCCCAAAGACCCCGACAACCAACAGCCAGGGTTGTCGGGAAGAGGCCCTTGTCCCCATCAACATGGGGGCAGGGTGCTTTGGGGTGGGGGGGCCGCAGGTCGCCCCTCTGCCCCAAAGCACCCACCCCCCATGTTGAGGGCATGCGGCCTGGTACGGTTCAGGAGGGAGGGGGGCCACTCTCTCATCCCCCCCTCTTCCCCTGCGGCCTGCCAGGTTGCGTGCTCGGATAAGGGTCTGGTATGTATTTTGGGGGGGACCCCACGCCGTTTTTACGGCTTAGGGGGTTTCCCTTTAAATCCATACCAGACCTAAGGGTCTGGTATGGATTTCGGGGGGACCCCCACGACATTTTTTCGGCCTAGGGGGTTCCCCTTAAAATCCATACCAGACCTAAGGGCCTGGTATGCTCCTGGAGGGGAACCCCCACGCCGTTTTTTTCATTAAAATTCGGCGTGGAGTTCCCCTTCATGATTCATACCAAACACGGGACAGCGAGGCCGCCGAGAACCAGCGCGATGCCATCGAGCTGGAGACATTCTCGGGCCAGCTAGTCGCCTCTAGGACACGACTTGAGCGGCTGCTTCACGCGCTCAGGTCGTGTCCAAGTTGCCTAGCAAAGTCGCGCTGTCCCTGTGTCAGCCGGCACACGAGTTGCCCCGCGAGTCGGATACGCTTCATCCGACTTCCCGGGCGACCTCTATTCAAATCAATGGGCTCCCATAGGGAACCATTCATTTTCAATAGAGCGCTGCTGACATTTGGATTTACTATAACAGTGCGCCGCTGTTTCCTGCGCCAAGTGAAGTAGTTATCTGGCGCACCAATTAAGGTTAGAACCAGCGCAGCGCACTGTTATTAGTAAATCAGCCCCATAGACTAATAAAACTTCACAATAATTTCATGAATACATACTAAAATAAGCTCACATAAAACTAGTGCACACAAGCACTATGTGACATGTAATTAGCGGGAATCCACTCTCCCTTTTCCCTACAACTCATCACTAACCCAGATTACTCTTTCATTCCCAATTGTGGGTAAGTATATGGGTAAGTATATTTCTCTGCGTTCATAACCACAATGGTGATATCATGTCTCGCATCTCCCCAGTTGTAGTCTCTAATAACCATAAGAAGGCCTCACACAATACCACTGTATTACCAGTAATACTGTTCATATGCAATCGCCTGCAAATATTGTACCTCCATGTCTAGCAGGGAATCATGGACAACAGGTGGATGGGTCCAAATTATATATAAAGACAATCCTGAAGTTTGTGGATTGTTTAGCAATTATGAAGTGGTGAGGAAGAATCTGACTCACATGTGACCACTATGTGTAATGGCCAGGGCACTATGAAAAACAGATTAGAGGTTAAGGACTGTAGTGAAAATATGTGCTTCATGCAGTAGCAGTTTTAAAGTGAAGAGCTTCTAATTTTATTCTAGATATAAAACTTTTGCAACTGTCTGTCCTGTTTACTAAATATCTAACCATTTCAGTCTGAATGCCCTGAATACGAGTCTGTTATAAAGGAGACCTTTTACTGAATATTACCCTTGAGGTAAAATATTGATGAAAGGGGGAGGGATGGGGATGTACACCATAGTATCTTTTAGGAAAAGGCTATCATACTAATCAAGCACTATGATGATTTTTCTTGAAAACGATGATTTAACATGCAAATTATTGTAAACTGTCTTCAGTAAAGCTGTAACATTTACTGGGTCTTTGGCAGTTCACAGGATTCTCTTAAATTTATTTTGCACTGACCAGTCACTAATAATGATCACCTGAAAGTAGGTTCAGGGTGTGTTCGACGAACTTAACTAAAGTTCAGTTGTAAAATGCAAACTTCATTGAAATCAATGGGAAACTGAATATTAGAAATGAGTAATGCCCATTTTCTAGGCTAATAGGCAAAAAATAGGAATAGTGAGCTGGGTAGTGCCCTGAGGAACATGTGCCTAAGCAGAAAAAATGTTTTAAAAATGTTGCTTGGCAAGAATCAGCGGTTATAAGAAATCCTTTAAAAACATGCTTGGTGAATGCCCTGAACATGTCTGTGAAGTAGTGCAGAAAGTAGTGTCTGTTCTCTACTGATTCACAAAAAAGTAAAGTAAGTATTAGTAAACATACAGACACACCATGACAAAAAGTCCCATGATGTAAATCCATCATCATTCATGTTGTAGATCCATATCAATAATGATGAATTATGCCCCGCAAGCCCCTAAAAGAAAAACATTCTGACCTGATCTGCTCCTGACGACTGTTCACCACAAATAACAGCTTCCTAGCTGACAGCTGAAAGTTAACAAAGGGGTTTGATATCCAGTGATGTCATTGACCAAATTTAAACGTGATCATATTTGTGTAATGATGGCACCGGGATCCTCTATGACATCACTGACCAAATAGGGTAATTTTTCAATGATGTAACCTGGAACAACCCTCAGCTCTGTTGTCCGGGAACTGTGATTGACAGTGAGCAGTCATTGAGATCAGATATCTCAGTAGGTCAGTGTGTTTATTCTTTCAGCGAGTGACACTCAACGTGATAGAGGAGAATGTGCATCGCTGGATGATGTGCTGGACAATGGATTTGCATTGTGGGACTTTTTTCTTTTTTACTAAAGGACTAGTCAAAGTGTATGGTGTGTTTAATTACTAATCATTTTTTGTTAATGAGTAGAGGTACTATGTACCCCTTACTCATTGATGTAGGGGGGTGGTATTTGGGGCCCCCTCAATTTTAATGGGGACTTCCAAATCCTGGAAAAACCTCTCCCACAGACACCCTACAGCCACCTGATGCATGCTTGTCCCACCATCCTTTCCTGGTCAATCAAGACTGCATGCTTTGATAAAGGTCTGGTATAAAGACCCTTAAAGTTGTTCTAAAGCTTTAAGGTTTTTACCTTAATGGATTCTCTGCATTAAGGCAAAAAACCTTCAGTCTCCCCACCCCCTAAATATTTACCTGAGCCTGGTTTTGATCCAATACTGTTCCCAAGAGCAGCGGAGCTTCCCTCTCTCTCTCTCTCTCTCTCTTCGCTAGGCATGGAGGCAGCAGAAGGAGCTACTGTCAATCAAAACCAATGAGGAGGGAGTGGAGAGCAGGACTGAGCCACAATGTGTGTGTCAATAGATGGATGAAGCCCCGGATCAGGTTCGCAATATGGAAACTTGGAAAAGAGGAGGAGCCAAGGGTACCCAGAAGAAGAGGTTCTGGCATGTGCAGTGCAAAACCATTGCACAGAGCAGGTAAGCAGTAGTGTATTTAGTTTTTGTGCTGCCCTAGGCCTGACTAAACTCGTGCATCCCCTAATTTAAATATGTCCCACCCCTTCCTGTCAAGGCCACACCCCTTTCTGATTAATACCCACCCTGAAATGTTCGAGTGGGGACACTAGTTCTGAGGGCCTGGGGGGGGCAATGGATTCCCCTAATTTGCATAGATTTCCTCTCACTTCCTGTTTGGCTATGGGGAAGGAAGTGAAGGGAAATCTTTGCAATGGGACAGGGATAGTAAAAACAATAACTGACAGGGGCTATAACCCTCCCTTACTCTATCCAAAATTAAAAAAAGAAAATGTGTTTGCCTATAGTTCTACTTTAAGCACAAATTTGTGATAATTTTATGGAGAGGACTAAGAAGATATAACCATGCCAATGGTGCAGCAGAAAGCATATAGCACAGTGAGGAAGGTTTGTGGTCCAGGATGATCGGACAGTCAAAATTAGAAGCAGGGCCCCCCCCCCAGTTGCGGAATGCTGGCCGCCCGCATACCAAAAGCTGTGCGGCCGCTGTTTGGGGGTGCTCGACTAATTTGCCTCTCAGTCCAGTCCGCCCCATAAGACTGACGCTACACTAACAGTGTAGCGCAAGCCAGCGGGGACTCTTTCCGTGCTGCCCCCCTGCAAAGTGCTGCCCTAGGCCTGGGCCTTGTTGGACTAGGCCAGGATACAGCGTTGCAGGTAAGCATAACATGGTTATTATTACTTTTTGGGTGGGGTCTCCTTAAAAGTCATGCAAGGACTTAAGGGTTTAGCATACATTTTGGTGGGAAACCTTGTGCCTTTTTTTTCTGCATCACTGGTTGCTAAGAAAGCAGCAGTCAATGATGACTAGCCTGAGTGGGAAACTGTCACATTCAGCCTGGTTATACCTGCTGCATCCAAAGGTTCGTCTAAATGCACATGGTAAATTTGGATCATGTTTGATCTACATCTGAAGTTCATCCAAAAGCCCCGTACACACGGTCGGACTTTTGGCCAACAAACTTCATTTTGAGCAAGTTGGACCAACAATCCGACCGTGTGTACGCTCCATCGGACAAACTTTTTTTGCTTTTTTCTTGTTTTCATCGGACAAAAGTTGGGTCTGCAAACGGACAAACTTTTGCCCGACAAAAGTCCGATGGAGCAAAGTCCGACCGTGTGTGCAGAAAACAAACGGACTTTTGTCCGATGAACAAAACAAATAATGTTAAAATCAACCAACAATAGCAGAAGTTGACCAAAGGGTGGCGGTAAAGAGCAGAAAAGAGCAGAAAAACCACGTGATGTTGGAAAAAGTTTTGAGAAAGTTTGCAGAAAAGTCTGAGCGTGTGTATGCTATGGGTGTTCCCGACCAACTCAGTTCGGACAAAAAAACACGGAAAAGTCAGATGGAAGTCCGAGTGTATGGGGCTTAAGTCACTACTACTGCATGGTTTAGCACAATCACTCAAAAGAAAAAAAAAAGATCTTTAGTAAAGATTTTGTATTATTTTGGTTATCAATCAAAGTATATTTAGTGAGCTGCAGCTGTCATACATAAGTTGTCTGTTTTTAAACAGAAGTTTTGACTTTATGTCTTTGAGTTTTTTTAATTTTTATAGAAATTTAAACTAAATTTACGTTTTTCTCTCTCACGGGAAAGTAAAGTGTACATTGTTTTGTTTGCAATTGGAAGGCAAAACCCTCATTTAGGCAATACATATTCATATCTAAAATGTTATGAGCTATTATATATTAGGTCGAAGGGAAGACATGAAAATAAGGTTTATTAAAGAATTCTTGGGTTCATTATTGCTATTGTGTGCAAAATGATAATTTTTTTTCTAACAGGAATAGTGACACATAATAAAACCCTTGTCCCTGTCATGACAGCTCAAGAATATGCAATCGTTACCACCTATGTCACACTGCGTGTGTGCCTGCTACATGGGTGACAGCGGCTGACTTCTCTGATCAACACATAATTATCTCTGAATATAAATGCACACTGAAATAAGCTGGACATGATGGATTGAGGACCCAGGGCTAAATAATTTTTTGTGTATCATGTAGCACCACCTGGGGGTAGGAGAGGGTTAAGGAGATGTATTGGAGCTTATAAACCTTGAGAAGCATGCTGTGATTAGGTTACCGTGAGGTTATCATGTTTATCCTTTCTGTCATTTTGTGGATAGAAAAGGTCATTTGGTTAATGGTGGGATGTCCCTGCTGGAAATGGTTCCACTGATCACTGCTATTTTTTACTGACCTACCCATATATTTTTCCTGCAGCATCTGTGTAGTTTCTATTGCAGAGAGCCCTTCCCCCGTACAATAATAAATAGCATATCAGAAAGATGGCAATACTCCTTCATGGAACACTGACTGTTTATTAGAGGCAAAAGAGTTTAAGAGAAATGCTAACAATGTTCATTAATAGACTGCACCGAGGTTTAATGAGGCATATCAATATGCGGACTGGGCAACATCAGTGCCATAATGGTGGTGGTAAATGGGAGTAATTGTGTCCAATTGTACGGCACAGCTTCCAGGAATGAGCCCGAACTGCCAACAGACAATGACAGAGCAATTATGGGAAGCCAAGCGAGCTGTGTCAAATTAGCACTTGCTGAGAACTCATTTTTCAGAGATGTGCTTGCTCTACAACACCACAAGTGATAGCTACTTTATTGTGAGTGATAGGAAGACCAGTACTTAGACTGATGTTCTGATTTGTCAATAGCTGTATTTGAAAGCTTAGTGTCACAAATATATAGAGATATTCAGTGAGAGAAGCACACTGTTCATGATCCAGAGGATAAGAATGTTGCTGAGAAGGTCATCTGTCAGTGTGAGCTGTCAAAAAGAGATCACACTCTATGAAAAGGGAACATTCAGCCGACTTAAGTAATTACCTTTGACTGAGATCTAAAGATGTCTTCTTTTGTTGGCCTACATTGACTGCATAATTTATAATTTACTGCAATCAGTGAAGAGCCAAGCATTGTAACGAAAAAAATCCTTATTTTATTTCTCATAATTACATTTTACTATCATAGCATTTTACAGTGTAAAAAGTGGATTTCAAATTATGTTTTATTAAATTCATATCACCATCTCTGTTGCATAATCGATTGTTATATGCATTTTTTTTGTCTCTTTTATCGTGTAACTATACACATCATAAGATAATCTTAGGTATAAATGTTGAAATATAGGCTTACTTTGTTATATTTTTTTAAGATAAGCAATTTAGATTCAACTCACAATAGGCTGATTAGATGTTTTCAGAAATTCATTAATAAAACCAATGCATTTCTGGTTTATTGATATTTAAAGCCGTACTTTGGATAGACGTTACATAAACTCAATTTGATTAACTTATATGTTAGTTTGAAATAGTTAAATGTGTGTGTTTTCATTTAAATAACCCTACATAGTTTTTTTTATTGACATCCTGTAATCCTTTGCATAATTGTGAAAGATAGGGTCAGTAGTAGAAGCCAATAAGGCCTGACTGCAGAGCAGAGTGCTGTCAATTTACCACTGAGAGTTTATAGATATGAGGAGAGAGCAGAGTGATGAACTAATTGGCCATTGGTGTGGGGATGTGTTTTCATTGCCCAACCGGTAGGCTGGGGTGAAACCTATAACCTAGCGGTACTGTTAAAAGCTGATTTCCATGTATGGATTTTTATAGCATAGCTATTTTGGTTGAGCTTGGACCAAAGTAAGTATGCATATTCCATAACAGTGAAATCTAGAAATTACTGTAGTGGTCTCCACTACTACAGTGATTACCACTGTCTTCCAGGTCCTAAACCAAGTGCATAGTGAGCATAGTGGGCTGTTCACTTGGCACAGGTGCTGTTTACAGGACGCCTTGCATTTTTCCTAATGATTGCAATTGTACTAGGTGGAGATTGTGACTTCACTGTCCTGCCTCTCCATGAAGTTCAATCAGAGAATGCCTTACATTCATTGTGAAAAATGCAAGGGTTCTGTTAATGGCAACTGTGCCAAAAGGGTGACTCCTTGTGGTTAATGTGCAGCAGGTTAACTGCTAGGCATGGGAAACAGAGGCAATCACTGTAGTAGTCAAGACTCCTACAGCAATTTATAGCTTCCACAGGGATACCACATGTATAGAATATGTATGCTTATATTGATCCAAGCTGGACCAATGTAACTATGCTATAAAATACATCCCTGGAATTCAGCTTTAACTGCAGTGGAAATCATGGATATGGTTTTGCATTGAGTCAGAATCACAAAAATAGGATAGAGCTAGGTCAGTTCATACATACATTCAAGTATTTTATTACCGTATTTATCGGCGTATAACACGCACCGGCGTATAACACGCACCCCAAGTTTAGGAGGAAATTTTAGGGAAAAAAAACTTTTAGCAGGGAAGTTTAAGGAAAAATAACTTACATTTAAATGCAGCCTTGTCAGTGTCCATTGCAGCCTTGTCACAGTGCAGCCTTGTCAGTGTCCATTGCAGCCTTGTCACAGTGCAGCCTTGTCAGTGTCCATTGCAGCCTTGCCCCAGAGTCCATTTCAGCCTTGCCCCAGAGTCGCCGTGCAGCCTTGCCCCAGAGTCGCCGTGCAGCCTTGCCCCAGAGTCGCCGTGCAGCCTTGCCCCAGTGTCGCCGTGCAGCCTTGCCCCAGTGTCGCCGTGCATCATTTTAAAATTGGCGCCGAGACTGTGCGAACGCCGGGGACGCAGGGGACGCAGGGGACGCAGGGACTGGGCGGAGCCGCCGCCGAGATACACATAGCCGAGTGTACTCGGCTATACTCGGCTTTTTTCGGCTCCGCTCACAGTCACGCCGAGTCCCGCCCTATGATGGACATAACACACGTCCAATGGCGGGACTGGGCGTGACTGTGAGCGGAGCCGAGAAAAGCCGAGTATAGCCGAGTACATTCGGCTATGGGTATCTCGCTCCGCTCCGCTCAGTCAGCGGAGACAGCTCAGGGATGTGGGTATCGGCGTATAACACGCACCCACGATTTTCCCCTGATTTTCAGGGGAAAAAAGTGCGTGTTATACGCCGATAAATACGGTATCTGATTGCTATTCCTAATATCCTGCTTCTTATTTAAAAAATTAGAACTTGAAATGAGGAATCAGTCAATTGTTAACATACGACTGGGTAGAAATTTACTCTGCAAAACATTCAACTCCACAACCATTAACTGCTCCTGCAAGATTATACAGGGCAGTTTAGACCACTAAGGTCTACCATTAACCCATTAAGCATAGTTGCACTGAAATCAGTACAAGAACAGATCAATGTAACTATTACCCAGCTGTTAGTTAGAGGTAAAGATTGATGAAACAAGTTTACCTCAAAACAGTTTTAATGGATTTGTTTACTAGACCAACATACAGGTGTTCTTTTAAATGATCTAGTCTCATATGATCACTGCTGTGGTCCATTTTACCTTTCTAGAACACTTTATATGCATGCACTTTAATTTGGTTACCCCCAGAATCTTAAGCACTGGATTATTTGGTGCTAAAAAGAGGAATTTTCCCAGTGAAAAATGGGATTGAGGGGAGTACCTAACAGTCAAGGGCAGGAGTAATGTCATCCAAGCATTAAAACAGACTGCTGAAGCAAAGACCTAGTAAATGGCACAGCCGTTAGTGTACTTGCGAGGTCAGGTCAAGCCAATAATAATTTTCAAGGAGCCAAACAGGTCAGGGGTAGTATTCAGTGAAATCAGGGTCATCACGCAAACATTGGTAACAGGGTCCAGGAAGAATGAAAATAGACAGGAACCAGGAGTCACACAAACTAGGAGAAAGAGCCACAAATACATAAAAAAATGTGGCGATGACTGTGGAACTAAGAAAACACTTTGAGGACATGATAGCAAGAGAAACATGAAATGCAAACAAGATACAGGAAGATACAGAAAGATACAGAAAGATACAGAAGTGCAAACCAGATGCACACCCTGGGAATAGCACTCTGATCTCTACAACAACAGTCTAGACTATGAGCCTGAAGTATAGAGCAATTACAAGGTGTGCACGTGACTATGCCTGAGCATGTCCATAGCTCATCTGAACAGGTAATAGGTCAGGAATGCATGCCATTGATCACAGAAAATTGGAAAAGAGATCAGTGAAAGCCAAAAATGACTGTAGGAAAGTAGAGCAAAGCAACCAACACAGGCAGACAGCAGGACCCAGTGAGGAAAGAAGAAACATCGTCTAGAACAGTGGTTTCCAAACTGTGGCCCAGGGGCCAGATGCGGCCCTTTGCTTGCTTTTATCTGGCTCTCAGGGGACTATTTCATCCACTGATGCCAACAACGGGGCATATTTCCACTCACTGCCACCAATGATTTGACACAATTCCGCCCAATGACACCAATGATGGGACACAATTCCTCCCAATGACACCAATGATGGGGTACAATTTCTCCCAAAGACACCAATGATGGGGTACAATTCCTCCCAATGACACCAATGATGGGGCCCAAAGACACCAACGATGGGGTACAATTTCTCCCAAAGACACCAATGATGGGGTACAATTCCTCCCAATGACACCAATGATGGGGCAAAATTCCTCCCAATGACACCAATGATGAGGCTCAATTCCTTCCAATGACACCAATGATGAGGCTCAATTCTTTCCAATGACACCAATGATGAGGCTCAATTCCTTCCAATGACACCAATGATGAGGTTCAATTCCTTCCAATGACACCAATGATGAGGCTCAATTTCTACCAATGATGAGGCTCAATTTCTTCCAATGACACCAATGATGGGACACAATTCCTCCCAATGACACCAATGATGGGGGGACAATTTCTTCCAATGACACCAACAATGGGGCACAATTCCTCCTACTGACACCAAAGACATTGTTTTTTCCCACTGATGTCGGGACCTTCTTTACTCCCAATATCCACAGTCTGGCCCTCCTAAAGTCTGAAGTACAGTAAACTGGCCCTTTGTTTAGAAAGTTTGGAGACTCCTGGTCTAGAACAACAACAGGTGGAAACCAGAATCCAGCAATGACAAGAAGGACCACAAAAAGAAAACAGAAGTCCCAATAAGAGAGAACAGTGATTAGATCATATAGGCAGACATGTGTCCAACGGCTGCCCAAACCAGGGGGAGCCAACAGTCACCAATTGCTAAGCACTTAGGTAGACAGACCTACTGCAAATTCTTTACTTTGATGAACTGTTTACATACCTCATTATTATTGCTTTTATTAAACTCATTTCAAAATAAAATCTAAACAAACACAATGCAATTTTTCAAAGTGTGTTTAATGCTTAGATATTGTTAACAGCAGTTTGTGCATAATGTGTAGATGCGAGAAGGTAGAAATATCCTTTATCAAGTGATATTTCATGAAGCTGCATTGTCAGTTGTAATATTATTTATATATTTATTAAGAACAAAAGACAAATAAAAAAAAAAAAAGTTTATTAAGACGGTGAAAAATATCCTTTATCTGGTCTACAAGGCCTGTAACAGTTGATAACAGAATAGTGCATCAAAGTACCATTTAGGTCTCAAACTGTTGACTGTCAAATGAAGGGAAAAAAGAAAAAAAAAGTTGATTTGTCTTTAGTACCTTAACATGAATTGTCAGTCAGGTTTTGAAATCACAGTGGTATTACATGCTTCCCCAGCGAGCAGCACAATGTTGAAAACTTGACAGGTACATATTTTTTTTTTCAACTACAAGCAATTCTATAATGAAAATAAATAACACAACTGTCTTTGTTTCCTCCAGACAGATATTTGTTGCCAATGGGATTTGATTTTCAGGCTTGAGTTGTCAAGAAAAATAAGCAGTAAGCAAACTAAACACTTTGTATATGATATTCAAAAAAGAACGCTCTGCTGTGAATTCATCATGTGGAAGTAATGACACAAGAGCATAATTAACTAACAGAAGATCCATGGGCACTTATTCTTCCCCTGATAGTAAATTCTGTCTATTACATTACTTCTCCACAGGGTAATCTGTTGTTTTGTCTTCACCAGTGTCTTTACTTGTCACGGTTAACTTTGTTCACTACCAACTATAGAGTCACTATTACAGTTTGTATTATTATTATTATTATTATTATTGTCATCACATTTATTATCATATTATTATCAGCCCCTTAGCATTGACTTGCCAGATAGAAGAGCAGATTCAAGTAATTACCGGGTGGGAGGGGGGTTATAAGAAACTCACCTGCTATAACTTGAGACTTTTCTCAATTTGGTTCCTTTACACATCACCCACATGCTGTTGTTTCTTTTGGGGTAGCAGGTTTTTGTACCTCATATTGGAAATTATTGACATATAGGTCAGCAGGGCTTTTTTTCTCAGAAAATAGGTGCAGGAACTCAATCACAACCCCCCCCCCCCCCCACACACACACACCCTCCAAACCTCATCACATAGTGGGTTAATAAATTGGTTAAATTTCACTAACAGTGGGAGGGTCTTAAAGGGCATTAAACATCAGGAGTGCATTACATACAGAGTGCAGAGTTTGGGGGTGCACTACATACAGAGTGCAGAGTTCAGCCTTCTTCCACAGCCGCATACCTCTGCATCCCCCATCCACATCTCACTTTCACCTATCTTCAGCTCTGGCCTCTCCATACAACCCCCTCTTCCTTAAAAGCTCCACCATCGTCCACATATCTTACTTTTGTTGGTGTATTAAGCTGAAGCACCCAGCCGGCCCTAGTACCTCCACTGTAGGTGACTTCTGTGATTACAGGTCATAGTGGTAGGCAGAGAGCCTGAGCCAGAGGTGTTGGAACTGAGTTCCAACAAGTTCCAGCTGAAAAAAAGCCCTGTAGGTTAGTATCAGAAAATAATGGAGAATCCATGTCTGCAAGCGTTCTAGCTATAATACAAGCTGTTTTTTTTTTCTGTTTTTTTTTTTTCTTTATTAAAACAGTAAAAAAAAAAAATTGATTGGATTTGACAAAGATGGTTCAGTGATCCAAAATATAGCAAGCAATTTGATAGAAAGTGTATTTCAAGTGACACTGAACCAGGGGCGTACCTAGAGCATTTGGCACCCGGGGCGGATCCTATATCTGGCACCCCCCCCCACGTTAAAATGTAAAAACACCCCACTGTGCCCCCGGCATACCTCTGCATCCTTTAATATCTCTTTGTCACTACTGTGTACCCCCTCTCCACAACTGCACCTCTTGACCCCTTTACATTACACAGCACCCTGCACCTCTGGACCCCTTTACATTACACAGCACCCTGCACCTCTGGACCCCTTTACATTACACAGCACCCTGCATCACTGGACCCCTTTACATTACACAGCACCCTGCATCACTGGACCTCTTTACATTACACAGCACCCTGCATCACTGGACCCCTTTACATTACACAGCACCCTGCACCTCTGGACCCCTTTACATTATACAGCCCCCTGCACCCCTTTACATTACACAGCACCCTGCACCTCTGGGCCCCTTTAAATTACACAGTCCCCTGCGCCTCTGGGCCCCTTTACATTACACATCCCCCTGCACCTCTGGACCCCTTTACATTACACAGCACCCTGCATCTCTGGACCCCTTTACATTACACAGCACCCTGCATCACTAGACCCCTTTACATTACACAGCACCCTGCATCACTGGGCCCCTTTACATTACACAGCACCCTGCATCTCTGGACCCCTTTACATTACACAGCACCCTGCATCACTGGACCCCTTTACATTGCACAGCACCCTGCATCACTGGACCCCTTTACATTACACTGCACCCTGCACCTCTGGGCCCCTTTACATTACACATCCCCCTGCACCTCTGGACCCCTTTACATTACACAGCACCCTGCATCACTGGACCCCTTTACATTATACAGCCCCCTGCACCCCTTTACATTACACAGCACCCTGCACCTCTGGGCCCCTTTAAATTACACAGTCCCCTGCGCCTCTGGGCCCCTTTACATTACACATCCCCCTGCACCTCTGGACCCCTTTACATTACACAGCACCCTGCATCTCTGGACCCCTTTACATTACACAGCACCCTGCATCACTAGACCCCTTTACATTACACAGCACCCTGCATCACTGGGCCCCTTTACATTACACAGCACCCTGCATCTCTGGACCCCTTTAAATTACACAGCACCCTGCATCACTGGACCCCTTTACATTACACAGCACCCTGCATCACTGGACCCCTTTACATTACACTGCACCCTGCACCTCTGGGCCCCTTTACATTACACATCCCCCTGCACCTCTGGACCCCTTTACATTACACAGCACCCTGCATCACTGGACCCCTTTACATTACACATCACCCTGCATCTCTGGACCCCTTTACATTACACAGCACCCTGCATCACTGGACCCCTTTACATTACACAGCACCCTGCACCTCTGGGTCCCTTTACACTACACATCCCCCTGCACCTCTGGACCCCTTTACATTACACTTCACCCTGCATCTCTGGACTCCTTTACATTACACATCACCCTGAAACTCTGGACCCCTTTACAATACACAGCACCCTGCATCTCTGGACCCCCTGCATGTTACACAGACCCCCCTCCAGTGTATCCACCCCTTCAATGCAGACCCCCCTGTTCAGTGCAGACACCCCCGTTCAGTGTAGCCCCCCCTCGTTCAGTGTAGCCCCCCCTCGTTCAGTGTAGCCCCCCCGTTCAGTATAGCCCCCCCTGTTCAGTATACCCCCCATTCAGTGTAGCCCCCCTCGTTCAGTATAGCCCCCCGTTCAGTATAGCCCCTCCCCCTCATTCAGTGTAGCCCCCCCTCGTTCAGTGTAGCCCCCCTCGTTCAGTATAGCCCCCCCATTCAGTATAGCCCCCCCTCGTTCAGTGTAGCCCTCCCCTCGTTCAGTGTAGCCCCCCTCGTCCAGTATAGCCCCCTTCATTCAGTATAGCCCCCCAGTTCAGTATAGCCCCCCTCGTTCAGTGTAGCCCCCCCTCGTTCAGTGTAGCCCCCCTCGTTCAGTATAGCCCCCCAGTTCAGTATAGCCCCCAATCAGTGTAGCCCCCCATTCAGTGCAGCCCCCCTTCAGTACCTCAGCGCAGCGGCACATGCACAGCAGGTCCACTCCCCCTGTTTTTCACATAAACAGAGAGGAGGGGGAGGCGGCTTCACTCTGCTGCTCGACATGCTGTGTGACATCCAGGATCGCAGCACAGACAGGCAGCCCGCGAGAGGAGAGGAGGGGAGGGGATGGTAGGTGCAGCGGTGTCACCCTGCACCTCCCACTCCCCCTCGCCACTGTAGCTAGCTCGTCTCTGAGCTCTCCCTGCCTGTCCCAGTGTGGCGCCGCCGCTGCTTAAACCCGCGGCGCTCAGCCACCGCGGGCGGGTGTACTCACAATCGCGGAGGGGGGTGCCGGTCTGACACCCCCCAGTGTGTGGTACCCGGG
Source organism: Rana muscosa (assembly GCA_029206835.1). Classification (NCBI taxonomy): domain Eukaryota; kingdom Metazoa; phylum Chordata; class Amphibia; order Anura; family Ranidae; genus Rana; species Rana muscosa. The sequence goes on along the minus strand of CM055118.1, from coordinate 723,593,888 downwards.
GCCTCGCCCCCCCCCTTAGTACGCCTCTGCACTGAACAATATCTTTTTTCTCCAAGAAATATACAAGCACATCCACTACTTATTGGCCCTGTAATTTCTTTACATGTTTTTCTGCCTCCCTGTATTGTCCTTGCTGACTCCTGAACCTCTCCTTTTTCCTTCTCACCTCCGCTCTTTTGCAATAAGCAGTTCAGGTTAGTTTCGGTCATGTGCACTGCTCTATGAACACTATAAATTCCATAGTTGGGGTTGGGGGGAGCCCTTTTCAAAGACATTGCTACCATGTCCTACATGGACATGGTGACGGTGTCTCTTAAAAACTGAAAGAACATTTGTCACTTGCCTAGTTATGCAATGTGGTGGACATTCTTGATAGCTGTTCACCTGGACTTTGCTCTTTACTTAGTTTCTGCCAGCGCTATAGCCGAAAGATAGCTACAGCTCAGGCTTACAATGCTGGAAGGGCATCCATGAATATCATCACGTGCTCGCGTTGCCTGTGTGCCCCCTGCATCACGCGGGCATCGCATTCTGTGATAGCCGAGTCCAATTACAGATCGGGGTAAAGGGCCAATCACAGCAGCCCCTTACCAAGTGATCAGCTGTCAGTCAATGACAGCTGATCACATGATGTGAACAGAAGCTGGTTATCGGCTTTTTTTTCCCTCATGGTGTCAGCATGAGGAGAAAATAAGAAAGCCGATAACCGGCTTCTGTTAAAGGGACATCGGTCCCAACGTTGCCCACCAGTGCTGCTAATCAGTGTCCACCAGTGCTGCTAATCAGTGCCCACCAGTGCCACCTATCAGTGGCCATCAGTACTGCTAATTAGTGCCCACCAGTGCCACTTATTAGTGCCTATCAGTGCTGCCAATCAGTGCCCATCAGTGCCTCATTATCAGTGTCACCTATCAGTGCGACCTAGCAGTGCCCATCAGTGCTGCCTCTCAGTGCCACCTCTCAGGGCCCATCAGTGCCTCCTGTCAGTGCCACCTATCAGTGCAGCCTCATCAGTGCCTTCTGAACAATGCCCACCAGTGCCATCTCATCAGTGCCCATCAGTACAGCCTGTCAGTGCCCTTCAATGCAGCCTCATTAGCGCACATCAGTGAATGAGAAAAATTACCTGTTTGCAAATGTAGCGGGGTATACTCCTTTAATACACAGAGACTACATTTCCCAGTACATCCTGCAGCACCTAGGGTGCATTGCCACGGAGCAGGGGCTGCTGGGGCAGACTTTATAAAGGGGAGGCAGAGTTGATTCTCTCTTTTTTGGACACCCCTCTCCTATCAAGAGGATCCCTGTGCTGAACTGCTGTGTGCACAAGGCCTGAAGCCTGGGCCTTGTGCATTCCTTCAAAGAACCCTCCGCCAGCCTAGCTGAACCTGAGAGACATCTTCTCCTCCTTTCTGCAGTACACCAGAAGGACTGAAGGCCCGGATGTCGGTGGATTCCTGTTCCTAGACGAATCGGCGGAGGAAACAGACTTGGACTGTCGGGGTGGTGAGAGAGCACTTGCTCATAGACAGATACTTTATCTTCACTATTCATTTGGATTATAAGTTTGTTCATCAAGTGCACCACCGAAAGACTGCATGCAAAGATTTGTGTTCCCTGAACTTCCTTTTAGATCAGTCAGGCCTGACTGTTAGGTAGATACTATTGAGAGTTAGTCTGCCCATGAGGGGAAGTGATTGAAAAGAGGCAGCGCTAGAGCCGCATCGCATTACTTGAGCTATCTGATTGTATGTTCATTTAAATACTGTTTATTTCTAAGATCTGTACTTTGTTATACTGTTATTTTATTACTTGCCCATTAGCCTTAGTAAAACATCTGGGCCAAGTACATTTGGTGTCATCTTCAGTTACTTTAATAGTAGTCTTAAAAGTATATTCCTGTGCATGCTTGCTATAAGACTGCGTCAGCAAGAGTTGCGGTCACGCGGTCTTATCCCACTACTACTATCTGTGCCACGGGAGGTTAGAGCCGATTGCCAGAGGTTGACAGCGGTGCACTACAGGGCCCAAATCAATACCAGCAGCCCTCTTAACTGAGGGTGCCGCTATACGTGGGGGCTCGTCCGGGATGTGTTCATGCTACAATGGAGCTGGAGTTGTTGGAATTTGAAAGTGTCTGCCCGAAAGAGTTCCGAGTAGGTCGGCCATATTGGCCACTGCGCCACGAGGCACACCCTCCCTGCTCAGTTCGTGGGCGTGACCCAGGGAAGGAGAAAGCTCGCGAACTGGAGTGCAAGAGTGGAGGAGTCCAATCGTGTGAATGACTACACGTGGGGACTTTGGCGCCAACAATGCAGTGTGCAATGGATCAGCAGAGAGTCACCATGTTCACCAATGCATCGTGGATTCCTATTCATCCTACTACCACGAGTCTGACTACTGCTGCTCCGATAATGCATACGGGGATTCGGCTAAACCCTCGGGGACGATTCGCCCTGTACTCATGCATGAACGTTGAGGCCCTGGGTTTGATTTGTCCCGGCTGTTCGGGACTGGTGTGTCAGCTGAAGCCATTCGGGTGCTGCGAGGCCTGTGGAGAGTTCCTATTTGAGGTGGAACCACCTATTGAGAAACCCAGAACCATTCACCTCAACCGCGCAACAGGCCACACCACTCAAGAAGGAGGAATCGCTGCTTTTACAGCCATCCCTGTGCGCACTGCAGCGACCGCAAGGGAGGTCGCAATCACTGAGGTACGGGAGAAATCCAAGGATGCTGACTCGGTCACCACTGTTTCCCAGCGTCCACCGCCAAAGAGGAAGACTGGCTTGGTTGCCCAGTCCAGCGGTTGCGGTGGATCACCCTGCTCGCCTACGCCTGCCCCGGATGGATCCGGTCGGAAGAATCCCGGATGAGCCCCCACGTGTAGCGGAGCCTCACGCTCCCTCTCGGGTTTTCTCGTTTGATTGGCTTGTGTCTAGGGGTACATGGGAGAGGAGAGTGCAGGAACACTACGCCAAGCCCTCCCCTCGTATGTGTATGAGGGTTGAGCAGAGTTACTTGAATTACCTCCGGGTCTGTTCACTGCGTATGAAGCCTCCAGCTGTCCCGCGGAGATGTGTCTGCCAATAACATAGAGTCCCACACCAATCGAAAGTCCAACACTCCTTTATTTCTCTACTTTCAGGGTGAACACAATCAGTTGAACCTTCAGTAACAGACAGACAGGGGTGTGGGTACGAGTAGGCCCAGGCACAACTGAGCTCTCCTATTCCTTTGCTAGCGAATAGGCCTGGCGCAAGGTCTCTGCCACCGACCGTGAGTTTTGGTCACTGCCACCGACCAGATGAACCGTTGAGGCCCCTGCCACAGGCCTAATAGCAGGTCTCTGCCACTGACCTGAGTTGAATAGTTGGACCGCTGCCACCGGTCATTGATCATGAACCACCTTCCTCTCTGAACTTGGCCCCTGTTCGGGAAAGATATCCCTCCGGGCGGTCTCCAGAGGTTCACCCGGAACTGGCAATCTGCTGCACCAGGTCTTCGGATGAGTCCCTCCTCCGGTCCCTTATGCCTCTGGATTCGGGTGCCCCACTCCCAGGGCCCCTAGGACAATCCCTCCCTCGCGGGACCCAGCGGAAGGTACTGGGCCCCAGGCCTCCAGCTGAGTACCTCATCCCAGACTGAAGGTGTCTGGGATGGAACACGAACTCCAGGTGTCCAGGCCTAGGCCCCCTGGGCACCGACCGCAAACAGCAGCCCTCAGGCTGAAGGTGCCTGGGACTCGAACCTCGTGTCAAAGATGTCCGCACCCTTTGTGACCTCTCGCAGCGGTTGTACGGCGAAGCGGGGAACCCGCCATGCTTGCTGGGAGAGGGTATAAAGGGTGCGGACATCTTTGCCATGAGGTTCGAGTCCCAGGCACCTTCAGCCTGAGGGCTGCTGTTCGCGGTCGGTGTCCAGGCGGCCTAGGCCTGGACACCTGGAGTTCGTGTTCCATCCCAGACACCTTCAGTCTGGGGTGAGGTACTCAGCTGGAGGCCTGGGGCCCAGTACCTTCCGCTGGGTCCCGCGAGGGAGGGATTGTCCTAGGGGGCCCCGGGAGTGGGGCACCCGAATGCAGAGGCGTAAGGGACCGGAGGAGGGACTCATCCGAAGACCTGGTGCAGCAGATTGCCAGTGCCGGGTGAACCTCTGGAGACCGCCCGGAGGGATATCTTTCCCGAACAGGGGCCAAGTTCAGAGAGGAAGGTGGTTCATGTTCAATGACCGGTGGCAGCGGTCCAACTGTTCAACTCAGGTCAGTGGCAGAGACCTGCTATTAGGCCTGTGGCAGGGGCCTCAACGGTTTATCCGGTCGGTGGCAGCGACCAAAACTCACGGTCGGTGGCAGAAACCGTGCGCCAGGCCTATTCGCTAGCAAAGGAATAGGAGAGCTCAGTTGTGCCTGGGCCTACTCGTACCCACACCCCTGTCTGTCTGTTACTGAAGGTTCAACTGATTGCGTTCACCCTGAAAGTAGAGAAATAAAGGAGTGTTGGACTTTCGATTGGTGTGGGACTCTATGTTATTGGCAGACACATCTCCACGGGACAGCTGGAGGCTTTGAACAGACCCGGAGGTAATTCAAGTAACTCTGCTCAACCCTCATACACATACGAGGGGAGGGCTTGGCGTAGTGTTCCTACACTCTCCTCTCCCAGGTACCCCTAGACACAAGCCAATCAAACGAGAAAACCAGAGAGGGAGAGTGAGGCTCCGCTACACAAAATTTTATAACAAACTATGAAAATGTATTTATTTGTTTTTGGTCTTTTTTTTTTGATTAGCAAAAAATGTAAAACCCAGTGGTGATTAAATACCACCAAAAGGAATCTCTATTTATGTGAAGCAAATTATAAAAAATATCATATGGGTACAGTGTTGCATGACTGCGCAATTGTCATTCAAAGTGTGACAGTGCTGAAAGTTGAAAATTAGCCTGCGCAGGAAGGGGGTGAAAGTGCCCAGTAGGCAAGCGGTTAAAGTCCAATTTAACCACTTCAGCCCTGGAGGCCACTATTTACGATTCGGCACTGCGTTGCTTTAACTGACAATTGCGCGGTCGTGCGACGTTGCACCCACACAAAATTGATGGCAAGCGGTTAAAGTGAGGCAGTGCCGTATCGCAAAAAATGGCCTGATCATTAAGGGGGTAAACCCTTCTGGGGCTGAAGTTTCACTTCTATTCACATTCTATCACACCTGCTTCTGGAACAGTAAGTCATCATTTACACTGACACTCCTACATTTAGCTTTTCTAAAGCCAAGAGAAATCATCTGGGAAGTATAAACAACTTTTCTGCCCCCAAATAACTTTTTTCTGTATTTAGATGTTAATGTTATAAAGCAGGTTTATCAGCATTTAGCTTTGTTCTCTACATGCAGCTAACCTGACCAAACCTAAACTCAGGTAAATGCACAGTTTCAACGACAAAATTGAAAAATAATTACATGCAATTTCCATTTATAATGAGGACTAATCACACAACTGACCAGCACGGCACAGCTAAAGTTTGCACCGTCCAGTAGCCAGCAGGGAGGAAAATGCTCACTTAAAGGGATGCCAATGATGTTTTCTTTCACTCAGGCTCACCACTCATCACCATTTATACTGTTTGCTCTTGGTGCATCTGAATAGGTGGCTACAAGGAGAGATGCTGAGAGAGCAGAATGAACTGTAGACACAGGCATAAAGAAAATTAATGCAGATAGGGATCTTTGGAAGGATTATAAGGTATTTATGAGAGCTACATAGAATTTTTAAGAAACAGGATTAAATAATTGAGAGGTGAAACTTGAAGCATATACTGTATACAATATATGCAATGCACAATCTGTTTTTTTTAAATAACTAAACAGGAATTAGATTTGTATATGCTTGGATAATTAAAAATAATTTTCACACAATATATTCAGATCAAATCAGCCTCATTTTCTCAAAGAACTTGGAATATAAATACACAAAATACATGAGTTATACTGTATATATACTGTATATATACATACAAATGTACATAAAAGTGCATATTTAAGAATACTTTTGACAAAAAAGAACAAGCAAAAACCTTGAACCAAGTGAAACCTGTGGTAGCAAACCATTTATATATAAAAAAAAAACTTAAATAGACTTAGCTTTACCTATCCAAAAAGAAAATAAAAGAAAAAAATATTTATTGTCTAACTAGATTTCCAAAATGTGATTCCACATCGCAGAGAAATGGTTATTACAGACAATGGTCTACCAAGGTGAAGTTTGTAGTAAAGTCTATTATGTGGTTTCACCACTGACACTAATGGAATGTAACAATGATTTAGAATGATTTAATGGTTTCGACATTGTGCTGTAATAGTGCTATTTATATTATGATGTATATCACAAAACCTAATGTGGCTGTTTTGATATATTGGTTATACCCATGCTGTCTTACGTTTAGGAAATTTTCAAAATCTGCCAATGAACCAGATGATGTAACTACTTTATTTCTTACATTTGAATGTGTATTCTGTAGAGACATTATTCAAAGAAAATTATATTGGTAATTACACTTTAGTCAAATCTTGCTACCTTTTAGAAAGGATCACTGTAAAGAGGAAAATATAACCTTTCACGGTATGTCTTAAGCATCATTTTATAGAGTAATTTACATTAGTACATTGTGCCTAGTTTATCTTTCTAAGGATAATAATTGAGCAATTGAACTACAAAAAGTTTTTTCTTTAATGCCAACATAGACTGGTACATATAGACATCTTTCCAATACTCTTAGTTTTTTCAAAAAGCAATCATAATTCTAGCAGCAGCAGCAGCAAAGATAATAAAGATCCATGTTGATCTGTAAAGTGATAATAAATCCATCTCCAAGCACCCCAAAAAACAATTCACAGCACAAAGCACAGTATATGTAAAGACATTTTTCTTTTTGTTTTGGATAGAGCAGTGAAGGTTTAGACCCTATGTCAAGGTTTTATTGCTGTCTTTGTCTCCTCTGAAAAGATTTGCCCTTCTGTTTGCCTTGGTGACCTAATGACCACTATCACTGAAATTGAGTTGTTAATACCAGAGTAAGAGGTGAGGGACTATACTCAAATAACAGGCACATGTTCTGCGGACAACTGTCTAAGACAAAAAAGTTCAGTTCACGTAAGAGAGATTGTGCCTCCGGGACAAGTGAAGGCAAAAATTACCTGAGATGGTTTATACCATTGCCCTACACTTTCCAAAACAAAAAAAAATTGTTTTACAACACTTTAAATTTACTAGTATCCACCTTCCACATTGCTCACCATTACATGGTGTAAAATTCTGATACTTCTGGGTATAAGGAAATATGTGACCTTTATCCCACAAATGTTTTTTTTTTAGGGTCATTTACTAAATTATTATTATTTTTGGTGTTGTCATTGGGCATTTTATTGGGGGAGGGGGGGAGTGGGAGGGAACCAATGGCAGGATAGCCCTAGAAGTGGGCATGGAAGCTGTATGTGGACTTCTGGATTTCATTTTTTCCTGGATGTAGCAGCACTACCACAGCATGGGCCAGGTAGGGGACTGATAAAGAAAGAAAGGGAGGGTAAAATTAAGAATATTTGATAAACCATTGGTCCTCTTTGTAAGGTGCAGCACCACAGTTGGATATTTATTTCCTTTATCTTTTCCTTGGAGAAGCACAACCACTGCAACATCAGCACCTTCAATCAGGCAGAGAAGTTAATATAGTTAAAAAGGTATTGTTTCTATAAAAATGGCCAGGGCAGGGAATGATGATGGTGATAATGTGGTATTTTTGCTGTTATATCTGCGCCAGCCCTTTGATTTAATTTCCAACTTTTAAGCACTCCATAGTAGCAGTTTCCATCATACCCTGAAGTACATAGTAGAAATAAATTCAAGAACTCACTGGTCTTCCCTTATTCTATATTGATAGGCCAAATAATGACCAAACTGGGTCTTTAGGGCCCAAGGCAGGGCCAATCTGCCCTGAGTTTGGTTAAAGCAGGGTTCAGTGAGCTTCAAAGAAATTTGCGACTATAGCCTCGTACACACGACCGATTTTCTCGTCGTAAAAAACACGTCGTTTTTTTCGACGAGATTCTTGTTAAGCTTGTCGATTTTCTCGTCAAGCTTTCCATGCGTACACACTGACATTTCCCAATTTCCTCGTTGTTCTCCGCACTCACGTCCAGCACGTACGACGGCACTATAAAGGGGAAGATCTTTTTTCTTGGCGCCACCCCTTGGGCTGCTTTTGCTGATCTCGTGTTACCGCGTGTGAAGTAAAAGTTTGGGAAGAGACGATTCGCGCTTTTCAGTCTTCGTACTTTTCAGATCGTTTTCTGCGGTTCAGTTTGTGCTTGTGGGTTCGTATCTTGACTTTCAGGGCGTCTAGGCAGGTCGTATCTGTTTTACAGTGCATTCTTGCCTGTTCGTTTCTGATTTTCAGTTCGTTATTCATAGGCCTTGCTGTTCTAAAGTGTGTTCTGTTCTGTACGTTCTGATAAGACGACCGTTTCTTAGCCATGTCGCCTGGACGTTCTTGTCGTCGAGTTCATGCTGTGCGTGCGCTTGGTGTTGGTCTGCTTGTTTTGGACCAAGACCAGTCCATGAATGGTGTGAGGAGGAGTTCATGGACCAGGAATTGGTTGCTCCAGCGGGACCAATTCTGCCATATGCCTCTGCTGCGGGAGATCGTCGAGAATAATCCTGAGGACTACAGGAATTTTCTGCGGATGTCTGACCCCGTTTTTCAGGAACTGTTGGCTTTGGTGTCCCCCTATATTACCAGGAAGGACACCGTTATGCGGGAAGCCATCAGTGCTGAGCAGAGGCTCATCGCCACGTTGCGTTACCTGGCGACAGGGAGAAGTCTTCAGGACTTGAAGTTCACCACAGGCATCTCCCCCCAGGCTCTGGGCCTCATAATCCCAGACACCTGTTCTGCCATTATACAAGTCCTGCAGGAGGACTATATTAGGGTAAGTTTTCTCCCTTAAAATCACATTTTATGTATTACATGTATGCTAATTTATTGTATTTCTTTCATCCTTCCCTAATTACCATGATTGTAATATGCTGAGAATGTCCCCTTTGTCCCCATGCATGCTGGAAGCTTTAGATTGCCCCTTTTTTCTCCTCCATAAATATTTCCCTTCACTAACTTTTCCAGCAGGGGCGCCTGTTGCTCCAAATGTTTGGGGGTTCAAACACCAATTTAGAAAATAAACTTCCTCCTTTTTTGCTCTGGTGCCTATTAAACGCCCCCAGTTGTCCCCTCTAATGCAGCCATTTTGTTCCCTCCAATGCAGCCATTTAGTCCCCTCTAATGCAGCCAGTTTCCCCCCAGCCCTGCACTTACCTTCTTGTGGTCAGCGCCATCCTTCTTCTGTCCTTGATGTCTTCTCCTTCCCTTGATGTTGCATCAGCCAATCATGTTACCATTAAACAGACTTGGTGAACATGATTGGCAGAGCAGCCTGCCAGTGTTTCCCCAAGGAATGCCCCCCCCCCCCCCTGCGTCCCCTATTTTACTTTTAGGAAGCCAATTACATCCCTCAGGTTGTAATGTGCAAGACTATTTTACTACCTGTTTCTGCTATGCAATTTGAACCCCCTAAATGCCGCAATTATTCATATGTCGGTCGCTTTACAAGAGGCCATCCACCTGAATAGTGGGCGGCATAGACAATACATAGGTTAATGCAACGCATGAACCTATGTATTGTTCTGAGTGATGGGCACAGGAGAGAGGGGGCAGTGCTCCAGCACCCACTCTGGACGCACCGCCACTGCAATGCTATCCTGTGGCCAAACACATCTCCCCCCCCAAAATAATTTAGTAATGGCCCATCAGAGGGGGTGATGAATATGATAAATGAGCCTTCCATTATACTTATTTTAAACACCTTAATAAACGTAGAATTTGATTGATGTTGGCCTCTAATGTTTTTTTAGAGATTTTCCTTGTAATGTATGATTTTTGTATTCTAATATTATTTCATCTTGTTTTACTCCACAGCTTCCTTCCACGCCACAGGAATGGTAGACTGTGGCATCGGAGTTTGCCACGCGGTGGGACTTCCCCAACTGCGGTGGTGCCATAGACGGGAAGCACGTCCGCATCGTGCCGCCACCCCGTTCTGGGTCCTACTACTACAATTACAAGGGGTTTCATAGCATTGTGCTGATGGCGGTGGTGTCAGCACGGTATGAATTCCTCTATGTTGATGTAGGGAAGAATGGCCGGATGTCCGATGGGGGATCCTTCATCCAGACGGAGTTTGCCCTCCGTCTCCAGAGTGATGACCTTGCATTGCCACCGGATGCAGAGAATATTGAAGGACTCCCCTTTATTTTTTTGGCTGATGAAGCCTTCGGACTCGGACGGCATCTTATGAGGCCATTTCCACAGAGGACCCTGACCCCAGACAAGAGGGTGTTCAATTACCGGCTGGCCAGGGGCCGAAGAGTTGTCGAAAATGCCTTTGGCATAATGGCCAGCCGGTTCCGCCTTTTTATGACTTCAATACACTTGGCGGACTACAAAATAAACTATGTCATATTATGCTGCTGTGTGCTACACAACTTTCTGAGCCAGAAATCTAATTCCTATATGGCCTCAGTTTTGCCAGAGGCTGGACTTTCCCCTGCAAATCCCCTGCCGGGCCTGGAATCTGCCCGTCCTGGCTTGCCCTCCCAAAATGCCCGTGAGGTTCGGGACAAATACATGGAGTATTTCACGGGTAGGGGGGCAATTCCTATGCCAGCCTATGTCTAAGGATCCAAATAAAAAGCTTGTTTAAACCTTTAATTATTTGTTCTTTCCTGTCTCCTAGTTTGTCTTAGTGCATTTGTAGTGCCAAGTGTATTTTACTTTAGTAACTAACAACCATTTCACTATGTAACCTTACAAAATAACCAAATAAGCTTAGAGGGTATTATAAAAAGAAGCTGCACGTTGTTTGTGGTCAAATATTTTACTCTGTGCACATTCTCACCATTTTTAGTTTTTTCTTGTTTTTTGGGTTGGCCTGGCCCCAACCCGGCAATTTTTTGCTTATGAAAATACAAAAATAACAGTTGCATTCCAAAAATTACAACATTGGATACCTCTGAGCAATCTGAGACATTCACTTACACAAACTATGTCTCTATGTGCCCGTCCTAATATGGGGTCCTGCCACCCCTTGCCCAGCCAAAAATTGAATATGCACACATTTGGGATTTTTTTTTCATCTAGGAAGTTTACAATCCTGATCCCTATTGTCAACATGTGCTATCTGCCATCAGGGGTGATCAATGGACGTGTTTTGGGGGTGCAACCCCTTCCTCAGTTCACCGACTTTAGATACGAGGAAGGGGTTGCACCCCCAAAAGACGTACATGGATATTCCCTGATGGCAGATAGCACATGTTGACACACTGTGTGCAGATTCAATTTTTGGCTGGTTTGATTGTCAAAAATATTCGAAAAGGTGCAAAAACAAACATGTAAAAACAAATGTGTTTGGATGGCTTATTGAATTCTCCCCAAAACATCCAGAATGTCTTTAAATGTTTGTTCCATCACATGGATTCTTTGTTTAATTAGGTCCAGTTCCGTGCTACATTCCATCACTTGCTGGATGAGGCGGAGGGCACTGTCAGTAGAGAACCGTGTACTATCCTTCACAACATTTATATCCCCTAAAAACAAAAAACAAAAGGTATTATAACTCTGCAGGCCTACATCTCTTACCTGAAGCTGTGGTGACAGATACTGACCTGTTGTGGTGACCAGATCCACAACGTCATCCACCTCTCCTTCCTGCACTTCTCCTTCCTCCACTTCAACTTCCTGCACATCTTTCGGTTGTGGGTCTTTGGGAGTTTGGGGTTGCTTGGAAGTTGTGGGGTGCATGTGCTCCCTGGAGTGTCCTCCTCCCAGTCTTCTCTCCCCTATGAGAATCAAACAAAAGGTCTATTTATCACACTGTAAATCTCAATGTTAAAATAAAAACAGGCTAAATTGCTTGGAAGTGTGGTACAAGTGTGTGTTTGGGCGGAATTTAACCACTTCCATACTGGGCACTTAAACACCTTCCTGCCCAGACCAATTTTCAGCTTTCTGCGCTGTTGCACTTTGAATGACAATTGCGCGGTCATGCTACACTGTACCCAAACTAAATTTTTATCATTTTGTTCCCACAAATAGAGCTTTCTTTTGGTGGTATTTGATCACCTCTGCGATTTTTATTTTCTGCTAAAAAATAAAAAAAAGACCGAAAATTAAAAAAAAAAAACGTTTTTTTTTTGGTTTCAGTTACAAAACTTTGTAAATAAGTTAGTTTTCTCCTTCACTGATGGGCACTGATGGGGCTGCACTGACGGGCATGGATAAGGCAGCACGGATGGGCACCGATGAGGTGGCACGGATGGGCAACGATCGTCGGCACGGATGGGCAACGATCGGCGGCTCGGATGGGCAACGATCGGCGGCACGGGTGGGCACAGATCGGCAGCACGGGTGGGCACAGATCGGCGGCAAAGGTGGGCACAGATAGGTGACACGGGTGGGCACAGATAGGCGGCACGGGTGGGCACAGATAGGCGGCACGGGTGGGCACAGATAGGCGGCATGGGTGGGCACAGATAGTCGGCACGGGTGGGCACAGATAGGCACGGATAGGCGGCATGGATGGGCACTGATAGGTGGCACGGGTGGGCATGGGTGGGCACTGATAGGTGGCATGGGTGGGCACTGATAGGTGGCACTGTACTGTACTAATGGATGCCAATCAGTGCCAAACAATAATGCCTGCCAATCAGTGGTGCCCATTGTGGGCACTGATTGGCATCTATTGTGGCACTGATTGGCATCCGTTATCCCTGGTGGTCTAGGGTGGCATACCTTATTGTGGGCTTCCCTGGTGGTCTAGTGACATCCCTGGTGGTCTAGTGGCATCCCTGGTGGTCCAGTGGGCATCCTCGGGTGGGCTGTGCTGATAATCGATCAGCACAAACCCCCCCTGTCAGAGGAGCAGCCGATCGGCTCTCCTCTGCTCGCGTCTGACAGACGCGAGTGAGGAAAAGCCGATGACCGGCTTTTCCTGTTTACACTGTGATCAGCCGTGATTGGACACGGCTGATCACGTGGTAAAGAGTCTCCGTCGGAGACTCTTTACCTAGATCGGTGTTGCGGGGTGTCAGACTGACATCCTGCAGCAACGATCGCCGCGATGCGCGCCCCCAGGGGCGCGCAGCGGCTCAAAATCCTGAGGACGTCAATCCGCTATAGGGCGGGCGGCAAGTGGTTAAAGAAGAATGCATTATTTATGACCAAGAATATGTTTAGTATTCACCTTTGGATGTAATTTATTTGACATGGAGGCACCACAAAAATTCTATGATGCACCTGTGTGGGACACCCAAAAAAGGCGGGTCTGGTGGCCCACACTATAGTGCTCCAAAGTACAGATGTGGAAGCAGCTGCTGAGTGTCCTCTCCTTTACACTGATAAAAGTTTGCATTTCATTCTCTTTACAAACACATCATCTAGACTAAAAATTTTGCCACAATATTTGAGCAAAAATGGCAGATGTCTAATTACTTTTGTGGCTCTAAAATAAGCCAAAACCACGGATAGTGGCCGAACGAAGTGTCGGTAACGTAACGAACGATTACTGTGCCCAACCAAGTTCAAAATATTACATTTTGGAAGGGAGTCCAACATGAGAAACCAAAATAAAGAGCAACATGTCAGTTTAGAAAAAGATTAATAGCAGAAAAGTCTACATTTTACTTACTTTTAGCGAGCATTCTCTTTATGCTCCTCAACTGGTCTGGCTCCCTCAGTTTGAGGTCTGACCACCTCTTTCTGAGCTGCTCATTTGAGCGTTTCACCCCGAAATTCGCCTTCAGACTCTTCACGACTTTAGTGAGGATTTTGGCCTTCCTTCTATTTGGTTTGCTATACGGCCCATGCTTGGCATCATAATCAGACTTGAGCAAGATGTCCACCATCTCCGCCATCTCCGCAAAAGACATATTCGATGCCTTGAATCTCCTCCTTGATCGTGACGTTTCCTCGGTCACCGGGCTTGTCTCCTCCTCGTTAGTTGTGGAATTATCAGACACCTGCTGTAACTCCGCCATATCTGTCAGTGTGGCGAAAGAGAAGGGGCGGGGAAAAGATGTTAGTTAGAACGTCATGGGCGGGCGACGTGTGCGGAGCGACGTGTTCGTATTTTGACGCATGCGTGGTGTGTATATAGCAAACACACATGTGACTATAGTACGTTCGGTGTGCGGAGAGAGGAGTTCAAGTGACGGACGTGCGAACGAAGGTATGTGATTTTGTGACTTGTACAAATTGTTGGCCTATACTGTCTTGAGAATGTTGGAGGATATATATGGTGACTAGGATGTTAAGGAGGTTAGACTGTTTGCCTCACATTAGTTATATATAATTTATTTAACTTGCAGATACAATATGAATGTCTTTATAAGCGACAAGGATTTCCTGGCGGAATTTATTGACCGGGTAAGGGAGCTGCCGGCTCTGTGGGTGCCTGTGGCCAATTATTGCTGAGGGGGTTTAGTACACGCCCCACACTATAAAAGGCCGCCAGCGCGGCGGCCTTGTGTAGTGTGTTCCGGAGCAGGGAAAGAGAAGCATAGGCAGGGACAGTGTCATTTTTTTTCCTTTACTAATCCTGGATTCCTTGTGTTTAGGGACAAATAAGGATAGGTAGGGAGAGTGTCAGTGACAGTGTGTTATTCTGTGCTAAACCTTGTTTGTAGGGACAGAGAGGTACAGTGAGGGAAAGTGTCAGTGTGCTATTCTGTGCTAATCCTTGTTTGTAGGGACTGAGAGGTACAGTGAGGGAAAGTGTCAGTGTGCTATTCTGTGCTAAATCTTGTTTGTAGGGAGGGACAGAGTAGGACAGTGAGGGAAAGTGTCAATGTGCTATTCTGTTCTAAACCAATTTTGCTGTTCCATATTTCAAATCCTTGAGTTTAGGGACAGAGAAGGACACTCGTGGAAATTATCAGTGTGCTATTCTGTGCTAAATCTTGTTTGTAGGGAGGGACAGAGTAGGACAGTGAGGGAAAGTGTCAGTGTGCTATTCTGTTCTAAACCAATTTTGCTGTTCCATATTTTCAATCCTTGAGTTTAGGGACAGAGAAGGACACTCGTGGAAATTATCAGTGTGCTATTCTGTGCTAAATCTTGTTTGTAGGGAGGGACAGAGTAGGACAGTGAGGAAAAGTGTCAGTGTGCTATTCTGTTCTAAACCAATTTTGCTGTTTCATATTTCAAATCCTTGAGTTTAGGGACAGAGAAGGACACACGTGGAAATTATCAGTGTGCTATTCTGTGCTAAATCTTGTTTGTAGGGAGGGACAGAGTAGGACAGTGAGGGAAAGTGTCAGTGTGCTATTCTGTTCTAAACCAATTTTGCTGAACCATATTTTCAATCCTTGAGTTTAGGGACAGAGAGGTACAGTGAGTGAAACTGACAGTGTGCTATTCTGTTCTAAACCAATTTTGCTGTTCTATATTTTCAATCCTTGAGTTTAGGGACAGAGAAGGACACTCGTGGAAATTATCAGTGTGCTATTCTGTGCTAAATCTTGTTTGTAGGGAGGGACAGAGTAGGACAGTGAGGGAAAGTTTCAGTGTGCTATTCTGTTCTAAACCAATTTTGCTGTTCCATATTTTCAATCCTTGAGTTTAGGGACAGAGAAGGACACTCGTGGAAATTATCAGTGTGCTATTCTGTGCTAAATCTTGTTTGTAGGGAGGGACAGAGTAGGACAGTGAGGGAAAGTGTCAGTGTGCTATTCTGTTCTAAACCAATTTTGCTGTTCCATATTTCAAATCCTTGAGTTTAGGGACAGAGAAGGACACTCGTGGAAATGATCAGTGTGCTATTCTGTGCTAAATCTTGTTTGTAGGGAGGGACAGAGTAGGACAGTGAGGGAAAGTGTCAGTGTGCTATTCTGTTCTAAACCAATTTTGCTGTTCTATATTTCAAATCCTTGAGTTTAGGGACAGAGAAGGACACTCGTGGAAATTATCAGTGTGCTATTCTGTGCTAAATCTTGTTTGTAGGGAGGGACAGAGTAGGACAGTGAGGGAAAGTGTCAGTGTGCTATTCTGTTCTAAACCAATTTTGCTGAACCATATTTTCAATCCTTGAGTTTAGGGACAGAGAGGTACAGTGAGTGAAACTGACAGTGTGCTATTCTGTTCTAAACCAATTTTGCTGTTCCATATTTTCAATCCTTGAGTTTAGGGACAGAGAAGGACACTCGTGGAAATTATCAGTGTGCTATTCTGTGCTAAATCTTGTTTGTAGGGAGGGACAGAGTAGGACAGTGAGTGAAACTGACAGTGTGCTATTCTGTTCTAAACCAATTTTGCTGTTCCATATTTTCAATCCTTGAGTTTAGGGACAGAGAAGGACACTCGTGGAAATTATCAGTGTGCTATTCTGTGCTAAATCTTGTTTGTAGGGAGGGACAGAGTAGGACAGTGAGGGAAAGTTTCAGTGTGCTATTCTGTTCTAAACCAATTTTGCTGTTCCATATTTTCAATCCTTGAGTTTAGGGACAGAGAAGGACACTTGTGGAAATTATCAGTGTGCTATTCTGTGCTAAATCTTGTTTGTAGGGAGGGATAGAGTAGGACAGTGAGGGAAAGTTTCAGTGTACTATTCTGTTCTAAACCAATTTTGCTGTTCCATATTTTCAATCCTAGAGTTTAGGGACAGAGAAGGACACTCGTGGAAATTATCAGTGTGCTATTCTGTGCTAAATCTTGTTTGTAGGGAGGGACAGAGTAGGACAGTGAGGGAAAGTGTCAGTGTGCTATTCTGTTCTAAACCAATTTTGCTGAACCATATTTTCAATCCTTGAGTTTAGGGACAGAGAGGTACAGTGAGTGAAACTGACAGTGTGCTATTCTGTTCTAAACCAATTTTGCTGTTCCATATTTTCAATCCTTGAGTTTAGGGACAGAGAAGGACACTCATGGAAATTATCAGTGTGCTATTCTGTGCTAAATCTTGTTTGTAGGGAGGGACAGAGTAGGACAGTGAGGGAAAGTGTCAGTGTGCTATTCTGTTCTAAACCAATTTTGCTGTTCCATATTTCAAATCCTTGAGTTTAGGGACAGAGAAGGACACTCGTGGAAATTATCAGTGTGCTATTCTGTGCTAAATCTTGTTTGTAGGGAGGGACAGAGTAGGACAGTGAGGGAAAGTGTCAGTGTGCTATTCTGTTCTAAACCAATTTTGCTGAACCATATTTTCAATCCTTGAGTTTAGGGACAGAGAGGTACAGTGAGTGAAACTGACAGTGTGCTATTCTGTTCTAAACCAATTTTGCTGTTCCATACTGTGAGGGGGTTAGCTCGGCAGCGGGTGTGTGTGACCCCCGGGATGGGCTCCCCACACAAAAACAGGCCCAGCAAACGGAGGTTGTGGTTTTCAAAATCAAAAAAAAAGGTGCGGTTTATTTTCTATTTACAGTGACAAAACACAGCAAAGCCAAAAGAAACATAAACAAAATAAATCCTGGTCAACTTGACCTCTGACTAAACATACAGGTTTCCTAACTAACAACTGGGATCAGCCTAGTGCTGTCCTAGTCCCTAAGTCCCTGGTTTTAAATGTCCAAGCAAATAGCCACACAGGCTTTGTCTCACCGCACAAGGGTTCACTCTCTCCAGGAAGTCCACACAGGTCTGCTTCCAGGCATGAGCTAACCCCTAATGAAGCTGGGAGTTCTTATAGAGGCCTAAATGAGCTGACAAGCTTCAGCTGGTCTCATCAACTCCCTGTCTGCACGACGCCCCACACTCTCCCTAGAGGTATGAGTCCTCCATGAGCCCACTATCCTCAGCTGGGCTTATACAACTCTCCACCTAGTTGTATAAGTCGGCGTAAAGCCTGAATCTGGGCGAAATATATCTACCCCCCTGGATGCAACCAGGTGACTTTACCTTCCTGCTGTCACATACCCCCCCCTCTTGTTTTAACCTCGGGGTTGGAACACCAGCAATCAGGCATTCATGTACTCGAGACAAAGCATCCACATTCCCCATTTGAACGCCAGGGCGATGCTTTACTGTGAAGTTGAATTCCTGGAGGGCCAGGAACCACCTATTCACTCTTCTATTTGTTTCCTTGTTTTGAGCCATCCACTTTAACGGAGCGTGATCCGTAACCATGTCAAAGTGCCTACCTAGCAGGTAGTACCGAAGGGAATCTAGAGCCCACTTCACCGCTAAACACTCCTTTTCAACGGTGGCGTAATTTACCTCATGGGACTTCAACTTCCTGCTGAGGTAAATGACTGGGTGCTCTTCCCCGTTCCAGACCTGGGACAATACTGCTCCTAACCCCACATCTGACGCATCACTTTGTACGACAAAGTCTTTAGAGAAGTCGGGTGAGTACAACACTGGCTGGCTACATAAGGCTTGTTTCAAGAATTGGAATGCTGCCTCAGCCTCGGGGGTCCATTTAATCATGACCGACCCTTTCCCCTTCGTTAGGTTGGTTAGGGGCACAGCCTTAGAAGCAAAGTGGGGAATGAATCGCCGATAATACCCAGCGATTCCCAGAAAGGCTCGTACCTGCTTCTTGCTGTTGGGACGTGGCCAACTCTGGATGGCCTCGACTTTGTTGAGTTGGGGTTTTATTACTCCCCTCCCAATGGTGTACCCAAGATATTTGGCCTCCTCCTGCCCAATGGTACACTTCTTGGGGTTAGCCGTAAACCCCGCTTCCCGAACAGAGTCCAGGACTGCTTGCACTTTTGGCAGATGTGAGGCCCAATCTGTGCTATGGACAATTACGTCATCCAGGTAAGCCGCAGCATACTTCCGATGGGGCCTCAGCATCTGGTCCATTTTCCGCTGGAATGTGGCCGGCGCATTCTGTAACCCGAACGGCATTCTTTTATATTGGAACGCCCCGTCTGGGGTTACAAATGCGGTTTTCTCTTTGGCCAATTTGGCCAGGGGGATTTGCCAATACCCTTTTGTGAGGTCAAGAGTCGTCATGTATCGGGCTGTTCCCAGCCGGTCGATCAACTCATCTATACGTGGCATGGGGTAGGTGTCAAATTTTGTAACTTTGTTCAACTGACGAAAATCGTTACAAAATCGCCAGCTCCCATCCGGTTTAGGCAGCAACACAATGGGACTAGACCAATCACTTTGGGACTCCTCTATCACCCCTAAGTTCAGCATTTTCTGTACTTCCTCCCGTATTGCCTCCCGTCGGGCCTCTGGGATCCGATAGGGTTTTAACTTCACCCTTTCACCGGGCGGGGTAATGATGTCATGCTCTACCCCAGATGCTTGTCCCGGCAGCTCAGAGAATACCTCCTTGTTGCGAAGCACAAACTCCTTAACCTCCTGTTGTTGGGGTTGTGACAAGGTGGCTGCTATTCCAACCTCAGGAATCACTCTACCAGTTTGAGCTGGTGACCAAGTGTCTGCGCCTAGGGACTCTCTATCCCTCCAGGCTTTCAACAGATTAACGTGATAGATCTGTTCGGGCTTTCGCCTTCCTGGTTGTCTGACCTTGTAATTCACTTCGCTCACTTTTTCTATTATCTCGTAGGGGCCTTGCCATTTGGCAAGGAATTTACTTTCAACCGTAGGGACAAGTACCAGTATCCTATCCCCCGGGGAAAAGGTACGGGTCTTGGCTCCACGGTTGTACACTCTCTGCTGTGCTAACTGCGCTTGGGCCAAATGTTCCTTCACGATGGGCATTACCTGTGCAATTCGGTCTTGCATCAGGGCGACATGCTCAATCACACTCCTGTGGGGAGAACTCTCACTTTCCCAAGTTTCCTTGGCAATATCCAACAGCCCTCTTGGGTGTCTCCCATACAGTAACTCAAAGGGGGAGAATCCCGTAGAGGATTGGGGCACCTCCCTAATAGCAAACATCAGATAAGGAAGTAGACAGTCCCAATCCTTTCCATCTCTATCCACCACTTTCTTCAACATTTGTTTTAGGGTTTTGTTGAATCTTTCAACCAGCCCATCGGTTTGGGGGTGATACACAGATGTACGTAATTGCGTCACTTTGAACAATTTACACAGCTCCTTCATAACCCGGGACATAAAGGGTGTACCTTGGTCCGTAAGCAGTTCTTTACAAATACCCACCCGGCTAAACACAAGAGATAGCTCTTTGGCTATGGTTTTGGCCGAGGTATTTCGGAGAGGGATCGCTTCTGGATAACGGGTGGCATAGTCCATTATAACTAATATGTACTGGTGCCCCCTAGCGGACTTGATTATAGGACCTACCAAATCCATGGCGATCCTCTCAAACGGGACCTCAATGATGGGTAGAGGGACCAGCGGGCTACGGAAATGTGGCATCGGGGCCGACCTCTGACACACAGGGCAGGAGGAACAATAATTTTCTATGTCCTTCATCACCCCCGGCCAATAGAATCTCTGTAATATCCTCTCTCGGGTTTTCTCTGTCCCCAGATGACCTCCAAGAATGTGCCCATGGGCCAACTCCAACACCAACTTCCTGTAAGGTTTGGGCACCACAAGCTGCTCAACGGTTTCTTCTGCCCTTTTTGCCACCCGATACAGTAGGTCCTTCTCTACGCTGAAGTATGGGTAAGTGCAGGTATTATCTGGGTTCACTAACTCGCCATCTATTTTCACTACGTTTTCCCGTGCCTTTATTAGGGCGGGGTCTTTCAACTGTTCTGTGGCAAAGTTTTCCCTGTGAACCTCAAGATCAGAAAACTCCACAGACGGTAGGTTTTCGTCTGAGGAGGTGGGCTCCTCTCCAGTTTCTTGAGTCTCCCCTGCCAATACTGATAAGGGAAATTCCGGAGAGTCCTCACCACTCTCAGGGGAGTTCTGGCTATCACATTCCTGGTACATAGGGGCACCAGTGGGGGGCTCAGGATCATCCCACAGTTCCCAGAACTTCGGAAAATCCCTTCCCACAATGGCGTCATGCGGTAACTGAGATACTAAGCCCACTGGATGAGAGAGGGTACCTTTGGGGGTCTCGAAACACACTGTAGTCACTGGATACTCTCGGGTGTCCCCATGCACACAAATAACAGCTACCTTGCTATTCCCAGAGACCTCTGTTTTAACTAACTCAGCCTTTATCAGGGTCACAAGGCTACCTGAATCCAGCAATACCACAACATTTCTACCATTAACACACATTTTGCATAAATGTTTCTCAGTTCCTCGAATGGCAGTGCATGCGACTGTCGCACACAGCGACTGACGTCTGCCCGTCAGAAAGTCACACTGCATGGGTTCCTCCACAACCGGGCAATTGGCTGCAATATGTCCCGCTTGCCGGCAGCGGTAGCAAACGATCCTTCTTGCCGCCTCTTGAGCCGCTGATTTCCCAGGCTGTTCTCGCCAAACTTGGGGTAGAGATCCCACCCTCTTACTCTCTCCACCCTCACCCCTTGGAATCCTCTTATCCGCCCCTGGGGATGGTCTGGTCTTAGGGTGGAAAGTCCGAGTGTCTCTGGAAGAGGCCGTCAGGTTCTCTGTAGCCAAGTATTTCTCCACACGATCCACAAGACCATCGGCCGTCTCTGGGTCTCCATGGCTTACCCACTTTTGGATGGCAGTAGGAAGAGCTCTCAAAAACCGATCCATTACAACACGTTCCACAATCTTTGGTGCGGACAAAGTCTCTGGCTGTAGCCACTTTCTGCTCAGGTGAATGAGATCATACATTTGAGACCTGGGGGGTTTTCCAAGCTGGAAAGTCCAGTTATGCACACGCTGAGCCCGGACAGCCTGGGTGACACCCAGCCTTGCCAATATTTCAGCTTTTAGCATCACATAGTCTTTTGCTTGGTCAGGCTCTAGGTCATAGTAAGCCTTCTGCGATTCACCAGTTAACAGAGGAGCCACCAGTCCAGCCCACTGCTCCTCAGGCCACTTTTCTCTTTCAGCAGTCCTTTCAAATGTGGTCAAAAATACCTCTGGATCATCCTCTCCAGTCATTTTTGTCAATAAACGACTCACCCCAAAGGACGCGGTATTAGTGGGACGGCTTCCCTCACTGGTCTGCGGACGTTGCTGCATTACTGCTTCCATTTGTTGTAGTCTCTGCTCTTGCTTCTGTAACAGGTCTATGAAGCGGGCCTCAGATTGCTGCTGGGCTTGTTGCTGAGCTTCCAGACTCTGTTGGTGAGCTTGCTGCTGGGCTGCAAGGCTCTGTTGATGAGCTTGCTGCTGGGCTGCGAAGTTCTGTTGTTGAGCTGCAAGGCTCTGTTGATGAGCTGCAAGGCTCTTTTGCAAACCTGCATTTGTCTGCTGTTGATTGGCATTTGCTAGAGCCAGCTGCTTCAGTATCTCCTCCATGCTGGCTTAAAAAAAAACTGCCACTGGTTCTCCACCAACTGTGAGGGGGTTAGCTCGGCAGCGGGTGTGTGTGACCCCCGGGATGGGCTCCCCACACAAAAACAGGCCCAGCAAACGGAGGTTGTGGTTTTCAAAATCAAAAAAAAAGGTGCGGTTTATTTTCTATTTACAGTGACAAAACACAGCAAAGCCAAAAGAAACATAAACAAAATAAATCCTGGTCAACTTGACCTCTGACTAAACATACAGGTTTCCTAACTAACAACTGGGATCAGCCTAGTGCTGTCCTAGTCCCTAAGTCCCTGGTTTTAAATGTCCAAGCAAATAGCCACACAGGCTTTGTCTCACCGCACAAGGGTTCACTCTCTCCAGGAAGTCCACACAGGTCTGCTTCCAGGCATGAGCTAACCCCTAATGAAGCTGGGAGTTCTTATAGAGGCCTAAATGAGCTGACAAGCTTCAGCTGGTCTCATCAACTCCCTGTCTGCACGACGCCCCACACTCTCCCTAGAGGTATGAGTCCTCCATGAGCCCACTATCCTCAGCTGGGCTTATACAACTCTCCACCTAGTTGTATAAGTCGGCGTAAAGCCTGAATCTGGGCGAAATATATCTACCCCCCTGGATGCAACCAGGTGACTTTACCTTCCTGCTGTCACATACCCCCCCCTCTTGTTTTAACCTCGGGGTTGGAACACCAGCAATCAGGCATTCATGTACTCGAGACAAAGCATCCACATTCCCCATTTGAACGCCAGGGCGATGCTTTACTGTGAAGTTGAATTCCTGGAGGGCCAGGAACCACCTATTCACTCTTCTATTTGTTTCCTTGTTTTGAGCCATCCACTTTAACGGAGCGTGATCCGTAACCATGTCAAAGTGCCTACCTAGCAGGTAGTACCGAAGGGAATCTAGAGCCCACTTCACCGCTAAACACTCCTTTTCAACGGTGGCGTAATTTACCTCATGGGACTTCAACTTCCTGCTGAGGTAAATGACTGGGTGCTCTTCCCCGTTCCAGACCTGGGACAATACTGCTCCTAACCCCACATCTGACGCATCACTTTGTACGACAAAGTCTTTAGAGAAGTCGGGTGAGTACAACACTGGCTGGCTACATAAGGCTTGTTTCAAGAATTGGAATGCTGCCTCAGCCTCGGGGGTCCATTTAATCATGACCGACCCTTTCCCCTTCGTTAGGTTGGTTAGGGGCACAGCCTTAGAAGCAAAGTGGGGAATGAATCGCCGATAATACCCAGCGATTCCCAGAAAGGCTCGTACCTGCTTCTTGCTGTTGGGACGTGGCCAACTCTGGATGGCCTCGACTTTGTTGAGTTGGGGTTTTATTACTCCCCTCCCAATGGTGTACCCAAGATATTTGGCCTCCTCCTGCCCAATGGTACACTTCTTGGGGTTAGCCGTAAACCCCGCTTCCCGAACAGAGTCCAGGACTGCTTGCACTTTTGGCAGATGTGAGGCCCAATCTGTGCTATGGACAATTACGTCATCCAGGTAAGCCGCAGCATACTTCCGATGGGGCCTCAGCATCTGGTCCATTTTCCGCTGGAATGTGGCCGGCGCATTCTGTAACCCGAACGGCATTCTTTTATATTGGAACGCCCCGTCTGGGGTTACAAATGCGGTTTTCTCTTTGGCCAATTTGGCCAGGGGGATTTGCCAATACCCTTTTGTGAGGTCAAGAGTCGTCATGTATCGGGCTGTTCCCAGCCGGTCGATCAACTCATCTATACGTGGCATGGGGTAGGTGTCAAATTTTGTAACTTTGTTCAACTGACGAAAATCGTTACAAAATCGCCAGCTCCCATCCGGTTTAGGCACCAACACAATGGGACTAGACCAATCACTTTGGGACTCCTCTATCACCCCTAAGTTCAGCATTTTCTGTACTTCCTCCCGTATTGCCTCCCGTCGGGCCTCTGGGATCCGATAGGGTTTTAACTTCACCCTTTCACCGGGCGGGGTAATGATGTCATGCTCTACCCCAGATGTTTGTCCCGGCAGCTCAGAGAATACCTCCTTGTTGCGAAGCACAAACTCCTTAACCTCCTGTTGTTGGGGTTGTGACAAGGTGGCTGCTATTCCAACCTCAGGAATCACGCTACCAGTTTGAGCTGGTGACCAAGTGTCTGCGCCTAGGGACTCTCTATCCCTCCAGGCTTTCAACAGATTAACGTGATAGATCTGTTCGGGCTTTCGCCTTCCTGGTTGTCTGACCTTGTAATTCACTTCGCTCACTTTTTCTATTATCTCGTAGGGGCCTTGCCATTTGGCAAGGAATTTACTTTCAACCGTAGGGACAAGTACCAGTATCCTATCCCCCGGGGAAAAGGTACGGGTCTTGGCTCCACGGTTGTACACTCTCTGCTGTGCTAACTGCGCTTGGGCCAAATGTTCCTTCACGATGGGCATTACCTGTGCAATTCGGTCTTGCATCAGGGCGACATGCTCAATCACACTCCTGTGGGGAGAACTCTCACTTTCCCAAGTTTCCTTGGCAATATCCAACAGCCCTCTTGGGTGTCTCCCATACAGTAACTCAAAGGGGGAGAATCCCGTAGAGGATTGGGGCACCTCCCTAATAGCAAACATCAGATAAGGAAGTAGACAGTCCCAATCCTTTCCATCTCTATCCACCACTTTCTTCAACATTTGTTTTAGGGTTTTGTTGAATCTTTCAACCAGCCCATCGGTTTGGGGGTGATACACAGATGTACGTAATTGCGTCACTTTGAACAATTTACACAGCTCCTTCATAACCCGGGACATAAAGGGTGTACCTTGGTCCGTAAGCAGTTCTTTACAAATACCCACCCGGCTAAACACAAGAGATAGCTCTTTGGCTATGGTTTTGGCCGAGGTATTTCGGAGAGGGATCGCTTCTGGATAACGGGTGGCATAGTCCATTATAACTAATATGTACTGGTGCCCCCTAGCGGACTTGATTATAGGACCTACCAAATCCATGGCGATCCTCTCAAACGGGACCTCAATGATGGGTAGAGGGACCAGCGGGCTACGGAAATGTGGCATCGGGGCCGACCTCTGACACACAGGGCAGGAGGAACAATAATTTTCTATGTCCTTCATCACCCCCGGCCAATAGAATCTCTGTAATACCCTCTCTCGGGTTTTCTCTGTCCCCAGATGACCTCCAAGAATGTGCCCATGGGCCAACTCCAACACCAACTTCCTGTAAGGTTTGGGCACCACAAGCTGCTTAACGGTTTCTTCTGCCCTTTTTGCCACCCGATACAGTAGGTCCTTCTCTACGCTGAAGTATGGGTAAGTGCAGGTATTATCTGGGTTCACTAACTCGCCATCTATTTTCACTACGTTTTCCCGTGCCTTTATTAGGGCGGGGTCTTTCAACTGTTCTGTGGCAAAGTTTTCCCTGTGAACCTCAAGATCAGAAAACTCCACAGACGGTAGGTTTTCGTCTGAGGAGGTGGGCTCCTCTCCAGTTTCTTGAGTCTCCCCTGCCAATACTGATAAGGGAAATTCCGGAGAGTCCTCACCACTCTCAGGGGAGTTCTGGCTATCACATTCCTGGTACATAGGGGCACCAGTGGGGGGCTCAGGATCATCCCACAGTTCCCAGAACTTCGGAAAATCCCTTCCCACAATGGCGTCATGCGGTAACTGAGATACTAAGCCCACTGGATGAGAGAGGGTACCTTTGGGGGTCTCGAAACACACTGTAGTCACTGGATACTCTCGGGTGTCCCCATGCACACAAATAACAGCTACCTTGCTATTCCCAGAGACCTCTGTTTTAACTAACTCAGCCTTTATCAGGGTCACAAGGCTACCTGAATCCAGCAATACCACAACATTTCTACCATTAACACACATTTTGCATAAATGTTTCTCAGTTCCTCGAATGGCAGTGCATGCGACTGTCGCACACAGCGACTGACGTCTGCCCGTCAGAAAGTCACACTGCATGGGTTCCTCCACAACCGGGCAATTGGCTGCAATATGTCCCGCTTGCCGGCAGCGGTAGCAAACGATCCTTCTTGCCGCCTCTTGAGCCGCTGATTTCCCAGGCTGTTCTCGCCAAACTTGGGGTAGAGCTCCCACCCTCTTACTCTCTCCACCCTCACCCCTTGGAATCCTCTTATCCGCCCCTGGGGATGGTCTGGTCTTAGGGTGGAAAGTCCGAGTGTCTCTGGAAGAGGCCGTCAGGTTCTCTGTAGCCAAGTATTTCTCCACACGATCCACAAGACCATCGGCCGTCTCTGGGTCTCCATGGCTTACCCACTTTTGGATGGCAGTAGGAAGAGCTCTCAAAAACCGATCCATTACAACACGTTCCACAATCTTTGGTGCGGACAAAGTCTCTGGCTGTAGCCACTTTCTGCTCAGGTGAATGAGATCATACATTTGAGACCTGGGGGGTTTTCCAAGCTGGAAAGTCCAGTTATGCACACGCTGAGCCCGGACAGCCTGGGTGACACCCAGCCTTGCCAATATTTCAGCTTTTAGCATCACATAGTCTTTTGCTTGGTCAGGCTCTAGGTCATAGTAAGCCTTCTGCGATTCACCAGTTAACAGAGGAGCCACCAGTCCAGCCCACTGCTCCTCAGGCCACTTTTCTCTTTCAGCAGTCCTTTCAAATGTGGTCAAAAATACCTCTGGATCATCCTCTCCAGTCATTTTTGTCAATAAACGACTCACCCCAAAGGACGCGGTATTAGTGGGACGGCTTCCCTCACTGGTCTGCGGACGTTGCTGCATTACTGCTTCCATTTGTTGTAGTCTCTGCTCTTGCTTCTGTAACAGGTCTATGAAGCGGGCCTCAGATTGCTGCTGGGCTTGTTGCTGAGCTTCCAGACTCTGTTGGTGAGCTTGCTGCTGGGCTGCAAGGCTCTGTTGATGAGCTTGCTGCTGGGCTGCGAAGTTCTGTTGTTGAGCTGCAAGGCTCTGTTGATGAGCTGCAAGGCTCTTTTGCAAACCTGCATTTGTCTGCTGTTGATTGGCATTTGCTAGAGCCAGCTGCTTCAGTATCTCCTCCATGCTGGCTTAAAAAAAAACTGCCACTGGTTCTCCACCAACTGTGAGGGGGTTAGCTCGGCAGCGGGTGTGTGTGACCCCCGGGATGGGCTCCCCACACAAAAACAGGCCCAGCAAACGGAGGTTGTGGTTTTCAAAATCAAAAAAAAAGGTGCGGTTTATTTTCTATTTACAGTGACAAAACACAGCAAAGCCAAAAGAAACATAAACAAAATAAATCCTGGTCAACTTGACCTCTGACTAAACATACAGGTTTCCTAACTAACAACTGGGATCAGCCTAGTGCTGTCCTAGTCCCTAAGTCCCTGGTTTTAAATGTCCAAGCAAATAGCCACACAGGCTTTGTCTCACCGCACAAGGGTTCACTCTCTCCAGGAAGTCCACACAGGTCTGCTTCCAGGCATGAGCTAACCCCTAATGAAGCTGGGAGTTCTTATAGAGGCCTAAATGAGCTGACAAGCTTCAGCTGGTCTCATCAACTCCCTGTCTGCACGACGCCCCACACTCTCCCTAGAGGTATGAGTCCTCCATGAGCCCACTATCCTCAGCTGGGCTTATACAACTCTCCACCTAGTTGTATAAGTCGGCGTAAAGCCTGAATCTGGGCGAAATATATCTACCCCCCTGGATGCAACCAGGTGACTTTTCCTTCCTGCTGTCACAATATTTTCAATCCTTGAGTTTAGGGACAGAGAAGGACACTCGTGGAAATTAGCAGTGTGCTATTCTGTGCTAAATCTTGTTTGTAGGGAGGGACAGAGTAGGACAGTGAGGGAAAGTTTCAGTGTGCTATTCTGTTCTAAATCAATTTTGCTGTTCCATATTTTCAATCCTTGAGTTTAGGGACAGAGAAGGACACTCGTGGAAATTATCAGTGTGCTATTCTGTGCTAAATCTTGTTTGTAGGGAGGGACAGAGTAGGACAGTGAGGGAAAGTGTCAATGTGCTATTCTGTTCTAAACCAATTTTGCTGTTCCATATTATCAATCCTTGAGTTTAGGGACAGAGAAGGACACTCGTGGAAATTATCAGTGTGCTATTCTGTGCTAAATCTTGTTTGTAGGGAGGGACAGAGTAGGACAGTGAGGGAAAGTGTCAGTGTGCTATTCAGTTCTAAACCAATTTTGCTGTTCCATATTTCAAATCCTTGAGTTTAGGGACAGAGAAGGACACTCGTGGAAATTATCAGTGTGCTATTCTGTGCTAAATCTTGTTTGTAGGGAGGGACAGAGTAGGACAGTGAGGGAAAGTGTCAGTGTGCTATTCTGTTCTAAACCAATTTTGCTGTTCCATATTTTCAATCCTTGAGTTTAGGGACAGAGAAGGACACTCGTGGAAATTATCAGTGTGCTATTCTGTGCTAAATCTTGTTTGTAGGG
The DNA here is from genome assembly GCA_029206835.1 of Rana muscosa. Classification (NCBI taxonomy): domain Eukaryota; kingdom Metazoa; phylum Chordata; class Amphibia; order Anura; family Ranidae; genus Rana; species Rana muscosa. Next base: position 723,565,096 of record CM055118.1, on the reverse strand, counting down.
AGGGACAGAGTAGGACAGTGAGGGAAAGTGTCAGTGTGCTATTCTGTTCTAAACCAATTTTGCTGTTCCATATTTCAAATCCTTGAGTTTAGGGACAGAGAAGGACACACGTGGAAATTATCAGTGTGCTATTCTGTGCTAAATCTTGTTTGTAGGGAGGGACAGAGTAGGACAGTGAGGGAAAGTGTCAGTGTGCTATTCTGTTCTAAACCAATTTTACTGAACCATATTTTCAATCCTTGAGTTTAGGGACAGAGAGGTACAGTGAGTGAAACTGACAGTGTGCTATTCTGTTCTAAACCAATTTTGCTGTTCTATAATTTCAATCCTTGAGTTTAGGGACAGAGAAGGACACTCGTGGAAATTATCAGTGTGCTATTCTGTGCTAAATCTTGTTTGTAGGGAGGGACAGAGTAGGACAGTGAGGGAAAGTTTCAGTGTGCTATTCTGTTCTAAACCAATTTTGCTGTTCCATTATTTCAATCCTTGAGTTTAGGGACAGAGAAGGACACTCGTGGAAATTATCAGTGTGCTATTCTGTGCTAAATCTTGTTTGTAGGGAGGGACAGAGTAGGACAGTGAGGGAAAGTGTCAGTGTGCTATTCTGTTCTAAACCAATTTTGCTGTTCCATATTTCAAATCCTTGAGTTTAGGGACAGAGAAGGACACTCATGGAAATTATCAGTGTGCTATTCTGTGCTAAATCTTGTTTGTAGGGAGGGACAGAGTAGGACAGTGAGGGAAAGTGTCAGTGTGCTATTCTGTTCTAAACCAATTTTGCTGTTCTATATTTCAAATCCTTGAGTTTAGGGACAGAGAAGGACACTCGTGGAAATTATCAGTGTGCTATTCTGTGCTAAATCTTGTTTGTAGGGAGGGACAGAGTAGGACAGTGAGGGAAAGTGTCAGTGTGCTATTCTGTTCTAAACCAATTTTGCTGAACCATATTTTCAATCCTTGTGTTTAGGGACAGAGAGGTACAGTGAGTGAAACTGACAGTGTGCTATTCTGTTCTAAACCAATTTTGCTGTTCCATATTTTCAATCCTTGAGTTTAGGGACAGAGAAGGACACTCGTGGAAATTATCAGTGTGCTATTCTGTGCTAAATCTTGTTTGTAGGGAGGGACAGAGTAGGACAGTGAGGGAAAGTGTCAGTGTACTACTCTGTTCTAAACCAATTTTGCTGTTCCATATTTCAAATCCTTGAGTTTAGGGACAGAGAAGGACACTCATGGAAATTATCAGTGTGCTATTCTGTGCTAAATCTTGTTTGTAGGGAGGGACAGAGTAGGACAGTGAGGGAAAGTTTCAGTGTGCTATTCTGTTCTAAACCAATTTTGCTGTTCCATATTTTCAATCCTTGAGTTTAGGGACAGAGAAGTACACTCGTGGAAATTATCAGTGTGCTATTCTGTGCTAAATCTTGTTTGTAGGGAGGGATAGAGTAGGACAGTGAGGGAAAGTTTCAGTGTGCTATTCTGTTCTAAACCAATTTTGCTGTTCCATATTTTCAATCCTTGAGTTTAGGGACAGAGAAGGACACTCGTGGAAATTATCAGTGTGCTATTCTGTGCTAAATCTTGTTTGTAGGGAGGGACAGAGTAGGACAGTGAGGGAAAGTGTCAGTGTGCTATTCTGTTCTAAACCAATTTTGCTGAACCATATTTTCAATCCTTGAGTTTAGGGACAGAGAGGTACAGTGAGTGAAACTGACAGTGTGCTATTCTGTTCTAAACCAATTTTGCTGTTCCATATTTTCAATCCTTGAGTTTAGGGACAGAGAAGGACACTCGTGGAAATTATCAGTGTGCTATTCTGTGCTAAATCTTGTTTGTAGGGAGGGACAGAGTAGGACAGTGAGGGAAAGTGTCAGTGTGCTATTCTGTTCTAAACCAATTTTGCTGTTCCATATTTCAAATCCTTGAGTTTAGGGACAGAGAAGGACACTCGTGGAAATTATCAGTGTGCTATTCTGTGCTAAATCTTGTTTGTAGGGAGGGACAGAGTAGGACAGTGAGGGAAAGTGTCAGTGTGCTATTCTGTTCTAAACCAATTTTGCTGAACCATATTTTCAATCCTTGAGTTTAGGGACAGAGAGGTACAGTGAGTGAAACTGACAGTGTGCTATTCTGTTCTAAACCAATTTTGCTGTTCCATATTTTCAATCCTTGAGTTTAGGGACAGAGAAGGACACTCGTGGAAATTATCAGTGTGCTATTCTGTGCTAAATCTTGTTTGTAGGGAGGGACAGAGTAGGACAGTGAGGGAAAGTTTCAGTGTGCTATTCTGTTCTAAACCAATTTTGCTGTTCCATATTTTCAATCCTTGAGTTTAGGGACAGAGAAGGACACTCGTGGAAATTATCAGTGTGCTATTCTGTGCTAAATCTTGTTTGTAGGGAGGGACAGAGTAGGACAGTGAGGGAAAGTGTCAATGTGCTATTCTGTTCTAAACCAATTTTGCTGTTCCATATTTTCAATCCTTGAGTTTAGGGACAGAGAAGGACACTCGTGGAAATTATCAGTGTGCTATTCTGTGCTAAATCTTGTTTGTAGGGAGGGACAGAGTAGGACAGTGAGGGAAAGTGTCAGTGTGCTATTCAGTTCTAAACCAATTTTGCTGTTCCATATTTCAAATCCTTGAGTTTAGGGACAGAGAAGGACACTCGTGGAAATTATCAGTGTGCTATTCTGTGCTAAATCTTGTTTGTAGGGAGGGACAGAGTAGGACAGTGAGGGAAAGTGTCAGTGTGCTATTCTGTTCTAAACCAATTTTGCTGTTCTATATTTCAAATCCTTGAGTTTAGGGACAGAGAAGGACACTCGTGGAAATTATCAGTGTGCTATTCTGTGCTAAATCTTGTTTGTAGGGAGGGACAGAGTAGGACAGTGAGGGAAAGTGTCAGTGTGCTATTCTGTTCTAAACCAATTTTGCTGAACCATATTTTCAATCCTTGAGTTTAGGGACAGAGAAGGACACTTGTGGAAATTATCAGTGTGCTATTCTGTGCTAAATCTTGTTTGTAGGGAGGGACAGAGTAGGACAGTGAGGGAAAGTGTCAGTGTACTATTCTGTTCTAAACCAATTTTGCTGTTCCATATTTCAAATCCTTGAGTTTAGGGACAGAGAAGGACACTCATGGAAATTATCAGTGTGCTATTCTGTGCTAAATCTTGTTTGTAGGGAGGGACAGAGTAGGACAGTGAGGGAAAGTTTCAGTGTGCTATTCTGTTCTAAACCAATTTTGCTGTTCCATATTTTCAATCCTTGAGTTTAGGGACAGAGAAGGACACTCGTGGAAATTATCAGTGTGCTATTCTGTGCTAAATCTTGTTTGTAGGGAGGGATAGAGTAGGACAGTGAGGGAAAGTTTCAGTGTGCTATTCTGTTCTAAACCAATTTTGCTGTTCCATATTTTCAATCCTTGAGTTTAGGGACAGAGAAGGACACTCGTGGAAATTATCAGTGTGCTATTCTGTGCTAAATCTTGTTTGTAGGGAGGGACAGAGTAGGACAGTGAGGGAAAGTGTCAGTGTGCTATTCTGTTCTAAACCAATTTTGCTGAACCATATTTTCAATCCTTGAGTTTAGGGACAGAGAGGTACAGTGAGTGAAACTGACAGTGTGCTATTCTGTTCTAAACCAATTTTGCTGTTCCATATTTTCAATCCTTGAGTTTAGGGACAGAGAAGGACACTCGTGGAAATTATCAGTGTGCTATTCTGTGCTAAATCTTGTTTGTAGGGAGGGACAGAGTAGGACAGTGAGGGAAAGTGTCAGTGTGCTATTCTGTTCTAAACCAATTTTGCTGTTCCATATTTCAAATCCTTGAGTTTAGGGACAGAGAAGGACACTCGTGGAAATTATCAGTGTGCTATTCTGTGCTAAATCTTGTTTGTAGGGAGGGACAGAGTAGGACAGTGAGGGAAAGTGTCAGTGTGCTATTCTGTTCTAAACCAATTTTGCTGAACCATATTTTCAATCCTTGAGTTTAGGGACAGAGAGGTACAGTGAGTGAAACTGACAGTGTGCTATTCTGTTCTAAACCAATTTTGCTGTTCCATATTTTCAATCCTTGAGTTTAGGGACAGAGAAGGACACTCGTGGAAATTATCAGTGTGCTATTCTGTGCTAAATCTTGTTTGTAGGGAGGGACAGAGTAGGACAGTGAGGGAAAGTTTCAGTGTGCTATTCTGTTCTAAACCAATTTTGCTGTTCCATATTTTCAATCCTTGAGTTTAGGGACAGAGAAGGACACTCGTGGAAATTATCAGTGTGCTATTCTGTGCTAAATCTTGTTTGTAGGGAGGGACAGAGTAGGACAGTGAGGGAAAGTGTCAGTGTGCTATTCTGTTCTAAACCAATTTTGCTGAACCATATTTTCAATCCTTGTGTTTAGGGACAGAGAAGGATAGGCAGGGGACAGTGTCAGTGTCATTGTTGCTAAGCCTCCTGCACAGTATACACCTGAAGGTAGCCCTTATTGCTCTTTTTCCCATCTCCCTGCAGGCCATCCATTAAAATGTCTGGAAGGCAAACAAGGAGAGGCAGACAGTCAGGAGGCAAAAAAAGAGGGCAAGCAGGCTCTGTGTCTGGGGGCAACAGTGCTGGTCGTGGACGCGGTGCATTGTCATCAGCACATGGCCATGGGACACGCTTGTCCTTCTTTTCGGCAGCTGGACATGTTGAGCCACATCATGCCGAAGACTTGGTAGAGTGGATGACCAAGCCCACCTCATCCTCCTCATCCTCTCTCACCCAGGCTCAGGGTACTGGCAAAGCAGCTGCCAAAGCATCCTCTTCTCTGGTATCATTATCTTCATTAGTCAATCCTTCCCTAGACCCACCATGTCCTCCTCCTGAGGAGTCCCCCGAACTGTTTGAGCACAGTGTTGGGTACATGCTCCAGGAGGATGCCCAGCGTTTCGAAGGATCTGATGATGATACCCAGCTACAGGAAGGCAGCAGCGTGAGAGCAGAGAGAGGGGATGCTCAAGAAGGACACCAATCTGGCAGTCATGCTCCAGCAGCTGCAGCATACTGCCAGATTGGCTCCAGTGATGAGGAGGGAGGGGATGATGAGGTCACTGACTCCACGTGGGTGCCTAATAGGAGAGAGGAGGAGGAGGAGGAGGATGAGGAGGAGGCACATCTCCAACGAGGCAGGATGCCCTTGAGTGGCCAGCGTATGGGCAGCACACCGACGGAATCACACCGCAGAGCTCCGCCTGTGCAGGGCACTGCCTCTGCCCGTCATTCAAAAAGTTCTTTGGTGTGGGCCTTTTTTGAGGCGAATGCATCAGATCGCACAGCTGCTGTTTGCAACATATGTCTCAAGCGTATATCGCGTGGCCAAAACATCAGCCGCTTGGGCACCACATGCTTGATCAGACATATGTTGACCTGCCATGCAGCTCGTTGGCAAGCCTACCTTAAAGACCCACACCAAAGAACAAAGCTGACCTCTTCTTGCACCGCATCAGCTGGGATCTCCAACCCCACTATACCTTCACTCCTCTCTGAAACCTGCTCTGAGAGGAATGAAGGTGTAGAATTAGGTGTGTCACAGGCAAGTACTTGCGGGCACTCTGCTAGCAGTACACCAAAGTCCGATTCTAGCAGGAAAATTTCCCTGCCCCAGCTGCTGGACCGTCGAAAGAAGTTCACTCCCAGCCATCCACATGCCCAGCGGTTGAATGCTAGCTTGGCTAAATTGCTAGCGCTTCAACTGCTGCCTTTTCAGTTGGTAGACTCGGCCCCCTTCCGTGAGTTTGTGCAATGTGCGGTTCCTCAGTGGCAGGTTCCCAAACGCCACTTTTTCGCACGGAAGGCGATTCCGGCTCTCTACAGGCATGTGGAAGGCAATGTCTTGGCCTCGCTGGACAGGGCGGTCAGCGGTAAGGTGCATATTACCACTGACTCATGGTCCAGCAGGCATGGACAGGGACGTTACCTTTCTTTCACGGCCCATTGGGTCACTCTTTTGGCAGCTGGGAAGGATGCAGGACAAGGTGCAGTAGTGTTGGAGGTTGTTCCACCGCCACGCCTCGAAAATGCTACTACTGGTTGTGACACACCTCTCTCCTCCACCCCCTCCTCTTCTTCTTCCTCCATGGCCTCTTCCTGTGGTTTGTCCTCGGAACCAGCGGTGCTCCGTAGGCGTTCAAGGGGCTACGCAAGTACGCAGGCAAAAATATGCCATGCCGTGCTTGCGCTGGTGTGTTTGGGGGACAGGAGCCACACTGGGGCAGAGGTCCTGTCTGCTCTGCAGGGGCAAACCGAGAGGTGGTTGACGCCACGCCAGCTTAAGCCAGGAATGGTGGTTTGTGACAATGGCACCAACCTCCTCTCCGCCCTCCGACAGGGACAACTGACCCATGTGCCCTGTATGGCTCACGTCCTTAACCTGGTGGTGCAGCGGTTCTTGGGCAGGTACCCGGGCTTACAGGATGTCCTGAGGCAGGCCAGGAAAGTCTGTGTGCATTTCCGCAGATCTTATAATGCCAGTGCTCGCCTGGCTGAGCTGCAAAAGGAGTTGAACCTGCCCAAGAACCGCCTTATATGTGACAGGCCCACCAGGTGGAACTCAACGTTGGCCATGCTGCAGCGGCTGCACACGCAGCAGAGGGCCATCAATGAGTACCTGTGCGACTACGGCACCAGGACAGGGTCAGGGGAGCTCGGTTTTTTTCACCACGCCAGTGGGGCATGATCAGGGATGCATGCACTGTCCTGGCACCATTTGAGGAGGCCACGAGGATGGTGAGCAGTGACAGTGCATGCATCAGTGACACTGTACCTCTTGTCCACCTGTTGGAGCACACGCTGCGTGGAATAATGGACAGGGCACTTGAGGCAGAACAGAGGCAGGAAGAGGAGGACTTCCTTGCCTATCAAGGCCCCCTTTACCCAGACAGTGTTCCTTCTGTCCCACCCATCGCACAGGAAGAGGAGGAGGAGGAGGAGGATTGTGTCAGCATGGAGGTGGAGGCTGGCACTCAGCATCATCAGCAGCAGTCTTTTAGGGATGATTTACAGTCCCAAGAAACCAGTGGACTTGTACGTGGCTGGGAGGAGGTGGCTGCGGATCATGTCGTCCTTAGTGACCCAGAGGACTCCGGACTGAATGCCTCAGCTAACCTACGCTGCATGGCCTCCCTGATCCTGCAAAGTCTGCGGAAGGATCCTCGTATTCTTCGGATCAAGGAGAGGGACCATTACTGGCTGGCCACTCTCCTTGATCCACGGTACAAGGGTAAGGTTGCGGACCTTATCGTACCGTCGCAGAGGGAGCAGAGGATGAGACAACTCCGGGAGGCCTTGCAGAAAGGTCTGTGCAACGCGTTCCTAGAGACTGGGAGGTTACAAACTCCTGGTCCTGGACAATGAGTTGCTGAGGCTTCGGGCAGTCAAAGAAGGAGCGGTGGGGAAGGTGGCCGTCTGACCGATGCGTTCAGACAATTCTTTAGTCCGCAGCCCCAAAGTATGATCGGTTCCAGCAACCATCGCCAGCGTCTGATATACATGGTCCAGGAATACCTAGGGGCAAGGTCAGACTTGGACACCTTCCCCACCGAAAATCCTCTGGCTTACTGGGTCTTGAGGATGGATCACTGGCCAGAGCTTGCACAGTATGCAATTGAGCTACTGGCCTGTCCTGCATCCAGCGTTCTTTCAGAACGCACATTCAGTGCTGCTGGAGGATTTGTCACAGATCACAGGGTGCGCCTGTCCACCGACTCGGTTGATCGACTGACTTTCATCAAGATGAACCAGTCTTGGATCACCACCAGCTACCACACACCAGATGCTGATATAACAGACTAATTGATTTTAAAATGTCACATCCCTTCAAGACTGATGCTGATGCTGAGTGCCTGTGCTGTTATGTTGACTGGCTATCCTCCTCCTCCTCCTCAATGATACGATTAATGATGATAGCTTGGAAGATCATTTTGGTTTATGGGTGACGCCACCAGTGGCTAAGGCCCAATTTTTCAGCCCCTGTTTAACAGGGGCGTGTAATTAAAATTTTTGATGCAATACTTTGCAACAGGCCTCATTGCTGTGCTCCAAGTACAGTATCTGTGAGGGGTTGCAGTGTTGTGCCACCAGTGCCTAAGGCCCAATTTTTCAGCCCCTGTTCAACAGGGGCATGCAATTGTAATTATTGATCTAATAATTCACAGCAGGGCCCATTGCTGCGCCCACCAAGAGTAACTGTCAGGCCTTACAGTGTTGTGGCACCAGCACCACCATCACCACCACCACCACCACCAAAGGCCCAATTTTTCAGCCCCTGTTCAACAGGGGCATGCAATTATAATTATTGATCTAATAATTCACAGCAGGGCCCATTGCTGCGCCCACCAAGAGTAACTGTCAGGCCTTACAGTGTTGTGGCACCAGCACCACCATCACCACCACCACCACCACCAAAGGCCCAATTTTTCAGCTCCTGTTCAACAGGGGCATGCAATTATAATTATTGTTCGAATAATTCACAGCAGGGCCCATTGCTGCGCCCACCAAGAGTAACTGTCAGGCCTTACAGTGTTGTGGCACCAGCACCACCATCACCACCACCACCACCACCAAAGGCCCAATTTTTCAGCCCCTATTCAACAGGGGCATGCAATTATAATTATTGATCTAATAATTCACAGCAGGGCCCATTGCTGCGCCCACCAAGAGTAACTGTCAGGCCTTACAGTGTTGTGGCACCAGCACCACCATCAAAGGCCCAATTTTTACTACCACTGATCAACAATTATATGTTATTACAATTCCTGATATAATAGTTGACAGCAGGGCGTTCCAGCACCCACCAAGAATAACTGTGAGTGCTTTCAGTGTTGTGCCAACACCAACACCTAAAGCCCCATACACACTATCAGTTTTCTTGCAGGTTTTTCTCTTCAGGTTTACCAAAACCATGTAGTGCAAGGGCCTGCCTGATTGCATACGAATTGAAACTCTTAAGGTTTGACCTCATATTAGATGGTTTTGGTAAACCTGAAGAGAAAAACCTGCAAGAAAACTGATAGTGTGTATGGGGCTTCAGGGGCCAATTTCTGCAGAGTATATACGGCAGGTCCCTACTTTCAAACATCCAACTTACAAACTACTACTACTTGCAAACGGAAAAAGACAACAGGAAGTGAGAGGAAATCTACCCCTTGGAAGGAAAATTCTCTCCTGTAAGAATTAATATGGGAGAAAGGTGTCTCCTCTCTACTGATGCTTTATCACCAATCCTTCTTTCAATAAAAACACCACATTTCAAAAACAGTTGTCATTGGGACGCTAAGTGAGGTGAAATGTTCTGAACAGGGGCACAGACAGCAAAAAAAATGTGACAGGGGTGATAACCGTTCCCTATGTTTTACAAAAAGCTAAAAAAAAGGAATTTGGCATGGAGCTCCACTTAAACAATGCAGCTGTTCAAAATTACAAACAGATTCTACATAAGAACAAACCTACAGTCCCTGTCTTGTATGCACCGCCTGTATACGGCTGTTCAGAGTATATAGGTCCTTTTTTATTTTGTGTGCGGGGTTCCCCTTAATATCCATACAAAACCCAAAGGGGCTGGTAATGGGCTGGGGTAGGGGGGAGGGGTTGATGGGGTAGCTATGCCATTTTTCCTAAAGATTTTCATCCATATTACCGGGACCAGACATTGCATTAAAGCCGCAAGCAGTTTTAAATGGCTTTTTTTCCTTTAGAAATGTTATTTTGTGCAGGGACAGTTCTAAACACGGGAAACACGTGGCACTTCACAGGCATACTTTAGACACCCCCCAGGTACAATATTTAAAGGAATATTTGACTTTTTTTTTTTCACTTTATGCATCATTAAAATGACTGCTCCCGGAAAACGTCCGTTTTTAAAACTTCTTTTTGCATTGATACATGTCCCCTGGTGCAGAACCCGGGTTCCCAAACTCTGTTTCGGACAATAACATGGATAATAGTCGTTATAATTAGCACTTTAGAATCCGAACGTTCGCATCCATTGTATTTAATAGGGTTCTAATGTTCGTGCAAACTTTCGGTCCGTTCGCGGGTTCTGGTGCGAACCGAACCCGGGGGTGTTCGGCTCATCACTAGTCACCAGTAGGGATGAGCTTCGAGTTCGAGTCGAACTCATGTTCGACTCGAACATTGCCTGTTCGCCCGTTCGCCGAACAGCGAACAAATTGGGGTGTTCGCGGCAAATTCGAAAAATCTATGGGAGAAATCTAAAGTGCTAATTATAAAGGCTTATATGCAAGTTATTGTCCTAAAAAGTGTTTGGGGACCCGGGTCCTGCCCCAGGGGACATGTATCAATGCAAAAAGAAGTTTTAAAAACGGCCGTTTTTTCGGGAGCAGTGATTTTAATAATGCTTAAAATGAAAAAATAAAAGTGAAATATTCCTTTAAATTTCGTACCTGGGGGGTGTGTATGATATGCATGTAAAGTGGCGCATGTTTCCCGTGCTTAGAACTGTCCCTGCAAAAAGTGTCATTTTTGAAAGAAAAAAATGCATTTAAAACTGACTCGCGGCTATTAATGAATTGTCGGCTCCCGGCAATACATACAAAAGTCATTGATAAAAAAAAAAAAAAAAGCGTGGGGGTTCCCCAGAATTCAATTACCAGGCCCTTCAGGTCTGGAATGGATATTAAGGGGAACCCCGCCGCAAATAAAAAAAAATTGACGTGGGGTTCCCCCAAATATCCATTCCAGGCCCTTCAGATCTGGCATGGATTTTAAGGGGAACTCCACCCCAAATTAAAAAAAAAATGGCGTGGAGTCCCCCTAAAAATCCATACCAGACCCCTTATCCGAGCATGCAACCTGGCCGGCCGCAGGGGAAAAGGGGGGGACGAGAGAGCGGCCCCCCCTCCCTCCTGAACCGTACCAAGCCACATGCCCTCAACATGGGGAGGATGTCCCCATGTTGATGGGGACAAGGGCCTCATCCCCACAACCCTTGCCCGGTGGTTGTGGGGGTCTGCGGGCGGGGGGCTTATCGGAATCTGGAAGACCCCTTTAACAAAGAGGACCCCCAGATACCGCCCCCCCCCATGTGAATTGGTAAGGGGTACATTGTACCCCTACCATTTCACGAAGAAAGCGTAAAAAAATGTTTAAAAAAACACACAAACACCTTGAAAAAGTCCTTTATTTAAAAAAAAACAAACAAACCATTCCAGCGCTGAAATCCAGTGTCCCGCGGCGATCCCAATGTCCAGCGCTGTCCGTCATTGGTTGTGCCTGAGCGGACCTGATGGGGAACTCCCTCTCAGTATTTTAAATGTATAGACCCGCCCCTTCTAAAGTTCCCCATCAGGTCCGCTCAGCGGACCAGATGCGGAACATGAGAAGGGGCGGGTCTATACATGTATTACCAAAGTGAGAGCAGTTCCCCATCAGGTCCGCCTCCTCGGTATGTCAGACCCGCCTACGTCATTGGCTTGAGCGGGGAACTTCCTTCACTATGTAAATTTAAATTTACATAGTGAAGGAAGTTCCCCGCTCAAGCCAATGACGTAGGCGGGTCTGACATACCGAGGGGGCGGACCTGATGGGGAACTGCTCTCACTTTGGTAATACATGTATAGACCCGCCCCTTCTCATGTTCCGCATCTCGTCCGCTGAGCGGACCTGATGGGGAACTTTAGAAGGGGCGGGTCTATACATTTAAAATACTGAGAGGGAGTTCCCCATCAGGTCCGCTCAGGCACAACCAATGAAGGACAGCGCTGGACATCGGGATCGCCGCGGGACACTGGATTTCACCGCTGGAATGTTTATTTATTTATTTTTTTAAATAAAGGACTTTTTCAAGGTGTTTGTGTGTTTTTTTAAACATTTTTTTTACGCTTTCTTCGTGAAATGGTAGGGGTACAGTGTACCCCTTACCAATTCACATAGGGGGGGGGCGGGATCTGGGGGTCCCCTTTGTTAAAGGGGTCTTCCAGATTCCGATAAGCCCCCCGCCCGCAGACCCCCACAACCACCGGGCAAGGGTTGTGGGGATGAGGCCCTTGTCCCCATCAACATGGGGACATCCTCCCCATGTTGAGGGCATGTGGCTTGGTACGGTTCAGGAGGGAGGGGGGGCCGCTCTCTCGTCCCCCCCTTTTCCCCTGCGGCCGGCCAGGTTGCGTGCTCGGATAAGGGGTCTGGTATGGATTTTTAGGGGGACTCCACGCCATTTTTTTTTTAAACTTGGGGTGGAGTTCCCCTTAAAATCCATGCCAGATCTGAAGGGCCTGGTAATTGAATTCTGGGGAACCCCCACGCTTTTTTTTTTTTTTTTCTCAATGACTTTTGTATGTATTGCCGGGAGCCGACAATTCATTAATAGCCGCGAGTCAGTTTTAAATGCATTTTTTTTCTTTCAAAAATGACATTTTTTGCAGGGACAGTTCTAAGCACGGGAAACATGCGCCACTTCACATGCATATCATACACACCCCCCAGGTACGAAATTTAAAGGAATATTTCACTTTTATTTTTTCATTTTAAGCATTATTAAAATCACTGCTCCCGAAAAAACGGCCGTTTTTAAAACTTCTTTTTGCATTGATACATGTCCCCTGGGGCAGGACCCAGGTCCCCAAACACTTTTTAGGACAATAACTTGCATATTAGCCTTTATAATTAACACTTTAGATTTCGAACGTTCGAGTCCATTGTATTTAATAGGGTTCTAAAGTTTACACGAACATTTTGTCTGTTCGCAGGTTCTGGTGCGAACCGAACAGGGGGGTGTTCGGCTCATCCCTGGTCACCAGTACGTTATTTGTAAATTGAAATCATATCCCCTCTCAAGCGTCTCTTTTCCAGATAGAATAAGTTCAGTGCTTGCAACCTTTCTTCGTAACTAATATCCTCCAGACCCTTTATTAGCTTTGTTGCCCTTGTTTCTACTCGCTCTATTTCCAGTACATCCTTCCTGAGGACTGGTGCTCAGAACTGGACCGCATATTCTAGGTGCGACCGGACCAGAGACTTTTAAAGTGGGAGAGTTATCGATTTATCTCTTGAGTTAATCCCTTTATTGCATGCCAATATTCTGCTTGCTTTGTTAGCAGCAGCTTGGCATTGCATGCAATTGATGAGCCTATCATCTACTAGGACCCCCAGGTCATTTTCCATCCTAGATTCCCCCTGAGGTTCTCCCCCTAGTGTATAGATTGCATTCAAATTTTTGCCACCCAAATGCATTATTTTACATTTTTCTACAATAAACCTAATTTTCCATGTAGTTGTCCACCCCATTAATTTGTTGAGAGCTTCTTGCAGGGTTTCCACATCCTGTGGAGAAGTTATTGCCATGCTTAGCTTAGTATTATCCGCAAACACAGAGATTGAACTGTCTACCCCATCCTCCAAGTTGTTTATGAACAAATTAAATAGGATTAGTCCCAGCACAGAACCCTGTGGGATCCCACTACCCACCCCTGGCCATTCAGAGTATTCCCCATTTATCACCACCCTCTCAACTCGCCCTTGTAGCCAGGTTTAAATCCATGTACTCAAACTATGGTCCATGCCAATGGACCTTATTTTGTACAGTAAACATTTATAGGGAACTGTGTCAAATGCTTTTGCAAAATCCAGATACACCATGTCTATGGGCCTTCCTTTATCTAGATGGCAACTCACCTCCTCATAGAAGGTTAATAGATTGGTTTGGCAATAACGATTCTTCATGAATTCATGCTGATTACTGCTAATGATACCGTTGTCATTAGTAAATCTTTTATATAGTCCCTTATCATCCCCTCCAAGAGCTTGCATACTATTGATGTTAGGCTAACTGGTCTGTAATTCCCAGGGATGTATTTTGGGCCCTTTTTAAATATTGGTGCTACATTAGCTTTTCTCAAAACCACTGGTACCATTCCAGTCAGTAGACTGTCAGTAGAAATTAGGAATAATGGTCTTGCAATTACTTGACTGAGTTCCCTAAGGACCCTCGGGTGCAAGCCATCCCGTCCCTGTGATTTATTAAAGTTACGTTTCCCAAGTCTAATTCTAATTCTGTCCTCTTTTAGCCATGAGGGTGCTTCCTGTGATGTGTCATGAGGATACACACTGCAGTTTTGGTTACTGAAGCCCCCCGATTCCCTCATGAAGACTGAGGAGAAGAATAAATTCAATACCTTCGCCATCTCCCCATCATTTGTAACCAGATGTCCTTCCTCATTCTCTATGGGGCCCATATGGTCTATTCTCCCTTTTTTACTGTTTACATACTTAAAGAATTTCTTGGGAATTTTTTTGCTCTCCTCCGCTATATGTCTTTCGTGTTCTATCTTAGCCGCCCTAATTGCACTCGTACATTTCTTGTTGCATTCTTTATAAAGTCTGAATGCTGATGATGATCCCTCAACCTTGTATTTTTTGAAGGCCTAATGTAAGATACCTGTGATAGGTAGTGTCAGAAGTGGAACTTGTGTGCTGAGGATTCAGGCGAAAACATAGTCAGGCAGATTAGGTTGGCAACAGGTCAGGCAAAACAGTAGACACGATCGAAATCCAGAGAGTGGTCAGGCAGGCAAAGGTCATACATGAGCTGGCGGTGAAGTACAAGATCAGATGGCTAGAGAGTAGTCAGGGATTCAGGCAGAAGTTCAACACGATAATCAAGATCACAAGCAGTCAGAACACCAAGGGAGCTAATCCACACAAACGGGTGCTGAGAGATTGCATCACTTCCTATTTATGGGCTGCATTGATTGAAAATTGTCCACAGCTGGCAGCAGGTGGGGCTAGTGAGTCCAAGGTAAGGCATAATACTGCAAGGACATTTCCAAAAGTCCAGATCTCCTCCGTAGCACAACAGGTAAGGCTGCAGCTGTGGGACCAGGAATATCCCAGTTCAAACACACCCAGGTACATGACAGGGCCCCCTCTCCAGTGGACCCCTGCGGGGCTTAGTGGGAAAGGAGGCGTGGAAGTCTCGAATAAGAGAAGGGGCATGCAGATCTTTGGCTGCAACCCAAGAACGATCTGTGATGGGATATCCTTTCCAATGAACCGGATACCGAAGGCCACGACCCTGTCTTCTAGAATCAAGAATCTTGGAGACTTCAAACTCATTTTGTCCATCAACAAGAACAGGAGGAGGTAGCTGTTGCGTTCTGGAGTAGCGATTGAGAATTGCTTTTTTGAGGAGGAAAACGTGGAACACGGGATGTATCCGGAGAGAGGAGGGTAATTTCAACCGATAGGAGACTGGACGACTAGAGCAATAATTCTGTAAGGATCAATGAACGGAGGGCCCAATTTGGTAGAAGGCTGTTTCAGTCTCACATATTTGGTTGATAGCCAAGCTCTGTCCCCCACCACATATGGAGGTATATGGCGTCTTCGTTTGTTGGAAAAAAACGCATACTTGCCTGCTGACTTCCGTAGTAATGAGCAAAACTTTTTCCAATGTAGCAGAATATTTTTCACCCACTGATCTGCTGCTGGTACACCAGAAGAAGGCTGAAGTAGGGGAAAAGTCTGAGGGTGATAGCCTAGGGATGCGTAGAATGGTGTGGTATGAAGAGCACTGTGCCAACGGGAATTAAGGGCGAACTCAGCTAAAGGCAAATACTCAGACCAGTTGGAATGTAAGGCATTGACATAATGTCGAAGATAGGTTGCTAGGGTCTGGTTCATGCATTCGGTTTGACCATCTGTTTGAGGATGATGTGAGGTAGAGAGTGAGAGCGTTACTCCCAGTTTCTTGCAGAACGCTCTCCAGAATCGGGAAACAAACTGGGATCTGTGGTCTGAGACGACATTGGTAGGTATGCCATGATATCTCACAATATGGGAAAGGAAGAGAGTAGACAGTGCTTCCACTGTAGGTAATCCCGGGAGCGGCACAAAATGAGACATTTTGGAAAAGCGATCCACTATGACCCATATAGCAGTCATGCCCTCGGACTTGGTTAAGTCTGTAACGAAGTCCATAATCAAATGGGTCCAAGGCTGGCGAGGTGCCGGAAGTGGTTGTAACAGCCCAGTAGGCAATGTGCGGGGTACTTTATTAGCAGCACAAGTTGGACAGGCAGCCACATAATCAGTAACATCCCTTTTCATATAAGGCCACCAGACATGACGCTGCAAGGTCTTATGAGTGATGGTGACACCAGGATGACCGGATAACACACCATCATGTGCCCAGAAGAGTACAGGTTTTCTGAGACTAGGGGCTACGAACAGGCGACCTGGTGGTATCTTCAAGCCTTGGGGAACACGATTCTGTGTTTCTTGTAACTGTTGGGAAAGAGCCGTAGAGATCTGTGCGACAATTTTGTGAGGTGGGATTATATACTGCTCGGTAGGTTGATCTTCTTCAGAGGTAACGAACTGTCTGGAACGAGCATCAGCTTTCTTGTTTCTATGCCCAGGAACATAAGAAAGAACAAAATTAAAACAGGAGAAAAACAGAGCCCATCGAGCCTGACGTGAGTTCAGACGCCTTGCAGTCTGAAGATACAGTAGGTTTTTATGGTCAGTGAGGATAGAAAAAGGCTTGGGAGCCCCTTCCAGAAGATGTCGCCATTCAGGCAATGCCAGTTTGATGGCCAGTAGTTCTCGATTCCCAACATCATAATTCATCTCCGCTGGAGAAAACTTTCTAGAAAAAAAATGCTACTGGATGGATTCTACCAGACTTAGGCTGTTTCTGGGAGAGCACAGCACCTGCTCCTACCTCAGAGGCATCAACCTCAACTATGTACTGGAGATTGGGATTTGGATGCTGAAGAATTGGAGCTTTGCTGAACATGTCTTTCAATTGCTGAAAAGCTGATTCTGCTTCTGAGGACCACACCTTGCAATTTGTACTTTTCTTAGTCATAGCAGTAAGGGGGGCCGCAATGGAGGTAAAACCTTTGATGAAGCGTCTGTAGTAATTTGCGAACCCTAGAAAGCTTTGGAGCCCTCTTAAAGTGGTCGGTTGGGGCCATTGCAAGACAGCGGAAAGTTTTTGAGGGTCCATTTGGAAACCGACAGCACTTATAATGTATCCAAGGAAAGGAATACGGCTTTGATGGAAACTGCATTTCTCAATCTTCGCGTAAAGATGGTTTTCTCTCAGTCGTTGTAATACCTGCTTTACATGCGAGATGTGCTCTAGATGAGTCTTGGAAAAGATTAAAATGTCGTCCAAGTATATGATCACAAAACTGTTGCTGAAATCATGAAAAATTTCATTCATGAAACGTTGGAAGACAGCAGGGGCGTTACACAACCCAAATGGCATAAACAGATATTCGAAATGTCCACTACGAGTGTTGAATGCTGTCTTCCACTCGTCCCCATCTTTAATTCAAATCAGATTATAAGCCCCTCGTAGGTCTAGCTTGGAGAAGATAACGGCCCCCTTAAGTACATCAAACAGTTCAAGAATGAGAGGCAAAGAGAAGGAGTCTTTTACGGTGATTTGATGTAACCTTCGATAGTCTATGCATGGTCGAAGACCCCCATCTTTTTTTTCAACAAAGAAAAGACCTGCACCTAATGGAGAAGAAGAAGGTCGGATAAAACCTCTTACCAAGTTGTCTTTTACGTATTCCTCCATGGATTTTTGTTCAAACAAAGACAGGGGATAGGTCCTTCCTTTGGGAAGAGGTGCTCCAGGAATCAATTTAATTGCACAGTCAAAAGAACGATGTGGAGGTAAAACCTCTGCCTTTTGCTTGCAAAATACATCTGCAAATTCATGGTATTCATGAGGCAAGGTAGGTGGAGCGGTTTACGGGAGCCAACATACAAGCAGAAAGTCTTTTGGGTTGAGACAAACAGTTTGGATGACAGAACGACCCCAAAGAGGTTAGTTATCCATTTTCACAATCAAAAGAAGGGTTATGTTGTTGTAACCATGGGTAACCAAGGATAATGGGCAGAAGTGGAGAATCAATAAGACACAAGACAACTTCCTCTTTGTGGAGTACGCCTACCTGAAGGGTGATTGTTAGACATGTGCAAAAGGAAAAAATTTGTTTTGTTTCGTTTCGTTTTAATTCGTTAATTAATTAATTTCGTTTAGTTAGATTCGTTAAATTTGTTAAATTCGTTTTCGGATTTCGTTTTGTTTTCGACTGAATTCGAAAATCGGTCGCATTCGAAAATATTTCAACCGAATTCGAAAATATTTCTACCGGATTCGAAATTATTTCAACATGATTCGAAATTATTTCAACCGCATTTGAAACTATTTCAACCGGATTCGAAAATATTTTGCGACCCGACTTTGGGTCCACGTATCTCAGGGTCACTTAGTAATTGAAACCCCAAATTTGGAGATGTTATAGTGCTAGTTCTACTGTGTTTGCATACCAAATTTGGGGTTTCTAGCTACAAGTGGCCCCGAGATATGTGGCCCCAAATTCGGGTCGCAAAATGTCATTCTCTGCTGCAGAAAAGTGTTTGACATTTTGCGACCCGATTTTGGGTCCACGTATCTCGGGGTCACTTAGTGATAGAAACCCCAAATTTTGTGTGCAAACACAGGAGAACTAGCACTAAAACATCCCCAAATTTGGGGTTTCTATCGCCAACTAACCCCGAGATATGTGGACCCAAAGTCGGGTCGCAAAATATTTTTGAATCCGGTTGAAATAGTTTCAAATGCGGTTGAAATAGTTTTAAATGCGGTTGAAATAATTTCGAATCATGTTGATACTATTTAAAGCGGATTCGAAAATATTTTGCGACCCGACTTTGAAAAAAAAATGAAATTGATTCTAACAGTCTGCAGGAGATCTGCAAAAAAAAAAAAGAAGTGAAATGGCTGTTAATAGTCTACAGGAGATCTGCTAAAAAAGAAATAGATGCTAATAGTCTGCAGGAGACCTGGTGAGAAAACTAAATAGATACTAATAGTCTGCAGGAGATCTGCAAAAAAAAAAAAAAAATGCTAATAGTCTGCAGGAGATCTTATGTAAAAAATAGTAATCTGCAAAAAAAAATTAAACATGAAATAGATAGTATCTATATTCTATTCTATTCTATTGTTTTTCTAGTGTATTCTCTATTTCTATTCTAATCTATTCTATCCAAAGTTAAAATTAATTAATTACATTTTTTTTAATTCCTACTATTCGAAATTCAAATGTATTCTATTCGAAATTCGAATTTCATAAGATGGTTGCATATTCTTTCTATTTTATTCTATTAAATTATTTTTTTTTCTATTCTGTTCTAATCTTTTCTATTTGAATTATACATTTTGAAAGATGGTTAGTTACTTACTTATATACATCTGTCACATAAAAAAAAAGATGTGAAATGGCTGTCATGGATGTCGATCGCAAGGCAAGTACATATGCTGTATGTCATTGTCCGAGTGCCACGTGACCGGCCACGTGACCAAGTTGTGGATTGTCCACTTGCCACAAGTTATGGGGTTCCTAGCACCAAGTGACCCCCAGATATGGGCGATATGTCAAGTGCTTTTCTGCAGCAGAGAATTAAATTTTGCGACCCGACTTTGAGGCCACGTATCTCGGGGCCACTTATAGCTAGAAATCCCAAAATATTTGGTATGTAAACACATTACAACTGGCACTACAATAACCCCAAATTTGGGGTTTCTATCACCAAGTAACCCCGTTGTAATGCTAGTTCTACTGTGTTTGCATACCAAATTTGGGGTTTCTAGCTATAAGTGCCCCCGAGATACGTGGCCCCAAAGTCGGGTCACAAAATGTCATTATCTGCTGCAGAAAAGTACTTGAAATATCGCCCATATCTGGGGGTCACTTGGTGCTAGGAGCCCCATAACTTGTGGCAGGTGACGTGGCAAGTAGACAATCCACAACTAGGTCACGTGGCACTCGTGGCCGTTCACGTGGCACTCATGGCAGGTCACGTGGCACTCGTGGCCGGTGTCGTGGCACTCGTGGCCGGTGTCGTGGCACTCGTGGCAGGTGTTGTGGTAAGTGGACAATGACATACAGCATATGTACTTGCCTTGCGATCGACATCCGTGACAGCCATTTCACATCTTTTTTTTTTATGTGACAGATGTATATAAGTAAGTAAATAACCTTCTTCCAAAATTTATAATTCAAATAGAAAAGATTAGAACAGAATAGAAAAAAAATATAATTTAGAAGAATAAAATAGAAAGAATATACAACCATCTTCTGAAATTCGAATTTCGAATAGAATAAATTTGAATTTCGAATAGTATGAATTCAAATTTTTAAATTAATTAATTAATTTTAACTTTGGATAGAAAAGATTATAATAAAATAGAAAATAGACTAGAAAAACAATAACCCCAAATTTGGGGTTTCTATCACCAAGTAACCCCGAGATACATGGACCCAAATTCGGGTCACAAAATATTTTCGAATCCGGTTGAAATAGTTTTTAAATGCAGTTGAAATAATTTCGAATCATGTTGATACTATTTCAACCGGATTCGAAAATATTTTGCGACCCGACTTTGGGTCCATGTATTTTGGGGTTACTTGGTGATAGAAACACAAAATTTGGAGATGTTGTAGTGCTAGTTCTTCTGTGTTTGCATACCAAATTTGGGGTTTCTATCACTAAGTGACCCCGAGATACGTGGACCCAAAGTCGGGTCGCAAAATGTCAAGCACTTTACTGGAGCAGAGAATGACATTTTGCGACCCGATTTTGGGGCCACATATCTCGGGGCCACTTGTAGCTAGAAACCCCAAATTTGGTATGCAAACACAGTAGAACTAGCACTACAAGATCTCCAAATTTTGGGTTTCTATCACCAAGTAACCCCAAAATACATGGACCCAAAGTCGGGTCGCAAAATATTTTCGAATCCGGTTGAAATAGTATCAACATGATTCGAAATTATTTCAACTGCATTTGAAACTATTTCAACCGGATTCGAAAATATTTTGTGACCCGAATTTGGGTCCATGTATCTCGGGGTTACTTGGTGATAGAAACCCCAAATTTGGGGTTATTGTTTTTCTAGTCTATTTTCTATTTTATTATAATCTTTTCTATCCAAAGTTAAAATTAATTAAATAATTAAAAAATTTGAATTCATACTATTCGAAATTCAAATTTATTCTATTCGAAATTCGAATTTCAGAAGATGGTTGTATATTCTTTCTATTTTATTCTTCTAAATTATATTTTTTTTCTATTCTGTTCTAATCTTTTCTATTTGAATTATAAATTTTGGAAGAAGGTTATTTACTTACTTATATACATCTGTCACATAAAAAAAAAGATGTGAAATGGCTGTCACGGATGTCGATCGCAAGGCAAGTACATATGCTGTATGTCATTGTCCACTTACCACAACACCTGCCATGAGTGCCACGACACCGGCCACGAGTGCCACGACACCGGCCACGAGTGCCACGTGACCTGCCACGAGTGCCACGTGAACGGCCACGAGTGCCACGTGACCTGCCACGTGACCTAGTTGTGGATTGTCTACTTGCCACGTCACCTGCCACAAGTTATGGGGCTCCTGGCACCAAGTGACCCCCAGATATGGGCGATATTTCAAGTACTTTTCTGCAGCAGAGAATGACATTTTGTGACCCGACTTTGGGGCCACGTATCTCGGGGCCACTTATAGCTAGAAACCCCAAATTTGGTATGCAAACACAGTAGAACTAGCATTACAACGGGGTTACTTGGTGATAGAAACCCCAAATTTGGGGTTATTGTAGTGCCAGTTGTAATGTGTTTACATACCAAATATTTTGGGATTTCTAGCTATAAGTGGCCCCGAGATACGTGGCCTCAAAGTCGGGTCACAAAATTTAATTTTCTGCTGCAGAAAAGCACTTGACAGATCGCCCCTATCTGGGGGTCACTTGGTGCTAGGAACCCCATAACTTGTGGCAGGTGACGTGGCAAGTGGACAATCCACAACTTGGTCACGTGGCACTCATGGCAGGTGTTGTGGTAAGTGGACAATGACATACAGCATATGTACTTGCCTTGCGATCGACATCCGTGACAGCCATTTCACATCTTTTTTTTTATGTGACAGATGTATATAAGTAAGTAAATAACCTTCTTCCAAAATTTATAATTCAAATAGAAAAGATTAGAACAGAATAGAAAAAAAATATAATTTAGAAGAATAAAATAGAAAGAATATACAACCATCTTCTGAAATTCGAATTTCGAATAGAATAAATTTGAATTTCGAATAGTATGAATTCAAATTTTTTAATTAATTAATTAATTTTAACTTTGGATAGAAAAGATTATAATAAAATAGAAAATAGACTAGAAAAACAATAACCCCAAATTTGGGGTTTCTATCACCAAGTAACCCCGAGATACATGGACCCAAATTCGGGTCACAAAATATTTTCGAATCCGGTTGAAATAGTTTCAAATGCAGTTGAAATAATTTCGAATCATGTTGATACTATTTCAACCGGATTCGAAAATATTTTGCGACCCGACTTTGGGTCCATGTATTTTGGGGTTACTTGGTGATAGAAACACAAAATTTGGAGATGTTGTAGTGCTAGTTCTTCTGTGTTTGCATACCAAATTTGGGGTTTCTATCACTAAGTGACCCCGAGATACGTGGACCCAAAGTCGGGTCGCAAAATGTCAAGCACTTTACTGGAGCAGAGAATGACATTTTGCGACCCGATTTTGGGGCCACATATCTCGGGGCCACTTGTAGCTAGAAACCCCAAATTTGGTATGCAAACACAGTAGAACTAGCACTACAAGATCTCCAAATTTTGGGTTTCTATCACCAAGTAACCCCAAAATACATGGACCCAAAGTCGGGTCGCAAAATATTTTCGAATCCGGTTGAAATAGTATCAACATGATTCGAAATTATTTCAACTGCATTTGAAACTATTTCAACCGGATTCGAAAATATTTTGTGACCCGAATTTGGGTCCATGTATCTCGGGGTTACTTGGTGATAGAAACCCCAAATTTGGGGTTATTGTTTTTCTAGTCTATTTTCTATTTTATTATAATCTTTTCTATCCAAAGTTAAAAGTAATTAAATAATTAAAAAATTTGAATTCATACTATTCGAAATTCAAATTTATTCTATTCGAAATTCGAATTTCAGAAGATGGTTGTATATTCTTTCTATTTTATTCTTCTAAATTATATTTTTTTTCTATTCTGTTCTAATCTTTTCTATTTGAATTATAAATTTTGGAAGAAGGTTATTTACTTACTTATATACATCTGTCACATAAAAAAAAAGATGTGAAATGGCTGTCACGGATGTCGATCGCAAGGCAAGTACATATGCTGTATGTCATTGTCCACTTACCACAACACCTGCCATGAGTGCCACGACACCGGCCACGAGTGCCACGACACCGGCCATGAGTGCCACGTGACCGGCCACGAGTGCCACGTGAACGGCCACGAGTGCCACGTGACCTGCCACGTGACCTAGTTGTGGATTGTCTACTTGCCACGTCACCTGCCACAAGTTATGGGGCTCCTGGCACCAAGTGACCCCCAGATATGGGCGATATTTCAAGTACTTTTCTGCAGCAGAGAATGACATTTTGTGACCCGACTTTGGGGCCACGTATCTCTGGGCCACTTATAGCTAGAAACCCCAAATTTGGTATGCAAACACAGTAGAACTAGCATTACAACAGGGTTACTTGGTGATAGAAACCCCAAATTTGGGGTTATTGTAGTGCCAGTTGTAATGTGTTTACATACCAAATATTTTGGGATTTCTAGCTATAAGTGGCCCCGAGATACGTGGCCTCAAAGTCGGGTCACAAAATTTAATTCTCTGCTGCAGAAAAGCACTTGACAGATCGCCCCTATCTGGGGGTCACTTGGTGCTAGGAACCCCATAACTTGTGGCAGGTGACGTGGCAAGTGGACAATCCACAACTTGGTCACGTGGCACTCATGGCAGGTGTTGTGGTAAGTGGACAATGACATACAGCATATGTACTTGCCTTGCGATCGACATCCGTGACAGCCATTTCACATCTTTTTTTTTATGTGACAGATGTATATAAGTAAGTAAATAACCTTCTTCCAAAATTTATAATTCAAATAGAAAAGATTAGAACAGAATAGAAAAAAAATATAATTTAGAAGAATAAAATAGAAAGAATATACAACCATCTTCTGAAATTCGAATTTCGAATAGAATAAATTTGAATTTCGAATAGTATGAATTCAAATTTTTTAATTAATTAATTAATTTTAACTTTGGATAGAAAAGATTATAATAAAATAGAAAATAGACTAGAAAAACAATAACCCCAAATTTGGGGTTTCTATCACCAAGTAACCCCGAGATACATGGACCCAAATTCGGGTCACAAAATATTTTCGAATCCGGTTGAAATAGTTTCAAATGCAGTTGAAATAATTTCGAATCATGTTGATACTATTTCAACCGGATTCGAAAATATTTTGCGACCCGACTTTGGGTCCATGTATTTTGGGGTTACTTGGTGATAGAAACCCAACATTTGGAGATGTTGTAGTGCTAGTTCTACTGTGTTTGCATACCAAATTTGGGGTTTCTAGCTACAAGTGGCCCCGAGATATGTGGCCCCAAAATCGGGTCGCAAAATGTCATTCTCTGCTCCAGTAAAGTGCTTGACATTTTGCGACCCGACTTTGGGTCCACGTATCTCGGGGTCACTTAGTGATAGAAACACCAAATTTGGTATGCAAACACAGAAGAACTAGCCCTACAACATCCCCAAATTTGGGGTTTCTATCACCAAGTAACCCCGAGATACATGGACCCAAATTCGGGTCACAAAATATTTTCGAATCCGGTTGAAATAGTTTCAAATGCAGTTGAAATAATTTCGAATCATGTTGATACTATTTCAACCGGATTCGAAAATATTTTGCGACCCGACTTTGGGTCCATGTATTTTGGGGTTACTTGGAGATAAAAACACAAAATTTGGAGATGTTGTAGTGCTAGTTCTTCTGTGTTTGCATACCAAATTTGGGGTTTCTATCACTAAGTGACCCCGAGATAGGTGGACCCAAAGTCGGGTCGCAAAATGTCAAGCACTTTACTGGAGCAGAGAATGACATTTTGCAACCCGAATTTGGGGCCACATATCTCGGGGCCACTTGTAGCTAGAAACCCCAAATTTGGTATGCAAACACAGTAGAACTAGCACTACAAGATCTCCAAATTTTGGGTTTCTATCACCAAGTAACCCCAAAATACATGGACCCAAAGTCGGGTCGCAAAATATTTTCGAATCCGGTTGAAATAGTATCAACATGATTCGAAATTATTTCAACTGCATTTGAAACTATTTCAACCGGATTCGAAAATATTTTGTGACCCGAATTTGGGTCCATGTATCTCGGGGTTACTTGGTGATAGAAACCCCAAATTTGGGGTTATTGTTTTTCTAGTCTATTTTCTATTTTATTATAATCTTTTCTATCCAAAGTTAAAATTAATTAAATAATTAAAAAATTTGAATTCATACTATTCGAAATTCAAATTTATTCTATTCGAAATTCGAATTTCAGAAGATGGTTGTATTTTCTTTCTATTTTATTCTTCTAAATTATATTTTTTTTCTATTCTGTTCTAATCTTTTCTATTTGAATTATAAATTTTGGAAGAAGGTTATTTACTTACTTATATACATCTGTCACATAAAAAAAAAGATGTGAAATGGCTGTCACGGATGTCGATCGCAAGGCAAGTACATATGCTGTATGTCATTGTCCACTTACCACAACACCTGCCATGAGTGCCACGACACCGGCCACGAGTGCCACGACACCGGCCACGAGTGCCACGTGACCTGCCACGAGTGCCACGTGAATGGCCACGAGTGCCACGTGACCTGCCACGTGACCTAGTTGTGGATTGTCTACTTGCCACGTCACCTGCCACAAGTTATGGGGCTCCTGGCACCAAGTGACCCCCAGATATGGGCGATATTTCAAGTACTTTTCTGCAGCAGAGAATGACATTTTGTGACCCGACTTTGGGGCCACGTATCTCGGGGCCACTTATAGCTAGAAACCCCAAATTTGGTATGCAAACACAGTAGAACTAGCATTACAACAGGGTTACTTGGTGATAGAAACCCCAAATTTGGGGTTATTGTAGTGCCAGTTGTAATGTGTTTACATACCAAATATTTTGGGATTTCTAGCTATAAGTGGCCCCGAGATACGTGGCCTCAAAGTCGGGTCACAAAATGTAATTCTCTGCTGCAGAAAAGCACTTGACAGATCGCCCCTATCTGGGGGTCACTTGGTGCTAGGAACCCCATAACTTGTGGCAGGTGACGTGGCAAGTGGACAATCCACAACTTGGTCACGTGGCACTCATGGCAGGTGTTGTGGTAAGTGGACAATGACATACAGCATATGTACTTGCCTTGCGATCGACATCCGTGACAGCCATTTCACATCTTTTTTTTTATGTGACAGATGTATATAAGTAAGT
The DNA here is from genome assembly GCA_029206835.1 of Rana muscosa. Lineage (NCBI taxonomy): Eukaryota > Metazoa > Chordata > Amphibia > Anura > Ranidae > Rana > Rana muscosa. The sequence goes on along the minus strand of CM055118.1, from coordinate 723,538,658 downwards.
AAATAACCTTCTTCCAAAATTTATAATTCAAATAGAAAAGATTAGAACAGAATAGAAAAAAAATATAATTTAGAAGAATAAAATAGAAAGAATATACAACCATCTTCTGAAATTCGAATTTCGAATAGAATAAATTTGAATTTCGAATAGTATGAATTCAAATTTTTTAATTAATTAATTAATTTTAACTTTGGATAGAAAAGATTATAATAAAATAGAAAATAGACTAGAAAAACAATAACCCCAAATTTGGGGTTTCTATCACCAAGTAACCCCGAGATACATGGACCCAAATTCGGGTCACAAAATATTTTCGAATCCGGTTGAAATAGTTTCAAATGCAGTTGAAATAATTTCGAATCATGTTGATACTATTTCAACCGGATTCGAAAATATTTTGCGACCCGACTTTGGGTCCATGTATTTTGGGGTTACTTGGTGATAGAAACCCAAAATTTGGAGATGTTGTAGTGCTAGTTCTACTGTGTTTGCATACCAAATTTGGGGTTTCTAGCTACAAGTGGCCCCGAGATATGTGGCCCCAAAATCGGGTCGCAAAATGTCATTCTCTGCTCCAGTAAAGTGCTTGACATTTTGCGACCCGACTTTGGGTCCACGTATCTCGGGGTCACTTAGTGATAGAAACACCAAATTTGGTATGCAAACACAGAAGAACTAGCCCTACAACATCCCCAAATTTGGGGTTTCTATCACCAAGTAACCCCGAGATACATGGACCCAAATTCGGGTCACAAAATATTTTCGAATCCGGTTGAAATAGTTTCAAATGCAGTTGAAATAATTTCGAATCATGTTGATACTATTTCAACCGGATTCGAAAATATTTTGCGACCCGACTTTGGGTCCATGTATTTTGGGGTTACTTGGTGATAGAAACACAAAATTTGGAGATGTTGTAGTGCTAGTTCTTCTGTGTTTGCATACCAAATTTGGGGTTTCTATCACTAAGTGACCCCGAGATACGTGGACCCAAAGTCGGGTCGCAAAATGTCAAGCACTTTACTGGAGCAGAGAATGACATTTTGCGACCCGATTTTGGGGCCACATATCTCGGGGCCACTTGTAGCTAGAAACCCCAAATTTGGTATGCAAACACAGTAGAACTAGCACTACAACATCTCCAAATTTTGGGTTTCTATCACCAAGTAACCCCAAAATACATGGACCCAAAGTCGGGTCGCAAAATATTTTCGAATCCGGTTGAAATAGTATCAACATGATTCGAAATTATTTCAACTGCATTTGAAACTATTTCAACCGGATTCGAAAATATTTTGTGACCCGAATTTGGGTCCATGTATCTCGGGGTTACTTGGTGATAGAAACCCCAAATTTGGGGTTATTGTTTTTCTAGTCTATTTTCTATTTTATTATAATCTTTTCTATCCAAAGTTAAAATTAATTAAATAATTAAAATTTTTTAATTCATACTATTCGAAATTCAAATTTATTCTATTCGAAATTCGAATTTCAGAAGATGGTTGTATATTCTTTCTATTTTATTCTTCTAAATTATATATTTTTTCTATTCTGTTCTAATCTTTTCTATTTGAATTATAAATTTTGGAAGAAGGTTATTTACTTACTTATATACATCTGTCACATAAAAAAAAAGATGTGAAATGGCTGTCACGGATGTCGATCGCAAGGCAAGTACATATGCTGTATGTCATTGTCCACTTACCACAACACCTGCCATGAGTGCCACGACACCGGCCACGAGTGCCACGACACCGGCCACGAGTGCCACGTGACCTGCCACGAGTGCCACGTGAATGGCCACGAGTGCCACGTGACCTGCCACGTGACCTAGTTGTGGATTGTCTACTTGCCACGTCACCTGCCACAAGTTATGGGGCTCCTGGCACCAAGTGACCCCCAGATATGGGCGATATTTCAAGTACTTTTCTGCAGCAGAGAATGACCTTTTGTGACCCGACTTTGGGGCCACGTATCTCGGGGCCACTTATAGCTAGAAACCCCAAATTTGGTATGCAAACACAGTAGAACTAGCATTACAACAGGGTTACTTGGTGATAGAAACCCCAAATTTGGGGTTATTGTAGTGCCAGTTGTAATGTGTTTACATACCAAATATTTTGGGATTTCTAGCTATAAGTGGCCCCGAGATACGTGGCCTCAAAGTCGGGTCACAAAATGTAATTCTCTGCTGCAGAAAAGCACTTGACAGATCGCCCCTATCTGGGGGTCACTTGGTGCTAGGAACCCCATAACTTGTGGCAGGTGACGTGGCAAGTGGACAATCCACAACTTGGTCACGTGGCACTCATGGCAGGTGTTGTGGTAAGTGGACAATGAAATACAGCATATGTACTTGCCTTGCGATCGACATCCGTGACAGCCATTTCACATCTTTTTTTTTATGTGACAGATGTATATAAGTAAGTAAATAACCTTCTTCCAAAATTTATAATTCAAATAGAAAAGATTAGAACAGAATAGAAAAAAAATATAATTTAGAAGAATAAAATAGAAAGAATATACAACCATCTTCTGAAATTCGAATTTCGAATAGAATAAATTTGAATTTCGAATAGTATGAATTCAAATTTTTTAATTAATTAATTAATTTTAACTTTGGATAGAAAAGATTATAATAAAATAGAAAATAGACTAGAAAAACAATAACCCCAAATTTGGGGTTTCTATCACCAAGTAACCCCGAGATACATGGACCCAAATTCGGGTCACAAAATATTTTCGAATCCGGTTGAAATAGTTTCAAATGCAGTTGAAATAATTTCGAATCATGTTGATACTATTTCAACCGGATTCGAAAATATTTTGCGACCCGACTTTGGGTCCATGTATTTTGGGGTTACTTGGTGATAGAAACCCAAAATTTGGAGATCTTGTAGTGCTAGTTCTACTGTGTTTGCATACCAAATTTGGGGTTTCTAGCTACAAGTGGCCCCGAGATATGTGGCCCCAAAATCGGGTCGCAAAATGTCATTCTCTGCTCCAGTAAAGTGCTTGACATTTTGCGACCCGACTTTGGGTCCACGTATCTCGGGGTCACTTAGTGATAGAAACACCAAATTTGGTATGCAAACACAGAAGAACTAGCCCTACAACATCCCCAAATTTGGGGTTTCTATCACCAAGTAACCCCGAGATACATGGACCCAAATTCGGGTCACAAAATATTTTCGAATCCGGTTGAAATAGTTTCAAATGCAGTTGAAATAATTTCGAATCATGTTGATACTATTTCAACCGGATTCGAAAATATTTTGCGACCCGACTTTGGGTCCATGTATTTTGGGGTTACTTGGTGATAGAAACACAAAATTTGGAGATGTTGTAGTGCTAGTTCTTCTGTGTTTGCATACCAAATTTGGGGTTTCTATCACTAAGTGACCCCGAGATACGTGGACCCAAAGTCGGGTCGCAAAATGTCAAGCACTTTACTGGAGCAGAGAATGACATTTTGCGACCCGATTTTGGGGCCACATATCTCGGGGCCACTTGTAGCTAGAAACCCCAAATTTGGTATGCAAACACAGTAGAACTAGCACTACAAGATCTCCAAATTTTGGGTTTCTATCACCAAGTAACCCCAAAATACATGGACCCAAAGTCGGGTCGCAAAATATTTTCGAATCCGGTTGAAATAGTATCAACATGATTCGAAATTATTTCAACTGCATTTGAAACTATTTCAACCGGATTCGAAAATATTTTGTGACCCGAATTTGGGTCCATGTATCTCGGGGTTACTTGGTGATAGAAACCCCAAATTTGGGGTTATTGTTTTTCTAGTCTATTTTCTATTTTATTATAATCTTTTCTATCCAAAGTTAAAATTAATTAAATAATTAAAAAATTTGAATTCATACTATTCGAAATTCAAATTTATTCTATTCGAAATTCGAATTTCAGAAGATGGTTGTATATTCTTTCTATTTTATTCTTCTAAATTATATATTTTTTCTATTCTGTTCTAATCTTTTCTATTTGAATTATAAATTTTGGAAGAAGGTTATTTACTTACTTATATACATCTGTCACATAAAAAAAAAGATGTGAAATGGCTGTCACGGATGTCGATCGCAAGGCAAGTACATATGCTGTATGTCATTGTCCACTTACCACAACACCTGCCATGAGTGCCACGACACCGGCCACGAGTGCCGCGACACCGGCCACGAGTGCCACGTGACCTGCCACGAGTGCCACGTGAACGGCCACGAGTGCCACGTGACCTGCCACGTGACCTAGTTGTGGATTGTCTACTTGCCACGTCACCTGCCACAAGTTATGGGGCTCCTGGCACCAAGTGACCCCCAGATATGGGCGATATTTCAAGTACTTTTCTGCAGCAGAGAATGACATTTTGTGACCCGACTTTGGGGCCACGTATCTCGGGGCCACTTATAGCTAGAAACCCCAAATTTGGTATGCAAACACAGTAGAACTAGCATTACAACGGGGTTACTTGGTGATAGAAACCCCAAATTTGGGGTTATTGTAGTGCCAGTTGTAATGTGTTTACATACCAAATATTTTGGGATTTCTAGCTATAAGTGGCCCCGAGATACGTGGCCTCAAAGTCGGGTCACAAAATTTAATTTTCTGCTGCAGAAAAGCACTTGACAGATCGCCCCTATCTGGGGGTCACTTGGTGCTAGGAACCCCATAACTTGTGGCAGGTGACGTGGCAAGTGGACAATCCACAACTTGGTCACGTGGCACTCATGGCAGGTGTTGTGGTAAGTGGACAATGACATACAGCATATGTACTTGCCTTGCGATCGACATCCGTGACAGCCATTTCACATCTTTTTTTTTATGTGACAGATGTATATAAGTAAGTAAATAACCTTCTTCCAAAATTTATAATTCAAATAGAAAAGATTAGAACAGAATAGAAAAAAAATATAATTTAGAAGAATAAAATAGAAAGAATATACAACCATCTTCTGAAATTCGAATTTCGAATAGAATAAATTTGAATTTCGAATAGTATGAATTCAAATTTTTTAATTAATTAATTAATTTTAACTTTGGATAGAAAAGATTATAATAAAATAGAAAATAGACTAGAAAAACAATAACCCCAAATTTGGGGTTTCTATCACCAAGTAACCCCGAGATACATGGACCCAAATTCGGGTCACAAAATATTTTCGAATCCGGTTGAAATAGTTTCAAATGCAGTTGAAATAATTTCGAATCATGTTGATACTATTTCAACCGGATTCGAAAATATTTTGCGACCCGACTTTGGGTCCATGTATTTTGGGGTTACTTGGTGATAGAAACACAAAATTTGGAGATGTTGTAGTGCTAGTTCTTCTGTGTTTGCATACCAAATTTGGGGTTTCTATCACTAAGTGACCCCGAGATACGTGGACCCAAAGTCGGGTCGCAAAATGTCAAGCACTTTACTGGAGCAGAGAATGACATTTTGCGACCCAATTTTGGGGCCACATATCTCGGGGCCACTTGTAGCTAGAAACCCCAAATTTGGTATGCAAACACAGTAGAACTAGCACTACAAGATCTCCAAATTTTGGGTTTCTATCACCAAGTAACCCCAAAATACATGGACCCAAAGTCGGGTCGCAAAATATTTTCGAATCCGGTTGAAATAGTATCAACATGATTCGAAATTATTTCAACTGCATTTGAAACTATTTCAACCGGATTCGAAAATATTTTGTGACCCGAATTTGGGTCCATGTATCTCGGGGTTACTTGGTGATAGAAACCCCAAATTTGGGGTTATTGTTTTTCTAGTCTATTTTCTATTTTATTATAATCTTTTCTATCCAAAGTTAAAAGTAATTAAATAATTAAAAAATTTGAATTCATACTATTCGAAATTCAAATTTATTCTATTCGAAATTCGAATTTCAGAAGATGGTTGTATATTCTTTCTATTTTATTCTTCTAAATTATATTTTTTTTCTATTCTGTTCTAATCTTTTCTATTTGAATTATAAATTTTGGAAGAAGGTTATTTACTTACTTATATACATCTGTCACATAAAAAAAAAGATGTGAAATGGCTGTCACGGATGTCGATCGCAAGGCAAGTACATATGCTGTATGTCATTGTCCACTTACCACAACACCTGCCATGAGTGCCACGACACCGGCCACGAGTGCCACGACACCGGCCACGAGTGCCACGTGACCGGCCACGAGTGCCACGTGACCGGCCACGAGTGCCACGTGACCTGCCACGTGACCTAGTTGTGGATTGTCTACTTGCCACGTCACCTGCCACAAGTTATGGGGCTCCTGGCACCAAGTGACCCCCAGATATGGGCGATATTTCAAGTACTTTTCTGCAGCAGAGAATGACATTTTGTGACCCGACTTTGGGGCCACGTATCTCTGGGCCACTTATAGCTAGAAACCCCAAATTTGGTATGCAAACACAGTAGAACTAGCATTACAACAGGGTTACTTGGTGATAGAAACCCCAAATTTGGGGTTATTGTAGTGCCAGTTGTAATGTGTTTACATACCAAATATTTTGGGATTTCTAGCTATAAGTGGCCCCGAGATACGTGGCCTCAAAGTCGGGTCACAAAATTTAATTCTCTGCTGCAGAAAAGCACTTGACAGATCGCCCCTATCTGGGGGTCACTTGGTGCTAGGAACCCCATAACTTGTGGCAGGTGACGTGGCAAGTGGACAATCCACAACTTGGTCACGTGGCACTCATGGCAGGTGTTGTGGTAAGTGGACAATGACATACAGCATATGTACTTGCCTTGCGATCGACATCCGTGACAGCCATTTCACATCTTTTTTTTTATGTGACAGATGTATATAAGTAAGTAAATAACCTTCTTCCAAAATTTATAATTCAAATAGAAAAGATTAGAACAGAATAGAAAAAAAATATAATTTAGAAGAATAAAATAGAAAGAATATACAACCATCTTCTGAAATTCGAATTTCGAATAGAATAAATTTGAATTTCGAATAGTATGAATTCAAATTTTTTAATTAATTAATTAATTTTAACTTTGGATAGAAAAGATTATAATAAAATAGAAAATAGACTAGAAAAACAATAACCCCAAATTTGGGGTTTCTATCACCAAGTAACCCCGAGATACATGGACCCAAATTCGGGTCACAAAATATTTTCGAATCCGGTTGAAATAGTTTCAAATGCAGTTGAAATAATTTCGAATCATGTTGATACTATTTCAACCGGATTCGAAAATATTTTGCGACCCGACTTTGGGTCCATGTATTTTGGGGTTACTTGGTGATAGAAACACAAAATTTGGAGATGTTGTAGTGCTAGTTCTTCTGTGTTTGCATACCAAATTTGGGGTTTCTATCACTAAGTGACCCCGAGATACGTGGACCCAAAGTCGGGTCGCAAAATGTCAAGCACTTTACTGGAGCAGAGAATGACATTTTGCGACCCGATTTTGGGGCCACATATCTCGGGGCCACTTGTAGCTAGAAACCCCAAATTTGGTATGCAAACACAGTAGAACTAGCACTACAAGATCTCCAAATTTTGGGTTTCTATCACCAAGTAACCCCAAAATACATGGACCCAAATTCGGGTCGCAAAATATTTTCGAATCCGGTTGAAATAGTATCAACATGATTCGAAATTATTTCAACTGCATTTGAAACTATTTCAACCGGATTCGAAAATATTTTGTGACCCGAATTTGGGTCCATGTATCTCGGGGTTACTTGGTGATAGAAACCCCAAATTTGGGGTTATTGTTTTTCTAGTCTATTTTCTATTTTATTATAATCTTTTCTATCCAAAGTTAAAATTAATTAAATAATTAAAAAATTTGAATTCATACTATTCGAAATTCAAATTTATTCTATTCGAAATTCGAATTTCAGAAGATGGTTGTATATTCTTTCTATTTTATTCTTCTAAATTATATATTTTTTCTATTCTGTTCTAATCTTTTCTATTTGAATTATAAATTTTGGAAGAAGGTTATTTACTTACTTATATACATCTGTCACATAAAAAAAAAGATGTGAAATGGCTGTCACGGATGTCGATCGCAAGGCAAGTACATATGCTGTATGTCATTGTCCACTTACCACAACACCTGCCATGAGTGCCACGACACCGGCCACGAGTGCCACGACACCGGCCACGAGTGCCACGTGACCTGCCACGAGTGCCACGTGAACGGCCACGAGTGCCACGTGACCTGCCACGTGACCTAGTTGTGGATTGTCTACTTGCCACGTCACCTGCCACAAGTTATGGGGCTCCTGGCACCAAGTGACCCCCAGATATGGGCGATATTTCAAGTACTTTTCTGCAGCAGAGAATGACATTTTGTGACCCGACTTTGGAGCCACGTATCTCGGGGCCACTTATAGCTAGAAACCCCAAATTTGGTATGCAAACACAGTAGAACTAGCATTACAACGGGGTTACTTGGTGATAGAAACCCCAAATTTGGGGTTATTGTAGTGCCAGTTGTAATGTGTTTACATACCAAATATTTTGGGATTTCTAGCTATAAGTGGCCCCGAGATACGTGGCCTCAAAGTCGGGTCACAAAATTTAATTTTCTGCTGCAGAAAAGCACTTGACAGATCGCCCCTATCTGGGGGTCACTTGGTGCTAGGAACCCCATAACTTGTGGCAGGTGACGTGGCAAGTGGACAATCCACAACTTGGTCACGTGGCACTCATGGCAGGTGTTGTGGTAAGTGGACAATGACATACAGCATATGTACTTGCCTTGCGATCGACATCCGTGACAGCCATTTCACATCTTTTTTTTTATGTGACAGATGTATATAAGTAAGTAAATAACCTTCTTCCAAAATTTATAATTCAAATAGAAAAGATTAGAACAGAATAGAAAAAAAATATAATTTAGAAGAATAAAATAGAAAGAATATACAACCATCTTCTGAAATTCGAATTTCGAATAGAATAAATTTGAATTTCGAATAGTATGAATTCAAATTTTTTAATTAATTAATTAATTTTAACTTTGGATAGAAAAGATTATAATAAAATAGAAAATAGACTAGAAAAACAATAACCCCAAATTTGGGGTTTCTATCACCAAGTAACCCCGAGATACATGGACCCAAATTCGGGTCACAAAATATTTTCGAATCCGGTTGAAATAGTTTCAAATGCAGTTGAAATAATTTCGAATCATGTTGATACTATTTCAACCGGATTCGAAAATATTTTGCGACCCGACTTTGGGTCCATGTATTTTGGGGTTACTTGGTGATAGAAACCCAAAATTTGGAGATGTTGTAGTGCTAGTTCTACTGTGTTTGCATACCAAATTTGGGGTTTCTAGCTACAAGTGGCCCCGAGATATGTGGCCCCAAAATCGGGTCGCAAAATGTCATTCTCTGCTCCAGTAAAGTGCTTGACATTTTGCGACCCGACTTTGGGTCCACGTATCTCGGGGTCACTTAGTGATAGAAACACCAAATTTGGTATGCAAACACAGAAGAACTAGCCCTACAACATCCCCAAATTTGGGGTTTCTATCACCAAGTAACCCCGAGATACATGGACCCAAATTCGGGTCACAAAATATTTTCGAATCCGGTTGAAATAGTTTCAAATGCAGTTGAAATAATTTCGAATCATGTTGATACTATTTCAACCGGATTCGAAAATATTTTGCGACCCGACTTTGGGTCCATGTATTTTGGGGTTACTTGGTGATAGAAACACAAAATTTGGAGATGTTGTAGTGCTAGTTCTTCTGTGTTTGCATACCAAATTTGGGGTTTCTATCACTAAGTGACCCCGAGATACGTGGACCCAAAGTCGGGTCGCAAAATGTCAAGCACTTTACTGGAGCAGAGAATGACATTTTGCGACCCGATTTTGGGGCCACATATCTCGGGGCCACTTGTAGCTAGAAACCCCAAATTTGGTATGCAAACACAGTAGAACTAGCACTACAAGATCTCCAAATTTTGGGTTTCTATCACCAAGTAACCCCAAAATACATGGACCCAAATTCGGGTCAAAAATATTTTTAGATTCGAAAAAATTCGGATTCGGTTAAATTCGTTAGTATTGTAATTCGGTAATTCGGATGCATCCGAATGTCCGAATAATGAAAAATTCGTCCGAATTTCGATTCGGAACGAAACGAAATGCACATGTCTAGTGATTGTCCTAGTCTCAAATTTTACAATGCCATCTCCCAAGGGTTGTCCATTCAGGGTGGTAATGTTCAGGGGTCTAGACATTGGAACAAATGGGATGTTATTTTCTTTAGAAAAATTGTAGTCCAAGAATATGCCAGCAGCTCCAGAATCCACAAAAGCATCACAGGAGACAAGTTTAGAGGGTAAATGGATAATTGCAGGAACGGTAATCTTGGTCTTGGAGGATATACCTGTAAGGTCTAAGCCAGCTCCTCCAACACTGGCTAGACCCTTGCCTTTTACTGGACGGGAAGGGCAGACAGATAATAAATGTCCTTTAAGTCCACAGTACAGGCATAGGCCCAATGCACGCCTCCTTTGTTTCTCCGACTCAGTTAGGTGGAGACGGCTTACATCCATGGGTTCCACAGGTGCCTGGGGTTCAACTGAGATTTCAGGTTCTGGCTGAGGTGGTGCTTGGAATTTAGGGGCCAAACGGTAAACTGGCCTAGGAAACTTGCGAGTTCTAAGTCTCTCTTGGCACCTTTCATGATATCGGTCATCCAGACGAACACACAGCTCTATGAATTTCTCAAGGTTTTCTAGGGAACCCTTATAGACTAATTTGTCTTTGATGCGATCTGCAAGACCTTTTCAGAAGGCTGCACGTAATGCCCTTGAGTCCCAATTAGTCTCCGCAGCAAGGGTACGGAACTCGATAGCATATGGTGCCACAGACCTGGTGCCTTGTTGCATGTCCAAGAGTGAGTACTCAGCTGCAGAAGCTCTATCTAGCTTGTCAAAAACAGTCTGGAGGGAAGCCAGAAATTTGTCAGTGTCTTGCAGCACAGGATCATTGCGTTCCAGATAAGGAGAGACCCAGGCCTCTTTTAACAAGGAAATTACAAAAGTCACTTTGGCAGACGAAGTACTAAAAGTCCCAGGGTTGTTGCGGAAATGCAAACGGCAAACATTTAAAAAGCCTCTACAGTCCTCAGTATCACCACCAAACTTGTCAGGCAAGGGAAGTTTGGGTGGTACAGAAGAGGCGGGTTGGATCGTAGCAGGAGTAGGATCCAGAGTCTGGACCGTTGCAGAGGAACCAGGCAAACAAGATTTAAGCATTGTACAAAGTTCATCTAACTTGGCATCCAGGGAAGTAAGATGCTGTTCATGAGCTCCAATCAATTGTCCCTGATGTGAAATCACCTTAACAATCTCAGCAGGGTCCACTGCCATTGTGGCCCGTTTGTAATGTAAGGTACCTGTGATAGGTAGTGTCCGAAGTGGAACTTGTGTGCTGAGGAATCAGGCGAAAACGTAGTCAGGCAGATTAGGTTGGCAACAGGTCAAGCAAAACGGTACACAATCAAAATCCAGAGAGTGGTCATGCAGTCAAAGGTCATACACGAGCTGGCGGTGAAGTACAAGATCAGCAGGCTAGAGAGTAGTCAGGGATTCAGGCAGAAGTTCAACACGATAATCAAGATCACAAGCAGTCAGAACAGGAAGCGAATCCACACAAACAGGCGCTAAGAGATTGCATCACTTCTTATTTATGGGCTGCATTGATTGAAAATTGTCCACAGCTGGCAGCAGGTGGGGCTAGTGAGTCCAAGGTAAGGCTTAATACTGCGAGGACATTTCCAAAAGTCCAGATCTCCTCCCTAGCACAACAGGTAAGGCTGCAGCTGTGTGACCAGGAAGATCCCGGTTCAAACACACCCAGGTACATGACACCTTCTCCTTTGGTTTTATATGCATTTTTACATTGGAGTTAAGCCATCCAAAACTTTTGTTCGCTCTTTTAAATTTATTACCCAATGGGATGTACTGGCTAATGCCCTTATTGAATATGTTCTTAAAGTGAACCCATCCCTCCTCTCACGTCTCCAACTAATCTTTTACCACTTCCATTAGCTCATTCCCCACAGTTTAACCTTTTGTACCACCTGCCCCACCCTATTAGATTGTAAGCTCCTCTGAGCAGGGCCCTCTTAATCCTCTTGTATTTTATTGTATTATAACTGTATTGTCTCCCTTTTATATAGTAAAGTGCTGCGTAAACTGTTGGCACTATATAAATCCTGTATAATAATAATAATAATAATAATAATAGAGTACTATACAGTTGAATTCCACAAATGGTCAGCAGTTAGAGGCTGGAATGCTGCACTCAAGTACCAGTTTTGGCTTGGTTTATCCAAGGCACTCAAAGATGAAGTGGTCCAGGTGGAAACTCCTGCTACCCTTGTATGCCTTATACAGCTGGCCATACAGCTTGACCGCTGATTATTGGAGCGGCTGTCCGAACTGACTCAATCTTACAAACCTACTTGGGTGATGCCCAAAGTGCCTTCAGTAACCACCTCAACACCCATTTCATTTTGAGGGAGATCCTTTGCAGATCGACCTGGTGGGGTTTGCCCTGACCTCTGAAAAAAGGATGCGTCGCCAGCAAGCCAATCTTTGCCTATACTGTGGTGGAACTGGACATTTTCTTCAAAATTGCCCAGTAAGACCCAGTAAGTTCTTGTCCTTTGATCCCACATATGCCTCTGTCTCTGGATCCTCTCCCGTTAATATCATCTTGCCTGAATCATTGCAGGTGGCAGAATGGGAAGTCAATGCTATAATTTTAGGCATGTGTGCACACTTTTACTCTAGCAGACAATTTTTCTAATTTTAATCATTATCAGCTTCAGTACATTAGCAGTGCATTGCAATGTTTTCTACTGTGCTGTCACTGTTTAACCTTTTTGCCACAAAGTTGCAGTAATACTGTATGATTTATTGGTAGTGTTGCTTCTTACTAGAGAGGGTTCTCAAATAGGAACAGGCCAAACACCAGCTGGTTTGGTTCACACCAGAACACCGTGATCCGGCAAAACATTTTTTGGGAACATGCAAACCCTATTAAAGTCTATGGGACACGAACATGAAAAATCAAAAGTGCTAATTTTAAAGGCTTACAGTATATGCAAGTTATTGCCACAAAAAGTGTATGGGAACCAGGGTACTGCCCCAGGGGACATGTATCAATGCAAAAAAAATAAGTTTTTCAAACTATCGTTTTTTCAGGAGCAGTGATGTTAATAATGCTTAAAATGAAACAATAACAATGAAATATTCCTTTAACCACTTCAGCCCTGGAAGGATTTGCCCCTTTAATGACCAGATTTTTTTTTTTGCGATACAGCACTGCGTCATATTTTTGCCACAAATAGAGCCTTCTTTTGGGTCTGTCGGATGGCGTTATTGAAGATAGATGTACCCGATACTCATTCACATGGGGGGGGTTCAGGAAGGGGTGGCGCTCGCTCGTCCCCCCCCTATATTGACCTCCAGGTTGCATGCTTGGATAAGGGACTGGTATGGATTTTGGGGTAGACCCCATGCCAATTTTTTCTTTTACATTTTGGAGTTCCCCTTAAAATCTATGCCAAACCCTAAGGGCCTGGTATGGATTTTGGGGGGACCCATGCTGTTTTTTTTTTTAAATTGTGGCGTGGAGTTCCCTTTAAAATCTATACTAGTACCAAAGGGCCTGGTATGGATTTTGGGGGGAACCCCACGCCGTTTTCTTTCTTAATTCTGTCATAGGATTCCCCTTAACCACTTCTAATACACTGTAATATATACTCTGCACTATATACCCTGCACTGTATTATTTATACTACACAAACCGCACTATATACTCTGCAATGTATTATATATACTACACTGATGACACTATCTTCACTGTAGTATATATACACTACACGGACTGCACTATATACTCTGAATTATATTATATATGTAGCAGTTCTTCTTGCCACTCTTCCATAAAGGCCAGATTTGTGGCGTGCACAACTAATAGTTGTCCTGTGGACAGATTCTCTCACCTGAGCTGTGGATCTCTGCAGCTTCTCTAGAGTTACCATGAGCCTCTTGGCTGCTTCTCTGATTAATGCTCTCCTTGCCCAGCCTGTCAGTTTAGATGGATGGCCATGTCTTGGTAGGTTTGCAGTTGTGCCATACTCTTTCCATTTTTGGATAATTGATTGAACAGTGCTCTGTGAGATGTTCAAAGCTTGGGATATTTTTTTAAACCCTAACTCTGCTTTACACTTCTCCACAACTTTATCCCTGACCTGTCTGGTGTGTTCCTTGGCCCTCATGATGCTGTTTGTTTACCAGGGTTCTTAAACAAACCTCTGAGGGATCCACAGAACAGCTGTATTTATACTGAGATTAAATTAAACACAGATGGACTCTTTTTACCAATTATGTGACTTCTGAAGGCTATATGTCCCACTGGATTTTAGCTATGGGTATCTGAGTAGAGGGTGGTGAATACAAATGCACGCCACACTTTTCAGATATTTTTTTGTAAAAAAATTTAAGAACCATTTATAATTTTCCTTCCACTTCACCATTATGTGCCACTTTGTGTTGATCTATCACATACAATCTCAATAAAATACATTTACGTTTTTGGTTGTAACATGACAAAATTTGGAAAATTTCAAGGGGTATGAATACATTTTCAAGGCACTGTATTTATATGTAAGCAAGGTTATTCACAAATACAAACTGTAGCATATCCCTACACTAGGATGCTATTTTGTCAACAAGTTTTTTTCCAGTGTCATCAAACCTGTATAAAGCTTTACTTACCTTTAGGAATTTGTTATTATGTTATTAAAATTAAAATGGCTAAACTAGGCTAGTCCACATTTGATCCCTTTCTTGTGTTTTTCTAGCATTAAAGTTCACAATTCTTCATTTAAATCTAAACTCCACCCTTACCATCCATATTAAAGAGTTGTACAGGCGCCTGTCTTGTACTAAAACTGCTTACTCTGATTGTGTGAGCTTCTCAGTGTGCATAAAAAGATGCAGCAAGTAAGATAGATCCTACCGCATTTCCTGGCTGAAGGACATTCAGCAACATCTAGCACCTTTCTCTGCAGCCTTAATGTCCTTGTCCCACCCCTGGCCCAGCACCCTACTTGCCCCTCTAACCAGCCATGATCCCGCCTGCATTGCATAGAGAAACAGAGACACTCATGATGGCACTTGGTCTACAATAAGCATGTGATGAAAAAAGAAAAGTTCTATTTACAATTAAATTAGCATGTTAGTGAGGGGGAAGGAGGATTCAGGGGAAGCAACATAAAAGAAGATTAAGGTATAATTAAAGGCAAAACTTGTTTTAGTTTTGGATAGGGTGGAGAGGGATTAGACTAACCTATTATATTAGGTTGTTATTGCTGTTTGTGCACTTGTTAGACCCTCTATCTTTGTCCTGTTTATCGTTATCACCAAGAGGGAAAGTTAAAGAAAACCCCACATGTTGTGTTATCATCAGAACAGCAATAGACAAGAAACCTTCCAATGGGGACATTTGTTAGGTGACAACCAGAGATTCCCTCAGTTTAAAGGAAATACCTCTCCCTTCCTATTTTGGCTATTGAACAGCATATGAAGTGAAATCTCCCCAGTGGGACACAGATAAAAAAAAGCCTAACGGGTTACTCTATTGAAAATAAAAATAAAATGTTTTTTTTTCTTTAGCTTTTAAGCAGAAAATCATAGAAGTTGCTTTTTTAACAGGATGTCCTTAATGCCCAACCTCCTGTTATACCCACACTGAGCCATTGCTGAAATGAATAGCAGTGACTGTACTTCTGGCTTCAAGCCACATCGGAAGGCTTTCTGTTAGAGACAACTGTTCCACTTCGCTCTGCTTTGCAGTGCTGCCGCCTGGCCGTCGTATTGCAATATCTGAAGGGTTAAATCTGCTAGTTCATCTAACACTACCCCACCCCCAGATTGAAAATGCTACTATCCAAAGGTGATTCCCGTTCTCATTCATTTAGAGTGGGGGCACTCTAATACAAGAGGTGTGTTACTAACCAGATCACCAGATGAAAACAGAGAGAAAAAAAGCCTTTAAAAAGAAAACGAATGTAGCCACCACATCTACAATTTTTGCCAGATCTTCTTTGCACAACAGCTCAAGCTCTGTCAGATTGGATAGAGAGCATCTGTGAACAGCAATTTTCAAGTCTTGCCACAGATTCTCAATTAGATTTAGGTCTGGACTTTGACTGGGCCATTCTAACACATGAATATGTGTAGCTCTGGCTGTATGTTTAGGGTCGTTATCCTGCTGGAAGGTGAACCTCCGCCCCAGTCTTAAGACTTTTTCAGACTCTAATGCCCTGTACACACAATCGAATTTCCGATGGAATAAAATCTGATGGAATTTTCCGTTGGAATTCTGATGAAGCTGACTTCCATCAGTCTTGCATACACACGGTAATGCCGCGTACACACGACCGTTTTTAATTTCATTGAAAAAAACTGCATTTTTCTCGACGTGATTCTTCTCAAGCCTGCCTTGCCTACACACTATCGTAAAAAAAAAGCTCTAGTAAAGCGCGGTGACGTACAACACGTACGACGACACTATAAAGGGGAAGTTCCATTTGGATGGCGCCACCCTTCATGTTAGTAAAGTTTGTTGAGAGACGATTCGCGCTTTTCAGCCTCGTGCTTTTCATTCCGTTACAGCGTGACGAATGTGCTATCTCCATTACGAATGCTAGTTTTACCAGAACGAGCGCTCCCATCTCATACTTGATTCTGAGAATGCGCATTTTTTTCATGGCCATTTTTCACGTCGTGAAAAATGCTCTGAAGCCCACACACGATCATTTTAAAAAATTGCATTTTTCTCGTCATTAAAAACGGTCGTGTGTACGCGGCATCAGACTAAATTCCGACCGTCCAAAATGCGGTGACGTAAAACACTACGACAAGCCGAGAAAAATTAAGTTCAATGCTTCCGAGCATGCGTCGACTTGATTCTGAGCATGCGTGGATTTTTCTCCGATGGAATTCCACACAGACGATCTGAATTTCCCATCGGATTTTTTTCCATCCATCCATCCATCCATTATGTTCTATTTTTTTACTCCGATTGAAAAAAGTCTGATGGGGCCCACACACGATCGGAATTTCCGATGAAAAAAGTCCATTGGACTTTTTCATCGGAAAATCTGATCGTGTGTACAGGGCATAACTGGTTTTCTTCTAAGATTGCCCTGTATTTGGCTCCATCTATCTTCCCATCAACTCTGACCAGCTTCCCTGTCCCTGCTGAAGAAAAGCATCCCCACAATATGATGCTGCCACCGCCATGTTTCACGGTGGTGATGATGTGTTCAGGGTGATGTGCAGTGTAATTTTCCAAAAAACTATGACAAAAAATTGCAGCTTTAAAAAACTTGCCATGCTTCTTACTAAATACCTTGGACTGTCTACTTTCCAAAAAATGGTAATTTGGGGTACTGTCCTGGCATTTTTGGGCCTCAAGAAATGAGGCTGTCAGTACATCAGGATTGATAAATTTTCACATATTTACCATAGTGTGTGGACTCTATAAGTTTCTTACAGACTAAATAATATACACTGATTTGGGTTATTTTCTCCAAAGAAGTGTAGCAGAATACATTTTTGCCTAAATTTATGAAGAAAGATTATTTTTTTGCAAAATTTTATATTAGAAACTAAGAAAATTTAGTTTTTTACAATTTTTTTGTATGTTTTCATTTATTTAGCAGAGAATAAAAAAAACAGTGATGATTAAATACCACAAAAAGAAAGCTCTAGTTGTGTGAACAAAATGGTAAAAATGTCATATGGGTGCAGTGTTGCATGACCGCGCAATTGTCATTCAAAGCCGACAGCGATGAAAGCTGAAAATTGGCCTGGGCAGGGAGGGGTTGAAAGTGCCGGGTATTGAAGTGGTTAATCATATTTTAGGATGTCTTTTTATTACTCTTATGCAGAAGAGGTGGATATGAAGATATATTTACACTTTAAATAACCTTCATGGTATCTTTGACCAATTAACTAGGCAACCAGTAAATCCTATTTATACATTAAAATAATTGTAATCTATTTCCTAAACTTTTAGTTAAAAAGGTGAAAAACAATATAAGTACTATGTTACAAACACTTATTTTTTCAATCTGTGAAGCTGAATGGCAAGCAGTGACCTTTTCTCTCCTTGTTAAAATTCATAGAAATAGTTTACTATATTGAATGTGTTCATTTTTGCTTTTGAAACTTAGTTAAGCTGCTGTAGTAAAAGAAAAACAAGTGAAGACCTCTCAGGAATAGGGCACTTGTGACATAGGTCTAAATAGATTAAGCTATGCATGGACATGACAGAGTGCATTAGAGCAATGACATTATCTCATCGAACCCGAAATAAACAGCATTTCCTCACATTTTTTGTCTTTTTTTTACACAAGCCAATAGTAGCCAAAGGCATTTGACTGGAGAGCTTGTTGGATTGACAGGTCTGGCAGTCATTACACGCTGGATTGAATACTAGATTACTCCAAAGTGGCTCAGGGTCAGGGATCAGTGTGTTCCCTTTTGGCACTAAATGACTTTAATATCCTTACTGCATTAGTCAATTACTTTAAAGCTGCTGCTCCTCTTGTCCCCCTGCAGTTCACTGTGACCATTTGAATGGTTCCTGTACTTAACCCTCACATGCTCTTTGCAAACCTGCAACAATAGAACTTCAACTATTTAAGAAATAGAATTAATTTAAAGGCCAAAAACTTTGAAACATAATCCTCTGTGTTAAATTTGATATGCAGGAACTAATATTCTAAGGGCAGCTCCATACAGATTTCTTCAATTTCTTTCCTTTTTCTCTAGTAATTTTGTTATATATTAATGCTGGCATATAAATGAGAAATTAGGCACACACCACTATTTTGGTTTGTTTACAGAATGGTAGCTGACCATTAATAATATGACAAAATCAAATGACAAAAGAACAGATCAAAGAAAAATTAGTTATAGCCATTAAATAGTCAATGCAGATATTCAGAAATTTAATTGAACATTTTTTTTTGGTTTTTTTTTTTTTTTGGGGGGGGGGGGGGGTTGTTTGTTTTGTATTTAACTAGATCTGATGTCAGCCACTTCATTAAACATCTATACTCCACTCCAACAAAAACCTCATGGGGTCACCCGTTAGTAATAGTTGTTTTTTGTGGTGTATTGTTTTTTAGACCCATGTATGTTTTATATGTAATAAATTATATTTTTTATCATATTATAGGTGTCATTGTATCAGTACCGAGATAGTCCAGAATGTCCTCCCTCTAGGTGGTTATATTGTTTGGGCAGCATCAGCAACTGCCGCCATATTCCCACCTGGTCTAGTTTTGCTATCTAAATTGGATGATGGTACTTTTTTGCTAATTGTTACTGTATACTATGTGAGGCTACACTCAAAATTTCACCACTTCATGAAACTGGTGAATTCTTAGTATGTCATGGAGAAGTCCAAAAAGTATTCTGAGATCCCCAAGCCTAAAGGTTCAAATAATAGTTTTGAGTTTGTTAAAACAGCAATTGCATGTTTTTACTTCTTTTACAAATAAAAACATCAAGAAATCTATTCTTCAGTTAAAAACATTGGGTGGAGCCATAAGAATCATTCTCAGTAGTTCTGTGATTTTCAGTACTCTAAAGCGGCAGATCTGTGTGGCCACTGTCAGAACCGATTCAACCATCCCTGACCGGTCCTCCTAAAACAAATACAGCACAGATGTGACCTAGGCTATAGCCACATAAACATCCCACCCCATTTACCTCAGAAAATTCAGCAAGCAAAGGAACCCTACAGGCACAAAGAGGAAAATACCAGGCATTGGTACTTCCTGGTACTGGCAAAAACCACAAAAAGCCTTATACCCGGAGGGTGGTCAGCTCACAGCACAAAACTCTCCCTGGGTTGACCATAGAAAAATAAAAAGTTATGTGTGACATGAATATGGCCTCAAGTTATAAATATAATTATAAATACAGCAATCAATAAATAATGTGGACTACTGAACCCAACACCTAGACACACAACTACTACACACTAGGAGGAGTGCTTATGTAATCAGGGAGAGGGAACTCCACCTGTAAAGACAAAAGCAAGAGAGGGGAGAAAACTAGGGTTGCGCCAATACCACTTTTTTAAGACTGAGTACAAGTACCGATACTTTTTTTCAAGTACTCGCCGATACTGATTACCGTACTTTTTTTAATGTCATGTGACAGTAACACTAATATGCAGCACTGATGGGCACTGATAGGTGGTACTGATGAGGCGTGGACTGTCAGTATTTTTTTTTTCTTTATTTATTTTTTTTACAATTTTTTATTTTTTTTTTATTTTTTTTACAATTTATATATATGTTTTATAGATATATAGATATTTTACAATGCTTTTTTGTAGGGGTGGACAGTTTCAGTGTTTTTTTTATTTTTTATTTTATTATTTTTACAATTTTACTTTTAAAAAGACCCCCGCCAACTCCAATTTGAGACAGAGAAAGTGACTAAGCACACAGACTCCCCAGTCCCTTTCTCTGCAGCCTCAGCTGCACTAAAGATGAATGGACAGCAGCTCCTGTTCATTCATAAACTGAAGCAGCGTAAACATAGTTTACGATGCTCAGTTATGAATGGACAGAGTCAGTGATCACTGACTCTATGCATTCGGAAAAGGAAGGAGCCAGAAAATGACAGATTTACCGTCTCCTTCCTCCGCTCTCCATCCTGACAAATCTGGGGCAGGGGAGACCAGAGGAGGACACGGGGGAGAGGAGAAGGAGTGGAGGAGGACACAGAGGGGGAGCAGAGGAGGACAGAGGGGGACCAAAGGAGGACCTTAGGAGCATGGTGGGGGACACAGGGGACAGTCAAGGACTATCAGTGTGTGGCGGTGGGGGGTGTTAAAAGCACCGATCTCCCTGTATAGATTTCAATAAAGCAACTGAAAGCTGCGGGAGTGAGAGGAGGATAAGTGGCTGTCAGTTGATTTATTGAGATTTATACAGGTAGATTGGTGCTTGTAAACGCCCCCACCACCACATCGATCATCCCCTGACTTCCCAGGTATCGGATTAGGCATCGGAGCATTTGCACTAGTACAATTACTTGTGCAAATGCTCTGTATCGGTGCAACCCCCTAGAGAAAACAGTGCAGACTTCTGGTGTAGTACAAATATCAAAAAGCTTTTTTTTAAAACAACATATTGTATACTCACAAAATAAAATGTAAAGGCAAATAGTGTGCAGATCACTGTGTGGCCAGCTGACAGGTGAAGAGCTGGGCCGGATGCCAGAAATCTCTGCTCCCGCTCGGCTCCCTCAATCCCAAGATTGTGATGCTGCCAGAGACTCCACCTTCCAACTTTGCCTCCCCTCTCTCTCATACCCTTACTGTGCCCACTCCTATTGATAAATATATTTCCTTTTATTATCTTAATTTTTATTTTATTTTTGTCTTTGCTAGGACTAAAATAAAAATGCTGTTTGTATTATGTTTAGTTTACAGCTTTACCTGTCTTTCCAAAGCATTTATTTTTACTTTATTAATAGTGTCTATCGAATACTAATGAGATTATACATTCTTAGACCTCTTGCCTACACTGTAATTTAGAAGAGGATAAATAATATTTTTTTATGTGTATACATGTACTGTGTGTAAGTTTATGTGCTTGTACACTTGTGTATGCAAAGTCTTAACTGAACATAACTAGATTTTTTTATACAGAATCTTTTTACCAGTCTCTGCCAGCAAAATACTGCATATGAACATCAGTAAATTATTACATCCTTGTGCAAGAGGCCCTATTATCTATCAATGTTTTCCTTTCATATTTATAGTCCATTTGGTTTTAAATTTGAGCAGTTATTCGATATATAAAATTAAAATTATGGGTCTTTTAAGACCATTTTTTAAACTTGTTTCTGAGAATAAAGATAAAATGATGGAGGGCATTTCTTGGTGTTTGTTAACTGCAATGTGGGCCACCAGCCCCCCTCACCAGGGCCGGTACAAGGGGTGGGCGGGAGGGGCGGGTGCCCTGGGCGGAATGTGAGAGGGGGTGGGTTGTTAGCAGGCATAAGAGTATCATTATCCTATGCCTTGTGCTGCCGCTACAGCCTGCATCAAAAGAGAGTGGCAGATGCGCCCTTCCTGATAGCCAAACTCGTCTCTGAGGCAGCAGGCACACACCGTTTTTTAGAGAGAGAACTTCCTCTTCCTCAGCTCTCTCCCTGGGCTCCTGTTAGTGTGTCCAGCTGAGTCGGGACTTTCACAGTACGAGCTCCAGTACAGGTGGGCGGAGATAAAAGAGACAATTACACAGGAGGCGGGATCACTGCTTCCTGCCCAGCAGTAAACTGCAGAGCTCTCTCCTTGTGAAGATCTGAGACGGATGGCAGACTGCACCTTCTCCATGTGAGTCCTGACCTTCTCTGCATTCCACAATGTAATATGCTGTCTGTAAACCTGCCCTGCACCTTGCATTAAAGGTTTACTAAATGAGAGAGTACATTTATTGAATAGGTTAGGAGGAATATACTGGCAATTCTGAGATGATACATAGATGTATTCCATATACACATTTGATACAGGTATTCCACATGCATTATATCACCTCAGAAGTCCCAGTATATTCTTCCTAACCTATTAAAATATCTAGGTATAAACAGAAATGAATGTGATTGCATAATAGGGCCAACTCCAGAAAAGTAAAAAAAAAACAATACTTGCAGTGTATGTGTTTGGGGGGAGGGGGAGAAATGGCCTCTTTAACCTTCATTCAATGTTCCAGCCAGCTCCAGTGCTCTCTTCCTCCACACAAAGCTATGACATCACATATCATACAGGGACATTAACCCTGTATGGTATGATGGGGAGGCTGCAGTGTGACCACAGCCAATAACTTGGAAGCTGAAGGGGACAAGGCACAGCCGTGGATGGAGCCTGCTGGAGCAAGGAATAAGGTAAAACTGGCTACACAAAGATTGAGATTTGTCTAGTTTAGCAAGGAACCGCTGAATTTCAATATGAGTGTAGCTGCAATTGTTAGAAGCCAATCATTACATCAGCTTCTGTTGAACAGAACAGCTGGAAAACCTTATTTAATCAGCAGCTTGCAGCCAATTGGCTGCAGCAGGTCCCTGCTGTCAGAATACAATGTCCCTGCATATTCCTGCCTCCACATCACTTGTGTAGATGCAAGAACCAGCCAGCAATTTGAACAAAAAAAAACTGTGCATGTGTACCAGCTTAAATTATAAATTCACATTTTAGAACATGTTACACCAGTATTCAGGATGTAACATGTACCATGTTCTAGCTGTCCTCTTCTCCTCTTCACAGCCACGTCATTAATTCACAGGAATATTTGAATGTAGAAACTACAAGTTTTGTCCGCCACTGCGGCAGACAGACTTGTAGTTTAAATGAACTGCAAGCATGCTGATCAGCACACCCATATTTCAGTCACACTGCCTACAGCTTTGCAATGGCAGCCTGTACACAGAGCTGAAGGCCTGGTTCACACTTGTCTGACAAACGCTCCGACATTAGGAGCTCATGTCGCATGACGTGTGAAAATCAATGAATCCCTATGAGAGCCGTCTTAACTGGTCCGACACAAGTCGGTCCGACATTAAAAATGCTCCCTGTACTACTTCTGTCCGACTTTGATCCTACTTCAGCCCATTGAATATCATTGAAGTCGGATCAAAGTAGGATCCTTGTCCTAACCATCCGACATTTGACATCCGACATGGTGATTACAGCAGCAGTAAAAGGAATTTATCTCACCCTGGTATTGTTTTGATTGGTCAAAGGACAAGTCAGACTAGCACAATGTCGGATCAAAGTAGTATCCTGTTCATGAATGTCGGATGGATGTCGGACCAATGTAGGATCAATGTAGGACTGATGTCGCAGAGCAAAGTAGGATGAAAGTCGGATGAATGTCGTGTCGTATCAGTGTGAACCCAGCCTTAGGCAGTGTGTGCAGGAGCCCGACATTGCACAAGCAGTCTACTGATCATGGGTGCAATACTTTGTAGGCTACTGTTTAAAAAAATAATAAATGCTAATTTTTTACTGGCAAAAATATGTGCATATATAATATATGCACATATTTTTTGGCAGTGAAAAATTTGCTTTTCTACAAGCACATTTGTTGCATTATTATTTCAAAGTGCCTCCAATAAAAATACAAATAATTTAAATGTGTGAGTGAACTCTGTTTCTATTGCATTAAACCTAATTGAATTTGTATTGTTTTAAGTATATTCGTGTTTTGAAATTACATTGATTCATTCTTAAAAACGGGGGGGGGGGCGCAGTTTGCCATCTTCACCCTGGGCACCAAATGGCCTTGTCCCAGCACTGCCCCTCACATGCCCCAGAGCCTATGCAATTTCTCTGGCAAATGCTGTTACACTATTTTTCAGCTAGTGTGCCTAAAGGACACGGGCCATGCTCTGGAGACTCTTCAGGCAATCTGGGAGGTGGCTGACCCAAAACCAGGATGTGCTAGGCCAGTTTGTGTGTGGCAACATCATCAACCTTCTGGCCACTCTTCAGAAAGTTTATTTAAATGTAGCTTGCCTGCCAACATGTCCTCATCATGGTGGTGCAGTTTTTTCTGGTAAGGTACCCTGGGTTACAAAATGTCCTGCTGCAGGCAAGAAGTTTGGGTGTTTATAGCATAGCCACTGAGTGTTTGCCTTGCCAAAATGCAGTCAACAGAAGCTGCCTGCCATTTTCCTGCTATGCATTACACCACACACTTTACTTTGGTCATGCTGACCATCACCTGACCATCATCTGCATTGGTGGCTTTTTATTCAGGACTTAACCATACGAAGAGGCAACCAGAATGATGGCAACATAATCCATCTGGTATTCCTGCCGAAGCATATACTGCAGTGGCAGCTGTTGCTAAATATTTTTTTTTGGGGGGGGGGGGGGAGCTGCAAACTAACGCCAGACACCCCCCCAGGGGAGATGGATGAGAAGGCGGCGGTTGGGTCCCAGATGGTCCCAGGTCCCAGCACAGCTCCTCTAACACCAGCATAGATTGCTAATTACACAGTGCACTGGACAGCTATTCAGCCTGGTGCCAGCTGACGAGTGGCACCCACCCATTGCTGGGACTTCCATCTCTGATGGCCAGATGTGGGGACCAGCAGCACTTACACTGATCCCCTCCCCAGAAGCAAACAGTGTACCCAGCGATGTCACTGGCAAAGAGGTCACAGCCTCTGATCAGTCAGCACTCCCTCTCCTCCCCTCTGCCTATCCTCCTCCCAGCCAATCAGGTGACGAGTCTCAGGACTGGCTTCCTGATTGGCTGGGAGGAGAATCAGGAATATAATAGCAAATATTAATTTGCTATTGTCACACAACTGCGTGGACTCAGGGCACAGTGTTCTGCGCCCTGAGTCCACCCTTTTTTTGAAGCCAATTAGAGCCTCTGGCTTTAATCACGTGCTTCTAAAAAAGAAAAAAAATTGAAATCCATGCACCTGGCGCCCTGCATGTAGATTAGGGGCTAAAAGCATTGATTAGGGGGGCAGCGCCCCTGCACCCCATATGGACGGGCCGCCACTGATACACTGCATGGTTTAATATATTTGGCACTGGAGGCACAGCAGAAGGAGGAGGAGGGGGACTCCCTTCTGCCTTGAGGCGAGGAGGGCCCTTTGCCTAATCCATGTGAAGCAGAAGTGCCCTACTCCAATGTAGCACAGTATGGAACCTTTTTGCTACATCCCCTGATGGTGACTGGATTAAATTGCCTGTAGGCATAGATAAAATAGAAGCAACCAATGTGAAATGGTGGCTGCCCTCCCACAAGCTGTAATTGATTTAACAGTTGTTGTGGAAACAGGCAAAGCTGTCCTTTGTGTGTGACATGTCACTGCACACTTCTGAGCAACAAAGGTGTGCTTCAAAACACCCCTATTTTGCCCTCTCATTTTCCATAGGTGTAATTACATATACAGTATTTATCCCATAGGATGCCCCAGATGATGTCCTATGGGATGAAATGTGTGTTAGGCGGAACCTCTTGTGGGAGTTTCTAATTTTTACTTGCTTTTATAAGAATCCCACCCTGCGTGGCGTGGTTTTCTTTACTTTCTTTTTGTGTCTTATGCACTATGCAAAATATTGGGGGGGTAATTTCAATTTGGTAAGAGTGCGTTTCTTACAATGGTGATGGCTCATGTGGCGACTGCATTAATGGAGTAGCATGATCTCTGCACAATATCAGTGATGTTTTCTCAAGACATACATTGGATTTGGACTATTTCATACACTTTATTTACCTTTGCTAGATTCCATTTTGATATGGACTTTTGTTTTTTTAGCAATTTTTTTTCACTATGTTAGCGTGGCAACATATACTGTATGATACATTACATTTATTTAGCCTGGGGGCTTTATTTCACCACACTGGAGGCATAGCTGCAAGGGGAAACTATTGGACCCTAGGCCTAAACACCACCTTGTACCTACAAAAAAATATATATAATGCTACCAGCTCAGAAACTTTTCTTGCAAAAGTGATGGCTTCAAGGTGTCCCATACAAATGCTTCTAATGGAAAAAAAAAAAAAAGCATATCTGTAGCTCAGACAAAACCATATCCAGACTTTTTGTTCAAGGGTTGAGAGGTCTATGATTCAAAGCAAAGATAGACAGGGCGAAAACATTTCAAATTGCAGAGAACCAAATAATTGTGTAAACCAATCTATTTGTCCTCCCACCACCATTCTTTTATGTTAAGAATTTTTATTTTTATTTTTTATTGTTTACAAACGTTTTATTGAGGTATATCAGGTAAGTACAAATTGTATAGGCACCGAAAGGTCAATAATTACTTTAAAGGAACAGGATAAAATAGTACACAAAACATTTCTCGTGTTACCTTTTAACAGAATAAAAGAATAAAGAGTGAACAAAATAATAAGCAAAAAAAGAAAACCGGAAAAGAAAATATATGTAAAGAAAAATGTAAGGCCTCGTACACACGACCGATTTTCTCGTCGTAAACAGTCAAGAAAAGTGCCGCGAGAGTTTTTTTGTCTAGAAAAACGTTCGTGTGTATGGTTTTACGACGAGAAACTTGACGAGAATCTCGACGAGAAAATAGAGAACCTGCTCTCTATTTTCTCGTCAGGAGTCCAGATTTCCTCGTCGTGTTTCTCGTCGGCCTGTTTTGTGACGAGAAAATGGTTCGTGTGTATGCTTTTACGACTCTTCCAAAAGCGCGCATGCTCAGAATCAAGTATGAGACGGGAGCGCATCTTCTGGTAAAACAAGCCTTCGTAATGGAAATAGCACACGCTAAAACGAACTGAAAGCACGAAGACTGAAAAGCGCGAATCGTCTCTTCCCAAACTTTTACTTCACACGCGGTAACACGAGATCAGCAAAAGCAGCCCAAGGGGTGGCGCCAAGAAAAAAGATCTTCCCCTTTATAGTGCCGTCGTACGTGCTGGACGTGAGCGCAGAGAACCACGAGGAAATTGAGAAATGACAGTGTGTACGCATAGAAAGCTTGACGAGAAAATCGACAAGCTTAACAAGAATCTCGTCGAAAAAAACGACGTGTTTTTTACGACGAGAAAATCGGTCGTGTGTACGAGGCCTAAGAGTTATAATGTGAGTAAACCAGATTGCATCTGTGAGGTATGATAGATGGGTAATAGCGGATTATGTTTAGGCCAAGAAGTTTTCATGTAGAATCCTCAACAGTACTGGGTACGTTAACTTGAGAGGCTTTCAATCTATCTGGTCATTGGGAATGGGGACTAGGAGGTCTCCAAGCCAGTACATATTTAGTGCGTTGACCAACTTCCCCATTAAGACCACTTTCACACTGAGGTGCTTTTCAGGCGCTTTCACGCTAAAAAAAGCGTCTGAAAACGTATTTCCATTCAAATCAATGAATCCTTTCACACTGGGGCAGTGCGCTGAAAAAAACCCCTCTCCATTGAAATGAATTGAAAGCGCTTCAAAAGGGCCTGAAAAGCGATTCAAAAGCGCTCAGTGTTTTACTGGCAGTTTTTCAAGCGCCTCAGTGTGAAAGTGGCCTTATGGTCAAAGATGTGCATGGAGTCCAGGAGAGTATGATGCACCCTCTCCATCAATCAGATGGATTCCATACGAAGGAACACCTGTGACCATGATACAGAGGGGCGTCGCCAGTTTAGGGCGATAGCCCATTGGATAGCACTGAAAAGTGTATCTACTAGCTTCTGTTGAGGGGGAGAGACCCCAGGGAGTTCAGCAAATATAGTGCATAGCTGATATGTCAGGGTCACAGGTGTTCCAGTTAACTGGAGTATCAGCGAGGAGGTTTTTTTGCCATAAGGGTCTCAGAACCGTGCAGCTCCAAAATGTGTGAAGGAGAGTACATCAGGAACCAGTGGGTAAATTCTGTGCAACCTGTCAGGGGTATTATTTTTATTTTTTATGGCATAATGCTGTCCTTGCTCTGGTAAAGCAAAGACGGCAGGTAGGGAAAGCAAGATTGTAAATAAAATGTTTATAAGTGATCACATTCATTAACTTTTATGCCGTGTACACACGATCGGTTTTACCGATGAAAACAGTCCGATGGACTTTTCTCATCGGACAAACCGATCGTGTATGGGACCCATCGGTCTTTTTTCCATCGGTGAGAA
Source organism: Rana muscosa (assembly GCA_029206835.1). NCBI lineage: Eukaryota > Metazoa > Chordata > Amphibia > Anura > Ranidae > Rana > Rana muscosa. The sequence continues at coordinate 723,509,931 of CM055118.1, read as the reverse complement.
AAAATAGAACATGTTTTAAATTTATCCGATGGGAGAAAAAACTGATAGCAAATTCCGATCGTCTGCGTGGAACTCCATCGGACAAAAAACCCATGCATGCTCAGAATCAAGTCGACGCATGCTCAGAAGCATTGAACTTAATTTTTCTCGGCTTGTCGGAGTGTTTGCTTTTCCCGCGTTTGGGACGGTCGGATTTTTGACTGATGGTGTGTAGGCAAGACTGATGGAAGTCAGCTTCATCGGATTTCCGATGGGAAAATCCATCGGATTAGAATCCATAGGAAATCCGATCGTGTGTACAGGGCTTTAGGTGTCCGGGCTCCACCACTGGTTGGAGGTGGCCTTCAGCTTGCCCTGTTGCTTGTGTCATGTCAGAGACAGTCTTGTGACTCAGGAGATATGTTTTGATCACCTGGGACAAGGGTGTGCATTTTGTTGGGGGTGCACCTTGTTTTACTGATCACATTCATTAACCATTGGGCATTCATGCTGGATCACTGACTGTAGGTGGCCCTACATGTGCTTGTGGAACTAGCCTGCCCTGCTGTCATATCAACTCACAGAGTGTATATTATTTGAAAACCTGGGGGAGGGTATGCTTTTATTGGAGTGCACTCTGTTTTAATCATCACATTCATAAATTTTGGGATTTCCAAGCTAAACCAATGGTTGGAAATGGCCTTACATATGCTTTAGGTACAGTATTGTGCATATACCCCTATTGTGAATGTCATTTCAGAGAGTGCTTTATGGTAAATCTGCCACTGCAAAGCTACATTTTAATAACCTGGGATGAAGCTGCGTGGCTTTTTTGGGTGTTGATTGTTTTTACATTTTTATGGGAGGTTAAAAAAAAAAAAGGGGGTTGCTGGGACAATAAAGGCAGTTCTTGACCAGACTGTCAACAACAACTGCCTGACACAGTCAAATTGATGTAAACCGTATAATTTAAATGTAAAAAATAAATGCAATTATATAGATAATAAAGTATTACAAATTATAATTAAAATATAAATTAGAATTTTTAAGAGAAAACAGAAAACAATATTGTGCAGACATTCTCTACAGTATGTAAGCTTTTTTTTATAAGATTACATTCTCCAAAGGAAGACAAAAGGCAGAATGTGGTGCGGGAAAGACACATTCCGTGCCTGTTTCCTGCACTGCACTCAAAAAGCACTGTCTTTGTGATCTGCTGCAGGTGCCAATGTAATGTTGACCAAACCCCAAAATGCAGATCACAAACACAGTGCGTTTGTGGGCATCAGATTGCATGGTATCAGAGTCCCATAGGATTTGGTGTGGTGCATTTTGCATGCACTACTTTTTCTGAGTTCTGATGCGATTTGAAGCCCATTCAAAGGAATGGGCTGCATAATTGCACCACACAGGAATGGCCATAAATCACACAGAAATGCAGGCCACTTTCCTGTGTGATTCAGATGGGAACCTGCCCTTATAGTCAAAAAATCTAATGTGTGTCTTTTCACAGTAAAGCGGCAAAAATATTGTCCCAATTCCATACACAATATTTAATTACTTCAGCTCTTTGGCAGTATATCCAAAGTGAATGTTTATGCACAAGCTGATGGCTACAGTTGCAGCCATCGGTTTGTGCTTGTTTTTCTCAGCCAGCTCCCATCTGTAAAGTGAAAGTGATTTGGCAGCTGTGTAGCCACCAGATCACTTGAAGTAAGGGAGACGTGGTCCTCCCTGCATGACTCTCAGGCTCTCCCACTTGTACAGGATCACAGGAACCACATCCCCTGTCTTTTCCTCTACATTAAATGAAACTGGAACTAAATGATGAATCTGTCAGATCTAGTTTCTGTCACGAATGTCACGTCTACCCAACATAAGTGGTCAGACACTATAGCTGGCTACTGTGCACTTCATCTATAGCAGCCCCTTTCCCCTTAAGGCAAGCAGGCCTACCGGTACTTGGTTGTCCCCAGGACTTAAACACAATGCTATAATGTCTGGCCAGCCCAGCCGGGCAAACGCGAACAGAGCAAGCAACAGGTTACTTGCAGTTAGCAGATAGCGTGGTTCAAAGACAGTCCAGGTAGATGCAGGCTGAGTTCAGGGTATAATCCAGTATCCGTTTCAGGTAGAAGGGCAGGCTGCATTCAGGGGATAATCCAGTCCAATCTGGGTCAAACACAGGGGATCCAACAACAAACAAGGCAGACTAACAGGGGCTTGGTATAGAATAGGGATGAGCTTTATGTTCGAGTCGCCCGCTCAGCGAACAACAAACAATTTGGGGTGTTCGCGGCAAATTTGAAAAGCCGTGGACCACCGTTAAAAGTCTATGGGAGAAATCAAAAGTGCTAATTTTAAAGGTTAATATGCAAGTTATTGTCATAAAAAGTGTTTGGGGACCTGGGTCCTGCCCCAGGGGACATGTATCAATGCAAAAAAAAAAGTTTAAAAAACGGCCGTTTTTTCTGGAGCAGAAAAGCCCCCCCCCCCGCTTTTCAGGTGCCTGCCTGCCAGGTTGCATGCTCGGATAAGGGTCTGGTATGGATTTTTGGGGGGACCCCACGCCATTTTTTTTTAATTCTGGTGCGGGGTTCCCCTTAAAATTCATACCACACCTGAAGGGTCTGGTATGGATTTTTGGGGGGACCCCATGCCATTTTTTTTTTTTGTGCGGTGTTTCCCTTAATATCCATACCAAACCTGAAGGGCCTGATATGGAATTTGGGGGGACCCCACATATTTTTTTTTTTGCTTCGGGGTTCCCCTATATAATCATACCAGACCCAAAGGGCCTGGTAATGGACTGTGGGGGGGGGGGGCCTGACGTTTTTTTCAATGACTTTAATCTGTATTGCCGGGGAGCCAACAATTCATTATAGCTGCGAGTGGTTTTAAATGACTTTTTTTCCTTCAGAAATTACATTTTGTGCAGGGACAATTCTAAACACGGGAAACATGCACGACTTTACAGGCATACTTTAGACACCCCCCAGGTATGACATTTAAAGTTATATTTCACTTTTATTGTTTCACTTTAAGCATTATTAAAATCGGTGCTCCCGAAAAAAGGTTTGATACATGTTCCCTGGGGCAGGACCCGAGTCCCCAAACACTTTTTATGACAAAAACTTGCATATTAGCCTTTAAAATTTGCACTTTTAATTTTTTATGTTCGTGTCTCATAGACTTTAACGGTGTTCGTGTGTTCGAACAAATCTTTTGCCTGTTTGCATGTTCTGGTGCGAACCGAACAGGGGGGTGTTCAGCTCATCCCTAGTCTAGAATAATACAGGTAGATGTGTCTCTATTACAAGCGAGGGATAGAGTGTTCAGTTTGACTATATCAGGTGACTGAGCAGATCAATCACCTAACAGGTGAACACAGACATGAAGAATGCAAGAGCCAACACCCGGCTGCTGGAATAGGTAGCAGGAGCACTGGCAAGGTAGCTTATAACCAATCAGATCTGTTGTGCTTTGGAAGGCGATGAGACATTGGGATCTATTAGACCCCCAATGTCTCCATAACGAGTTCCTGTTGTCATGTGGGCTTGTTCCATGGGGGCTTGTTTACCTCTTGTGATGGCAATATTTTAAATAAAATAAATAAATAAATAAATAAATAAATACAATGAGGCCTCATGCCCACGGACGTTTTTACAGCCGCGTTTTTGAGCGTTTTTTACAGCTTAAAAACGCCTGTCCATGTTAGTCTATTGCTTCATGCCCACCTAGACGTTTTTGAGCTGCAAATAGCATAGACGTTTTTAAGCTGTAAAAAAAACCCAGGACCAGTGCGTTCCTCAGCGTCAGAATTAGGCAGAAAAATACGCGAGCGTCAAAAAATGCGCAAAAACGCGCACTAACGCGCACTAACGCGCGGTCGCGTTTTTAGCTCCGACGTTTTTTTTTCTTTTTTTTTTTTTCAAAAAAAAAAAAAAATATTTACAATAACATGGACAGGCGTTTTTAAGCTGCAAAAAACGCAGCTGTAAAAACGCCAGTGGGCATGAGGCCTGAAAGTTAAAAAAAATACATGAGAATGGGCGGGTCTATTCATTTATTATACTGTGGAGGAAGTTCCCCATCAGTTCCGCCCCCTCGTATGTCAGACCCCGCCTACGTCATTGGCTTAGCGGACCTGATGGGGAACTGCCTCGCAGTGTAATACATGAATAGACCCGCCCCTTCTCACATTCCGCATCTGGTCCGCTTAGCCTTACACCTACGTCATTGGCTGAGCGGACCTGATCTGGAACTTTAGAAGGGGCGGGTCTATTCATTTAATACACTGTGGAGGACGTTCCCCATCAGGTCCGCTCAGGCTCAACCAATGACGTCTCGTTTGGACAGCGCTGGACATCGAGATCACCGCGGGACACTGGATTTCATCGCTGGAATGTTGTTTTTTTTTCAATAAAGGACTTTTCCAAGGTGTCTGTGTGTTTTTTTTACATTTTTTTTACACTTTCTTCGTGAAATGGTAGGGGTACAATGTACCCCTTACCAATTCACATAGGGGGGCCGGGATCTGGGGGTCCCCTTTGTTAAAGGGGTCTTCCAGATTCCGATAATCCCCCGCCCGCAGACCCCCACAACCACCGTACCATCCTCCCCATGTTGAGGGTATGTGGCCTGGTATGGTTCAGGAGGGGGGGCAGCTCTCTCGTCCCCCCTCTTTTCCTGCGGCCTGCCAGGTTGCGTGCTCGGATAAGGGTCTGGTGTGGATTTTTAGGGGGACTCCACACCATTTTTTTCAATTTGGGGTGGAGTTCCCCTTAAAATCCATACCAGACCTGAAGGGCCTGGTATGGATATTTGGGGGAACCGCACGCATTTTTTTTAAATTTGCGGCAGGGTTCCCCTTAATATCCATACTAGACCTGAAGGGCCTGGTAATTTAATTTGGGGGACCCCCACGCTTTTTTTTTTTTTTTTTTTTATCAATGACTTTTCTATGTATTTCCGGGAGCCGACAATTCATTATAGCCGCGAGTGAGTTTTAAATGACTTCTTTTCCTTCAGAAATTACATTTTGTGCAGGGACAATTCTAAACACGGGAAACATGCGCAACTTTACAGACATACTTTAGACACCCCCCAGGTATGACATTTAAAGGAATATTTCACTTTTATTGTTTCACTTTAAGCATTATTAAAATCGGTGCTCCCGAAAAAATGTTTGATACATGTCCCCTGGGGCAGGACCCGAGTCCCCAAACACTTTTTATGACAAAAACTTGCATATTAGCCTTTAAAATTTGCACTTTTGATTTTTTATGCTTGTGTCCCATAGACTTTAATGGTGTTTGTGTGTTCGAACAAATCTTTTGCCTGTTTGCATGTTCTGGTGCGAACCGAACAGGGGGGTGTTCAGCTCATCCCTAGTCTAGAATAATACAGGTAGATGTGTCTCTATTACAAGCGAGGGATAGAGTGTTCAGTTTGACTATATCAGGTGACTGAGCAGATCAATCACCTAACAGGTGAACACAGACATGGAAAATGCAAGAGCCAACACCCGGCTGCTGGAATATGTAGCAGGAGCACTGGCAAGGTAGCTTATAACCAATCAGATCTGTTGTGCTTTGGAAAGCGATGAGACATTGGGATCTATTAGACCCCCAATGTCTCCATAACAAGTTCCTGTTGTCTATTACATGGGGGCTTGTTTACCTCTTGTGATAGCAATATTTTAAATAAAATAAAAAAATAAATACAATGAAAGTTAAAAAAATAAAATTTTAATGAAATTTTTTGAAAAAAACTAAAAAAATAATCATAATTCCCATTGCCCTACACACAACCGCAAATGGAAATGTATGCACAGGGTGCGCAAGTGTATGTAAACTGTAATTGCACACACATATGAGGTATCACCTCAAATGTTGGAGTGAGAGCAATAATTCTAGTGCCATAGCTCGTTATTAACTCCATACTGATGAGTAGTGAATGTTTTTAAAGTTTCGCCTATGGAGATCATTGGGTACCATTATTTTTTGTGATATCACGCAATTGTAAGACTTGGCATATTTTTTATCTATTTACTCAATACAAACTCCTTCCTTTATATTTTACAAAAAAATTGGTATTATATTGTGTTTTTGTACTTTAAATTGCTCCTAAAAAAAATATGTGTTTGATAAACAGTTGTAATATAAAAAATAGCAACTACTTTATCTTTTTATTCTATAGGGCCTCTGCTTTCAGAAAATATATAATGTTCTGGGAGTTTTAAGTAATTGTATGCTGATTTTTATTTACATGTGTCTAAAAAATAAAAAATACTTTTACTAGGTGGCATTTTGAACAGAACCCACACTATGTAGCTTTTTATTAAAAAGTATCACCATATTAATAGTGTATTCATTTGACAGAAGAAAAACAAAAAACGAAATATTGGAGTTTGTATGCGCACAGATTTTTAAACACATTAACAAGACCTGCTTTGTCAACAGGAGCCAAACCAGCCAGGTTCTAATATAAAAAATAAAAAAATAAATATTTATTAAATATACTGAAAAAAAAAAAAAAAATATATATATATATATATATATATATATATATATATATATATATATATATAGTAGTGAGTATGTTTTAAACATGTTAACTAGACTGTTTTGTCAATAGACAACAAACAGTATTCCCATTGCAGACATTCCTGTAGTAGACTAAAAAGTTGGTGAGTGTTGCAGAAGCCGCCAGCTGGAAACAGGCAACACCAAGGATAAACATAAATATTGACAGTACACAAGGAATCCTCAAATAATGTGCAAACATTTTATTCAAGGTGATCACATCCCAGCAGAACTGTGCAATGTTTTAGGCCCATGCCATAGTAAGGCATATGATGACACGTCTGACGAAGGAGTCCTGTGTGGCCCTGAAACATTGCACTTTTCTGCTATGATGTGTTGATGTGCACAGTATTTAATCACTTGTACTAGGTTCCTTTTAGAACAGGACCTCCACCACCCAGTTTTTTTTAAATAAAAAAATATCATTAATATTAAAGTTTATTCATTCACATCAGTGCCTCCTGATCAGTACCCACCAGTGCCACCTCATCAGTGCCCATCAGTTCCACCTATCAATGCCCATCAGTACCACCTATCAGTGCCACCTTATCAGTGCCCATCAGTGCAGCCTATCAATGCCCATAAGTGCAGCCGCATTAGCGCACATCAATGAAGGAGAAAAATTGCCTGATTGCACAATTTTATAACAAACTATGAAAACGTATTTATTTATTTTTCTAAATTTTTGTTCTTTTTTATTTGTTTAGCAAAAAATAAAAACCCCAGTAGTGAATAAATACCACCAAAAGAAAGCTCTATTTGTGTGAAAAAAATATATAAAATTTTATTTGGGTACAGTGAAGCATGAACGCACAATTGTCATTCAAAGAGTGACAGCGCTGAGAGCTGAAAATTGGCCTGGGCAGGAATATGGGTTTAAGTGCCCAGTAAGCAAGTGGTTAAAAAACCTGCATTATATTATATTTATTTCCCTAAAAAAAACACCAAAGTATTAAAACGGAGGTCCACCCACCACTGCAAAAATTAAAAGCCAGCAGCTGCACATACTGCAGCTGCTGACTTTTAATAATCGGACACTTACCTGTCCTTCCTGTTATATGAGTGTATATGTATATTTTATTATGTTCTGCTGTTTTTAAGATGCTTGTTCAATAATTTTTTACTTTTTATATTACATTGGTGTTGTGATCAATGGGGTGCTAATAGAGTCCTGTAGCCTTTCTGACAAATGTATCTCCAGTGACATGGGATGTTGGACTACCTAATACAATTTATCTCATCCCTGTCCTGTGTTTTGATACAGTCTTTAAGAAATGATTCCACTTTTGTTGAGATGAAACAATAATCCCCACTGCGTGATTATTGTACATTGCAGGGATTTTAACAAAATTTGTTGCAAAAAAAAGAGAAAAAAAAAAGATTTTGCAAAGAATTGTGGGGAAAAAATACAACTTAAAAAATCTCACCGTGCCTCTTTCTAAATACCTTGGAATGTCTACTTTCCAAAAAGGGGTCATTTGGGGGGTATTTGTACTTTCTTGGCATGTTAGGGTCTCAAGAAATGAGATAAGCCGTCAGTACTTCAGGTGTGATCAATTTTCAGAGATTGGCACCAAAGATTGCAGACTCTAACTTTTTTACCGACCAAATAATTTACACCAATTTTGATTATTTTTACCAAAGATATGTAGCAGTATATATTTTGACCAAAATTTATGAATAAAAATGACTAATTTGCAAAATGTTAACAGAAACAAAGAATTTTTTATATATTTTTTTTTTATAGAATTTTCTGTATTTTTTGATTTATAGCGCAAAAAATAAAAACCCAGCTGTGATTAAATACCACCAAAAGAAAGCTCTATTTGTGTGAAAAAGGACAAACATATGGGTACAGTGTTGCATGACTGAGTAATTGTCATTCAAAGTGTGAGAGCACCGAAAGCTGAAAATTGGTCTGGTTAGGAAGGAGATTTAAGTGCCCAGTGGTCAAGTGGTTAAGAAGTATTTAACCCTTGTAGAGTATCCTACCAAAACTAAAATTTCTATTGCAGAGAATGCCTAAAATCTGACTTGTATCTTAGTGCAGACTTCAGAAAAATAAGCGAGCCAATCACATAATCAGGAAATTACATTTCTAGGGGTCTTCTGTACACCAATAGTGTTGAATATTAGAAAATTGCAGCACTGCAGATTGAAAGGAACACTAACTTTTATTAATATTAAATTACAGCATGGCCTGAGTCACCCTTTAAACAATTTCACTTGGCTGCTTTGTTAACAGGGTTGAAATCAGTCCGCTTTTTATATAAAACAAAACAAAAAATGCATTAGAGTATATTTATTTCACTCTAAAGAGCCTTTAAAGTATTCTAGTGCGTGCGTGTACTGTATTCTATTACTAGTACTGTGCCCCATTTTGGGCAGAACCACAATTAGCCATTTTAAAATGTCACATTTGAGTGTAATTATTTTACAGCAAAAAGCCCCCAGAGAATTGCAGTGCCCTTGCGTTTACTATTTAATCACTTGTACAAGGTCCTATTGCAAACAGGCCCCCCTGGACAATTTGAATATGTAAGTCAACATTTTTGTGCAATTATTTTACAGAGCCCAAAATATTGTTGCACCTACAATATGCGTGCAGGCTTTAATCACGTACACTAGGTCCCAATTTATAGGACCCCCACTAGCCATTTCCAAATCTGGAAATCAACCTCAGAGTTTAATTATTTCACAGAAAAAAAACCTTCAAAACATTTTAGCGCCTATGTGTGCAGAATTTAATCACTTGTACTAGGCCCCGTTTTGAACAGGACTCCTGACAGTCATTTTTAAATCAAAAAATCAACATAACAGAATGTAATTATTGCTCAAATAAAAGCCCCTAAAATTTTTGGAAACTACATACCCAGTATTGGATCTCTTGTCCTAGACACTATTTTGGACCCCCACCAATTAAAAATTGTGTGTAATTACATATTTGACAGAAAAAAGCCCCCCAAAAACATAATTTGCCCTCATACTAATGGCACGTACACACAATCGGAATTTCCGACAATAAATGTTCGATGTGAGCTTTTGGGCGATTATCCCGACCGTGTGTAGGCTCCATCGGACATTTGCTGTCGGAATTTCCAACAACAAATGTTTGAGAGCAGGTTCTCAATTTTTCCGACAACAAAAGTTCTTTCTTTCCGACCGTGTGTAGCCATTTCTGATGCACAAAAGTGCTGCGCATGCTCGGAATCAATTCGACGCATGCTCGGAATCATTGTACTTAATTTTTCTCGGCTCGTCGTAGTGTTGTACGTCTCCGCGTTCTTGACCATCGGAATTTCCAAGCAACATTTGTGCGACCATGTGTTTGCAAGACAAGTTTGAGCCAACATCTGTCGGAAAAAATCCACGGTTTTGTTGTCATAAATTCCGCTCATGTGTACGCGGCATTAGTATTTATTCACTTGTATCAGGTCCATTTTGAACAGGTTCCCCGCCGGCCATTTTTAAATCTGGAAATTAACATTGGAGTGTAAATATTTCATAGCAAAAACCCCAAATATTTTTGTAACCATTTACAGTATTTCATTATTTGTACTAGGCCCCATTTTGAAGAGGACCTTCATCCACCCTTTCAAAAACTAGGAAGCAACATAAAAGTGTATTTTTTTCACAGAAAAAAATCCCACAGAATATCGTAGTGCCTACATGCATAGTATTTAATCACTTGTATTATGTCCCATTTCCATCAGCTCCCTGCATGCATTTTAAGATCTAGATATTAACATAAGAGTGTGGGGGGCATGGCTTAGCGTATGGAGGAGTAAGAAGCTTTCTCCAGGAGCTCCCGCACACACCGGATTCATCGCGGCCACCAGCGCCTTCCAGACCCGCTAAACAGGTCGGTGATGGGGAGGAAAGGTGGGGGAGAAAGTCGTCATACCCCCGATCCGAGCAAAGAGGGGGATATAGACAGATTCTTTTTTAAAAAGCTGTCGCCGGAGCAGCGCGGCCCCCACCCCATCCAAGATGGCGTCGACCCGCTCCTCGGGGACACATGCGGCCTCTCATGGACTGGCTTCCCAGCACCACGCACCTCACACCAGATCTAGGGTGCGAGCCAGCTCTCCCCCTGACTCAGACAACGGCTCCACACAATCAGCCTGCCATTCCCCTGCCTCGCACCGCTCCTATGGAGCTTGGGACATGGAGGCCTATATCAAAGCCCTCCCCACCAGACATGATTTTGAGGCCTGTGTGCAGAGGCTTGAGCGTTCCTATAAGCAGGAAATTGCTGAGCTGCGCAGGGATGTCACTAGCAGACTGGATGAGGTGGAACACACCGTTGAAGAGACTGTAGCTGCCATACAATCACATGATGCCATCCTGAATGAGCACACCCTGCAAATACAGCACCTCATGTACCATCAGGACGACCAGGAGAACAGGGCCAGACGCAATAACATCCGCATCCGTGGCCTACCTGAGTCAGTGGACACTAAAGACCTAGCCCCGGCTGTTATCGCTATGTTTAATGACCTGCTCCAGAGAGAGAAAGACGCGCCTCTGGAACTTGATCGTGTCCATAGAGCCCTGGGCCCTAAGAACCCTAACCTGGAACACCCCAGAGATGTTATCTGCAGGGTCCACTTCTACGCGATTAAAGACGCCATCATGCAGGCGGCGAGAAAGCAAGAGAACATTTGTTTCAACGAGTCCCAGATTTCCTTACTCCCGGATGTCTCCAAGCTGACCCTGGATATGCACCGGGCATTGAAGCCCCTCACTGGGGCCTTACAAGCTAAACAAATCAAATATCGCTGGGGCTTCCCCTTCCACCTTTTTGCCTCGCATGAAGGGAAATCGGCAGTGTTTCGTACGCTTGGCGATCTCCCCAAATTTCTAGGGACCTTTGAACTGCCTCAAATATCTCTACCTGACTGGCCTCTTCACGCAGCCACCCCTGGATTCCCGGTCGCCTCCGGCTGGCAGAAGCAATCCAAGAAGCCCAGGCGTTCCAGATCAGAAACCTCCAAGTCAAATGCCGGATGATTTAATGCTATCAGCCCTTCGTGCCTTTCCTTTTTTTTTTTTTCTCGCCCTCTTTCGCTGGGCTTTAGACCCGCAAAGTCGCCCCTGTTCTCAGGTTACAGTTTTGTTGGGGCGCTCTCCTACTAACTTCTGTCTTACTTCCTGCTCACAAGGGACATTCCGCCATATTTTGTGTTCCTTCAAGTTGTTCTCCCTGAACGTTGACCCCCTGTGAATCTCTCCCTCCCCCATAAGTAATGACTGTCCTCCAATACCACTTTGACTCCCCCCCAGCCCCCCAATACCTAAAGCGATTTATTATGATTTTGTTTGGAAGCCTGGTGCAGGACCCCTGAGGCTGTCAAGTGTTCTCGCAGATTGTCCGGGACTCATACTCCCGGACTTATATACAAGAGTGTCTAACTAATTGCAGCCGTCGGGGGCCCGGTACCGCTTGACTTATGGTTATGTTTACATGTTTATTTTTGCAGCCCGGTGTGTGCGGGCACCTCTGTGCACTGTCTGCGATCCCCCTCCTAGGTTTACAGCGTCCTACTAGGACTCCGCTGACATGTTGCTTGCAACGTTACTAGTTTGGCCGTTTTGGCCCTATTTTCTACCTCTCCTCTCCTTCTCTCTTTCCCCTCTGTTTCTGGACCTCTCATTTCCTGTGCTTCTTTGTAAACAATCCTACACCCCTCCCTTTTCCCTCCTTACCCCTCTCCCAGCGACAGCGAGCTCGGAACTAATTAAGATCTATTCCCACCCCATAGTGCTCCCCTCATGGCAGCGCCCGCCTCCTTAAAAATCTCTTCCCTGAATTGTAGGGGCCTTAACGTCCCGGAGAAGAGGAGACATATCCTATACCACTTCCACAAATTACGAACCCAAATCCTTCTCCTCCAGGAAACTCATTTCCGTTCTGACACCATCCCACAGGTTTTCCATAAAAGGTACCCTTCCTGGTTTCACAGCACCAACCCTGCCGCAAAATCTAAAGGAGTATCTATTGCATTTCACGCCTCATTCACCCCTGACGTGCTTGACACACTCATAGACCCCGCAGAGAGATATGTTTTTCTTAAATTATCGTATTTGAATGTGATTTACACTGTAATTAACGTATACTCTCCTAATCAGGACCAACCGCAGTTCATCTCTAAGGTGGCCGCACGCCTGAAAAGGTTTAGTACTACCAACATGATCCTGGGAGGTGACCTCAACGCAGCTCTGATACCTCGCCTTGATTCCTCGACGGGTAAGTCCTCACTCTCCCCTGCTTCTTTGACCAAAATTAAAACCGCTCTATCTGACCTGTCTCTGGTGGACGTCTGGAGGGTGTTACACCCTACCACAAAGGACTATACATATTTCTCCCCAGCACACTCCTCTTACAGCAGACTGGACTACCTATTCATCTCCCAAGCCCTATTGGACTGTTCTCCTGACGCCTCGATTGGCCTTACTCTTTGGTCAGACCACGCACCCATTCACTTGAGCTTGGGTAGGGCTCCTACCCCCAAGACCAGATCTTCCTGGAGGCTCAACGACAACTTACTCCTAGATACAGTGTGTGCCCAAGACATCCTCCGGACCATACAGCACTTTATTGCAGATCACGCACACGACGACACTAACCCTCTTACGAAATGGGAGGCCCTCAAATGTGTCCTTAGGGGTAAGTTTATCCAGCACGGCTCTAGGCTTAAACATGCACGCACGGCAGAGATAACCAGACTGTTAGCTTTAATAGCTTCATTGGAAGATTCCCACAAACAATCCCCTGTGTTCGGGATTCATCTTGAGCTGGTTAATGCCAGGCGGGACCTTCTGCAAATCTTTTCAGAAAGTTCCCTGGTGGCTAGGGATAAGGGGCGATTCGCCCATTACTCCCAAGCCAACAAGTGTGGTAGACATTTGGCCCATACCCTACAACCTCAGCAAGCCCGAAAACATATCCCCTTTATTCACTCCCTCTCCGATGGTAAATTGAGTTCCAACTTAGCCATAGCCGATGAATTTCGTAGATACTATTCCAATTTGTATAATCTATCCCCCCAAAACCCCTCTCCTAGGTCCCCTTTGGTCGGCTCCGAACAGGATATGTCATCCTATATTCAAGAAACCTCCCTCCCCCCCCATACCATCTTCGGATGCTGAGGAATTGGAATCGCCTCTTTCTGAGGCAGAATTCCTATTAGCCATCAAGGAACTCAAAAATGGTAAAAGCCCAGGACCTGATGGGTTCTCCTCGCGCTTTTACAAGAAGTTTGCTCCCCGGCTTGCCCCCTTCCTTGCAAATGCCTTTAACGCCATTAATGATAATCTCTCCCCCTCATCGTCCTTGCTTCATGCCCAGATTGTGTTGATTCCGAAACCCGGTAAAGACCCCTCCTTATGCGCCAATTATAGGCCGATTTCCTTACTTAATATAGACTTGAAATTGTTCGCCAAGATCCTGTCGAAGCGCCTCTCCCCATTACTACCTGACATCGTACATAGGGACCAGGTGGGTTTTGTCCCTGGCCGAGAGGCGTGGGACAACACCACTAAAACTGTTCATCTTATAGCATACGCTCACCGTAATCGGGTGCTGGCCTGCCTCCTCTCCTGTGATGCGGAGAAGGCCTTTGACAGGGTCAGCTGGCCGTTTCTCCAAGCCACCCTTGCCCAAATAGGACTAGGACCGAAGATGCTCTCGCGCATTATGGCCCTGTATGCCACGCCCTCCGCCTCTATCCTAGTAAATGGTACTCACTCGCGTACATTCACAATAGCTAATGGTACCAGGAAGGATGTCCCCTTTCTCCTCTCCTTTTCGCTCTTGTTATAGAACACTTGGCCCAGGCCATCAGAGCAAACCCGAGCATAAGTGGTATTCAGACCCCCTCCTCACATTGCAAACTCTCCCTGTATGCTGACAACCCCTTGCTTTATGTGACACAACCCCACATTAGTATCCCATCCATCCTAGCAGAGATCAACCGCTTCGGACGGCACAGTAATTATAAGCTTAACATTTCCAAAACGGAAGCCCTTAACCTATCACTTCCACATCATACCCTTTCCTCCCTCAAGACTAATTTCTCCTTCCAATGGCAGGCGACATCCATTTCATATTTAGGTACGTCCATCCCGACACGCGCGGCGGATATCTATACTCTAAATTTTGGCCCCCTGCTCACTAAGATCAGACGCCTAACCGAGAACCGGTTGGACAGACCGCTCTCTTGGTTTGGTCGCATGAACACCCTAAAAATGGATATACTCCCCAAATTATTGTATCTATTCCAAGCCCTCCCCATTTCTCTCCCGTCCGCATTTTTCCGCACCTTGCGCTCTTTGGCTATACTCTTCGTATGGCAGGGGAAGCACCCCAGGTTGAATCATAATCTTTTATGCACCACCATCTCTAAAGGTGGAATGGGTCTGCTGGATTTTGAGCTTTATCATTCCTCCGCTGTATTATCACGGATCCTGGAGTGGTTCCCCCGCCCCTTTGTCAAAGCCGCTACCCTGGTGGAACAAGACTTGTCCCCGATGGATCTTCGGGCCCTCCTATGGGGTTTTGAGCATACTCCGGGGTCTTTCACTGCATTATCTCCCCTCACCAGGGATGCTCTGGTGCTTTGGTATCGCAAGAGAGAGGCCTATGCTTTATCTACTGAACCAAGCCCACTCACCCCATTATTTGACAACCCAGCCCTTCCGGAGGGCAGGTCCATCCACACACTTGATGGCTACGACAGAGCTTCCTGGCCCACGGCACAACAATTTGTTGACTCCGCACAGGGTACCTTTAAGCCAAACCATAACTCTACGTCTTCCCGCTTGACTTGGCTCACCCGACTACACCTGACTTCCTATTGCAAAGGACTTCACGAATCCGAACAGATCCATCGACCCCTGACCAGTTTTGAACAAATATGCACACTTCCTGACACCCCCCGCCATACCCTTTCCTTGACCTACAAATTGATTCTAGACCACACTCATGACTCCTTACCTAAATTTACAAAAGTTTGGTCGGAGGAGCTTGGGAGAGACATTACAGAAGTAGAATGGAGTAAAGCCTTTCTCTTTACCCACAAATCGTCTATCTCTGGCTACTCCCAAGAAAAAAACTATAAGGTGATTGCCAGATGGTATCGAGTGCCGACCACCCTCAGGATCATGTACCCCTCCGCTGCGGACACCTGCTGGAGATGCAACTCGGCAACAGGTACATACAGCCACGTCTGGTGGGAATGTGAGGTAATTAGACCATTCTGGTCTCAGATTTTTCAAATTTATTCTGAGATTTATGATATGCCTCTTCAGCCTTCTCCTTTTATTGCCCTCCTCTCCATCCTACCGGGTACTGTCAAATTCCAAAAACACAATCTTCTTAAATTTTCCCTTAGCGCGGCTCGGCGACTCATCTCTAGGCATTGGAAAACCACCTCCCCTCCTTCGATTGTAGAATGGGTAAATGAGATGAATACTAGTATGCTAATGGAGGAAATGCTTGCCAACTCTCTAGACAGACATGCTAAATTTTCCTTTATCTGGAATGTATGGAGACATTACTCAACTTCGGATAAGTTGAAGGATAGGCTCCCACTAGGGCCTACTCCCTGAGGCCTTACCAGTCCTCTACCTTCGGGTTCCCTGCCATGTCTGGATACCCTTCCATTGGTCCGCAGCTCGCTGTCCCCCCCACCCCCCCTTCTTCCCCTTCCACCCTTCCCTGTGCACTACACCCCCCTCCTAAACTCTAGATCTCCCTTTCTATCTTTATTTCTCCCTATCTCTTTCTGGGGCCTCCCCTAAAGTTATTTGATGATTCTTTTACATGTATGCGGTCCATTTTATGTTTACACTGTCATCACTTGTGAGACTTCACCAATAGGTGTTGGTATGGTGTCGTTTGTACAGATATTCATGTCATCCCCTAACGACTCCTCCGATCCAGGATTGCAGTAGGATCCCACAGGGGCATCCTGGTCGGACGGAGTGGATAATGTATCTTCAGACGACACTGTTTGATTTGTGTATTACTTCACACCTCTTCTCATGAGCTAGTTGTTATTTGTATATTGCCGTATACATGCTGTAACGGGAGATTACCCCTTACTTATCGGTCCAGGTTGCCTCTTGCTAGGCTCCTGGATTTTTGTCTTTTTTCTGTACAGTTGAAACTTTGATAAACAATTAAAACTAATTGAACCTAAACATAAGAGTGTAATTATTTCACAAAAAAAGCACCTCAGATTTTGTAGTGCCTAAGTGCACAGTATTTGAACATTTTAATTTGACAAGGAACCACTGCAGCCATCTTTGTATCAAGAAATCAACCTAAAGTGATTGTAAAGGATTTTTTCTAAATAACAAACATGTTATACTTACCTGCTCTGTGCAATGGTTTTGCACAGAGCAACCCCCAAACCTCATCTTCTGGGCTCCCTTGCTGGCACTCATGGCTCCTCCTCATTTCCGAGTACCCCCTTAGCAAGCCACTGGCTACTGGGGCACTCGTGCAGGTTCACTCCCGAGCCAAGCTGTGTGTGTCTATTGACACACACAGAGTGGCTTGGCCCTGCCTACACTCCCTTCTCACAGGCTTTGACTAACAGAAGCAGGAGCCAATGGGTCCTGCTGCTGCTGAGTCTCCTTTGAGAAGAGAGAGAGCAGAGAAGAGTTGCTTTAGATGGGCACAGCACTGGATCGAGATCGGGCTCAAGTAAGTGTTTACGTAAGTAAGTAAGTGTTAAGTAAGTAAGTAGGTAAGTGTTTAAAGGGGCCTGGGAGGAAGCTTTTGAGATTTTTTTTCCTTTTTTAAAGGAAATGCATTAAGATAAAAAAAAAAAAACTTCTACCATAATAACCATTTTAGGAGAGTGCGTATTTAAATGTAAAAAAATCCTAAATTATTGCACACTTTGTCAGCAGGGCCCATACCAGCCATTTTTAAATCAAGAAATCAAGAAATCAGGATCTGCAAAGTCTCGTTTTTTTTGTTTATTTTTTATTAAAAATAACAAAAATGTTATACTTTCCTGTCCTGTGCAGGGGATTTGCACAGAGCAGCCTCAATTTTCCTCTCTTCTGGTCCCTCTTCCGTGCTCCTGGTTAGGGATGAGCTTTATGTTCAAGTCGAACATGAGATCGACTTGAACATTGGCTGTTTTCGCCCGTTCGGCGAACAGCGAACAATTTGGGGTGTTTGCAGCAAATTCGAAAACCGCGGAACACCCTTTAAAAGTCTATGGGAGAAATCAAAAGTGTTAATTTTGAGAGGTTAATATGCAAGTTATTGTCATAAAAAGTGGTTGGGGACCCGGGTCCTGCCCCAGGGGACATGTATCAATGCAAAAAAACGTTTTAAAAACTAACGTTTTTTTTCGGGAGCAGTGATTTAATAATGCTTAAAGTGAAACAATAAAAGTGTTTAAATATTCCTTTAAATTTCGTACCTGGGGGGTGTCTAAAGTATGCATGTAAAGTAGCGCATGTTTCCCGTGCTTAGAACTGTCTCTGCACAAAGTGGCACTCTCTCGTCCCCCCTCTTTTCCTGCGGCCTGCCAGGTTGTGTGCTCTGATAAGGGTCTGGTATGGATTTTTGGGGGAACCCCGCGCCATTTTTTTTATTTTGGCGTGGAGTTCCCCTTAAAATCCATACCAGACCTGAAGTGTCTGGTATGGATTTTTTGGGGGAACCCCACGCCATTTTTTTTAATTATGCAGGGTTCCACTTAATATCCATACCAGACCTGAAGGGCCTGATATGGAATTTGGGGGGACCCCCACACATTTTTTTTTAATTTTGGTTCCCTGCACAAAATTTCATTTTTGAAGGAAAAAAAGTAATTTAACCACTTAACAACCACCTGCCGACAAATAACGTCGACAAGGTGGTTGCTTAACTCTGGGAGGACGTTATATAACGTCCTCCCAGAATCGCGCTCCCCGCGTGCCCCCTGGGGCACGCACACGGGAATCTCCGTGACCGCCGGGTCCAGAGGACCCGGCGCATCACGAATCGCGGTAAATCGCTGCTGATATCGACCATTTACCACGTGATCGCTCCGTCAAATGACGGAGCAATCACTTGTAAACAGACCTCATGTGATGACGCCGGTTCCTCTCTCCCCTCTCTGTACCGATCGGTACAGTGTGAGAGGAGAGGGGAGGGAGCGGATCATGTCAGCTCCCTCCCCCATGTCAGATCATGTCAGCTGTGGGCTGGATCTGTGACAATTGCAGTCACAGATCCAGCAATCCATCCATCCCTGCTCAGCCATCCCTGCCAATACTCTGAAAAATACCCTGCGCAATACTCTGCAAAATACTCTGCAATACCCTGCGCAATACTCTGCAATACCCTGGTGCAATACTCTGCAATACCCTGCGCAATACTCTGCAATACCCTGCGCAATACTCTGCAATACCCTGCGCAATACTCTGCAATACTCTGTGCAATACCCCGTGCAATACCCTGCCATACTCCGCAATGCCCTGCAATACTCTGCAATAACCACTTCCCGTCCGCCGGCCGTCATATCACGTCCTTGACTTTGTGCGGGGATATCTGAATGATAGGTGCAGCTACAGGCATCATTCAGATATTAGCTTTTTCAGCTGGTGATTCCCTACACCATAACAACAATAATAGAGGCTGTTCCGCCGCTTGATCATTCTTACGGGAGGCGAGAGGGGATGGCCCCTCCCCGCCACCCTCCGGTGCTTCTACCGACTCACCGCTATGATCAAAGCCAGCTTTTTTTTCAGGCTTCCCAGCCTAGAGGTGAGATGTGGGGTCTTATTGACCTCATATCTCACTGTAAAGAGGACCTGTCATGCCATATTCCTATTACAAGGGATGTTTACGTTCCTTGTAATAGGTATAAAAGTGATCAAAAAAAATTTGGGGGCGGAAAAACATGTCAAACTAAAATAAATAAAGTAAAATGAACAATAAAAAAAATATATATTTTTTTTAAGCGCCCCTGTCCCCGTGAGCTCGCATACAGAAGTGAACGCATACGTAAGTCCCGCCCACATATGAAAACGGTGTTCAAACCACACATGTGAGGTATCGCCGCGAACGTTAGAGTGAGAGCAATAATTCTGGCCCTAGACCTCCTCTGTTACTCAAAACATGTAACCAGTAAAAATATTTTAAACATTGCCTATGGGGATTTTTAAGTAGCAAAGTGTGCAATTTTGAAGGGTGACATGTTAGGTATCTATTTACTCGGCGTAACTTCATCTTTCACATTATGTAAAAACATTGGGCTAACTTTACTGTTTTTTTTTTTTTTAAGCACAAAACATTTTTTTTCCGTAAAAAAACGCGTTAAAAAAATTGCTGCGCAAATATCGTGCGAGATAAAAAGTTGCAATGACCACCATTATATTCTCTAAGGTCTTTGCTAAAAAAAACATATATAATGTTTTGGGGTTCTATGTAATTTTCTAGCAAACAAATGATGATTTTTACATGTAGGAGAGAAATGTCAGAATTGGCCTGGGTGCTCCAGAAGGCCTGAAGGTGCTCCCTGCATGTTGGGCCTCTGTATGTGGCCACGCTGTGTAAAAGTCTCACACATGTGGTATCGCCATACTCGGGAGTAATAGCAGAATGTGTTTTGGGGTGTAATTTGTGGTATGCATATGCTGTGTGTGAGAAATAACCTGCTAATATGACAATTTTGTGAAAAAAAAAAGAAGAGAAAAAAAAATCTTGATTTTGCAAAGAATTGTGGGAAAAAATGACAACTTCAAAAAACTCACAATGCCTCTTTCTGAATACCTTGGAATGTCTTCTTTCCAAAAATGGGTCATTTGGGGGGTATTTGTACTTTTCTGGCATGTTAGGGTCTCAAGAACTGAGATAGGCCGTCAGTACTTCAGGTGTGATCAATTTTCAGATATTGGCACCATAGCTTGTGGACTCTAAAACTTTCACAAAGACCAAATAATATGCACCAATTTGTACTTATTTTTACCAAAGATATGTAGCAGTATAAATTTTGGCCAAAATGTATGAAGAAAAAATAGTAATTTGCTAAATTTTATAACAGAAACGAAAAAAAAAATCATTTTTTTACAGAATTTTCAGTCTTTTTTCTCTTATAGCGCAAAAAATAAAAAAACCAACGGTGATTAAATACCACCAAAAGAAAGCTCTATTTGTGTGAAAAAAAGGACAAAAAATTCATTTAAGTACAGTGTTGTATGACTGAGTAATTGTCATTCAAAATGTGAGAGCACCGAAAGCTGAAAATTGGTCTGGTTATTAAGGGGGTTTAAGTGCCCAGTGGTCAAGTGGTTAAAACTACTCACGCTATTAATGAATTTTCGGGTCCTGGGAATACAAATAAAAGTAAATGAAAAAAATGGCAGGGGTTCCCCTTAATATTCATACCAGACCCAAAAGGCCTGGTAATGGACTGGGGGGGACCCCTGTCATTTTTTTCAATGACTTTTCTCTGTATTGCCGGGACCGACAATTCATGAATAGCCGGAGTCGTTTTAAATTACTTTTTTTCCTTCAGAAATGACACTTTGTGCAGAGACAGTTCTAACAGTGGCGGCTGGTGGTGTTTTAGGATGGGGGGGGGCGCAAGACCCGCCCCTCCATGGTTGGCCACTCCCACTTCTCATAAGCTACACCCCTTATAGAATCCACCCACTCCGTCCCCTGTATTCCACTTGCTGCCACTCATAGTGTCAGCATTCTACACCAGGCTCTGCACATCATATACCAGGCTGCACATTATACACAGGATTCTGCACATCATATACCAGGCTGCACATTATACACAGGGTTCTGCACATCATATACCAGGCTGCAAATTATACACAGGGTGCTGCACATCATACACAGGGTTCTGCACATCATATACCAGGCTGCACATTATACACAGGATTCTGCACATCATATACCAGGCTGCAAATTATACACAGGGCCCTGCACATTATACACAGGGCTCTGCACATCATATACCAGGCTGCACATTATACACAGGGCTCTGCACATCATATACCAGGCTGCACATTATACACAGGGCTCTGCACATTATACACATGGCTCTGCACATCATATACCAGGTTGTACATTATACACAGGGCTCTGCACATCATATACCAGGCTGCACATTATACACAGGGCTCTGTACATCATATACCAGGCTGTACATTATACACAGGGCTCTGCACATCATATACCAGGCTGTACATTATACACCGGGCTCTGCACATCATATACCAGGCTGCACATTATACACAGGGCTCTGCACATCATTAAGGATGAGCTCTGGCGTGTTCGCATACTCCACGTGAAGAACCCGCCAGGAAGTCAGCATGGCGCTGCGCTAATCACAGGCAGGGCGACATTTCCCAATCTCTGCAGCCGAGCATCGGGACAATGTCTCCCTGCCTGTGATTAGCGCAGTGCCGTGCCGACTTTCTGGCGGGCTCTGCACGTGGAGTATGCGAACACGCCAGAGCTCAGCCTACACATCATATACCAGGCAGCACATTATACATAGGGCTCTGCACATCATATACCAGGCTGCACATTATACACCGACGAAGCTTCAATTTGTTTTAAAACCCAGACGGTATCTGGAGATCACAGACTAGGAAATGGTTTAAACTTGCATTTTAAGTTCTGACTTTATTAACCCATTGCATAGCCTCTCTACAACATTAAACGTTAGATGACAGGGGTTGCATTTAAAAGGTAATTTCGCTTTTGATAAGTAAAAAATGTAAGTACTACACTACATTTTGTAGTTTTACAATTACCTATGTAGTTTCATCTGCTGCCCACTGTGACTCATAAAACTGGCAAATGTTTAAACATGGTGTACATGTAGGGGGGTGTTTTGTACACGGTCAATGTACAGAACACCAACTGTGTTATGTAAGTTTCAATACAAGCAATAACAAGTAGGGATCTGCAATGACATTTGCCAACTTACAACCTGGAAATATGCTTCGTTTTAGGTCCAAATGCAGGCAAAAATTCGGGCCCGATTCACCCGTGAAATGGAGAACAGGGACGCACCGGACCCCTGCTGTGAGCCTCTCTGCACAACAGTGTGAATCTAGCCTGAACGGGGCCTTAAACTTACTCTGAAGCATGAATTGGACTGATGGTATATCAAGCACAGAAAAGGACTTATGATGATCGCTTAGGAATATGGCTACATGAGATTATAAAGGGCTCCGATTAAAGCTTCAAAAATACTGGCATTTGACATTGTTTTTCTCAGCCTGTAAAAGCACCTGTATGTTAGCTTATGTGTCCATGTGCACACAGGCGTTTACAGACATATTAGAAGCAGAGCAATTACAGTCTGAAAAAACCCCCCATGGAAAGCACGTTTAGGAGAGGAGGTGAAGCACAGAAAAAGGCTAAACACACTGAAACTCTAGACGCATTTAGGCGCATTTGAGAGGTAATGCATTTAAATGGCCAGAACAAATAAATATTTTGCCCAATAGGATACATTTACAATAAAACGCATGACGCGACTGCAGTGGGCTTTTCTCCTGCCAGGAGTTCTGACGTTTAGAGGCGCAAAGCAAACACCCTGTGTGCATGAGGTCTATTGGGTAGATTATGAAATTTTATGGACATTAGACTATTATTAAAGAAGTAGGGAATCCGCGCTCAGGAAAACACCAGACAGAGGTTGCAGCCCCCCTAAAAACTCCCTAGGGAGAAAAGGATATAATATAAAAGAATGGGGTGTTGGCGCTACCTCCCACTATGGAGACCCACCAGGCCAAGTGATCTCAAGTAAATGTATAAGGACAGGCTGTACTGTGTTTCTGGGTCTGTACACCTACGGTGCCCATTATGAGGGGTTCCCACCATCCCTGTACTGAGTTCCTGGGTCTGTACACCTACTGTGCCCATTATACGGGGTTCCCACCATCCCTGTGCAGAGTTCCTGGGTCTGTACACCTGAGGTGCCCATTATGAGGAGTTCCCACCATCCCTGTACTGAGTTCCCAGGTCTGTACACCCGCTGTGCCCATTATGAGGGTTCCTCCCACCATCCCTGTACACCTACTGTGCCTATTATGAGGGGTTCCCACCATCCCTGTGCTGAGTTCCTGAGTCTGTACACCTGCTGTGCCCATTATGAGGGGTTCCCACCATCCCTGTGCTGAGTTCCTGAGTCTGTACACCTGCTGTGCCCATTATGAGGGGTTCCCACCATCCCTGTGCTGAGTTCCTGGGTCTGTACACCTAGTACACATACTGTGCCCATTATGAGGGATTCCCACCATCCTTGTGGCAAGTTCCCGGGTCTGTAACCTGACGTGCCCATTATGGGGGTTCCCACCATCCATGTAACGAATTTCCGGGTCTGTAAGCTGATATGCCTATTATGAGGGGTTCCCACCATCCCTGTGCCAAGTTCCCGGGTCTGTACACCCGTTGTGTCCATTATGAGGGGTTCCCACCATCCCTATGCTGAGTTCTTCCTTACAAGTGTGTTCTCAAATCTGGGCATTCCTCTTTAGGGGTCCAATCACTGACGGACACCCTCTCCATTCCACATTACTTTTTATCTCTTCCAAACTGTTGAGCAGATCAGTACATTCTGCACTCATAGAATAGAGGATTCCTTTTTAATGTCATTCCTACAGCCACCTTAAATGATTGCACTGCAGAGAATGTTCTGATCTGCTAAACAGTTTGGAAGAGATAAAAAGTAATCTGGAATGGAAAGGGTGTGAGACAGTGATTGGAATGGTCAGATCTGAGACCAGGAGGCTGCAGGATGTGAGCAGTGAATATCTACCGTATTTTTCGCTCCATAAGACGCACCTGACCATAAGACGCACCTAGCTTTTATAGGTGGAAAATATGAAAAAAAAATCTGAACCAAATAGTGGACTAAAATATTTAATAAAATATAACCAATTAATATTTCTACACTGAATACCAATGTAAGGGGGCACCCTAAACTGATCCCCAATGTAACTGGGACATTTACACTGACCTCAACACAACAGGAGTATTTTCATCAACCACCAATGTAATTGAGACATTTACAGTGACTAGCCATATAACAGGTGTATTTACAGTAAACCCCCCCCCCCCCCATCTGTCTACTAATCTCTGCATTCTTATCTCCCATCAGTACCCCACTATAAGGGTAGCCAAAGTTGGAAAGGTGGCAAATTGTACACTTAAATTTGTGAAGATTGCAGCTGTTACGGTGGGGAGCATACACAACCACTAACAACAGTGGTGTTGTGTGCACCGTGCATTGAAGAAAAACATAACGACCCTTGGGGTCAAGCACCACTCGTTCACAGGAAAAGGGGAGGCCCTTCTGTATAAGGATGGACACCCATCTGGCATAATTGGAGTATGTGGAGTGATATCCATGCAAGACCCAGTGTTTTTTTAAAGCAAGCACTTTTGATCCCATAAGGTGTGTCTCCTGTAGGCACAATATATGAGGATTATGTGGCTTCAGGAAATCAAACAGGGAGGCCCTCTTAAATTTGGAGTTTAACCCGCGGACATTCCAGGAGACACACCTGACCATAGACATGGTGAGATATAAAAAATTAAGCAAAACATTTGCACGGTATGAATTAGAATTGTCATGAGCAAAACATAGGTCCCCACATGGCTGAAAACCCAGAGGGAGGAGGAGGCAAGGTGGAGAGCATACACACACAGACACACTTCATTCATCCCTTTACACAGCAGAAATATGACAAACTGACACACATTCAGAATAGGCAGTAGCCCAAATTTAACCCCTGCCAGGCCCCAAAAACGAGGGGCTGGCCTAAACCCCGAACTGCATGTACACACTTGGAACATGGCCAAAACAGACAAGCCAGCGAACAAACTTTAGATCAGTCAGTGATCAAAAAAGGGACAAAAAAAAACAAAGAGAAAAATTCAATGAACGGTAGCAGCATAGTCACATAGTAGAGATCAGCATCCTCCTGTCAAGGCGATTAACGAAAGATACCTGCCACAGGTATAGTCCCAGTGAGTGGGGTAGAGAAAAAAATTAGAAACACTTTATCAGGGAAAAAAAGCAAATCAAGTGTCAGGCGCCCAGTCAGACAAACGACCAGGCTGGTGCAGGGACTCAAACCAGAATAAAGCATTTGCAGGGGTTTGAAAAAAGTGCACCTGGCCTTGGTGCACAACTCTCAGCGTCACAGGAAACAACATGGAGTACTGGATGGTCTTCTCCCTCAACTTTTGCTTAACATGTGGTACTTGGCCCTCGACGCTCGGACAGCAGGGGAGTAATCAGGAAAAAGGGACACTGATGCATTATTGATTTTCAGGCTCCCTTTCATGCGGGCAGCATGCAGGATAGCGTCCCGGTCCCTGTAGTTAAGAAGGCGAATCACCATAGTGCGAGGGGGGTTGCCAGCGTGAAGCGGGCTGCCCGGTACTCTGTGGGCGCGCTCCAGAACAAAACAGGGGGATAAACAGTCCTTCCCAAATTCCTGGACAAACCAACTCTCCAGAAAAGATACCGGGCCAGCACCCTCAACCCGCTCAGGCAGGCCTACCAGGCGCAGGTTGTTTCTTCTCAGGCGATTCTCCAAATCGTCAACCTCATCCTCCAGGGAGTGAATTTTAGTGCTGTGGGTTTTAATGGCAGGTAGGACCGGGCTGACAGTGTCCTCCAGATCACTGATGTGCCGTTCCGTGTCTGAGACCCGGTCCCTTACTTTATGCATGTCCTGACGCATAATGGTAATGTCCAGCTTGAGCTCCTCCACCTTCCCCATAATATCAGAATGGTTTACCTTTATAATCTTAAAGGACATCCAGCAGCGTGGGCTCCAGTTCTGGGCCATCCTCCAGGCCGTCCTCACTGGTGGACACAAGGGCCGGTGGCGCTGGTTTAGCGGAGGTCCCGGGAGAAGGAGGCAGTGATGGATCAGGGTCCTCTGTGAATAGATCCGGCGTGGAAGCCAGGGACGAGTGAGGCGCAGTGGATCGGCGACCATCTTGGCAAGAGCGCGTGGTAACACTCATCCTGGCCGGGGACTGTTTCTTCTCCTTACGCTTTCCCATCCACCAGATTCCCCAATATAGCAGCACCGGGTCTTCCCCAAGAGATCCAGATAGTTTTCATCTGTTTTTAAAAGGCAGGTGAGGAGGATTGCAAAGGATTGTACAGAGGGATCTCAGAGCTGCTAGAGAAGATGTCTGCTCACATGCTGCGTCAGGCCACGCCCCTCCTGTTATTCTATTCCTAATAATAATACAGGCAGCCAGTTGATTGTGCTAACCTGCAGTGTATTAAGTCAGTGTACTGTATATTGGGCACAGTGTGCACGTAAAGCTGACTGCAGACTATTTCCTTTTCTATTACTAATAATACAGGCAGTTGATTGAGCTAACCTGCAGTATATTAAGTCAGTGTACTGTATACTGGGCAGAGTGTGCACATAAAGCAGACTGCAGACTATGTCTTTTCTATTACTAATAATACAGGCAGTTGATTGAGCTTAACTGCAGTATAATAAGTCAGTGTACTGTATACTGGGCACAGTGTGCAGCTAAAGCTGACTGCAGACAATTCCTTGTGTACCTATTCCAATGCATCAAATACAGTATGTCTGGAAGGCCAACAAGGAGAGGAAGACACTCACAGGCCAATAAAAGAGAGCAAGCATGCTCTGTGTCTAGGCAACAGGCAACAGTGCTGGTCGTGGACACGGTGCATCCTCATCAGCACGTGGCCGTGGGGCACGCTTGTCCTTTTTTTCGGGAGCTGGCCGTGTTGAGCCGCAAAATGCCGAAGAGTTGGTAGAGTGCATGACAAAGCCGTCCTTATCCTCCTCATCCTCTCTCACCCAGGCTCAGGGTAGTTTGTCTGCCAAAGCAGCTGCCAAAGTGGTCTCTTCCCTCGGCTCAATGGCATCAGTCACTCCTTCCCTAGCCCCACCATGTCCTCCTGAGGAGTCCCCCGAACTGTTTGACAACAGTGTTGGGTACATTCTGCAAGAGGATACGCAGCGTTTTGAAGGCTCCGATGATGGTACCCAGCTTGAGGAAGGCAGTAATGTGAGCCCAGAGAGAGGGGGTGTCCAAGAAGGACAGCAAACTGGCAGTCATGTTCCCCCCAGCTACAGCATACTGCCAGGTTTGCTCCAGTGACGAGGAGGGAGGGGATGATGAGGTCACTGACTCTACGTGGGTGCCTGATAGGAGAGAGGAGGCACATCTCCAATGAGACAGGATGCCCTCCAGGGGCCAGCTTAAGGGTAGCCAATCGACTGCATCACACCGCAGAGCTTTGCATGTGCAGGGCGCTGCTGTCTCTTATTTATATTGTTATTCCAAAATTTCTTTGGTGTGAGCCTTTTTTGAGACGTGTGCAGCAGATCGCACCGTTGTTATTTGCAACATATGTCTGAAGCGTATCTCACGTGGCCAAAACATCAGCCACTTGGGCACCACCAACTTGACCAGACATATGTCGACCTGCCATGCAGTCCTTTGGCAAGTGTACATAAAAGACCCACACCAAAGAACAACGCGGACCTCTCCTTGCTCCTCATCAGCTGGGATCTCCAACCCCACTATACCTTCAGTCCTCTCAGAAACCTGCACTGAGAGGAATGAAGGTGTAGAATTAGGTGTGTCACTGCCAAGTACTTGCGGGCAATCTGCTATCTGTACACCAACGTCCGATTGTACCAGGCAAATTTCCCTGCCCCAGCTGCTGCACCGCCAAAAGAAATTCGCTCCCAGCCATCCACATGCCCAGCGGTTGAATGCTAGCTTGGTTAAATTGCTAGCACTTCAACTGCTGACTTTCAGTTGGTAGACTCTGCCCCCTTCCGTGAGTTTGTGGAATGTGCACAGTGGCAGGTTCCCAAATGCCACTTTTTTCACGGAAGGCGATTCCGGCTCTCTACTGGCATGTGGAAGGTAATGTCTTGGCCTCGCTGGACAGGGCAGTCAGCGGTAAGGTGCATATTACCGCTGACTCATGGTCCAGCAGGCATGGACAGGGACGTTACCTATCTTTCATGGCGCACTGGGTGACTCTGCTGGCAGCTGGGAAGGATGCAGGACAGGGTGCAGTAGTGTTGGAGGTTGTCCCGCCACCACGTCTCCAAAATGCTACTAGCGGTGATTCTGACACACCTCTCTCCTCCACCCCATCATCTTCTTCTTCCTCCAGGGCCTCTTCCTGTGCTGATTTGTCCTCTGAACCAGCGGTGCTCTGTAGGCGTTCAAGGGGCTACGCAAGTACGCAGGCAAAGAGATGCCATGCGGTGCTTGAGCTGGTGTGCTTGAGGGAAAAGAGCCACACTGGGGCAGAGATTCTGTCAGCTCTGCAGGGGCAGGCTCAGAGGTGGTTAACGCCACGCCAGCTTAAGCCAGGAATGGTGGTTTGCGACAATTGCACCAACTTCCTCTCCGCCCTCCGACAGGGACAGCTGACCCATGTGCCCTGTTTGGCTCACGTCCTTAACTTGGTGGTGCAGTGGTTCTTGGGCAGGTACCCGGGCTTACAGGATGTCGTGAGGCAGGCCAGGAAAGTCTGTGTGCATTTCCGCCAGTCATATAATGCCAGTGCTCGGCTGTCTGACCTCCAAAAGGAATACAACCTGCCCAAGAACCGCCTAATCTGTGACATGCCCACCAGGTGGAACTCAACGTTGGCCATGCTGCAGCGGATGCACACGCAGCAGAGGGCCATCAATGAGTACCTGTGCGACTATGACACCAGGACAGGGTCAGGGGAGCTTGTTTTTTTTTTGCCACGCCAGTGGGTCATGATCAGGGATGCATGTACTGTCCTGTCACCATTTGAGGAGGCCACGAGGATGGTGAGCAGTGACAGTGCATGCATCAGTTACACTGTCCCTCTTGTCCACCTGTTGGAGCACACGCTGCCTGGAATAATGGACTTGAGGCAGAACAGAGGGAGGAAGAGGAGGACTTCCTTACCCCTCAAGGCCCCCTTTATCCAGACAGTGTTCCTGCTGGCCCGCCGATCACACAGGAAGAGGACGAGGAGGAGGAGGAGGAGGATTATATCAGCATGGAGGTGGAGCCTAGCACTCAGCATCAGCAGCAGTCTTCAAGGGATCATTTACAGTCCCAAGAAACCCATGGACTTGTACATGGCTGGAAGGAGGTGGCTGCGGATCATGTCAACCTTAGTGACCCAGAGGACTCTGGACCGAATGCCTCAGCAACCTATGCTGCATGGCCTCCCTGATCCTACAAAGCCTGCGAAAGGATCCTCGTATTCGTGGTATCAAGGAGAGGGATCATTACTGGCTGGCAACCCTCCTTGATCCACGTTACAAGGGTAAGGTTGCGGACCTTATCCAGCCGTCGCAGAGGGAGCAGAGGATGAAACATCTTCAGGAGGCCTTGCAGAAAGGTTTGTGCAATGCATTTCCAGAGCCTGGGAGGTTACAAATTCCTGGTCCTGGACAACGTGTTGCTGAGGCTTCGGTCAGTCACAGGAGGAGCAGTGGAGAAGGTGGCCGTCTGACCAATGCGTTCAGGCAATTTTTTAGTCCGCAGCCCCAAGGTATGATCGGTTCCAGCAACCATCGCCAGTGTCTGATTCACATGGTGCAGGAATATCTAGGGACAAGATCAGACTTGAACACCTTTCCCACCGAAAATCCTCTGGGTTACTGGGTCTTGAGGATGGATCACTGGCCAGAGCTTGCACAGTATGCAATTGGGCTACTGGCCTGTCCTGCATCCAGCATTCTTTCGGAACGCACATTCGGTGCTGCTGGAGGATTTGTAACCAATCACAGGGTGCGCCTGTCCACCGACTCGGTCGATCGTCTGACCTTCATAAAAATGAATCAGTCATGGATCACCAGCTACCAAGCACCTGATGCTGATGTAACCGAATAATTTTTTTTGGAATGTGAGATCCCTTCAAGACTGCCTATGCTGATGCTGAGTGACTATCCTGTTATGCTGAGTGACTATCCTCTTCCTCCTCAATGTTCATGTTGATAGCTTGTAAGAACATTTTTGGTTCTGGGCACTGCTGCCACCAGTGGCTAAGGCCCAATTTTTCTGCCCCTGTTTAACAGGGGCGTGTAATTACAATTTTTGCTGTAATACTTTGCAGCAGGGCTCATTCCTGTGCTCCAACTAGAGTATCTGTGAGGGGTTGCAGTGTTGTGGCACCAGCACCAGTGCCTAAGGCCCAATTTTTCTGCCCCTGTTCAGCAGGGGCGTGTAATTAAAATTTTTGCTGTAATACTTTGCAGCAGGGCTCATTCCTGCACTCCAACTAGAGTATCTGTGAGGGGTTTCAGTGTTGTGGCACCAGCACCAGTGCCTAAGGCCCAATTTGTCTGCCCCTGTTCAACAGGGACATATAGTTACAATTCTTGATCTAATATTTCACAGCAGGGCCCTTTCATGCGCCCAACAAGAGTAACTGTGTGGGCTTACAGTGTTGTGGCAACACCACCACCACCACCAAAGGCCCAATTTGTCTGCCCCTGTTCAACAGGTGCATGTAATTACAATTCTTGATATAATATTTCACAGCAGGGCCCGTTCCAGCGCCCGCCAAGAGTAACTGTGCGGGCTTACAGTGTTATGGCAACACCAACACCTAAGGCCCAAATTTCTGCAGAGTACATAGGGCAGGCCCCTACTTTCAAACATCCGACTTACAAACGACTGCTACTTAGAAACGGAGGGAGACAACAGGAAGTGAGAGGAAATCTACCCCTAGGAAGGGAAATTCTCTCCTGTTATGCCATGTACACACGGCCGTTTTTAATGTCATTGAAAAAAACAATGTTTTTCTTGACGTGATTCTTCTCAAGCCTGCCTTGCCTACACACTATCGTGAAAAAAAATGCTTGAGCAAAGCGCGGTGACGTACAACACGTTCGACAACACGTACGATGGCACTATAAAGGGGAAGTTCCATTTGGATGGCGCCACCCTCGTGTTAGTAAAGTTTGGTGAGAGACGATTCACACTTTTCAGCCTCGTGTTCTTCAGTCCGTTACAGCGTGACGAATGTGCTATCTCCATTCTGAACGCTAGTTTTACCAGAACGAGCGCTCCCGGCTCATAACTTGCTTCTGAGCATGCGCTTATTTTCTCGTCATTAAAGCGTACACACGGACGTTTTTCACGACGAGAAAAACGACAACGTGAAAAACAACGAGAAAAAATAGAGCATGTTCAAAATTTTTAATGCCCATTTTTCTTGTCCAAAAAAATGCTATGGAGCCTACACACAATCGTTTTTAATGACCAATTAATTTTTTTTATTTTTCTCGTCATGAAAAACGGTCGTGTGTAGGCGGCATAAGAGTTAATATGGGAAAAAGGTGTCTCCTCTCCACTGATGCTCTATCACCAATCCTTGTTTCCCTAAAACCCCAAATTTTCAAAATCCAATTGTCATTGAGACAGAAAGTGAGGTGAAATCTTCTGAACAGGTGCACAGACAGCAAAACAAATGTTACAGGGGTGATAACCCTTCCCTATGTTTTCCAAAAAGCTTAAAAATTGATTTTTTGGCTGGAGCTACACTTTAAAAATGTACAAGTTCAAAATTACAAACAGATTCTACTTGAGAACAAACCTACAGTCCCTGTCTTGTTTGCACCGCCTGTATATTGCTGTTCAGAGTATCTAGGGCCTGGGGGCCCCACGCCTTTCCTTTTTTTTATTTGGGTGTGGGGTTCCCCTTAATGTCCATACAAGACCCAAAGGGCCTGGTAATGGGCTGGGGGGAGGGGGGAACCCATGCCATTTTTCTCAATGATTTTCATCCATATTGCGGGACCAGACATTACATTAAAGCCGCAAGCAGTTTCAAATGACTTTTATTCCTTTAGAAATGTAATTTTATAAACGCGGGAAACACGCGCCACTTTACAGGCATACTATAGACACCCCCAGGCATGATATTTAAACTAATATTTCTCTTTTATTTTTTCACTTTAAGCATCATTAAAATCACTGCTCCTGAAAAAACAGCTGTTTTTAAAACTTTTTTTTGCATTGATACATGTACCCTGGGGCAGGACCCGGGTCCCCAAACCCTTTTTAGGACAATAACTTGCATATTAGCCTTTAAAATTCGCACTTTCGATTTCTCACGTTCAAGTCCCATAGACTTTAACGAAGTTCGAAAGTTTGCGCAAACTATCGGTCCGTTCGCATGTTCTGGATGTGAATCGATCCGGGGGGTGTTCGGCTCATCCCTACTTGGGAAGCAGCTTCTTGGTGGAAATACCCAACAGGGTGTCCGGAGTCCGTCACAAGGAGGATTCCCCCATCCACCTGGAATGTGTAGATGGGGGAATTGGATCATATTTTTTCATTCAACCTAACAGTTGAATGAAAAAACTGATCAATGTATTGGCTGCCTAAGAACTAAGGCAGGCCATAGACAGTTTAAATCTTGACCGTTTCAGCAGGAAGTGGCTGGGATTTGAACCAATAATGGGCAGGCTGAATGTACCAAGTTGATCGATCAACTTGGGTACAACCAGCCTGCTGTATACTCTTATAATTATCGCTAGCGGTCGCTATAGCTGCTAGTGATAATCACTGTTTTTCAGGAAAATACAATGGCTCTGCGGAAGGGATTCCCCTGTCAGCATTGTCAGTGTTGATGTGGGAATCATGCAAATTTCTTTCCTGTAATCTGTGTTTGCAAAAAATAAATTTGCACCATCTATGGCCAGACTCTCTCTCTGTTCTAATTGTCTCAGACACAGCAAAGAGATCTATTGGCTCCTGCTGTTATCAATCACAGCCAATAAGGAGGGAGCGGGGGCAATGCTAAGCCCCGTTCTGTGTCAATGTCTCTGGAGCGAGCACACACAAGTGCCTCCTTAGCAAGTGGCTTGTTATAGGGAAATTTAGCAGGGGGAGGCTTGTTGACCAGAAAATGTCAACTGGGAGATTCCTTCGGTTGAAAGCTAAATGTAAGCAAAAGGGCCAAGGAAAGAGCTAATGTACTGTCACTGTGAGCAGAGCCTGATGGGCGATTGAGAAAATAGTTCTCCATCAGGATCAATTTACTTTTGAGTGAAATAGTCTCTTGATTTCTCATAAGGCTCTGCCCATCCTTAGCATAAAACTCTTCGGCCAAGCACCTGTGACTGCACTGAAGAGGTATCCACTCCTTCAGTGCGAACACAGATAAATTCATGGATCATGCATCTATCTGCAACAGGTGCATGAATTGGGTGCAAGCACCGACACATTGTTAGTATATCTGGGAGTCTACATAATCATAGATGGACATTTGCAGTAATGAGTAGCAGCTAGCTTTCCCTGCAGCCTCTGATCCATGATTCCTCCAACACACACTAATACTTCTGGGAACCCCATTATTTGTAATTATTTGCTATGGGCATGCTGGCTGCAATAATTTGTAATTTTCTCAATCCTCAAATGACTTGGGTTTTTGTATTAAACTCATGGCCGACCCAAACCTAAAGTTCATCCCTAAGGGTAAGCATTTAGAGCAATATTTAAATTTTGTATATACATGCAATTTAAAAAATAAATAAATAAATTCTAGCTTTCTTCTTGATCCAGTAGGTGAGGTTTCCACAACTTTTCTATTTTGAATTTGTACAATAGTAATATATTTTTATAATTTTTGCAACAATTTAACCAATTTTGGCAGGTTATAGTCACTTCTTGTGAAGAGACATTTAAAACGGAGTTCCACCCAAAAGTGGAACTTCCGCTTTAAGTACTCCTTGCCCCCTTACATGCCACATTTGGCATGTCATTTTTTGGGGGGGATGGGTCCTTTGTTTTGAAGGGGACTTCCTGTCCCACTTTCTCTTTCCGCCTAGAGGGCCGCCTAGGCGACTCCCCTTCTCCCCCTAGGCGGCCCCTCCTTCTAGGCGATCTCCTGGGACACGTGACAGGTCCCAGAAGATCGCCTATCCACTCCGAGAGCACAGCGAAGCACGACTTGCGCATGTCCAGTGCGTGCCCGGCCGTGGAGCCACAAGCTGTCACGGCCAGATGCCCACAGTTCCAATGGAGGCGCTGAGGAGAGGAGGGGGAGAGGAGCGGGCCTCCATGTGGCCGCATCGCTGGACCATGGGACAGGTGAGTGGCTGTTTAATAAAAGTCAGCATCTATACTTTTTGTAGCTGCTGACTTTTAATAAACTAAAAATAGCCTGGAACTCTGCTTTAACTTCACAGCAATAAATAGCAGGGAGTGTGTGGAGCTCCATAAAAATAATGGTGCATCCATAAACATTGATTTAGAGGTTAAGTATCAATAATAATTGTCTAGGGAAATTGGAAGTTTGATTTCAGGGAGTTAAAGTGTAAATTATTCAATATAGTGCAAGACAGATCCACCAAATAAACACAGTCTCACCCCAATTACTCTGTGTGCTGACACTTAAGCCCTGTACACACGATCGGATTTCCTATGGATTCTAATCCAATTGATTTTTCCATCGGAAATCCGATGAAGCTGACTTCCATCAGTCTTGCCTACACACCATCAGTCAAAAATCCGACCGTCCCAAACGCGGTGACGTAAAACACTCCGACAAGCCGAGAAAAATTAAGTTCAATGCTTCTGAGCATGTGTTGACTTGATTTTGAGCATGCGTGGGTTTTTTGTCCGATGGAGTTCCACACAGACGATCGGAAGTTGCTATCGGTTTTTTGCCCATCGGATGAATTTAAAACATGTTCTATTTTTTCTCACCGGTGGAAAAAAGACCGATGGGGCCCATACACGATCGGTTTGTCTGATGAAAAAAGTCCATCGGACTGTTTTCATCGGTAAAATCGATCGTGTGTACACGGCTTTAGACTCTAAATAGTACACAAAAAATACAGATTGTATTAAAGCTAATTTATCAAGTGATGGTTAGTCATCCTAATGTTCAATAGTATAATGTGTAGTTTGACTAAGCTATACTGTAGATTACATAATTTTTCTCTCGAATCTGGGGTTCTTATAAATGCAGAATACCACAACATTTCAGAAGATGTTTAAAATAATTGTACTAATCTAGAACTTACCAACAGAACATATTCAGCAAACTTGATAGCTTCAGATAATGATGCATCATTAGTTCTTCTGTCTCTATTTTGTTGTGTTTAGGGAGTTCAGTATCCAAAAAGGTAATTTGACAAGACTATAACTGAAACCATCCCCTAGATACTTAGAAGTGACAGAAGGTGAAGTACCGTCAGTTGAAATCTACTTTAATATGAACCATTAATAAATATTTACAATTCATATTCCGATGATGTCTATGTCCTTCACATAAATAATTCTGAGTACTTGAACTGAGTTTGTTTAAGGTCTTTACATGAATAATCTAAGGCAGCAATTTCTTATAAGATCAATTTGAATAAACTTAATATTTTCCAGACTTTAGCGAGAAATGATATGAATATTCGAAGAATGCAAAGTTAATTTGTATACAGTATATAGGTACAATTGATACTTTCTTACCAATTTAGGAGAAATAATTTCTTAGAAACAGTACATTTTTCATATTAAATCAATAGTTGTACAATTTGCATGGCTTTAAATTTTTGATCTTTGAAGAATATTAAACCCAAGAACAAAATGTAATATATTTACTTTATGCTTTACTTTTTCAGGCTAAAAACATTTTCAGCAAGTAAAGTAAATACCTTTTGGTCTTGCCAGAAATGCAGTGTCCCTGTCAAATCCTGTGAGCTGAAATGAAAGCAATTTAATATTATGTTCTTTCTGTATTAGAAAACAAACACAGTCTCATATATTGTATAGCTGCACAGGAGTAAACTGTTATTGTATTTATGTTCTTTTTTATACACTACCAATCTCCCTAACCCCCCAAAGGCACGCTCCTTTGTTTTTCTTGCATTTTCTTTAAATATAAGATTTGGGCATTTATATTTTTTTATAATGTAATTGTATCGAACAATTGAACTAATAAATGCATGTCACTGAAAATCCCACTGCAGCATGAAGGTAGATACATAGTTACTGTCATGCCTGTTTCTATGAGAAATTCATATTTTCCCATCCTCCCTTTTGTGTATTATGATGGCATAAACCTGTACCATAAAATGCATTTTAGATATTTACTACAAGTCAGATGCAAGTATCTGGAAAAAAAAAGTGCACCAAAAAGTGCATCAAGAGAGTCTTGCTTAGATTATATCCAGTTCAAGTGGAACACCAGGGAAAAGCTAAATATATGATTTAAATACATATTTATGTTTACTATAATGCTTGCCATGTGTAATTTTGTCAAACCATCCTAAATACACCTCTGCTATCTGCTATCTATGTGTTCAAGTGATTGCCTAGGGTTTTGTGGTAATGTCATTATAACTACAGAAGAATACCATAAGAAAATAAGAGATTTAAAAATAATTTAGGTAAATTGGATCATAAAAATGGAATGCCAAATAATTTTGATACAGTGTATTAAGGATGTTCAGTAGCTAAATATAGTTTATTAAATGAATAGCTTTTCAACTATAATTTTCCTTTCCACTCAAATACAAAAATAGGCACCTGAATGGATTAAAGATATTAGCAAAAAACTGCAGGCAATGGAAACAAGAAATATTTTCCTTGACAGCAAGCTGAAAATGAGCTGCATCCTGTCAATGTCTTTTTCATTTGTTATCCTCAATTTTCAGCTTTAGTTGAACCACAGGTGCCTGCATTTAGAATGCTATGCTTTCTTTTGTATCTTGCAATGCCTTTAGGACTTACTACATCACCAATGAAAATGATACTAAATACT
The DNA here is from genome assembly GCA_029206835.1 of Rana muscosa. Classification (NCBI taxonomy): domain Eukaryota; kingdom Metazoa; phylum Chordata; class Amphibia; order Anura; family Ranidae; genus Rana; species Rana muscosa. The sequence continues at coordinate 723,472,589 of CM055118.1, read as the reverse complement.
AATGACATTTATATACAGTAGAGAGAAAAATGTGAAGTTACAAACATTTTATTATACTCTAAACTTTGACATGTTGCACGGTTTGACAGGTAGGTCATTAAATCTGAGGTACAAATTACCCTCTTCATGACCGCACCGCACTTATCCTGCAGCAAGGCGGCCCCACTGCGCCAAATTATGTACATGTACGTGATTTAGTATTTCTGGCTTGGGGGTGTGTGCAGATCTGCACCTGCCTTACAAGCTGTGCTGTCATTCGCTACAGCACAAGCCGATCAGTGGCTCCAGGCCAGTGATTTATGGCCGGAACTTGCTGATCAGCTAAGCAAATGACATAAGAGAGCCCTGTATTGGTAAATAACACAAGGCTCTCTACAGAGAGCAGCGATGTGCAAAGCAGGGAGTAAAAACAGGCACATCGCAGTAAAAGCAGCACATACTACATACAATAAACATTGTTGGGCACACAGTTAACCCTTTGATTGCCCCTAAATGTTAACCCCTTCCCAGCCATTAACATTAGTACAGTGACAGTGTATATTATTAGCACCGATCACTGTATTAGTGTAACTGGTGATGTCAGTCAATTCCCACAGTGTGTCAGTTAGGCCCCTTTCACCGTGAATTCAAACTTGTGTGTTTTTGATGCAATTTCAGGGAATGCCTGTGTAAACTTGAGGTATATGGACCTCAACTCGCATGAAAGTCGGACCAAAGTAGTACTGGGACTACTTTGAAGTCGTAACGACTTGAAGTCACACATATATGAATGGTTATCATTGGAAATCATGGGGAACGACTTGCAATGTGATTTTTCAGTCCCAAGTCGCAAGACAAGTAACACAAGTTTGAAATTTGTTTACTTATTTACTAAAGCTGGAGAGAGCAAAATCAGTCTCACTTCTGCAGAGAAACCAATTAACTTCCAACCTCAGCTTGTTCAATTAAGCTTTGGCAATGAAACCTGGAAGCTGATTGATTTCTATGCATAAGTGAGACTGATTTTGCACTCTCCAGCTTTAGTAAATAAACCCCTTAGGCTGGGTTCACACTTATGCAAATTGGATGTGGGTTTCCCCCATATCCATTTGGAATAGCAGGAGATTGTGACCGACTCTCTATAGCGCCAGTTCACACATCTCCGTAGCAGCTCCGGTGCAAATTACACAGGAGCCCTGTGCGTCTTTTGGCCCGTCTCAGGTGCGAATTCAGCCCAAAATTCGGGCTGAAATCAGACCTGAAAAGGTAAATAGAGATGCACCGGACTCCTGTTGTGAGCCGCTGCCTGTTCTAGTGTAAACCCAGCCTCAGTGTCAGATTGCCTGCCACACTATAACAGTCTCACTATAAGTCGCTGTTCCCCACCATTACTAGTATAATTTTTATTTTTAAATTCCAGTATATATACACCATTATTTGTAAACGCTATAATTTTCACACAAGCCAACTAATATACAGTTATTTGGATTTTTATCAAAGACATGTAAGCAGAATACATTTTGGCCTACATTTATGAAGGAATTTGATTTTTTTTTTTTTTTTTTTTATTGGATATGTTTTATAACATAACATTTTTTTTTTCAAAATTTTCTGTCTTTTTTCATTTATATAATAAATAATAAAAGTCCAGTGTTAATCAAATACCACCAAATGAAAGGTCTATCTGTGTGAAAAAAAGATATAAAATATAAATTTTATTTGGATACAGTGTTGCATGACTATACAATTACCAGTTAAAATAGCACAAAGCTAAATAGCAAAAAAATGGCCTGGTAATGAAGGAGGTAAAATCTTCCAGCTCTGAAGTGGTTACTTTGCTTACTAAAACTAACAATAAAATTAAATGTAATGCACTGCTAATGAACACAGTGGGGTAATTTACTAACTAATTATTTTTTCAAAATAAATGTTCACTGAGCTAAGTAAATAAGATAAAACTCTGTTTGCTTGAATCGAATGGTTCGAATGTAAAGGGAAAAAAAATCGTGTTTTTTTCCCTGGTTTGTGGTTGGTTATATAAAGTGAGCATAGCTTCACCTTGTTTACTAAGCTCAGGACTAGGGTTGAACGGACCCGAACTGTAAAGTTCGGGTCCGTACCAAACTTTTGGTTTTTTGGGTCCCGGACCTGAACCCGAACAATTGACTGTATGTTCGGGTTCGGGTCCGGTGTTCGGAAATATGCATGTAAAGTCACGCTTGTTTCCCGTGCTTAGAATTGTCCCTGCACAAAGTGTCATTTCTGAAGGAAAAAAAGTCATTTAAAACTCACTCGCGGCTATAATGAATTGTCGGCTCCCGGCAATACATAGAAAAGTCATTGATAAAAAAAAAAACGTAGGGGTCCCCTCAAATTCAATTACCAGGCCCTTCAGGTCTGGTATGGATATTAAGGGGAACCCTGCCGCAAATTTAAAAAAAATGCGTGTGGTTCCCCCAAATATCCATACCAAGCCCTTCAGGTCTGGTATGGATTTTAAAATTGAAATTTAAAATTGAAAAAAATGGTGTGGAGTCCCCCTAAAAATCCACACCAGACCCTTATTCGAGCACGCAACCTGGCAGGCCGCAGGAAAAGAGGGGGGACGAGAGATCTGCCCCCCTCCTGAACCGTACCAGGCCACATGCCCTCAACATGGGGAGGATGGTACAGTGGTTGTGGGGGTCTGCGGGCGGGGGGATTATCAGAATCTGGAAGACCCCTTTAACAAAGGGGACCCCCAGATCCCGGTCCCCCCCTATGTGAATTGGTAAGGCCTACCATTTCACGAAGAAAGTGTAAAAAAAAAAAAAAAAAAACACACAGACACCTTGGAAAAGTACTTTATTAAAAATAAAAAATTAAAAAAAACATTCCAGCGATGAAATCCAGTGTCCCGCGGTGATCCCGATGTCCAGCACTGTCCAAACGAGACGTCATTGGCTGAGCCTGAGTGGACCTGATGGGGAACGTCCTCCACAGTCTATTAAATGAATAGACCCGCCCCTTCTAAAGTTCCCCATCAGGTCCGCTCAGCCAATGACGTAGGTGTAAGGCTAAGCGGACCAGATGCGGAATGTGAGAAGGGGCAGGTCTATTCATGTATTACACTGCGAGGCAGTTCCCCATCAGGTCCGCTAAGCCAATGACGTAGGCGGGGTCTGACATACGAGGGGGCGGAACTGATGGGGAACTTCCTCCACAGTGTAATAAATGAATAGACCCGCCCCTTCTCATGTTCCGCATCTGGTCCGCTTAGCCTTACAGCTACGTCATTGGCTGAGCGAACCTGATGGGGAACTTTAGAAGGGGCGTGTCTATTCATTTAATACACTGCGGAGGAAGTTCCCCATCAGGTCCGCTCAGGCTCAGCCAATGACGTCTCGTTTGGACAGCGCTGGACATCGGGATTGCCGCGGGACACTGGATTTCATCGCTGGAATGTTTTTTTTATTTTTTATTTTTTTTTATTTTTAATAAAGGACTTTTCCAAGGTGTCCGTGTGTTTTTTTTTTACATTTTTTTTACACTTTCTTCGTGAAATGGTAGGGGTACAATGTACCCCTTACCAATTCACATAGGGGGGGCTGGGATCTGGGGGTCCCCTTTGTTAAAGGGGTCTTCCAGATTCCGATAAGCCCCCCGCCCGCAGACCCCCACAACCACCGGGAAAGGGTTGTGGGGATGAGGCCCTTGTCCCCATCAACATGGGGACATCCTCCCCATGTTGAGGACATGTGGCCTGGTACGGTTCAGGAGGGGGGGGTGCTCTCTCGTCCCCCCTCTTTTCCTGTGGCCTGCCAGGTTGCATGCTCGGATAAAGGGTCTGGTATGGATTTTTGGGGGTACTCCACGACATTTTTTTTTATTTGGGGTGGAGTTCCCCTTAAAATCCATACCAGACCTGAAGGGCCTAGTATGAATATTTGGGGGGACCCCACGCTTTTTTTTTTTTTTTATCAATGACTTTTCTATGTATTGCCGGGAGCCGACAAATCATTATAGCCGCGAGTGAGTTTTAAATTACTTTTTTTCCTTCAGAAATTACACTTTGTGCAGAGACAATTATAAGCATGGGAAACATGCGCGAATAGTCCTCAGAAGTTCGGGTTCCCATTGACTTCAATGGGGTTCAGGTTCGGGGTCAAGTTCGGGTCAAGTTCGGTCCCGAACTCAAACCTTTTTCCGAAGTTCGGCCGAACCCGTCGAACCCGAACATCCAGGTGTCCGCTCAACTCTACTCAGGACACATTCACTTTGCAAAGTGAACACTGAGCTTTAAAGTCAACAGCCTTTTTGAGTAAAACAAGCCCAATTAATATAAACAATAATATGTACATGAACAAAGTAAATAAATGAATGCAGGGTTAATTGGGAGCAGACCCTGTAACGTCAGATGCTAGATTTTTGTTTTTTTGTAATACTGCGTCATTTATTTACAGAATGTGAGCTTTATTACTATGGGATTGATTTACTAAGGGCAAATAGACTGTGCACTCTAAATGCAGTTTTTTTTTTTCCTTGCACGTGATTGGGTACTTTTTGCAAAATTAACCTTTACCTCATTTACTAAGCTCTGGAGCAACTGCAATTGCCGAGTGCAACTGAACTTTGCAAAGTGCAAAGCCTATTTGCCTTTAGTAAATCAACCCCATAGTGATAAAGCTCACGTTCTCTAAATAAATAACGAGCAAGAATAACGAGCAGTATTACAAAAACATCTCAAATCTAGCATCTGACATTACAGGATCTGCTCCTAATTAACCCTGCATTAATTTATTTACTTTGTTCATATAAATATTATTGTTTAAATTAATTGGGCTTGTTTTACTTAAAGAAGCCTGTCTTGTTAATATAAGTTGCAATTACATATGTTAAATTGCATAAGACTCTCTCCTCCTCTATTTGAAGCCAACAACACACAATATATATCATATATAAACATAGGAAACAATAGGCTCATATCACTAAAGGATACCACATGTGATATTTGGGTCACGTGACACATTCTTTCCAAATATTGTATGTGATATTGAAAATGTCTTATTGTTATACCTCAAAAAGCAAAAACACTCGGCAAATACCACATAAAAGAGCATTAAAGTCAATCCACTAAAGTTAATAAATAAATAAATGCATGCTTGAAATAAGCAGTGGTCCAGGCATGCGATATTTAGGGAATGTATGCATTTTGTTTCTCTGCAGGTGAGAGATAAACAGTAATTTGATCTGGAACAAATACAAACAGGTGGAGCAATTAACAGAGAGAATGCCATGCAGTGTTTTATATAATTTAACTGCAACATTTGTGATGCAACTTAGAGAAAATGGCAAGTAATGCAATGGATGCTATGTGACACCAAACCAGAAGTTGCATGTCCCACGGACATAGGGGAATCTATTAGCCATGACACTATAAATTGAAGCCACAACATGTGAGCTTATCATTACAAGGTATGGCAAACAAACAACACACGTAATATAACTACATTAAAGTGACAATAAAGTCTTGTTTTTTTCTCCTTAATTTTTTTTTTTTATACTTACCTGCTCTGTGTAATGGTTTTGAACAGAGCAGCCCGGATCCTCCTTTTCTCAGGTCCCTCTCCAGTGCTTTTGACCCCTCCCTTCTGCCGAGTGCCCCCACAGCAAGCTGCTTGCTATGGGGGTACCTGAGCCGAGCCGCAGCTCTGTGTCCATTCAGACATGAAGACGTGGCCCGGCTCCGCCCCCTCTCTCCCTATTGACTCACTGACTTTGATTGACAGAAGCGAGCGCCAATGGCGCTTTGCTGCTGTCTCAGCCAATGAGAAGGGAGAGTCCAGACAGCCGAGTCTTATGTGTAACATCGCTGGATCAAGATGGGGCTCAGGTAAGTAATAGGGGGGCTGAGGCGGTCTGTTGGACACAGAAAGTTTTTTTATCTTAATGCATAGAATACATTAACCCGCCTAGCGGTATTCCCGAGTCTGGCTCGGGGTAAGATTTCAGTACCTAAAGCGGTAACCCCGAGCCAGACTCGGGATCGCATTGCAGGATACAGGGGAAGTTACTTACCTTGTTCCCTGGATCCTGCGATGTGTCCCCGCTGTGTGAGCGAGCCGTCATCTTGCTCGATCCACACTGCCGAGTGCCGCCGAGCTCCATTCCCTGCGACGTTGCAGCGCACGGGGGCGGAGTTCGGCGCCAAATTCAAAAAGTGAAACACACAATACACATACAGTATACTGTAATCTTACAGATTACAGTACTGTATCAAATAATTAAACACCCCCATTGTCCCGAGTGGTCTGCCAAGTGTCCTGCATGCATTTTTTTATTATAAAAACTGTTCTTTCTGCCTGGAAACTGGAGATTGTCCATAGCAACCAAAAAGTGTCCGTTTACATCAAAAGTGGTTTTAGACCAGCTAGAAAACAGCGATAATAAATTAGAATCACTTGCAGAATTGAGCGTTAGTGATTTGTGGGGAAATTCGTCATCAAACACTGAAAAACACTTTTATTATTATTATATTATTATTTGTTATAATTATTTTATAGTTATTTTATTATATTATAATTTATGATTTTGTTTTTTTAACTTTATCATACCAGGCATGTCTACTAGACTTTGGTTTGGACAGATTTAAGTGAGTTATTCCTAAGAATTACAGGCCTATAATATAAAACACCAAATTTACATGCAGAATAATGGTACCGCTTTCAGCACCTAAAATCTGACAGAATCATAGCGCCAGGGAGGTTAAGATAAAAAAAAAAAAAACATCTGCCTTTACAACCACTTTAATACCTAGTTAAACAATAAAAACATTTGAGAGTGTGCAATGCCTCTAAAGTACAATATATCTAAACCCAAACCCAAGTTTAGATGGTTTTAGATAGGAGTTATAATCCTTTCCTACCTACTATCAGGTTCTTATCGCTGTCTTTGTCCTTCTTCGGAAATGTAATTCTCTGCCCATGCATGGTAGTTACATCCCAGGTTGGTCAATAAAGATGGCCAAATGTGCCAAAGCCAGAAAAAGAGCAGGCAAATATGTCAGCAGCATCTAAAGAGCCACCAGATGTCACGTCACATCATTGGAGGGGACTGGAGAAAAATTCAAGAATTGTAAAATTCAAGAATTGACAAATGTGCAGGAGAGCATGTAAAGAATGAACACTAAAAGCTGACTTACAATAAGTAATACTGCTCTCTATACAGAAGCATTCAAAAATAACCTAAATACCCAATTCATAGTAATATATGAATATGGCAAATGTAGCTGCAATTTTGTTGAAATAGAAATATGTATGTGTATATATATATATATATATATATATATATAGATAGATAGATAGATAGATAGATAGATAGATAGATATAGATCTATATCTATATCTATATCTATATCTATATATACATATATATATATATATATATATATATATATATATATATATAGTTTTCAATTAAAAATAATATATCTATTGTATATATTGTGTAATAATGACAGTTCATAAATGGCAGTAGAAATATTATTATTATTTATAATATTACAAATAATGGTACAAAAACTCACTGTTATGTATCTAGCATTGCAATCTCATACTGATAGTAAGCTAAAATTTACAGAATTGCTTCTGAGAACTAATGAGAACGATTTCCCAGGGGAATCTTTATCCAAAGCTCTTGGAGTGCACCTTGGGGACTCATTCCATGTCTGTCACCTTTCTTGTCTCATTGACACTCTTCTTCTTTACCACCATTACAGTGTGCAACCATGTCACTTTACACCTCACGATTAGAATAATAAAAAGGGAAGAATACCACACTAGCCGGCCTTCATATTAGACTTGTTTTTGACACTTACCATATAAATTGCCACTGGAATATCACAAAGACAGGAGTTCTTCCGTTTGAGGAGCACATTTTATTTTACTGCTAATGAAATTCTCTCAAAAAACATTCTCCATGGCACATGATTCATTTAGAGCAAAGTATTTTGAAGTAATAATTCTTGATGAATATGCCTTGGTAACCATTGAACTCTTTCTCAGCTATTAAACAATTTACATTTTCCTTTGATTCACTAATCTTGCTCTCATGGTAAATGAATGGCGATATTTAATAACTGCAGACAATTAATCTCTTTTATACCGGAGTGGTAGAAAGGTGTATTATAATAAAGCAATGTGTTCGAAGTCTTTTAAAATCAAACAGGTGAGCCTCTGGTGATGATTATTATTAAAAATAAAATAACCTTTTCCCTTTTTAAGAAGTATTATGGAACATAGATTTAACGGGTTTTCTTTAAAGCCTCTCATCCTGTTAGTCTTATTTCATTGACTACAGTTGATGCAAATTTGTTAGACAGAGATATGTGACATTTGTTTTAGAGGCCATAATCTAGGACAATTAATACAGAGTCTTGGGACTTTTAAATGCTGAATATAGGTTCCATGAGATAAATGACTGATCTATCTGGTGCATTCTGGTGTCAATATAGCAGGCACTATTACTGACGAGGCATGTAATTTCATTAAAGCTAAACTCCAGGCAAACAGCTACACAGTTTATATACATGAACTGCCTTACCTGCCAAAGGTTTTGTAGTTCTGCTGTTTATCCAGTCTTGCAATTAAGTGATACAACCTGATCCACTACTTGTTCAAGCCTGTGATTGGAGAGTGATCAAGCAGCAGCACACTGATGAGATCATGCTTGGCTTGTAGGAGTCAGTGGCGGCTGGTGCTCAAATTTTTTTGGGGGGTGCAAACGAACTGAGAAAGTCTGAAAAACACTGAAACAAAAACATAAATTTTAGCCTCACTGGGCCATCAATTGGTCTATTACTGGGCCATCACTGGGCCATCAATTGCAAAAAAATTTGGGGGGGTGCAAACGAACTGAGAAAGTCTGAAAAACACTGAAACAAAAACATAAATTTTAGCCTCACTGGGCCATCAAATGCACTGTGCTCATCATATGCTGCAGCCACTGTGCCTATCATATGCAGCCAACTGTGCCCATCATATGCAGCCAACTGTGCCCAGCAAATGCAGCCACTGTGCCCACCATATGCAGCCAACTGTGCCCATCATATGCAGCCAACTGTGTCCATAATATGCAGCCACCTGTGCCCATAATATGCAGCCAACTGTGCCCATAATATGCAGCCACCTGTGCCCATCATATGCAGCCAACTGCGCCCATCATATGAAGTCATCTGTGTCCATAATATGCAGCCATCTGTGCCCATCATATGCAGCCAACTGTGCCCATCATATGCAGCCACCTGTGCCCATCATATGCAGCATCTGTGCCCATCATATGCAGCCATTGTGCCCATCATATGCAGGCACCTGTGCCCATCATATGCAGGCACCTGTGCCCATCATATGCAGACTATGTGCCCATCATATGCAGCCACCTGTGCCCATCATATGCAGACTCTGTGCCCATCATATGCAGACTCTGTGTCCATAATATGCAGCCAACTGTGCCCATAATATGCAGCCTCTGTGCTCATCAAATGCAGCCACTGTGCCCATAATATTCAGCCTCTGTGCCCATCATATGCAGCCACCTGTGCCCATCATATGCAGCCAACTGCGCCCATCATATGCAGCCACCTGTGCCCATCATATGTAGCCATCTGTGCCCATCATATGCAGCCATTGTGCCCATCAAATGCAGGCACCTGTGCCCATCATATGCAGACTCTGTGCCCATCATATGCAGACTCTGTGCCCATCATATGCAGCCACCTGTGCCCATCATATGCAGACTCAGTGCCTATCATATGCAGACTCTGTGTCCATCATATGCAGCCAACTGTGCCCATAATATGCAGCCTCTGTGCTCAACAAATGCAGCCACTGTGCCCATAATATTCAGCCTCTGTGCCCATCATATGCAGCCAACTATGCCCATCATATGCAGCCAACTATGCCCATAATATGCAGCCACTGTTCACCCCCCGGCCTGCCCGCTGTCTCTCCAGCACTTACCCCATTATAGTGGTGGGTCAGGCAGCAGGACAGGTGGTGAGCTGTGGGACGGTAGCACTGTGATGGCTCCTGTGTGTCCTCCAACTCCTCCGTGCGTGTCTTCTTCGTGTGTTCCTTGGCATCAATGAGCGCACCTGTGCCTTCAGCCAATATGCCTGGTATTACATCCGGGCCTCCTGATTGGCTGAGAGGCAGTTCTGTGTTAGCAAAGCAAATATTAATTTGCTTTGCTAACACACCAGGGTGCACTGCATGCGCAATGGATTGCGCTCACAATGCACCTTTTTTGACGCCTATTAGAGCCTATGGATCTAATCAAGTGCTTCAAAAACACCCCTGTCACTATAATTCAGATGCCCGGTGCCTGAAAAGGGGCTGGGTGCCTGAATGGGGGGTGACTACAGCAGCCATTGAAAGATTCATGCAATGCATGAATCTATCTGTAGTGCACAGAGGGGGTGGCTGGAGAGAGGGGATGCACCGCCACTGGCAGGAGTGCTTCTCTGAAGAAGGTACTGTGCAAACCAATAGAGCCATGTTTGAGGCAAAGACCATTTGATCTGTGCAGAGGATTGCTGACAGCAAGACAAATTCAGGTACTTGCTGTATGTTACACCTATTTAAAAGTCCTGAACCAAATGGGACACAATGTACATTTTTAAAGCAAATCACTGTGCTTTAAGATTGCACATTTGTTAATCTGAACACCAAGCAAACAGCTAAACACAGAGATAAATGGCATAGATGATTTTACCTGTATTACCTGCCATAGCATTGGTATTTATGTCTTGTTGTATGATTTGCACAGCTTTGCCATACAGCACAGTCTTGTCTGGCACAGTATTCTCTGCTGCAGTTTAACTTTCACTTACAGGTCTCCTCCTCGCCCCCACCTGTGACTGGACAGTAAAAGAAAAAGCAGCATACTGATTAACTCCTTACTGTCACTCTACTCTCACCTCTTAGTAGTATGTTTTTTGCCCTGAAGCACACCATATTGTCTCCTTATGCTGCCTCTGGCTCAAGTTCAAACAACCAACGTTAGTGCTTTAGGGAAAGTCTGATGGTCTGATGGTCTGTCTGCCTCTGCCTGTGTTTATCTACATTAGTGAGGTATGCTTGTGCTTTGGAAACAAAAAGGAGCTTCAATAAAAATATCGTAAGTAATTTTTGCATCTATAGTTGCAGGTTTTCTTATACATTGGGTAAATCTGCTTGTTTACATGCCTAGGGAGGTACACTTTGTGCTATTTGTCCAGGTCACAAGGATGCAAGAGCTTCGGGACTCATAGACCCTGAAGTGGCCATGTCTCTGCCTCCCTCTCCTGACTAGGGATGAGCTTCGAGTTCGAGTCGAACTCATGTTCGACTCGAACATTGCCTGTTCGCCCGTTCGCCGAACAGCGAACAAATTGGGGTGTTCGCGACAAATTCGAAAAATCTATGGGAGAAATCTAAAGTGCTAATTATAAAGGCTTATATGCAAGTTATTGTCCTAAAAAGTGTTTGGGGACCCGGGTCCTGCCCCAGGGGACATGTATCAATGCAAAAAGAAGTTTTAAAAACGGCCGTTTTTTCGGGAGCAGTGATTTTAATAATGCTTAAAATGAAAAAATAAAAGTGAAATATTCCTTTAAATTTCGTACCTGGGGGGTGTGTATGATATGCATGTAAAGTGGCGCATGTTTCCCGTGCTTAGAACTGTCCCTGCAAAAAATGTCATTTTTGAAAGAAAAAAATGCATTTAAAACTGACTCGCGGCTATTAATGAATTGTCGGCTCCCGGCAATACATACAAAAGTCATTGATAAAAAAAAAAAAGCGTGGGGGTTCCCCCAGAATTCAATTACCAGGCCCTTCAGGTCTGGAATGGATATTAAGGGGAACCCCGCCGCAAATAAAATAAAAAAATTGACGTGGGGTTCCCCCAAATATCCATTCCAGGCCCTTCAGATCTGGCATGGATTTTAAGGGGAACTCCACCCCAAATTAAAAAAAAAATGGCGTGGAGTCCCCCTAAAAATCTATACCAGACCCCTTATCCAAGCACGCAACCTGGCCGGCCGCAGGGGAAAAGGGGGGGACGAGAGAGCGGCCCCCCTCCCTCCTGAACCGTACCAAGCCACATGCCCTCAACATGGGGAGGATGTCCCCATGTTGATGGGGACAAGGGCCTCATCCCCACAACCCTTGCCCGGTGGTTGTGGGGGTCTGCGGGCAGGGGGCTTATCGGAATCTGGAAGACCCTTTTAACAAAGGAGACCCCCAGATCCCGGCCCCCCCCATGTGAATTGGTAACGGGTACATTGTACCCCTACCATTTCACAAAGAAAGCGTAAAAAAATGTTTAAAAAAACACACAAACACCTTGAAAAAGTCCTTTATTTAAAAAAAAAAAAAAAACAGCGGTGAAATCCAGTGTCCCGCGGCGATCCCGATGTCCAGCGCTGTCCTTCATTGGTTGTGCCTGAGCGGACCTGATGGGGAACTCCCTCTCAGTATTTTAAATGTATAGACCCGCCCCTTCTAAAGTTCCCCATCAGGTCCGCTCAGCGGACCAGATGCGGAACATGAGAAGGGGCGGGTCTATACATGTATTACCACACTGAGAGAAGTTCCCCATCAGGTCCGCCTCCTCGGTATGTCGGACCCGCCTACGTCATTGGCTTGAGCGGGGAACTTCCTTCACTGTGTAAATTTAAATTTACATAGTGAAAGAAGTTCCCCGCTCAAGCCAATGACGTAGGCGGGTCCGACATACCGAGGGGGCGGACCTGATGGGGAACTGCTCTCACTTTGGTAATACATGTATAGACCCGCCCCTTCTCATGTTCCGCATCTGGGGAACTTTAGAAGGGGCGGGTCTATACATTTAAAACACTGAGAGGGAGTTCCCCATCAGGTCCGCTCAGGCACAACCAATGAAGGACAGCGCTGGACATCGGGATCGCCGCGGGACACTGGATTTCACCGCTGGAATGTTTTTTTTTTTGTTTTTTTTTATAAAGGACTTTTTCAAGGTGTTTGTGTGTTTTTTTTAAACATTTTTTTACGCTTTCTTCGTGAAATGGTAGGGGTACAATGTACCCCTTACCAATTCACATAGGGGGGGGCGGGATCTGGGGGTCCCCTTTGTTAAAGGGGTCTTCCAGATTCCGATAAGCCCCCTGCCCGCAGACCCCCACAACCACCGGGCAAGGGTTGTGGGGATGAGGCCCTTGTCCCCATCAACATGGGGACATCCTCCCCATGTTGAGGGCATGTGGCTTGGTACGGTTCAGGAGGAAGGGGGGGCTGCTCTCTCGTCCCCCCCTTTTCCCCTGCGGCCGGCCAGGTTGCGTGCTCGAATAAGGGGTCTGGTATGGATTTTTAGGGGGACTCCACGCCATTTTTTTTTTAAAATTTGGGGTGGAGTTCCCCTTAAAATCCATGCCAGATCTGAAGGGCCTGGAATGGATATTTGGGGGAACCCCACGTCAATTTTTTTTTAAATTTGCGGCGGGGTTCCCCTTAATATCCATTCCAGACCTGAAGGGCCTGGTAATTGAATTCTGGGGAACCCCCACGCTTTTTTTTTTTTTTATCAATGACTTTTGTATGTATTGCCGGGAGCCGACAATTCATTAATAGCCGCGAGTCAGTTTTAAATGCATTTTTTTCTTTCAAAAATGACATTTTTTGCAGGGACAGTTCTAAGCACGGGAAACATGCGCCACTTCACATGCATATCATACACACCCCCCAGGTACGAAATTTAAAGGAATATTTCACTTTTATTTTTTCATTTTAAGCATTATTAAAATCACTGCTCCCGAAAAAACGGCCGTTTTTAAAACTTCTTTTTGCATTGATACATGTCCCCTGGGGCAGGACCCGGGTCCCCAAACACTTTTTAGGACAATAACTTGCATATTAGCCTTTATAATTAACACTTTAGATTTCGAACGTTCGAGTCCATTGTATTTAATAGGGTTCTAAAGTTTACACGAACATTTTGTCTGTTCGCAGGTTCTGGTGCGAACCGAACAGGGGGGTGTTCGGCTCATCCCTGATCCTGACCATTCACAAAACACACAAAGCACTGCAGAGAGTCTTGACTAGATTGTATATTCATTCTGTCAGACAAGACATTTCATTTCTTAATAAGTAGTAGAGTTAGATATAACCTGTCTCACAGCCTTATTGCATACCGCAACACTCCAAAACCCTGGTTGTTATAACTACAGTTCAATCCATTAGACCAGGGATCGCCAAACCATGGCCCTCCAGCTGTTTTGGAACTACACGTCCCATGAGGCATTGTAAAACTCTGACATTCACAGACATGACTAGGCATGATGGGAATTGTAGTTCCTAAACAACTGGAGGGCAATAGTTTGGAGACCCCTGCATTAGACCATCAGGTCAATCTGTCGAATACTCTCAACCAAGTCCTTGTCATTCGGGAATAACATTACTACCGAGCAGCTTAAATATGCACATTTTATTGGCTCAATACCTTAGGTCTTCAGCTACTTCAATAAGTCTTCAGGCTTCCAGTTGCTCTAGTCCAAGGCTGGATCTAGGGGGTGCTGGGCTGGGCTACGCCCCCCCAGGATGTGCTGTAGGGTGTGTGGGGCTAAGAACTGCTGATCATCCTGCTGCAGGATCACCTGTCTGCAGAGTTCCATTGAGATGTAGGGTACATGCCCCACATATATCAATTTCTGACCCAGGTATCAACACTGCTTGCCAGCCATGGTCCATTGCACACTGTGACTGCACAAGGGATGCAATGCAGGGAGTGTGCATTACGTTGTGTTTTAAAAAAATCCTGCTGTGGTGGCTGCCCAGTAGATCTGAGTCAGCCACTGTAAGGAGGACAAGCGGTAAGCATGAAAAGGGCTTTGGAGTGTGCGGCATTGCAGGTAAGAGCTGAGGATGGAGGGTTCTAGGTGCGGGGGGGGGTCTATGGTCTATGGATAGGAGGGAAAAAGGATGATGGGTGAAAAGGTTAGAACTGTAAATGGGTGGAGACTGAATAAAGAGGTTAAAGTTATGGATGAAAAGGGGGGAGCCGCTAGGTGCAGAGGCGACAAATGTGGATGAGTGGGGGCTGGGTGAAGTGGTGAGAGCTGTGGATGAATGGGAGCTGCTAGGTGAAGAGGAGATAACTGTTGATGGGTGATTGCTGGGTGCAAAGGTGAAAGTTGTGAAAGGGGGTAAAATCTGTACATGGGGAGCAGAGATGAGATGTAGAAGTGGACAGGGATGAGATGTAAAGGTGGGGTGCAGAGTTGAGGATACAGGACCCAAAGATGAGCTGTGGTTGGGGGTGCAAAGGTGATCTGAGGGCGGGATGCAGAGGTGAGCTGTGAGCGGGGACACAGGGGTGATCTGTGGGTGAGGATGCTAAGGTGAACTGTGGACAGGGATGCAAAGTTAAGCTGTGGACAGGGACACAAAGGTAAACTGTCGACAGGGACACAAAGGTGAGCTATGGACAGGAATGCAGAGATGAAAAAGGTGTGCAGAGGTGATCAGTGGAAAGTTTCTTCTAGGTGCATTACTTAAGGAAGTAGGTATTTAATATTAATGGCCCCTGGATTGTACTCATGACTATTGTACTTGGTATGATGTGGCGTATACAGTATTACATATTTTTGAGCCCTGCACTCTGTGTGCTATGCTGCACATTATATACTCTGACCACTTCACTCTATACACAAGGATATCCATTACATAATGGTCAGAGGTATGTAACACACAACCTGATGTAAATACAGCAATGGTAAGGATTATATATTGATTATATAATGTATAACCCATATAATGTATTGCACAATATACAGTATCTCACAAAAGTGAGTACACCCCTCGCATTTTTGTAAATATTTTATTATATCTTTTCAAGCGACAACACTGAAGAAATTACACTTTGCTACTAAGTAAAGTAGTGAGTGTGCAGCTTGCATAACAGTGTAAATTCTCTGTCCCCTCAAAATAATTCAACACAGCCATTAATGTCTAAACCGCTGGCAACAAAAGTGAGTACACCCCTAAGAGAAAATGTCCAAATTGTACCCAATTAGCCATTTCCCCTCCCCAGTGTCATGGGACTCATTAGTGTTACAAGGTCTCAGTTGTGAATGGGGAGAAGGTGTGTTAAATTTGGTGTTATCGCTCTCGCTCTCTCATACTGGTCACTGGAAGTTCAACATGACACCTCATGGCAAGGAACTCTCTGAGGATCTGAAAAAAAGAATTGTTGCTCTACATAAACATGGCCTAGGCTATAAGAAGATTGCCAAGACCCTGAAAGTGAGCTGCAGAATGGTGGCCAAGAAAAGACAGTGGTTTAACAGGACAGGATCCAATCAGAACAGGCCTCGCTGTGGTCGACCAAAGAAGTTGAGTGCATGTGCTCAGCGTCATATCCAAAGGTTGTCTTTGGGAAATAGACATATCAGTGCTGCCAGCATTGCTGCAGAGGTTGAAGGGGTCAGCCTGGCAGTGCTCAGATCATACGCCGCGCACTGCATCAAATTGATCTACATGGTTGTCATCCCAGAAGGAAGCCTCTTCTAAAGATGATGCACAAGAAAGCCCGCAAACAGTTTGCCGAAGACAAGCAGACTAAAGACATGGATTACTGGAACCATATCTTGTGGTCTGATGAGACCAAGATAAACTTATTTGGTTCAGATGGTGTCAAGCGTGTGTGGCAGCAACCAAGTGAGGAGTACAAAGACAAGTGTATCTTGCCAACACAAGCATGGTGGTGGGAGTGTCATGGTCTGGGGCTGCATGAGTGCTGCCGGCACTGGTTATTTAAGGATTAATTGACTGAATCATGAATGCCAACATGTACTGTGACATACTGAAACAGAGCATGATCCCCTCCTTTCGGAGACTGGTCCTCAGCACAGTATTCCAACATGATAACGACCCCAATCAACACCTCCAAGACAACTATTGCCTTACTAAAGAAGCTGAGAGTAAAGGTGGTAGACTGAACAATCATGTCTCCAGACCTAAACTCTATTAATCATCTGTGGGGGATCCTCAAATGGAAGGTGGAGGAGCACAAGGTCTCTAACATCCACCAGCTCCATGATGTCATCATGGAGGAGTGGAAGAGGACTCCAGGGGCAACCTGTAAAGCTCTGGTGAACTCCATGCCCAAGAGGGTTAAGGCAGTGCTTGAAAATAATGGTGGCCACACAAAATATTGTATTGACACTTTGGGCCCAATTTTTACATTTTCACTTAGGGGCAGGGATGAGCCGAACACCTCCCTGTTCGGTTCGCACCAGAACCTGCGAACAGACAGAATGTTCGTGTGAACTTTAGAACCCTATTAAATACAATGGACTCGAACGTTCAAAATCTAAAGTGCTAATTATAAAGGCTAATATGCAATTTATTGTCCTAAAAAGTGTTTGGAGACCCGGGTCCTGCCCCAGGGGACATGTATCAATGCAAAAAAAGGTTTAAAAAATAGACGTTTTTACGGGAGCAGTGATTTTAACCACTTAACGACCGCTCACTGTATATATACGTCGGCAGAATGGCACCGACAGGCACAATCACGTAGAGCATACGTGATCGCCTTTGTATAGTTGGGGGGTCCGATCGGAGATGAGGGGGTGACCATTCGATTTCGGCCACCCCCTCGCGATCGCTCCCGGCCAATGAAAATGCTTCCTCTGCCATGTGATGTAAACACAGGCAGGAGGAAGTGATGTCATCTCCCTCGCGGCGGTCTTTTCGATTCCGGCGCCGAGGAGAGAGGAAGCAGGTTAGTGCACCAACAGTCCACTGACACGTAGGTACACATAGGCACACATTTCACCCCCCAGTCACCCCCAGATCACCCCCCAGGTCACCCCCCAGCCCCCAATCACAGTGTCACTGATTGCAGTGAACATTTATTTTACTGATCACTGCTTTTAGTGTCATCTGTGATAGTAAAAAGTTGCAGGGCAGTTAGGATTAGGCCCCTTTAGGTCCAGGGTAGCCCCCTAACCCCCCTAATAAAGGTTTAACCCCTTGATCGCCCCCCAGGTAACCCTTTCACCCCCTAATGCCAGCGTCGTATTTTCATTCGCTGTATTTAGTGCCGGTGGTGCCCTAGATAGCCAGTTAATTATTTTTAGGTTCGCCGCAGGTTTTTATTAGCGTCAGATACCCCCATATATTATTTTAACCCCCTGATTGCCCCTAGAGTTAACCCTTTCACCAGTGATCACCGTATAAGCGTCACTGGTGACACTGGTTACCCAGTTAGTTATTTAGTTATTTAGGTAACCCGTCAGGTTTTTATATAGCGTCGGTTACCCCCATATTTAACCTAATAAAGGTTTTAACCCCCTGATTGCCCCTAGTTAACCCTTTCACCAGTGATCACCATATAAAGGTTACGGGTGACGCTGGTTGGTTAGTTTGCTTTTTATAGCATCAGGGCACCCGCCGTATATAACCCAATAAAGGTTTAACCCCCTGATCGCCCGGCGGGTGAGATCAATTAGGTTTTAGCGCCAGAGAGGGTCTGCGTCGCCCCAGGCAGTGTTAGGTTAGTGCCAGTAATGCTAACACCCACGCGCAAAGCATACACCTCCCTTAGTGGTATAGTATCTGATCAGATCTATACTAGCGTCCCCAGCGGTTTAGGGTTCCCAAAAACGCAGTGTTAGCGGGATCAGCCCAGATACCTGCTAGCACCTGCGTTTAGCCCCTCCGCCCAGCCCACCCAAGTGCAGTATCGATCGATCACTGTCACTTACCAAACACAAAACACATAACTGCAGTGTTCGCAGAGACAGTCCTGATCCCTGCGACCGCTAACAGTTTTTTTGTAGCGTTTGATATATTTGCTGACGACAGTCGGGTGCTTTTTTTTTCCTGTGAATCTTACTAGTGTACCCCTAAATTTAGAGCCCAAAATGGCAAGTCGAAGGTACACTAGTAAAGAGGCCTACGAGATTCTGAGCATGACAGATAGTGAAGAGGAGGTCACGTATCTGTCAGATTCAGGCTCAGAATATCTTCCCGTAGAAGACAGTGACGTCAGCGGCCCCACGTCAGATAGCTCTGATGACGAAGTTGAGGTCCCTGCTAAGGTCAGGCGTACCCGATCCCGATCTTCTGAGGTTGTTGAGGAGCAAGAACCGCAGGGCTCTCGTATCATGGAGCAGAGGAGTACTAGCGCCGCTATTCCTTCTGGTGAATTGGCAAGCACCAGCGGCCTAGTACAGCCTGGGCGTACATCCAGCACTGCAGTATCACGTGGTGACGTGGCGAGTCCCATAAGTGCAGTTCAAGCTGGCGAGGTGGCAAGCACAAGTAGTGTCCCGCTGCCACCAATAAGAAGACAAAGGCAGGCCCGTCGTGCCCATAGTAAGCTTCCTGCAGAATTCGCCTATCCTGATTGGGTCCCCACCACTTCTGCAGAACCCGTACTTCCCCCATTCACTGCCCAACCCGGTATTCAGGTGGAAACAGCTGATTTTATGCCAATCGATTATAATTCGCTGTTTTTCACGGAAGATCTCTATAGATCTATTGTGGACCAGAGTAATTTATATGCTGGTCAATTCATCGCCGCTAATCCCCAGTTGCCTTCCATTGCCAAAGATTGGAAACCAATTACGGTTTCCGAATTTAAGACCTTTCTGGGCCTTTCCCTCAACATGGGCACACATAAATTCCCGTCATTGCGTGCTTATTGGTCCACGCACCCAATTGACCACATGCCCGTGTTCTCTGCCTCCATGCCCAGGAAACGATACGAGCAGATTTTGCGGTTCATGCACTTCAACGACAATGAACTTTGTCGTCCACGTGGGGACCCTGAATACGACCGGCTCTATAAAATTCGGCCCCTCATAAACCACTTCAACGAACGTTTTGCAGCCTTGTTTATTCCCGATCAAGCTGTCTGCGTTGATGAGTCCCTGATTAAATTTTCTGGCCGCTTGGCTTTCAAGCAGAACCTTCCCAGCAAGCGTGCCAGATACGGGGTCAAGCTCTATAAGTGCTGTGACAGGGCAACAGGCTATGTATGGAGCTTTATGGTTTATGAGGGAAAAGATAGTCAGGTTGAGCCGGTCAACTGCCCGGGTTACATAGGGAGCGCTGGCAAGATAGTGTGGAACTTGGTGTCACCCTTATTCGGAAAGGGGTACCACTTGTATGTGGACAATTATTACACGAGCGTGCCACTGTTTAGTCACTTGTTTGATCATCAGATTGGAGCATGTGGCACCGTGCGACCTAATCGCCGGGGCTTTCCCCAGCGGCTTGTAGATGCCCGTCTTAGGCTGGGGGAGAGAGCCTGCGTAAAGTGTAATAACTTGCTCGCTATGAAGTGGAGGGACAATAAGAATGTTTTCCTTCTTACCTCCCTTCATGCAGACACGACAGTCCAAATTCGTACAGCGACTGGTGTTGTGGAGAAACCCCTCTGTGTCCACGAATATAACCAAAATATGGGAGGGGTGGACCTCAACGACCAGTTGATGGTGCCGTATCTAATTGACCGTAAGGCGAGACGCTGGTACAAAAAAGTGTCTCTATCCTTATTTCAATTGGCTTTGCTGAACGCTCATGTGCTATACAGAGCTTCAGGCGGGACTTTATCTCTTCTAAAATTCCAGAATGAGATAGTCACAGAACTCCTGTATCCAGGCGGTTCTGCACCTCACCATCCCCTACCAAATGCAGTAAGCCGGCTGCATGAGAGGCATTATACGCATCTCCTCCCGAGTACCCCTACCCAACAAACCCCCCAAAAAAGATGTCGTGTCTGTAGCAAGCGCGGATTTAGGCGTGACACCCGTTATTATTGTCCACTCTGTCCTGACAAACCTGGTCTTTGCCTTGGTGAATGTTTTGAACGCTACCACTCAAAAGTGAAGTTTTAGCGTAGGGTACAGCATTTCACAGACTAGGACACACTTACACAGGGTCTCCCAAGATGCCATTACATTTTGAGAGACCCGAACCATTACAGTTGTTAAAGTTTAAAAAAAAAGTGTAAAAAAGAAAAAAAAAACGTAAAAAACAAAAACACAAAAAAAATATAAAATAAAAAAACCAAAAATAGTTGTAGTTTTATTGTTCTCTCTCTCTCTCTCTCTCTCTCTCTCTCTCTCTCTCTCTCTCTCTATTTTCTCTCTATTGTTCTGCTCTTTTTTACTGTATTCCATTCTGCAATGTTTTATCATGCTTGCTTTTCAGGTATGTAATTTTTTGTTTTCAGGTGCGCCATTCAACTGCAGCGCGGAATTATTTATCTTGACAGCAACAGCGTTTGCTCCCACGATACATAAAGCCGTGACTCCAGTGCTGTAGGAGGTGATTTCACCACCACAGTTAAAAAAAAAAGAGCATATATGCCGAAGCATGGGGGCAGCAGGGGCGGAGGTGTGATTTTGCTCCTAATGCCGCGTATATACGGTCGAAATTCCGACGGAGGCTTGCCCGTGGAAAAGTTCGACCGTGTGTACGCGGCATAACCTTTTATGCCGCGTACATACGGTCGAAATTTCGACAAAGGCTTGCCCGTGGAAAAGTCAGACCGTGTGTACGCGGCATAACTTTTTTGCGGGAGGATGCCCCCATGCTTCGGCATATATATATTTTAAGCACAGGTTGCGTTAAAAAAATGTTTTATTTTTTACTAGGTTTTGTTTTGGTATTTGCTTTGCAGGTATGGTATGGTAAGGTCTTACTGTTGTACTGTAATGTTACTTTGTTTTAATGTTAACCATCATTTTCTTAGCAGGTACGCCATTCAGTTGAATCGCGGATTTATTTATCTTGACAGCAACAGCGTTTGCTCCCACGATACATAAAGCCGTGACTCCAACGCTGTAGGAGGTGATTTCACCACCACAGTTAAAAAAAGAGCATATATGCCGAAGCATGGGGGCAGCAGGGGCGGAGGAGCGATTTTGCTCCTAATGCTGCGTATATACGGTCGAAATTCCAACGGAGGCTTGCCCGTGGAAAAGTTCGACCGTGTGTACGCGGCATAACCTTTTATGCCACGTACATACGGTCGAAATTCCGACGAAGGCTTGCCCGTGGAAAAGTCCGACCGTGTGTACGCGGCATAATTTTTTTGCGGGAGGATGCCCCCATGCTTCGGCATGTATGCCCATCATTAGAAGTGGGTGGATGAAGGGAGGTATTCTAATGGTGGGCATACCCACCGATCAATCTCTTTTTTTCGTTCAGCCAACAGGCTGCATGAAAAAAAAGATTACAATACATGTCCAACAAGGACCAGCAACGTACTGGTATGTTGCTGGACTTTGAATGGTTATACCAGATTGATGCCTGCGGGTATCATTCTTTTCAGCCAGCGGCCGGCTTTCATGTAAAAGCAATCCTAGTGGCTAATTAGCCTCTGGACTGCTTTTACAAGCAGTGGGAGGGAATGCCCCCCCCGGATATAAACAGCGCCATTGGGAAATTGGGAAAGCATTTTATCACACCGATCTTGGTGTGGTCAGATGCTTTGAGGGCAGAGAAAAGATCTAGGGTCTAACCCCCCATTTTTTTTCAAAAAAAGAGTACCTGTCACTACTTATTGCTATCATAGGGGATATTTACATTCCCTGAGATAACAATAAAAATGATAAAAAAAAAAAAATATGGAAGGAACAATTTAAAAATAAAATAAAAAAGCAAAATAAATAATAATAAAAAATAAATTAAAAAAAAGCACCGCTGTCCCCCCTGCTCTTGCGCAAAGGCGAACGCAAGCGTCAGTCTAGCGTCATATGTAAATAGCAATTGCATCATGCATGTGAGGTATCACCGCGAAGGTCAGATCGAGGGCAGTAATTTTAGCAGTAGACCTCCTCTGTAAATCCAACGTGGTAACCTGTAAAGGCTTTTAAATGCTTTTAAAAATGAATGTAGTTTCTCGCCGCTGCGCGTTTGTGCGCAATTTTAAAGCATGTCGTGTTTGGTATCCATGTACTCGGCCTAAGATCACCTTTTTTATTTCATCAAACATTTGGGCAATATAGTGTTTTTTAGTGCATTAAAAATAAAAAAGTGTGTTTTTCCCCCAAAAAATGCGTTTGAAAAATCGCTGCGCAAATACTGTGTGGAAAAAAAAAATGCAACACCCACTATTTTAATCTGTAGGGCCTTTGCTTTAAAAATATATATAATGTTTGGGGGTTCAACATAATTTTCTTGCAAAAAAAAAATGTTTTCATGTAAACAAAAAGTGTCAGAAAGGGCTTTGTCTTCAAGTGGTTAGAAGAGTGGATGATGTGTGACATAAGCTTCCTAATGTTGCGCATATAATGCCAGGACAGTTCAAAACCCCCCCAAATGACCCCATTTTGGAAAGTAGACACCTCAAGCTGTTTGCTGAGAGGCATGTTGAGCCCATTGAATATTTTTTTTTTGTCCCAAGTGATTGAATAATGACAAAAAAAAAAAAAAAAATTTACAAAAAGTTGTCACTAAATTATATATTGCTCAAACATGCCATGGTTATATGTGGAATTGCACCCCAAAATACATTCTGTTGCTTCTCCTCAGTATGGGGATACCACATGTGTGAGACATTTTGGGAGCCTAGCCGCGTACAGGACCCCGAAAACCAAGCACCGCCTTCAGGATTTCTATGGGTGTAAATTTTTGATTTTACTCCTCACTGCCTATCACAGTTTCGGAGGCCATGGAATGCCCAGATGGCACAAAACCCCCCCAAATGACCCCATTTTGGAAAGTAGACACCCCAAGCTATTTGCTGAGAGGTATGTTGAGTATTTTGCAGATCTCGCTTTTTGTCACAAAGTTTTAAAAATTGAAAAAAGAAAAAAAAAAATATGTCTTTCTTCATTTTCAAAAACAAATGAGAGCTGTAAAATACTCACCATGCCTCTCGGCAAATAGCTTGGGGTGTCTACTTTCCAAAATGGGGTCATTTGTGGGGGTTTTGGGCTATCTTGGCATTTTATGGCCTTCAAAACTGTGATAGGTAGTGAGGAGTGAAATCAAAAATTTGTGCCCTTAGAAATCCTGAAGGCGGTGCTTGGTTTTCGGGGGCCCGTACGCGGCTAGGCTCTCAAAAAGTCCCACACATGTGGTATCCCCGTACTCAGGAGAAGCAACCAAATGTATTTTGGGGTGCAATTCCGCATATAACCATGGCATGTTTGAGCAATATATCATTTAGTGACAACTTTTTGTACATTTTTTTTTTCTTTTTGTCATTATTCAATCACTTGGGACAAAAAAAAATATTCAATGGGCTCAACATGCCTCTCAGCAATTTCCTTGGGGTGTCTACTTTCCAAAATGGGGTCATTTTGGGGGGTTTTGTGCTATCTTGGCATTTTATGGCCTTCAAAACTGTGATAGGTAGTGAGGAGTGAAATCAAAAATTTATGCCCTTAGAAACCTAGAAGGCTGTGCTTGGTTTTTGGGGTCCTGTACGCGGCTAGGCTCCCAAAAAGTCCCACACATGTGGTATCCCCGTACTCAGGAGAAGCAGCAGAATGTATTTTGGGGTGCAATTCCACATATAACCATGGCATGTGTGAGCAATATATCATTTAGTGACAATTTTTTGTACATTTTTTCTTTTTTTTTTCTTTTTGTCATTATTCAATCACTTGGGACAAAAAAAAAATATTCAATGGGCTCAACATGCCTCTAAGCAAATAGCTTGGGGTGTCTACTTTCCAAAATGGGGTCATTTGGGGGGGTTTTGTACCATCTTGGCATTTTATGGCCTTCAAAACTGTGATAGGTAGTGATAGGTAGTGAGGAGTGAAATCAAAAATTTATGCCCTTAGAAACCTTGAAGGCGGTGCTTGGTTTTTGGGGTCCCGTACGCGACTAGGCTCCCAAAAAGTCCCACACATGTGGTATCCCCATACTCAGGAGAAGCAGCAGAATGTATTTTGGGGTGTAATTTCACATATGCCCATGGCATGTGTGAGCAATATATCATTTAGTGACAACTTTGTGCAAAAAAAATAAAGTTTGTCATATTCCTGCAACTTGTGGCAAAATATAAAATATTCCATGGACTAATCATGCCTCTCAGTAAATAGCTTGGGGTGTTTACTTTCCAAAATGGGGTCATTTAGGGGAGTTTTGTGCTATTTTGGCATTTTATGGCCTTCGAAACTGTGATAGGTAGTGAGGAGTGAAATCAAAAATTTGCGCCCTTAGAAATCCTGAAGGCGGTGCTTGGTTTTCGGGGGCCCGTATGCGGCTAGGCTCCTAAAAAGTCCCACACATGTGGTATCCCCGTACTCAGGAGAAGCAGCAGAATGTATTTTGGGGTGCAATTCCACATATAACCATGGCATGTGTGAGCAATATATCATTTAGTGACAACTTTTTGTAATTTTTTTTTTTTGTCATTATTCAATCACTTGGGACAAAAAAAAAAATATTCAATGGGCTCAACATGCCTCTCAGCAATTTCCCTGGGGTGTCTACTTTCCAAAATGGGGTCATTTGGGGGGGTTTTGTACTGCCCTGCCATTTTAGCACCTCAAGAAATGAGATAGGCAGTCATAAATTAAAAGCTGTGTAAATTCCAGAAAATGTACCCTAGTTTGTAGACGCTATAACTTTTGCGCAAACCAATAAATATACGCTTATTGACATTTTTTTTACTAAAGACATGTGGCTGAATACATTTTGGCCTAAATGTATGACTACAATTGAGTTTATTCGATTTTTCTTATAACAAAAAGTAGAAAATATCATTTTTTTTCAAAATTTTCGGTCTTTTTCCGTTTATCTCGCAAAAAATAAAAATCGCAGAGGCAATCAAATACCATTAAAAGAAAGCTCTATTTGTGGGAAGAAAAGGACGCAAATTTCGTTTCAGTACAACATTGCATGTCCACACAATTTACAGTTAAAGCAGCGCAGTGCAAAATTCTGAATTCACCTCTGGTCCTTTAGCTACCAAATGGTCCGGGGCTTAAGTGGTTAATAATGCTTAAAATGAAAAAATAAAAGTGAAATATTCCTTTAAATTTCGTACCTGGGGGGTGTGTATGATATGCATGTAAAGTTGCACATGTTTCCCGTGCTTAGAACTGTCCCTGCACAAAGTGTCATTTTTGAAGGAAAAAAAGTCATTTAAAACTCACTCGCGGCTATTAATGAATTGTCGGCTTTTATCAATACATAGAAAAGTCATTGATAAAAAAGAAAAAAAAGCGTGGGGGTTCCCCCACATTCAATTACCAGGCCCTTTAGGTCTGGAATGGATATTAAGGGAAACCCCGCCACAAATAAAAAAGAAAAATTGCGTGGGGTTCCCCCTAAATATCCATACCAGGCCCTTGAGATCTGGCATGGATTTTAAGGGGAACTCCACCCCAAATTTTAAAAAAAATGGCGTGGAGTCCCCCCAAAAATCCATACCAGACCCTTATCCAAGCACGCAACCTGGCTGGCCGCAGGGGAAGAGGGGGGGACGAGAGAGCGGCCCCCCTCCCTCCTGAACCGTACCAGGCCACATGCCCTCAACATGGGGAGGATGTCCCCATGTTGATGGGGACAAGGGCCTCATCCCCACAACCCTTGCCCGGTGGTTGTGGGGTTTGCAGGTGGGGGGCTTATCGGAATCTGGAAGACCCCTTTAACAAAGGGGACCCCCAGATCCCGGCCCCCCCTATGTGAATTGGTAAGGGGTAAATTGTACCCCTACCATTTCACGAAGAAAGTGTCAAAAAATGTAAATAAAAACACACAAACACCTTGAAATAGTCCTTTATTAAAAAATAAAAAAATAATAAAAAAAACAACATTCCAGCGATGAAATCCAGTGTCCCGCGGCGATCCGGATGTCCAGCACTGTCCGTCATTGGTTGTGCCTGTGCGGACCTGATGGGGAACTTCCTCCGCTGTGTTTTAAATGTATAGACCCGCCCCTTCTAATGTTCCCCATCAGGTCCGCTCAGCGGACCAGATGCGGAACATGAGAAGGGGCGGGTCTATACATGTATTACACAGCGAACGAAGTTCCCCATCAGGTCCGCCCCCTCGGTATGTCCGACCCCGCCTACGTCATTGGCCTAAGCGGGGAACTTCCTTTAACCACTTCCCGCCCAGTCAATAGCAGATTGACGTCCGGGAAGTGGTTCTGTTATCCACACTGGACGTCATATGACGTCCTGCGGGATAACAGCCGCCGCGCGCCCGGGGGGGCGCGCATCGCGGCGATCGGTGGAGCGGTGGGTCAGTCTGACCCACCGCTACAC
Source organism: Rana muscosa (assembly GCA_029206835.1). NCBI lineage: Eukaryota > Metazoa > Chordata > Amphibia > Anura > Ranidae > Rana > Rana muscosa. Next base: position 723,445,369 of record CM055118.1, on the reverse strand, counting down.
TGATCTCGGTAAAAAGCCTCCGTCGGAGGCTTTTTACCATGTGATCAGCCGTGTCGAATCACGGCTGATCAGGAAGTAAACAGGAAGAGCCGTTGATCGGCTCTTCCTCACTCGCGTCTGACAGACGCGAGTAGAGGAGAGCCGATCGGCGGCTCTCCTGACAGGGGGGTTCACGCTAATTGTTTATCAGCGCAGCCCCCCCTCGGATACCCACACTGGACCACCAAGGAAGCCCCCAAGGACCACCAGGGAAGCCCTAAGCATGTGGATGGCCCCCATGGCCATCCACATGTAGTAAAAAAAAAATATATAAAAAAAAAAACATAAAAAAATATGCCAATCAGTGACTGGCAGTATTATGCCAAGAAAATAATGTGTGGTGGCTGGCATTGCTAGGCAGCAGTGTCACCAGTGCCACCTACTAGTGTCCATCAGTGCCACCTATCAGTGCCCATCCGTGCCCATAAGTGCCCACCTATCAGTGCCCGTCCGTGCCACCTATCAGTGCCACCCATAAGTGCCCATCAGTGCCGCCTAAAAGTGCCCATTAGTGCCGCCTATGAGTGCCCATCAGTGCCGCCTATGAGTGCCAATCAGTGCCGCCTATGAGTGCCAATCAGTGCCGCCTATGAGTGCCAATCAGTGCCACCTATGAGTGCCCATCAGTGCCGCATACCAGTGCCACATATCAGTGCCCATCAGTGCCGCCTATCAGTGCCCATCATCAGTGCCCATCAGTGCCACCTCATCAGTGCCACCTCATTGGTGCCACCTCATCGATGCCCATCAGTGTCGCCTTATCAGTGCCCTTCAGTGCTGCCTTATCAGTGCCCTTCAGTGTCACCTTATCAGTGCCCTTCAGTGCCGCCTTATCAGTGCCCGTCATTGAAGTAGAAAAGGTACTTATTTACAAAAAAAAATTACAGAAACAAAGAAAAACATAATTTTTTTTACATTTTCGCTCTTTTTTTATTTGTTGCGCAAAAAATAAAAATCGCAGAGGTGATCAAATACCACCATAAGAAAGCTCTATTTGTGGGAACAAAATGATAACAAATTTGTTTGGGTACAGTGTAGCATGACCGCACAATTGTCATTCAAATTGCGACAGCGCTGAAAGCTCAAAATTGGCTTGGGCAGGAAGCTGTATAAGTGCCTGGTATTGAAGTGGTTAAATTTACACAGTGAAGGAAGTTTCCCGCTCAGGCCAATGACGGGGTCGGACATACCGAGGGGGCGGACCTAAAGGGGAACTTCGTTCGCTGTGTAATACATGAATACATGAATAGACCCGCCCCTTCTCTCGTTCCGCATCTGGTCCGCTGAGCGGACCTGATGGGGAACTTTAGAAGGGGCGGGTCTATACATTTAAAACACAGCGGAGGAAGTTCCCCATCAGGTCCGCACAGGCACAACCAATGACGGACAGCGCTGGACATCGGGACATCGGGATCGCCGCGGGACACTGGATTTCATCGCTGGAATGTTTTTTTTTATTATTATTTTTTTTTTTAATAAAGGACTTTTCCATGGTGTGTGTGTTTTTATTTACATTTTTTGACACTTTCTTCGTGAAATGGTAAGGGTACAATGTACCCCTTACCAATTCACATAGGGGGGGCGGGATCTGGGGGTCCCCTTTGTTAAAGGGGTCTTCCAGATTCCGATAAGCCCCCCGCCCGCAGACCTCCACAACCACCGGGCAAGGGTTGTGGGGATGAGGCCCTTGTCCCCATCAACATGTTGAGGGCATGTGGCCTGGTACGGTTCAGGAGGGGGGGCGCTCTCTCGCCCCCCTCTTCCCCTGCGGCCGGCCAGGTTGCGTGCTCGGATAAGGGTCTGGTATGGATTTTTGGGGGGACTCCACGCCATTTTTTTTTTAATTTGGGGTGGAGTTCCCCTTAAAATCCATACCAGATCTCAAGGGCCTGGTATGGATATTTAGGAGGAACCCCACGCCATTTTTTTTTTATTTGTGGCGGGGTTCCCCTTAATATCCATCCCAGACCTAAAGGGTCTGGTAATTGAATTTTGGGGAACCCACACGTTTTTTTTTTTTTTATCAATGACTTTTCTATGTATTGATAAAAGCCGACAATTCATTAATAGTCGCGAGTGAGTTTTAAATGACTTTTTTTCCTTCATAAATGACACTTGGTGCAGGGACAGTTCTAAGCACGGGAAACATGCGCCACTTTACATGCATATCATACACACCCCCCAAATTGTTCGTTGTTCGACGAACGGGCGAACAGGCAATGTTCGAGTCGAACATTTGTTCGACTCGAACTCGAAGCTCATCCCTACTTAGGGGTGTACTCACTTTTGTTGCCAGCGGTTTAGACATTAATGGCTGTGTGTTGAGTTATTTTGAGGGGACAGCCATTAATGTCTAAACCACTGTCAACAAAAGTCAGTACATTCCTAAGTGAAATTGGGCCCAAAGTGTCAATATTTTGTGTGGTCACCAATATTTCCCAGCACTGCCCTAACTCTCTTGGGCCTGGAGTTCACCAGAGCTTCACAGGTTGCCACTGGAGTCCTCTTCCACTCCTCCATGATGACATCATGTATCTGGTGGATGTTAGAGACCTTACGCTCCTCCACCTTCCGTTTGAGGATGCCCCACAGATGCTCAATAGGGTTTAGATCTGGAGACACGCTTGGCTAGTCCATCACCTTTACCCTCAGCTTCTTTAGCAAGGTAGTGGTTATCTTGGAAGTGTGTTCGTTATCATGTTGGAATACTGCCCTGCGGCCCAATCTCCGAAGGGGGGGATCATGCTTTGCTTCGGTATGTCACAGTACATGTTGGTGTTCATGGTTCTCTCAAAGAACTGTAGCTCCCCAATTCAGGCAGAACTCATGTATAGGGTGCCCACGTGTCCCAGATTTCCCAGGACATTCCCGCAATTGTCAGGTCTGTCCCGGGTCCCGGGCACCTTCAATCCGGGACAATAGAGGGTCCCGGAATGGAATTGACAGAGAGAGCAAACCCAGCGGTAGCGCTGGCGCTCGCTCTGTCTCCAGTTGCACCTGAGACTCTGGTCACTGGTTGCTAGGGCCACCTGGCACCTAACAACCAGTGACCTCCCGGCCGTGACTCTGTCCAGCATGCAAAGCGGAGGAGGAGTTTGTTAACTTTCCTCCTCCACACCTAACGTTCTCCAGACTCCGCCATGCCAGACGAGGCTGTCAGGACTCAGCAGGGGAAACCCCAAAGACAATAATCCACCGGCTCACTCAGACACATTGGTAAGACTGGATTACTGCCTGCGGAGGAGAGGATGTGGCAAGTCAACCCCAGTGGAGAGCGGGGCAGGGCTGTGTCTCTGACAGGATGGATGCCTGGGCTATGCAGTGGGATCAGGCCCGGACTGGCCAGAGGTAAAGCAGACTGAGGGGCCTCATAGGCTTGCCCTTCCTCCTTGGTGACTGTGACTGCTGTCCCCGGACGGGAAGTGACAGGGAGTGCAGCAATGCGGCACAGGAGGACACTGCAATCACTTCCTTGGCTGGCAGCTCACACTGATGTGCCTGTGTAGAGGAGTCGGGAGTGACTGATGGAACAGCAGTACTAGTCGAGTCAAGAGGGTGATCTCCTGGTGAGAGGAGAATTACAAACTGCTGTATGAAGTTTCCCAGGTGAGTGCCTGCTATAGACTGGACACATCTGAACAAGGTCCAGAGGATTGCACATTTAAAGCCACACAGTACACTTGAATTAGATTGCTTTGTGAGTGTCAGGATTTTTTACTTAGTCAAGTAGCCATGTGCCAAGTGTTGTTACTTGTTATCCATAGCAGCCAATCAAACTGTACCTTACATTGTCACCAGCTACATCTGATGGGCTTCTGTACTTGTGCATATAATCATAGCTTATTACTGTATATTCTGCAGTGCTGTTTATTAAATAAGTCCTTTTGGTGTTTGTAATTTTGCCAGGTTATGTGACAACTGAATACATTCGAAATGCCTACAATTGTTGTAATATGCATGCTGCTAAGCAGAATGAGGGGAGCAGCTGTGCAAAGTAACCAGTCAGCTTCTAGCCTCAGCTTGTTTAGTTAAGCTTTGGAAATGAAAGCTAGAAGCTGATCGGTTGCCATGCACAGCTGCTCCAGTCTTAGTAAACTCCCTTTAATGTATGTAATCAGTGGCGGCGCGTCCATAAAGGGCGCACGGGCACCGCCCCCTCTCTCCTGCCATCCCTATATCACCAATAGATAGATTCATGCATTGCATGAATCTAGCTATGGTCACCGCTGCCACCCCCTATTGCCATAGGCTCTAATAGGCATCAAAAAAGGTGACCTGCGAGCGCCATGCTGGGCGCTCGCAGTTCAGTTAGCCGTGTGTTAGGAAAGCAAATGAATATTCGCTTTCCTAACACTGAAACGCCTCTCCGCCAATCAGGTGCTCGGGTCTGTTACCTGTCACCTAACTGGCTGAAACCAGAGGCACTGTGATTGGATGCCTATCAGGCGTCCAATCATAGCAGAGGATGGGAAGAGAGGATGGGAGAAGACATCAAGGAGCTTGGAGGACACCACAGCCGTGACCCGCTGCCCCATCGAGACACGGTAAGTGCGGGGGATGCACACTGGCAGCATTTGATGAGCACAGTGGCGGCAATTGATGGGCACATTAGCGGCAATTGATTTCCACAGTAGCGGCAATTGATGGCACAGTGGCTGTGTTTGATTGGCACAGTGGCTGGGTTTGATTGGCACAGTGGCTGCGTTTGATGGACACAGTGGCTGCGTTTGATGGACACAGTGGCTGCAATTAATGTTTTTTTTTTTCAGTTTGTTTGCGCCCCCCCCCCAAAAAAAAGATTGTGAGCACCAGCCGCCACTGGTATGTATTAATGAATAGGGATGAGCTTCGTGTTCGAGTCGAACATACGTTCGACTCGAACATCGGCTGTTCGATCGTTCGACGAAGATCGAACGATTTGGGCCGTTCGCGCCAAATTCGAGTGACGCGAACGGCCCACAATGCACTACGCCATCGCAGTGTCATCCAGGCGCTGTGATTGGCCAAGCATGCACTGTGACCCCGCATGCTTGGCCAATCACAGCGCCGGCAGCGAGGAGAGCAATGATTGGCCACAGGCAGGATGCCTGTGGCCAATTATTGCTGAGGGTGTTTAGTACACGCCCCACACTATAAAAGGCCGCCAGCACGGCGGCCTAGTGTAGTGTGTTCCGGAGCAGGGATAGAGCAGCATAGGCAGGGACAGTGACTTTTATTTCTTTCTTGCTTAACCTGGATTCCTTTAGTTTAGGGAAAGAGAAGGATAGGTAGGGAGAGTGTCAGTGTGTTTTGTGCTTGTGCTATAGTGTGCTTAAAAAAAACATTTTTTCTAGGGACAGAAAACTGTAGGTAGGGAGAGTGTCAGTTTCTTTCACTGTGCAAGTCCTTGTTTCTAGGGACCTGGAAGGACAGTGAGTGAATTCTCCTTGTGCTATATTGTGCTTAAAAAAAACATTTTTTCTAGGGACAGAAAACTGTAGGTAGGGAGAGTGTCAGTTTCTTTCACTGTGCAAGTCCTTGTTTCCAGGGACCTGGAAGGACAGTGAGTGAATTCTCCTTGTGCTATAGTGTGCTTAAAAAAAACATTTTTTCTAGGGACAGAAAACTGTAGGTAGGGAGAGTGTCAGTTTCTTTCACTGTGTAAGTCCTTGTTTCTAGGGACCTGGAAGGACAGTGAGTGAATTCTCCTTGTGCTATATTGTGCTTAAAAAAAACATTTTTTCTAGGGACAGAAAACTGTAGGTAGGGAGAGTGTCAGTTTCTTTCACTGTGCAAGTCCTTGTTTCTAGGGACCTGGAAGGACAGTGAGTGAATTCTCCTTGTGCTATATTGTGCTTAAAAAAAACATTTTTTCTAGGGACAGAAAACTGTAGGTAGGGAGAGTGTCAGTTTCTTTCACTGTGCAAGTCCTTGTTTCCAGGGACCTGGAAGGACAGTGAGTGAATTCTCCTTGTGCTATATTGTGCTTAAAAAAAACATTTTTTCTAGGGACAGAAAACTGTAGGTAGGGAGAGTGTCAGTTTCTTTCACTGTGCAAGTCCTTGTTTCTAGGGACCTGGAAGGACAGTGAGTGAATTCTCCTTGTGCTATATTGTGCTTAAAAAAAACATTTTTTCTAGGGACAGAAAACTGTAGGTAGGGAGAGTGTCAGTTTCTTTCACTGTGCAAGTCCTTGTTTCCAGGGACCTGGAAGGACAGTGAGTGAATTCTCCTTGTGCTATATTGTGCTTAAAAAAAACATTTTTTCTAGGGACAGAAAACTGTAGGTAGGGAGAGTGTCAGTTTCTTTCACTGTGCAAGTCCTTGTTTCTAGGGACCTGGAAGGACAGTGAGTGAATTCTCCTTGTGCTATATTGTGCTTAAAAAAAACATTTTTTCTAGGGACAGAAAACTGTAGGTAGGGAGAGTGTCAGTTTCTTTCACTGTGCAAGTCCTTGTTTCCAGGGACCTGGAAGGACAGTGAGTGAATTCTCCTTGTGCTATATTGTGCTTAAAAAAAAAAAATTTCTAGGGACAGAAAACTGTAGGTAGGGAGAGTGTCAGTTTCTTTCACTGTGCAAGTCCTTGTTTCTAGGGACCTGGAAGGACAGTGAGTGAATTCTCCTTGTGCTATATTGTGCTTAAAAAAAACATTTTTTCTAGGGACAGAAAACTGTAGGTAGGGAGAGTGTCAGTTTCTTTCACTGTGCAAGTCCTTGTTTCCAGGGACCTGGAAGGACAGTGAGTGAATTCTCCTTGTGCTATAGTGTGCTTAAAAAAAAAAAAAATTCTAGGGACAGAAAACTGTAGGTAGGGAGAGTGTCAGTTTCTTTCACTGTGCAAGTCCTTGTTTCTAGGGACCTGGAAGGACAGTGAGTGAATTCTCCTTGTGCTATATTGTGCTTAAAAAAAACATTTTTTCTAGGGACAGAAAACTGTAGGTAGGGAGAGTGTCAGTTTCTTTCACTGTGCAAGTCCTTGTTTCCAGGGACCTGGAAGGACAGTGAGTGAATTCTCCTTGTGCTATATTGTGCTTAAAAAAACATTTTTTCTAGGGACAGAAAACTGTAGGTAGGGAGAGTGTCAGTTTCTTTCACTGTGCAAGTCCTTGTTTCTAGGGACCTGGAAGGACAGTGAGTGAATTCTCCTTGTGCTATATTGTGCTTAAAAAAAACATTTTTTCTACGGACAGAAAACTGTAGGTAGGGAGAGTGTCAGTTTCTTTCACTGTGCAAGTCCTTGTTTCCAGGGACCTGGAAGGACAGTGAGTGAATTCTCCTTGTGCTATATTGTGCTTAAAAAAAAACATTTTTTCTAGGGACAGAAAACTGTAGGTAGGGAGAGTGTCAGTTTCTTTCACTGTGCAAGTCCTTGTTTCTAGGGACCTGGAAGGACAGTGAGTGAATTCTCCTTGTGCTATATTGTGCTTAAAAAAAACATTTTTTCTAGGGACAGAAAACTGTAGGTAGGGAGAGTGTCAGTTTCTTTCACTGTGCAAGTCCTTGTTTCCAGGGACCTGGAAGGACAGTGAGTGAATTCTCCTTGTGCTATATTGTGCTTAAAAAAAACATGTTTTCTAGGGACAGAAAACTGTAGGTAGGGAGAGTGTCAGTTTCTTTCACTGTGCAAGTCCTTGTTTCCAGGGACCTGGAAGGACAGTGAGTGAATTCTCCTTGTGCTATATTGTGCTTAAAAAAAACATTTTTTCTAGGGACAGAAAACTGTAGGTAGGGAGAGTGTCAGTTTCTTTCACTGTGCAAGTCCTTGTTTCTAGGGACCTGGAAGGACAGTGAGTGAATTCTCCTTGTGCTATAGTGTGCTTAAAAAAAACATTTTTTCTAGGGACAGAAAACTGTAGGTAGGGAGAGTGTCAGTTTCTTTCACTGTGCAAGTCCTTGTTTCTAGGGACCTGGAAGGACAGTGAGTGAATTCTCCTTGTGCTATATTGTGCTTAAAAAAAACATTTTTTCTAGGGACAGAAAACTGTAGGTAGGGAGAGTGTCAGTTTCTTTCACTGTGCAAGTCCTTGTTTCCAGGGACCTGGAAGGACAGTGAGTGAATTCTCCTTGTGCTATATTGTGCTTAAAAAAAACATTTTTTCTAGGGACAGAAAACTGTAGGTAGGGAGAGTGTCAGTTTCTTTCACTGTGCAAGTCCTTGTTTCTAGGGACCTGGAAGGACAGTGAGTGAATTCTCCTTGTGCTATAGTGTGCTTAAAAAAAACATTTTTTCTAGGGACAGAAAACTGTAGGTAGGGAGAGTGTCAGTTTCTTTCACTGTGCAAGTCCTTGTTTCTAGGGACCTGGAAGGACAGTGAGTGAATTCTCCTTGTGCTATATTGTGCTTAAAAAAAACATTTTTTCTAGGGACAGAAAACTGTAGGTAGGGAGAGTGTCAGTTTCTTTCACTGTGCAAGTCCTTGTTTCCAGGGACCTGGAAGGACAGTGAGTGAATTCTCCTTGTGCTATATTGTGCTTAAAAAAAACATTTTTTCTAGGGACAGAAAACTGTAGGTAGGGAGAGTGTCAGTTTCTTTCACTGTGCAAGTCCTTGTTTCTAGGGACCTGGAAGGACAGTGAGTGAATTCTCCTTGTGCTATATTGTGCTTAAAAAAAACATTTTTTCTAGGGACAGAAAACTGTAGGTAGGGAGAGTGTCAGTTTCTTTCACTGTGCAAGTCCTTGTTTCTAGGGACCTGGAAGGACAGTGAGTGAATTCTCCTTGTGCTATATTGTGCTTAAAAAAAACATTTTTTCTAGGGACAGAAAACTGTAGGTAGGGAGAGTGTCAGTTTCTTTCACTGTGCAAGTCCTTGTTTCCAGGGACCTGGAAGGACAGTGAGTGAATTCTCCTTGTGCTATATTGTGCTTAAAAAAAACATTTTTTCTAGGGACAGAAAACTGTAGGTAGGGAGAGTGTCAGTTTCTTTCACTGTGCAAGTCCTTGTTTCCAGGGACCTGGAAGGACAGTGAGTGAATTCTCCTTGTGCTATATTGTGCTTAAAAAAATCATTTTTTCTAGGGACAGAAAACTGTAGGTAGGGAGAGTGTCAGTTTCTTTCACTGTGCAAGTCCTTGTTTCTAGGGACCTGGAAGGACAGTGAGTGAATTCTCCTTGTGCTATATTGTGCTTAAAAAAAACATTTTTTCTAGGGACAGAAAACTGTAGGTAGGGAGAGTGTCAGTTTCTTTCACTGTGCAAGTCCTTGTTTCCAGGGACCTGGAAGGACAGTGAGTGAATTCTCCTTGTGCTATATTGTGCTTAAAAAAAACATTTTTTCTAGGGACAGAAAACTGTAGGTAGGGAGAGTGTCAGTTTCTTTCACTGTGCAAGTCCTTGTTTCTAGGGACCTGGAAGGACAGTGAGTGAATTCTCCTTATGCTATATTGTGCTTAAAAAAAACATTTTTTCTAGGGACAGAAACTGTAGGTAGGGAGAGTGTCAGTTTCTTTCACTGTGCAAGTCCTTGTTTCTAGGGACCTGGAAGGACAGTGAGTGAATTCTCCTTGTGCTATATTGTGCTTAAAAAAAACATTTTTTCTAGGGACAGAAAACTGTAGGTAGGGAGAGTGTCAGTTTCTTTCACTGTGCAAGTCCTTGTTTCCAGGGACCTGGAAGGACAGTGAGTGAATTCTCCTTGTGCTATATTGTGCTTAAAAAAAACATTTTTTCTAGGGACAGAAAACTGTAGGTAGGGAGAGTGTCAGTTTCTTTCACTGTGCAAGTCCTTGTTTCTAGGGACCTGGAAGGACAGTGAGTGAATTCTCCTTGTGCTATAGTGTGCTTAAAAAAAAAAAAATTTCTAGGGACAGAAAACTGTAGGTAGGGAGAGTGTCAGTTTCTTTCACTGTGCAAGTCCTTGTTTCTAGGGACCTGGAAGGACAGTGAGTGAATTCTCCTTGTGCTATATTGTGCTTAAAAAAAACATTTTTTCTAGGGACAGAAAACTGTAGGTAGGGAGAGTGTCAGTTTCTTTCACTGTGCAAGTCCTTGTTTCCAGGGACCTGGAAGGACAGTGAGTGAATTCTCCTTGTGCTATATTGTGCTTAAAAAAAACATTTTTTCTAGGGACAGAAAACTGTAGGTAGGGAGAGTGTCAGTTTCTTTCACTGTGCAAGTCCTTGTTTCTAGGGACCTGGAAGGACAGTGAGTGAATTCTCCTTGTGCTATATTGTGCTTAAAAAAAAACATTTTTTCTAGGGACAGAAAACTGTAGGTAGGGAGAGTGTCAGTTTCTTTCACTGTGCAAGTCCTTGTTTCTAGGGACCTGGAAGGACAGTGAGTGAATTCTCCTTGTGCTATATTGTGCTTAAAAAAAACATTTTTTCTAGGGACAGAAAACTGTAGGTAGGGAGAGTGTCAGTTTCTTTCACTGTGCAAGTCCTTGTTTCCAGGGACCTGGAAGGACAGTGAGTGAATTCTCCTTGTGCTATATTGTGCTTAAAAAAAAAAAAAATTCTAGGGACAGAAAACTGTAGGTAGGGAGAGTGTCAGTTTCTTTCACTGTGCAAGTCCTTGTTTCTAGGGACCTGGAAGGACAGTGAGTGAATTCTCCTTGTGCTATATTGTGCTTAAAAAAAACATTTTTTCTAGGGACAGAAAACTGTAGGTAGGGAGAGTGTCAGTTTCTTTCACTGTGCAAGTCCTTGTTTCCAGGGACCTGGAAGGACAGTGAGTGAATTCTCCTTGTGCTATAGTGTGCTTAAAAAAAAAAAATTCTAGGGACAGAAAACTGTAGGTAGGGAGAGTGTCAGTTTCTTTCACTGTGCAAGTCCTTGTTTCTAGGGACCTGGAAGGACAGTGAGTGAATTCTCCTTGTGCTATATTGTGCTTAAAAAAAAAAATTTTCTAGGGACAGAAAACTGTAGGTAGGGAGAGTGTCAGTTTCTTTCACTGTGCAAGTCCTTGTTTCTAGGGACCTGGAAGGACAGTGAGTGAATTCTCCTTGTGCTATATTGTGCTTAAAAAAAACATTTTTTCTAGGGACAGAAAACTGTAGGTAGGGAGAGTGTCAGTTTCTTTCACTGTGCAAGTCCTTGTTTCTAGGGACCTGGAAGGACAGTGAGTGAATTCTCCTTGTGCTATATTGTGCTTAAAAAAAACATTTTTTCTAGGGACAGAAAACTGTAGGTAGGGAGAGTGTCAGTTTCTTTCACTGTGCAAGTCCTTGTTTCCAGGGACCTGGAAGGACAGTGAGTGAATTCTCCTTGTGCTATATTGTGCTTAAAAAAAACATTTTTTCTACGGACAGAAAACTGTAGGTAGGGAGAGTGTCAGTTTCTTTCACTGTGCAAGTCCTTGTTTCCAGGGACCTGGAAGGACAGTGAGTGAATTCTCCTTGTGCTATATTGTGCTTAAAAAAAACATTTTTTCTAGGGACAGAAAACTGTAGGTAGGGAGAGTGTCAGTTTCTTTCACTGTGCAAGTCCTTGTTTCTAGGGACCTGGAAGGACAGTGAGTGAATTCTCCTTGTGCTATATTGTGCTTAAAAAAAACATTTTTTCTAGGGACAGAAAACTGTAGGTAGGGAGAGTGTCAGTTTCTTTCACTGTGCAAGTCCTTGTTTCCAGGGACCTGGAAGGACAGTGAGTGAATTCTCCTTGTGCTATATTGTGCTTAAAAAAAACATGTTTTCTAGGGACAGAAAACTGTAGGTAGGGAGAGTGTCAGTTTCTTTCACTGTGCAAGTCCTTGTTTCCAGGGACCTGGAAGGACAGTGAGTGAATTCTCCTTGTGCTATATTGTGCTTAAAAAAAACATTTTTTCTAGGGACAGAAAACTGTAGGTAGGGAGAGTGTCAGTTTCTTTCACTGTGCAAGTCCTTGTTTCTAGGGACCTGGAAGGACAGTGAGTGAATTCTCCTTGTGCTATAGTGTGCTTAAAAAAAAACATTTTTTCTAGGGACAGAAAACTGTAGGTAGGGAGAGTGTCAGTTTCTTTCACTGTGCAAGTCCTTGTTTCTAGGGACCTGGAAGGACAGTGAGTGAATTCTCCTTGTGCTATATTGTGCTTAAAAAAAACATTTTTTCTAGGGACAGAAAACTGTAGGTAGGGAGAGTGTCAGTTTCTTTCACTGTGCAAGTCCTTGTTTCCAGGGACCTGGAAGGACAGTGAGTGAATTCTCCTTGTGCTATATTGTGCTTAAAAAAAACATTTTTTCTAGGGACAGAAAACTGTAGGTAGGGAGAGTGTCAGTTTCTTTCACTGTGCAAGTCCTTGTTTCTAGGGACCTGGAAGGACAGTGAGTGAATTCTCCTTGTGCTATAGTGTGCTTAAAAAAAACATTTTTTCTAGGGACAGAAAACTGTAGGTAGGGAGAGTGTCAGTTTCTTTCACTGTGCAAGTCCTTGTTTCTAGGGACCTGGAAGGACAGTGAGTGAATTCTCCTTGTGCTATATTGTGCTTAAAAAAAAACATTTTTTCTAGGGACAGAAAACTGTAGGTAGGGAGAGTGTCAGTTTCTTTCACTGTGCAAGTCCTTGTTTCCAGGGACCTGGAAGGACAGTGAGTGAATTCTCCTTGTGCTATATTGTGCTTAAAAAAAACATTTTTTCTAGGGACAGAAAACTGTAGGTAGGGAGAGTGTCAGTTTCTTTCACTGTGCAAGTCCTTGTTTCTAGGGACCTGGAAGGACAGTGAGTGAATTCTCCTTGTGCTATATTGTGCTTAAAAAAAACATTTTTTCTAGGGACAGAAAACTGTAGGTAGGGAGAGTGTCAGTTTCTTTCACTGTGCAAGTCCTTGTTTCCAGGGACCTGGAAGGACAGTGAGTGAATTCTCCTTGTGCTATATTGTGCTTAAAAAAAACATTTTTTCTAGGGACAGAAAACTGTAGGTAGGGAGAGTGTCAGTTTCTTTCACTGTGCAAGTCCTTGTTTCTAGGGACCTGGAAGGACAGTGAGTGAATTCTCCTTATGCTATATTGTGCTTAAAAAAAACATTTTTTCTAGGGACAGAAACTGTAGGTAGGGAGAGTGTCAGTTTCTTTCACTGTGCAAGTCCTTGTTTCTAGGGACCTGGAAGGACAGTGAGTGAATTCTCCTTGTGCTATATTGTGCTTAAAAAAAACATTTTTTCTAGGGACAGAAAACTGTAGGTAGGGAGAGTGTCAGTTTCTTTCACTGTGCAAGTCCTTGTTTCCAGGGACCTGGAAGGACAGTGAGTGAATTCTCCTTGTGCTATATTGTGCTTAAAAAAAACATTTTTTCTAGGGACAGAAAACTGTAGGTAGGGAGAGTGTCAGTTTCTTTCACTGTGCAAGTCCTTGTTTCTAGGGACCTGGAAGGACAGTGAGTGAATTCTCCTTGTGCTATAGTGTGCTTAAAAAAAAAAAAAATTCTAGGGACAGAAAACTGTAGGTAGGGAGAGTGTCAGTTTCTTTCACTGTGCAAGTCCTTGTTTCTAGGGACCTGGAAGGACAGTGAGTGAATTCTCCTTGTGCTATATTGTGCTTAAAAAAAACATTTTTTCTAGGGACAGAAAACTGTAGGTAGGGAGAGTGTCAGTTTCTTTCACTGTGCAAGTCCTTGTTTCCAGGGACCTGGAAGGACAGTGAGTGAATTCTCCTTGTGCTATATTGTGCTTAAAAAAAACATTTTTTCTAGGGACAGAAAACTGTAGGTAGGGAGAGTGTCAGTTTCTTTCACTGTGCAAGTCCTTGTTTCTAGGGACCTGGAAGGACAGTGAGTGAATTCTCCTTGTGCTATATTGTGCTTAAAAAAAACATTTTTTCTAGGGACAGAAAACTGTAGGTAGGGAGAGTGTCAGTTTCTTTCACTGTGCAAGTCCTTGTTTCCAGGGACCTGGAAGGACAGTGAGTGAATTCTCCTTGTGCTATATTGTGCTTAAAAAAAATTTTTTTCTAGGGACAGAAAACTGTAGGTAGGGAGAGTGTCAGTTTCTTTCACTGTGCAAGTCCTTGTTTCTAGGGACCTGGAAGGACAGTGAGTGAATTCTCCTTGTGCTATATTGTGCTTAAAAAAAAACATTTTTTCTAGGGACAGAAAACTGTAGGTAGGGAGAGTGTCAGTTTCTTTCACTGTGCAAGTCCTTGTTTCCAGGGACCTGGAAGGACAGTGAGTGAATTCTCCTTGTGCTATATTGTGCTTAAAAAAAACATTTTTTCTAGGGACAGAAAACTGTAGGTAGGGAGAGTGTCAGTTTCTTTCACTGTGCAAGTCCTTGTTTCCAGGGACCTGGAAGGACAGTGAGTGAATTCTCCTTGTGCTATATTGTGCTTAAAAAAAACATTTTTTCTAGGGACAGAAAACTGTAGGTAGGGAGAGTGTCAGTTTCTTTCACTGTGCAAGTCCTTGTTTCTAGGGACCTGGAAGGACAGTGAGTGAATTCTCCTTGTGCTATATTGTGCTTAAAAAAAACATTTTTTCTAGGGACAGAAAACTGTAGGTAGGGAGAGTGTCAGTTTCTTTCACTGTGCAAGTCCTTGTTTCCAGGGACCTGGAAGGACAGTGAGTGAATTCTCCTTGTGCTATATTGTGCTTAAAAAAAACATTTTTTCTAGGGACAGAAAACTGTAGGTAGGGAGAGTGTCAGTTTCTTTCACTGTGCAAGTCCTTGTTTCTAGGGACCTGAAAGGACAGTGAGTGAATTCTCCTTATGCTATATTGTGCTTAAAAAAAACATTTTTTCTAGGGACAGAAACTGTAGGTAGGGAGAGTGTCAGTTTCTTTCACTGTGCAAGTCCTTGTTTCTAGGGACCTGGAAGGACAGTGAGTGAATTCTCCTTGTGCTATATTGTGCTTAAAAAAAACATTTTTTCTAGGGACAGAAAACTGTAGGTAGGGAGAGTGTCAGTTTCTTTCACTGTGCAAGTCCTTGTTTCCAGGGACCTGGAAGGACAGTGAGTGAATTCTCCTTGTGCTATATTGTGCTTAAAAAAATTTTTTTTTCTAGGGACAGAAAACTGTAGGTAGGGAGAGTGTCAGTTTCTTTCACTGTGCAAGTCCTTGTTTCTAGGGACCTGGAAGGACAGTGAGTGAATTCTCCTTGTGCTATATTGTGCTTAAAAAAAACATTTTTTCTAGGGACAGAAAACTGTAGGTAGGGAGAGTGTCAGTTTCTTTCACTGTGCAAGTCCTTGTTTCCAGGGACCTGGAAGGACAGTGAGTGAATTCTCCTTGTGCTATATTGTGCTTAAAAAAAACATTTTTTCTAGGGACAGAAAACTGTAGGTAGGGAGAGTGTCAGTTTCTTTCACTGTGCAAGTCCTTGTTTCCAGGGACCTGGAAGGACAGTGAGTGAATTCTCCTTGTGCTATATTGTGCTTAAAAAAAACATTTTTTCTAGGGACAGAAAACTGTAGGTAGGGAGAGTGTCAGTTTCTTTCACTGTGCAAGTCCTTGTTTCTAGGGACCTGGAAGGACAGTGAGTGAATTCTCCTTGTGCTATATTGTGCTTAAAAAAAACATTTTTTCTAGGGACAGAAAACTGTAGGTAGGGAGAGTGTCAGTTTCTTTCACTGTGCAAGTCCTTGTTTCCAGGGACCTGGAAGGACAGTGAGTGAATTCTCCTTGTGCTATATTGTGCTTAAAAAAAACATTTTTTCTAGGGACAGAAAACTGTAGGTAGGGAGAGTGTCAGTTTCTTTCACTGTGCAAGTCCTTGTTTCTAGGGACCTGGAAGGACAGTGAGTGAATTCTCCTTATGCTATATTGTGCTTAAAAAAAACATTTTTTCTAGGGACAGAAACTGTAGGTAGGGAGAGTGTCAGTTTCTTTCACTGTGCAAGTCCTTGTTTCTAGGGACCTGGAAGGACAGTGAGTGAATTCTCCTTGTGCTATATTGTGCTTAAAAAAAAACATTTTTTCTAGGGACAGAAAACTGTAGGTAGGGAGAGTGTCAGTTTCTTTCACTGTGCAAGTCCTTGTTTCCAGGGACCTGGAAGGACAGTGAGTGAATTCTCCTTGTGCTATATTGTGCTTAAAAAAAACATTTTTTCTAGGGACAGAAAACTGTAGGTAGGGAGAGTGTCAGTTTCTTTCACTGTGCAAGTCCTTGTTTCTAGGGACCTGGAAGGACAGTGAGTGAATTCTCCTTGTGCTATATTGTGCTTAAAAAAAACATTTTTTCTAGGGACAGAAAACTGTAGGTAGGGAGAGTGTCAGTTTCTTTCACTGTGCAAGTCCTTGTTTCTAGGGACCTGGAAGGACAGTGAGTGAATTCTCCTTGTGCTATATTGTGCTTAAAAAAAACTTTTTTTCTAGGGACAGAAAACTGTAGGTAGGGAGATTGTCAGTTTCTTTCACTGTGCAAGTCCTTGTTTCCAGGGACCTGGAAGGACAGTGAGTGAATTCTCCTTGTGCTATATTGTGCTTAAAAAAAAAATTTTTCTAGGGACAGAAAACTGTAGGTAGGGAGAGTGTCAGTTTCTTTCACTGTGCAAGTCCTTGTTTCTAGGGACCTGGAAGGACAGTGAGTGAATTCTCCTTGTGCTATATTGTGCTTAAAAAAAACATTTTTTCTAGGGACAGAAAACTGTAGGTAGGGAGAGTGTCAGTTTCTTTCACTGTGCAAGTCCTTGTTTCCAGGGACCTGGAAGGACAGTGAGTGAATTCTCCTTGTGCTATATTGTGCTTAAAAAAAACATTTTTTCTAGGGACAGAAAACTGTAGGTAGGGAGAGTGTCAGTTTCTTTCACTGTGCAAGTCCTTGTTTCCAGGGACCTGGAAGGACAGTGAGTGAATTCTCCTTGTGCTATATTGTGCTTAAAAAAAACATTTTTTCTCGGGACAGAAAACTGTAGGTAGGGAGAGTGTCAGTTTCTTTCACTGTGCAAGTCCTTGTTTCTAGGGACCTGGAAGGACAGTGAGTGAATTCTCCTTGTGCTATATTGTGCTTAAAAAAACATTTTTTCTAGGGACAGAAAACTGTAGGTAGGGAGAGTGTCAGTTTCTTTCACTGTGCAAGTCCTTGTTTCCAGGGACCTGGAAGGACAGTGAGTGAATTCTCCTTGTGCTATATTGTGCTTAAAAAAAACATTTTTTCTAGGGACAGAAAACTGTAGGTAGGGAGAGTGTCAGTTTCTTTCACTGTGCAAGTCCTTGTTTCCAGGGACCTGGAAGGACAGTGAGTGAATTCTCCTTGTGCTATATTGTGCTTAAAAAAAACATTTTTTCTAGGGACAGAAAACTGTAGGTAGGGAGAGTGTCAGTTTCTTTCACTGTGCAAGTCCTTGTTTCCAGGGACCTGGAAGGACAGTGAGTGAATTCTCCTTGTGCTATATTGTGCTTAAAAAAAACATTTTTTCTAGGGACAGAAAACTGTAGGTAGGGAGAGTGTCAGTTTCTTTCACTGTGCAAGTCCTTGTTTCTAGGGACCTGGAAGGACAGTGAGTGAATTCTCCTTGTGCTATATTGTGCTTAAAAAAAACATTTTTTCTAGGGACAGAAAACTGTAGGTAGGGAGAGTGTCAGTTTCTTTCACTGTGCAAGTCCTTGTTTCCAGGGACCTGGAAGGACAGTGAGTGAATTCTCCTTGTGCTATATTGTGCTTAAAAAAAACATTTTTTCTAGGGACAGAAAACTGTAGGTAGGGAGAGTGTCAGTTTCTTTCACTGTGCAAGTCCTTGTTTCTAGGGACCTGGAAGGACAGTGAGTGAATTCTCCTTATGCTATATTGTGCTTAAAAAAAACATTTTTTCTAGGGACAGAAACTGTAGGTAGGGAGAGTGTCAGTTTCTTTCACTGTGCAAGTCCTTGTTTCTAGGGACCTGGAAGGACAGTGAGTGAATTCTCCTTGTGCTATATTGTGCTTAAAAAAAAACATTTTTTCTAGGGACAGAAAACTGTAGGTAGGGAGAGTGTCAGTTTCTTTCACTGTGCAAGTCCTTGTTTCCAGGGACCTGGAAGGACAGTGAGTGAATTCTCCTTGTGCTATATTGTGCTTAAAAAAAACATTTTTTCTAGGGACAGAAAACTGTAGGTAGGGAGAGTGTCAGTTTCTTTCACTGTGCAAGTCCTTGTTTCTAGGGACCTGGAAGGACAGTGAGTGAATTCTCCTTGTGCTATATTGTGCTTAAAAAAAACATTTTTTCTAGGGACAGAAAACTGTAGGTAGGGAGAGTGTCAGTTTCTTTCACTGTGCAAGTCCTTGTTTCTAGGGACCTGGAAGGACAGTGAGTGAATTCTCCTTGTGCTATATTGTGCTTAAAAAAAACTTTTTTTCTAGGGACAGAAAACTGTAGGTAGGGAGATTGTCAGTTTCTTTCACTGTGCAAGTCCTTGTTTCCAGGGACCTGGAAGGACAGTGAGTGAATTCTCCTTGTGCTATATTGTGCTTAAAAAAAAAATTTTTCTAGGGACAGAAAACTGTAGGTAGGGAGAGTGTCAGTTTCTTTCACTGTGCAAGTCCTTGTTTCTAGGGACCTGGAAGGACAGTGAGTGAATTCTCCTTGTGCTATATTGTGCTTAAAAAAAACATTTTTTCTAGGGACAGAAAACTGTAGGTAGGGAGAGTGTCAGTTTCTTTCACTGTGCAAGTCCTTGTTTCCAGGGACCTGGAAGGACAGTGAGTGAATTCTCCTTGTGCTATATTGTGCTTAAAAAAAACATTTTTTCTAGGGACAGAAAACTGTAGGTAGGGAGAGTGTCAGTTTCTTTCACTGTGCAAGTCCTTGTTTCCAGGGACCTGGAAGGACAGTGAGTGAATTCTCCTTGTGCTATATTGTGCTTAAAAAAAACATTTTTTCTCGGGACAGAAAACTGTAGGTAGGGAGAGTGTCAGTTTCTTTCACTGTGCAAGTCCTTGTTTCTAGGGACCTGGAAGGACAGTGAGTGAATTCTCCTTGTGCTATATTGTGCTTAAAAAAACATTTTTTCTAGGGACAGAAAACTGTAGGTAGGGAGAGTGTCAGTTTCTTTCACTGTGCAAGTCCTTGTTTCCAGGGACCTGGAAGGACAGTGAGTGAATTCTCCTTGTGCTATATTGTGCTTAAAAAAACATTTTTTCTAGGGACAGAAAACTGTAGGTAGGGAGATTGTCAGTTTCTTTCACTGTGCAAGTCCTTGTTTCAAGGGACAGAGAAGGACACCTGAAGGTAGCCCTTATTGCTTTTTTCCCATCTCCCTGCAGGCCATCTATTAGAATGTCTGGAAGGCAAACAAGGAGAGGCAGACAGTCAGGAGGCAATAAAAGAGGGCAAGCAGGCTCTGTGTCTGGGGGCAACAGTGCTGGTCGTGGACGCGGTGCATTGTCATCAGCACATGGCCATGGGACACGCTTGTCCTTCTTTTCGGCAGCTGGACGTGTTGAGCCGCATCATGCCGAAGACTTGGTAGAGTGGATGACCAAGCCCTCCTCCTCCTCCTCATCCTCTCTCACCCAGGCTCAGGGTACTGGCAAAGCAGCTGCCAAAGCGTCCTCTTCCCTGGTATCAATGTCAGACTCATCATCAGTCACTCCTTCCCTAGACCCACCATGTCCTCCTCCTGAGGAGTCCCCCGAACTGTTTGAGCACAGTGTTGGGTACATGCTCCAGGAGGATGCCCAGCGTTTCGAAGGGTCTGATGATGAAACCCAGCTACAGGAAGGCAGTAGGGTGAGAGCAGACAGAGGGGATGCTCAAGAAGGACACCAATCTGGCAGTCATGTTCCAGCAGCTGCAGCATACTGCCAGATTGGCTCCAGTGATGAGGAGGGAGGGGATGATGAGGTCACTGACTCCACGTGGGTGCCTAATAGGAGAGAGGAGGAGGAGGATGAGGAGGAGGCACATCTCCAACGAGACAGGATGCCCTTTGGTGGCCAGCGTAAGGGCAGTACACCGACGGAATCACACCGCAGAGCTCCGCCTGTGCAGGGCGCTGCCTCTGCCCGTCATTCAAAAAGTTCCTTGGTGTGGGCCTTTTTTGAGGCTAGTGCATCAGATCGCACAGCTGCTGTTTGCAACATATGTCTCAAGCGTATATCGCGTGGCCAAAACATCAGCCGCTTGGGTACCACATGCCTGACCAGACATATGTTGACCTGCCATGCAGCTCGTTGGCAAGCCTACCTCAAAGACCCACACCAAAGAACAAAGCGGACCTCTCCTTGCACCGCATCAGCTGGGATCTCCAACCCCACTATAACTTCAGTCCTCTCAGAAACATGCACTGAGAGGAATGAAGGTGTAGAATTAGGTGTGTCACAGCCAAGTACTTGCGGCCACTCTGCTAGCAGTACACCGACGTCCGATTCTAGCAGGCAAATTTCCCTGCCCCAGCTGCTGGACCGTCGAAAGAAGTTCACTCCCAGCCATCCACATGCCCAGCGGTTGAATGCTAGCTTGGCTAAATTGCTAGCGCTTCAACTGCTGCCTTTTCAGTTGGTAGACTCGGCCCCCTTCCGTGAGTTTGTGCAATGTGCGGTTCCTCAGTGGCAGGTTCCCAAACGCCACTTTTTCTCACGGAAGGCTATTCCGGCTCTCTACCGGCATGTGGAAGGCAATGTCTTGGCCTCGCTGGACAGGGCGGTCAGCGGTAAGGTGCATATTACCGCTGACTCATGGTCCAGCAGGCATGGACAGGGACGTTACCTTTCTTTCACGGCCCATTGGGTCACTCTTTTGGCAGCTGGGAAGGATGCAGGACAAGGTGCAGTAGTGTTGGAGGTTGTCCCACCGCCACGCCTCCAAAATGCTACTACTGGTTGTGACACACCTCTCTCCTCCACCCCCTCCTCTTCTTCTTCCTCCATGGCCTCTTCCTGTGGTTTGTCCTATGAACCAGCGGTGCTCCGTAGCCGTTCACGGGGCTACGCAAGTACGCAGGCAAAAAGATGCCATGCCGTGCTTGCGCTGGTGTGTTTGGGGGACAGAAGCCACACTGGGGCAGAGGTCCTGTCTCTTCTGCAGGGCCAGGCCGAGAGGTGGTTGACGCCACGCCAGCTTAAGCCAGGAATGGTGGTTTGCGACAATGGCACCAACCTCCTCTCCGCCCTCCGACAGGGACAACTGACCCATGTGCCCTGTGTGGCTCACGTCCTTAACCTGGTGGTGCAGCGGTTCTTGGGCAGGTACCCGGGCTTACAGGATGTCCTGAGGCAGGCCAGGAAAGTCTGTGTGCATTTCCGCAGATCTTATAATGCCAGTGCTCGCCTGGCTGAGCTGCAAAAGGAGTTGAACCTGCCCAAGAACCGCCTTATATGTGACATGCCCACCAGGTGGAACTCAACGTTGGCCATGCTGCAGCGGCTGCACACGCAGCAGAGGGCCATCAATGAGTATCTGTGCGACTACGGCACCAGGACAGGGTCAGGGGAGCTTGGTTTTTTTTCTCCACGCCTGTGGGGCATGATCAGGGATGCATGCACTGTCCTGGCACCATTTGAGGAGGCCACGAGGATGGTGAGCAGTGACAGTGCATGCATCAGTGACACTGTACCTCTTGTCCACCTGTTGGAGCACACGCTGCGTGGAATAATGGACAGGGCACTTGAGGCAGGAAGAGGAGGACTTCCTTGCCTCTCAAGGCCCCCTTTACCCAGACAGTGTTCCTTCTGTCCCACCCATCGCACAGGAAGAGGAAGAGGAGGAGGAGGAGGAGGATTGTGTCAGCATGGAGGTGGAGGCTGGCACTCAGCATCATCAGCAGCAGTCTTTTAGGGATGATTTACAGTCCCAAGAAACCAGTGGACTTGTACGTGGCTGGGAGGAGGTGACTGCGGATCATGTCGTCCTTAGTGACCCAGAGGACTCCGGAGCGAATGCCTCAGCAAACCTATGCTGCATGGCCTCCCTGATCCTGCAAAGTCTGCGGAAGGATCCTCGTATTCTTCGGATCAAGGAGAGGGACCATTACTGGCTGGCCACTCTCCTTGATCCACGGTACAAGGGTAAGGTTGCGGACCTTATGTTACCGTCGCAGAGGGAGCAGAGGATGAGACAACTCCGGGAGGCCTTGCAGAAAGGTCTGTGCAACGCGTTCCCAGAGACTGGGAGGTTACAAACTCCTGGTCCAGGACAACGAGTTGCTGAGGCTTCGGCCAGTCAAAGAAGGAGCGGTGGGGAAGGTGGCCGTCTGACCGATGCGTTCAGACAATTCTTTAGTCCGCAGCCCCAAAGTATGATTGGTTCCAGCAACCATCGCCAGCGTCTGATAAACATGGTGCAGGAATATCTAGGGCAGTGTTTCTCAACTCCAGTCCTCAAGGCGCCCCAACAGGTCATGTTTTCAGGATTTCCCTCAGATGAAACGGCTGTGGTAATTACTAAGGCAGTGAAACTGATCAAATCACCTGAGCAAAATAATGGAAAACCTGAAAACATGACCTGTTGGGGCGCCTTGAGGACTGGAGTTGAGAAACACTGATCTAGGGGCAAGGTCAGACTTGGACACCTTCCCCACCGAAAATCCTCTGGCTTACTGGGTCTTGAGGATGGATCACTGGCCAGAGCTTGCACAGTATGCAATTGAGCTACTGGCCTGTCCTGCATCCAGCGTTCTTTCGGAACGCACATTCAGTGCTGCTGGAGGATTTGTCACGGATCACAGGGTGCGCCTGTCCACCGACTCGGTTGATCGACTGACTTTCATCAAGATGAACCAGTTTTGGATCACCACCAGCTACCACACACCTGATGCTGATATAACAGACTAATTGATTTTAACATGTCACGTCCCTTCAAGACTGATGCTGATGCTGAGTGCCTGTGCTGTTATGTTGACTGGCTATCCTCCTCCTCCGAGTCCTCAATGATACGATTGATGATGATAGCTTGGAAGATCATTTTTGTTTATGGGTGCCGCCACCAGTGGCTAAGGCCCAATTTTTCAGCCCCTGTTTTACAGGGGCGTGTACTTACAATTTTTTTAGCAATAATTTGCCATAGGGCTCATTGCTGTGCTCCAAGTACAGTATCTGTGAGGGGTTGTAGTGTTGTGCCACCAGTGCCTAAGGCCCAATTTTTCAGCCCCTGTTCAACAGGGGCATGCAATTACAATTCTTGATGTAATAATTCACAGCAGGGCCCATTCCTGCACCCACCAAGAGTAAGTCTGAAGGCTTACAGTGTTGTGGCAACGCCACCACCACCACGAAAGGCCCAATTTTTCAGCCCCTGTTCAAAAGGGGCATGTAATTACAATTCTTGATCTAATAATTCACAGCAGGGCCCATTCCTGCACCCACCAAGAGTAACTCTGAGGGCTTACAGTGTTGTGGCAACACCACCACCACCACCACGAAAAGCCCAATTTTTCAGCCCCTGTTCAACAGGGGCATGCAATTACAATTCTTGATCTAATAATTCACAGCAGGGCCCATTGCTGCACCCACCAAGAGTAACTGTCAGGGCTTACAGTGTTGTGGCACCAGCACCACCATCAAAGCCCCAATTTTTACTACCACTGTTCAACAATTATATGTAATTAAAATTCCTGATATAATAGTTGACAGCAGGGCGTTCCAGCACCAACCAAGAGTAACTGTGAGTGCTTACAGTGTTGTGCCAACACCAACAACTAAGGGGCCTATTTCTGCAGAGTATATACGGCAGGTCCCTACTTTCAAACATCCAACTTACAAACGACTCCTACTTGCAAACGAAAGAAGACAACAGGAAGTGAGAGGAAATCTACCCCTAGGAAGGAAAATTCTCTCCTGTAAGAATAAATATGGGAGAAAGGTGTCTCCTCTGTACTGATGCTTTATAAGCAATCCTTGTTTCAAGAAAAACACCACATTTCAAAAACAGTTGTCATTGGGACGGAAAGTGAGGTGAAATGTTCTGAACAGGGGCACAGACAGCAAAACAAATGTTACAGGGGTGATAACCCTTACCTATGTTTCCCAAAAAGTTTAAAAATAGATTTTTGGGCTGGAGCTACACTTCAACAATGTACCTGTTCAAAATTACAAACACATTCTACATAAGAACAAACCTACAGTCCCTGTCTTGTATGCACCGCCTGTATACGGCTGTTCAGAGTATATAGGGCCTTTTTTATTTTATGTGCGGGGTTCCCCTTAATATCCATACAAGACCCAAAGGGGCTGGTAATGGGCTGGGGTAGGGGGGGGGGGGTCATGGGGTAGCTATGCCATTTTTCTTAAAGATTTTCATCCATATTACCGGGACCAGACATTACATTAAAGCCGCAAGAAGTTTTAAATGGCTTTTTTTTCCTTTAGAAGTGTCATTTTGTGCAGGGACAGTTCTAAACACGGGAAACACGTGGCACTTC
Source organism: Rana muscosa (assembly GCA_029206835.1). Classification (NCBI taxonomy): domain Eukaryota; kingdom Metazoa; phylum Chordata; class Amphibia; order Anura; family Ranidae; genus Rana; species Rana muscosa. The sequence goes on along the minus strand of CM055118.1, from coordinate 723,421,169 downwards.
ACAGGCATACTTTAGACACCCCCCAGGTACGATATTTAAAGGAATATTTGACTTTTTTTTTTCACTTTATGCATCATTAAAATGACTGCTCCCGAAAAACGACCGTTTTTAAAACTTATTTTTGCATTGATACATGTCCCCTGGTGCAGAACCCGGGTTCCCAAACCCTTTTTAGGACAATAACATGCATAATAGTTGTTATAATTAGCACTTTAGAATTCGAACGTTCGCATCCATTGTATTTAATAGGGTTCTAATGTTCGTACGAACTTTCGGTCCGTTCGCGGGTTCTGGTGCGAACCGAACCCGGGGGTGTTCGGCTCATCACTATTAATGAATATTCCAAGAATGGAAAGTGACAGTGAGCAGTGGATGTAATAGCTTATCCTTAACAAGCTATCTATCCATTTCTGGCACTTTGTTAATTGTGTATGCTTGTAAGCATGAACATTGGCGCTAACAGGATTGTGGCATTTTTGGCTCTGGTTGTTCTTGTATTAGATTGTTCAGTCCATTAGAAATTGTTGCTGACAGCGGCTGAGCCACACCCACTCTTTGCCGTTGCGCGCTGTGCATGCCACATTACTACTCTCCTTGGGGCACCCAAAGCTGTCCCAGATCTTTTACAATCCTATAGTGTATACTACAAAAAAAAATTCTGAGCATCGCTAAAGTGTTCGGGTTTGGCTTGGAGAAAAGGTGGCAACCCTATCCCTGCCTCATACCGCAGATCAGACTGAAGCCGCCTCCCCCTTCTCGGCTATTTACTGTACAAGCATACAGGAGATGGCAGAGGGACACCGCTGTGCATTCCTGGCACTGATCTGAGGTCTGTTTAGAACTTCATCTTATATTATATGTATGTATGTAGATGGACAGAGGAGGGGGACAGGGTCACAGGGATAGTGATCAGGAAAAGGGTAAAAAGTGCCCCCAGCATGTTTCTGACACCCATCTCTCTACTAGCACAAGTGGAAGGGGGGGTCAGTACTTAGTGGGGGGTCTATAATTAGGGAGGGGGTACTGAAGGGGGTCTATACTGAGGGAGGAGGTATATACTTAGTACTTAGTCAGGGTGGTCTATACTGATGGAGAAGGGGTCTATATTTAGTGGGGTGGTCTCTACTGAAGGGGGAAGTCTGTACTGAGGGAGGGGAGTCTATACTTGGTGGGGGGGTCTTTACTGAGGGGGTATATACTTAGTGGAGGGGGGTCCGTACTGAGGGAGGGGGTCTATACTTAGTGGAGGGGGGTCCATCCTGAGGGGGGGTCTATACTTAGTGGAGGGGGTCCGTACTGAGGGAGGGGGTCTATAGTTAGTAGAGGGGGGTCCGTACTGAGGGAGGGGGGTCTATACTTAGTAGAGGGGGGTCCGTACTGAGGGAAGGGGGTCTATAGTTTTAGAGGGGGGTCCGTACTGAGGGAGGGGAATCTATAATGAGGGAAGGGGGTCTATAGTTAGTAGAGGGGGTCCATACTGAGGGAGGGGGTCTATAAAGAGGGAAGGGGGTCTATAGTTAGTAGAGGGGGCCCATACTGAGGGAGGGGGTGTATAATAAGGGAAGGGGGTCTATTATTACAATGTAATAATAAAAATACATTTCAAGCATTTGTATTGGGATGATAGATTCAAGTAGTGATATACTCATCACTGCACTGAATTTGCTATTTGCTCCTTATTTGCAAGTACCCATGCTTGGATTGTGTGGCGAACATGGAAAATTCCCTTTTTATATACTAGGACGTCCCCAACCTCTGTCTGGGCATACCCCATTGGATATACCTGATCTGTTTAGCTATTTCTGCTAGCTGTAAGCATCAGGCTCTTCCCATATGTGGAGCGTATCCCGGCAAGAACATCTCTTTCTTGTTTTTTTTGACCAGCAGACCACACATGTAGCTGCTTCCACCATACTATACATATGAACCGACAACCCTTGAGCAACACTTTGCTGTCTTGGATTTCCTTTCGAGATAGTGAGATTTGTCCCACGTGTGTGTAAAAAATCTTCCCATTTTGTCCGTCCTGACGAAGCCTCACGGCGAAATGCGTCGACGTTCAAGGGACCTCTTATAGATATACATTGTATGGTTTTTATCCTTGTTTAACATTTATGTGACAATAAAGCAATTTTTCTATTCCATTTTTCATGTGTTGCCTACAAAGTCCGACCCTTGTCTTGCTCCTCCTGAGTAGATAAAAAACTTTTTCCCACAATGCTGGCAGCACTCATACGTCTATTTCTCAGAGACAACCTCTGGATATGATGCTGAGCATGTGCACTCAACTTCTTTGGTTAACCATGGCAAAGCCTGTTCTGAGTGGAACCTGTCCTGTTAAAGCACTGTATGGTCTGGGCCACTGTGCTGCAGCTCAGTTTCAGGGTCTTCTTGATTATCTTCTTATAGCCTAGGCCATCTTTATGTAGAGCAACAATTCTTTTTTTCAGATCCTGGCGTATGGCCTGAACATTGACAGGCTGACCCCCCACCCCTTCAACCTCTGCAGTAATGCTCGCAGCACTCACGCCCGCACCCAGGTGACACCTGCCAGAAAGGGGTGACACCAGGGCTTTTTCCAGCTGGAACATGGCAGAAGAGAGTTTCACCATCCTTGGCACTGCCCTGTGGTTTCCGCTCAATACTGTCACTTCTAAACACAGAAAACAGGCTTCCATATTTAGAAGTGACAGCGCTACTGTTTGGCTGCTGCACTGAACACGGAAGCAGCTGGGGTACTAATGCTGGCCACAAATTCTCGGCATCCGCTCGCAGAATCGGTCGCCGCTTGTCACACTAGAGAGGGGAAGGGGAAGCTTTTGCTTTGTTCCTCCTCTGCTCTGACGTTTTTTATGAAAGGTCATGAGGAAGAGCCTGGGAGGAAGGGCATCTCACTCACTGCATTGAGAAGCACTGTATCCTAAAGTCTGTATTCAGAGGGCAGATTTTAAAGTGTGCTAATTGTACAGGAAGGAGGATGAGTATCTGTGCTGGGAGGGGAAGAACGTCCTGTTAAGGATGGCGATTTGGGGGTGGGACCCTGAACTCTTCACCCTGCACTTACCTGAACTCTTCAGCAACCTGAACTCTGCACCTACCTGAACTCTGCACCCTGTACCTATCTGATCTCTCCACCGCGAACCTATCTGAACTCTGCACCCTGCACCTACCTGAACTCTGCACCCTGCAGCACCCTGCACCTACCTGAACTCTGCATCCTGCACCTACCTGAACTCTGCACCCTGCATCCACCTGAACACTGCACCCTGCAACCACCTGAACTCTGCACCCTGCACCTACCTGAACTCTGCACCCTGTATCTACCTGAACTCTGCACCCTGCACCTACCTGAACTCTGCACCCTGCACCTACCTGAACTCTGCACCCTGTACCTACCTGAACTCTGCACCCTGAACCTACTAGACTTTAATGGCTGTGTGTTAAGTTATTTTGAGGGAGAATAAAATTGACACTGTTATACAAGCTGTACACTCACTACTTTACATTTTAGCAAAGTGTAATTTCTTCAGTGTTGTCACATGAAAAGATATAATAAAATATTTTCAAAATTGTGAGAGGTGTACTCACTTTTGTGAGATACTGTATTTTATAGAATTTTGTTTTTTTTATTTTTTTTATACTAGTAATGGCAGCAATCAGCAACTTATAGTGGGACTGCGATATTGCGGTGGACAATCTGACACTAAGTGAAACTTTTGATACTTTGCGGGAACCAGTGACACTAATACAGTTACCAATGGTAAAAAAATATGCACTGTCACTGTACTAATGACACTGGCTGGGAAGGGGTTAAACATCTAGGGCGATCAAAAGGTTAACTGTGCACCTAGTCAGTGTTTTTGTGTACTGTATGTGCTGCTTTTTCTAGGGGAAGAGATATATTTTAGTTCCTGCTTTGCAGAAACTAAAACTCCTTCCCTTCCCCCTGTCAGAAGGAAGCTCTGCCTTGTTTACATAGGCAGAGCTCCATTCTGAGTCTCTGCCTGATGATTGGCGGGTGTCGGCAGGTTTCCAGTGCCCAACACAGCAAATTAGCTTGTGCTGTGAATAATCACAGCAGAAGCGGCCCGCAGCAGCTTCCGCGTCCCCTGCAGCTGGAAGTGCAGGATCATGTATATATTACTGCTACAGGGTGATCAGCAAGTAGTTAAAGGCAGTTAGTCCCCGATATCCAAGCATGTAATCAAAAGGGTTGGCATTTTCCCATAATGTCCCGGAAGTCACATGACCCTCTCCCTATCTATTGTATGTCTGCTTTTCTTTTCCGTATTATTACATGCTAACATGCTGCCTCACCCATGGCAATGTCCAGCTCCCCATGCCCCTTTTGACAGTCAATTGCCTATTAGCCTTAACAATGGCCCAAATAAGTTATCAAGATTTTGGTCCTCATAGACTTCAATATAGTTTGTTTTTGTGTCTGGAATCTCTGGATTTTACACAGGGTTTAATGACCCCCTGCAAATTTGATCCAAACACAATCACTCATTCCTAGTATGCAGATATTAAAAGGACAACATACCATATTTGTGTAGCGACCTCACCCCTTCTCATTCTCGGCTTGTCTGTCTTTGTCTAAGGGTGTTAGTACCGGGGGGAGGGATGAGATACACCACGGCCCATGTCCTCCATAGTGAAGAGGTGAAGGCCAGAAAGATCGGGCCTTGTGTAGGTGTCCTAGAGTCAAATCCTTTCCTCCGTCCTTGACTCCCCTTTGCTCCTAGTAACCAGAGTTCCACACACTGAATAGGTCCAACACAGTTTTATTCTTACCAGCGAATAAACCTACAGCACAGTCAAGTTGGGACCTTTGCAACAGTTCAGTATTAATGGGAGTAGGTCGAGGCACAATCCTTTAAAGTATCGCTAACCACTGTGGTGTCACCAAAGGCGAATAGTCACTGCCACTGACTATATGAGGTAGAACATGAATTACCTTCGCTAGCACAGCCCCTGTCAGGGGAAGGATATCCGTCCAAGGGAGTCACCGGAGGCCTCTCTGTCACCAGCAAATGCTGCGCCGGACTCTCCAGAGAAGTTCCGCTCACCAGTCTCCTCGACCTCAGACACGGGCACCCAAGGAGTTAGGGCCCCCTCAGATTCCTCCACCCGCGTGGAACTCAGTCGAAGGTACTGAGCCCCAGGCATCCGCCACAGTACCTCACCCCAGGCTAAAGGTGCCTGAGATGGACTCCATCTCCCGCTCCGGCCAGGTCAAGGGCACCAGGAAAGGACAAAAAGGCACAGTCTTGCAGTGTGGGTTCAAATCCGGCCAGGGCGACAATGCCACCTGCAGGCCGCAGGGAACCTCACTCCACCAGAGTCCTCCAAGAACCATGAAAGGGTCTCGGATCCCCTAGTAATCAGTGCATCTGGGTTACACTACCACCCAGATGCTTTCCCTAAATTCAAATACCCGCTACATTTGTATAAAAATTTAAAGTTTCAGGATATCATTGTTACTGAAATATTATACAAACTATATCAGTTGGAATCATAGACATGGAGTTCAGTGAAGCTTTTCTACAATTAAGATGATTGGCTGAGTAAAAATATTAACCTTCCAGTACCGGTAATTCTCTGCCTATCATAGCTAGATATAAGGTTTCAATTAGCATTTATTTAATAAATAATACAAGACTGCACCAGTCACCACCCATTTAAATTACTTGCTATTCAATGACAGTATACATTATTGCTAACAAATATGTGCATGAAACCAAGTTCTTTAAAGAGTTTGCCAGGGTTTGGGTTATTAAGAGCTTATTAAATAAGACATTGAGAAATATGTAAAGTTTAGTAACCTGTAACAAAAAATTAGAATTGTCTTTTATTGCTCTGTCTTCATTAGGCTGGAATATGGTTGTTGAGTAGTTTGCATTATTCTAATACATGTCAGTGTCCTTTTCCACTATGCACGATTCCACTATGACAGACTTTGGCTATTGTAATGGAGCAAGTTTGAAATATATGTCAAAACTGGGAACAAAAAACATCCCCTCTTCACTATTTTGAATAAGTGAAATTGAAAGTATTTGCTTCCGCAGAATTTAATTCAAAATCTTGACATTTCAAATAAAATTTTCAAATTTCATCCGTTTAGCCAACTGCATTGAAGACAAATGGGAAGGTAAAACTAATTAATTTTTTGGGGTACAATGGGCTTTAAATGGTTCCTGAATAATAGTCAAGCTCATTTCAACTATTCTGGATTTGTTCTTGTGCCAAAAAAAACTAGCCTTTCATTAGCTGAGAACATGATGTTAAAAAATGTAATTAACATAGGGTATTGTATTGATTGGCTGCTTTTGTCTGTGTATTGTCACAAATGCTCATCAGTTGTTACAATTTCCTGTAATAGATCTTGCACGCATATTTTTACAATTATCCATTTATTTCTCACTGTATTGTTACAACTGCCTGTTTGTTGTTCACCTACTAAACAATTGTCTATTTCCTGTGTAGTGTGACAAATGTCCATTTATTCCCCATTTATTGTCATAATTGCCTGTTTATTGCCCATGTATTTTCACAGTTACTTACTTGCTGGGGTATTGAAGCGATTTATGGCTTATTACCTGTCTGTGTATTGTAACAATTGCCCATTTGTTGCTCGTATATTGTCAAAAATATTCATTTGTTACCTCATGATTTTTTCTTTGTTGTCTGATTGTTGTAACTATTGCATTGTAACTACGTCCTGCTTATTATGTATTTATTGCAATAATTTCCCATTTTCAGTCTGAGTGTTGTCAAGATTGCTCATACCCTACCTCTCTATTGCACAGGATAAAATAAAATATTTGAAAAAATAAAATAGTTTACGTCTGTGTAATGGTTCTTTCACACGGGATGGATCCGTGATGATCCGCCCCGCTGAGCCGGCGGATGACAAGTCGATGACACTGTGCAGGGACCGCCCTGTCAGATTTCCGCTCTTCTCTATGGGGGGCTCGGATGAACATGGACTGTCTGTCCGTGTTCATCCGATCCGCTCTGCAGACGGATAGAAAAATAGGATTTTCCTCCGCCTGCAGAATCGGACCCTAGCGGAGACGGATGATATCGGGTGTCAGCGGATGTTCATCCGCTGACAACCGCTATCCCATAGGGATGCATGTATGTCCATATTTCATCCGAAAACGGATGGATGAAAAAGCGGACATACTGTCCGCATGTGTGAAAGGAGCCTAATAGTTTGTGTAATAAAACTGTTTGTGTCTGTGTAATAGTTTGTGTATTAAAACTGTGTAACAGCTTGTAATATAAAAATGTGGTGACGCTTCTCTTTGTAAAGAATACCCAATCAGGTGCAAGGAAAAAACAAACAAAAAACATAATTTTTGTTCGTGAGTGGATGATGGAAATCAGTAGTAAGAAACTTTGTGCAAATGCATTTGCAGAGTTCACAGTCTTTTTGACTTAAGTAAATTAATAGAAGTGTCTTTGCATTTTCACCATAGTAGAAATACATCAGATTTGAAGCTGTGTGTGGCTGATTCGATTTCCCTACATTGGGGGAGGGGGTGCAATCACATAAGAAAGATATTCCAGAGTGAAAGTTACAAACTGATACTATTACACAAAAGGGTTGAATGCAGGGTTTTGTGTTTATTTTGTCAGCTATAATTAATTGTAACTACTAGTTTTAAAAGTGTGTAAGAATCCTGAGTTCACTTTTGTGATGAAATAATTATGTGATAAAATGCATTAGGAAGCTGGGATTTGAAAGCTGTGATGCCATAATGCTGATTAATATAATCTGTTTATAAGATGTTTTAGTTGAGGTTTGGTGAGAACTTGTTTTGTATCATTCTGACTCCTGGATATGGCCACTCAGTCATTATTACTTCTGTCACAAAGCTAACATTCACAAACAGGGGTCACACGCCAACATATACTATATCTGCAAAAAATATCTGTCACTACAATGTCATCTATTGAATAACTTTATTAAGCAGAAACATTGTTCTTACACTGCTAAGCTCTTCCCTGTGATGCACTTTTCCTAAACTGAGCTCAATTGCACAATCATATGGAGGGTGGTGCTTTACTGTTATCATAGGGGTCTGGAGCAGTGCATTTTCTTAGTACTCCATGAAACTACATGCATAGAGGGAGCTTTGTGACACTTTTCCGTGTATTATCAGTACACAATAACTTTTCATTAATTTGAGGACTTGAAAAGGCCAAAGAGTGATATTCCATCTATTTGAGTATTTAGACTTTGGAAAGAAAGATGGTGGAGAATCTTCAGTTTAGGGGTAAGTTAGCACCCATAGCCAGTGTGGTTCAAACATGCTTGGGACAAACATAGATCTATTGTCAGGCAATAAAGTTACCGAAAAAAAAAATGGGCAGACTCAATGGACTACTTTCTGTCATCACTTTTTCTATGTCTGGCCAGCGCTTCATTACAAAAATTGTTGTGTTGTACCGTGACATTATCTAATATCAGAGCAATACAAAAACTTCCCAGCATACATACATAAGCAAACATCCCAGCATAAGCTAGTCAGCACTAGGGAAGAGTGAATGTGCCTAAGTTCAATTCTAAGGGGGTCCTTCAATTCCAGTGTGAAGTCCAAAAATTTGGAAAATGAAACCACATTAAGGTCTATGGAGAGGGGGCAAACAATGGTAATCGATTTTGGCCATTTTAAGGCTAATAGACAAGGGACTTTCAAAAATGTACCAAGCACTGCCATGGGGGACATTTAACAAAGCAAAAAAAAAGGTAAAAATTAAAAATGACCATACAGTAGAAAATCCTCTTTTAAAGAAACTTAGCAGATGCCTTCAAGTTGAAGTTGTATGGGGTGGTTTAGAACATTAAAATTTTACTATTGGAGTCAGCGGCACCTTATTCTGGCATCACATGTCCCGGGTGTGTAATTTATACTTTAGCTTTTACTTTTCATTATCATTTGGCTCAAATACAGCATCAGCACCCAAATTTAAATCATTACAACTTGAAAAAGTTTTTTTTAGATAGTTTTGGCTTCAACACCTTAATGTTTATTCAGGTGTAATAGGCCTAAGCTGAATGGTGGAAGCAGGAGCCACAACAGATGCAAAGGTTATGGAAATGGTAACTCTTAATAAAATAAAGCTAAAGTGCTCAAATTTGTATACATTGGCCAGTGGCATGATAGTTTAGTAGTAGAGTATGTGAGTTTTTTTTTTGCAGTGCCACACTGTATTGTCTTAAGAGTTTAATAAACTGTAAAAACAGAGTGCATAAAGACACTACAAAAAAGCCCCAACCCCCCCCCCACTTTAAAAATATAGGCTTTAGGTTCATGTTGGTAAGAAACTGGCTAGCATCAGGGCCAGGGGCGGCCTGTCCCCTCTTTCCATGCTGCCACCCCCCTATCCATGTGCCCGGTCCCTTGCAGGACGCCAGGCGCATTAATTACCGTGGCTTGGGTGTTTTTTTTTAAGCACCTGATTAGAGCCAGAAGCTCTAATAGTCTTCAAAATAGGGTGAGTTGCAATAGTTAATGAATATTCACGGTTGTAACACTGATACTCCTCCTGGCCAATCAGGAAGCGGGTCTGAAACCAGTCACCTGATTGGCTGAATGGACAGGCAATCCTATTGGATGCCTAGGAGGAGGGGAGGAGACGCACAGTGGAAGCGAGAAGAAGATACAGGAGCCTGATGCCCGCCCCTGCCTGATGCCCACTGATGCCCGATGTCCACCACTGTCTGATGCCTGATGCCCACCAATACTCACCGCTACCCGATGCCCGCCACCTAGATGGGGTAAGTACCGGAGGAGCGACCGGCAGACAGCGAGCAGGGGTGGGATTGGGTGGTGATGGTGGTTGTTGTTTGCCACCCCCCCAAAAAAAAAAACACTGATCAGAGCAGTACGCAAGCACTTGAATAGGCAGCAAATAGAAAGAGACAAGGCAGGTTTTTCTTGAAATAAATATTAGAATATATTATTCTAAAGACAACAGCCACAAGTATTGTACAGTGGCTGGACATTTTTATAAGTAGCCTGTTTATTGTGCAATGTTAGAGGAAGAAACAAGAAAGGTTTTATTGTGAAATAAACTTTGGAGTGTATTATTTAAGAGACAAAATCAACAGATGTGTTACAGTGGCTGTACAGCGCAGCTGGCATAAGGTGGCATCTGGAGCTTCAAAGAGAAAGCTACACTATAATTACTCCTAAGTCATATGGCCTGAGCCTTTCTTTATTCAAAGTCTTTGCACTGCAACCTATCGAATGTAATCTGGCAGAAAGTTCCTTGCCTTCCTAGCCTGGCAGAAAATTCCTTCATTTTGACAGCTCAAATTATCCTCCTTCCTTCAGCTATATGCTGCTCTCCCTTCCTCAACTCAGGAGGACAAGCAACAGCAAACAGAGGGGATAAATTCTAAGACCAGGAATTTTTGGCAGCAGCAAACATTTTTATACTACTCCTAATGCTCCCTTTTCTTCCTATTGCTCCTCAATGCAGTATCCATCCACCTCTTCAGTGGTCTATTTTTATACTTTTATACTAATGCATGTCAGGTACACTGATTTTTCCAGAAGGTCACCTATAGCTTCCACCAGGAAGCGGAATGCCATGAGGCAACAGGAGGCAGATGAGAAATTTGGAGGAGGTAAAGGTTGGGGTGCTGGCAGTGAGAAGGAGGGTTGGGGTGCCGGTGGTAGGAAAGATAGTTGGGGTGCTGATACTTGTCTCAGACACTTGTCTGAGTAATTACTGCAATAAATCCAACCTTGTAGGTATGAGCAGAAAGATGAATGTCTCTAATGGTTTAAAAATAGCAATTTAGGCCAAATCCACTAGAGACGAAGACCACAGCCTGCGTGTTACATTTACCTGTTCAGGCTCCAGCACTGCATCTTTCCTTCTGAGAGCAGCTGTTGACTTCCTTAAATCACAGAGAGGGTGCTGTCTTAAAGGGCTAGCATGCGGGTTGCTCAGTTTCGAGCCATGAGTCTAGAAGCTAGCAGTTGGACCCCTTATATTCCCTAGTGCCTTCTTACTTCATATCAGTGACATAAGTGTCCCCAGGTGCCATCAGGGATTCCAGCCTGCATCCTGACTTGTAATCCTTGTGTACTCCAGCCTGCACCTTGTGCCCATGATTTCTAGACTGCTTCTATGATCCTTGTGTTTCCTAGTCTGTATCCTGCTCCAGTATATACCTCTGCACTACAGTAAGCTACCTGCTTCTCTGCACCAGCATGTTTCCACACAGTCTCTATGTGTTTCTGTGCACTCCTATTATTTGGGACTGCGCTACCTATAGCCTTGTGAATCCAGCAACCAAATACTATAGGTGACTTTCAACTGCTCTCAGTAGCTGCCTGCTCGGGTGAGTCAGAGGACTGAAACCTGGGAATTTCCTGCAGCATGACATCTCCATCTCTAGCTACTTTGGTAAAGATATGACAGTCCTTAGACTCTGCGCCTCAACCCTTCTTTAAAGTGGTTGTAAACCCACTTTGTAAACAAACACCTACAGGTAAGCCTAGATTAAGGCTTACCTGTAGGTGCATGAAATATCTCCTTAACCTACACTGTTAAGGAGATATTTGCATTTAAAACCGGCGCCGCTGACATCGCGCGCATGCGCACTAGCGGGCCGGCTTACTAGCCGGATTTCTGAATGGAGTTAGCCGGCTCGAGCACGCATGCGTGTGACGTCATCGCCGCTCCGGGACCAATCACAGCGCCGGAGCGGCGATACACGGAAGGCAGAGGAGAGCGAGATGGCGGCGGCGATGGAGGTGTCCAAGCACCGCTTCGGGGGCTTCGATCTCAGGTAAGTGATTCGTAATGAGCTAGTATGCTATGCATACTAGCTCATTATGTCTTTATTTTGCAGGTTGTATAAAAAAAAAACGTATGGGGGGGTTTACAACCACTTTAAGGCTGCTACCATTCCTCTGGCTGAGCAGCACACTTAACTTTCTGGGCTTACTCTGTGGTTTTCTCCACTGTCTGCCCAGCTGCTGTAACCAAGTTCTGGTCAGGCATTCAGCCTCTAGTGGGAGCGGACTCCCAATTGGTGATGCTGGAGGTTTATTACAAAAAATAAGATACTGCAGAGGATTTCAGAGGATATAACAATGTAAAACTGTCAAGCAGCAGGACAATTTTAAATGGGAGTGTAAGGCCCAATTAACTAGCAAAAATTATAAGAGTTGAGTCAATACTACAAGAATTAAGATACAGCAGAGGATACAGAAGTGTAAAAGTGGCCAGCAGCAGGAAAGTTTAATCAGCAGTTTTACCACAAAAACTAAAAGACCACAGATAACGCCACAATGTAAAATTGGGAAGCAGCAGGTGATTAAAGCAGAACCTTACCCATAACAACTTGATAAAAAACAATGCTATTTAGCAAGGACCATATATTTATCATTAATAAATATACTACCAAAAATGGTGTGTGCTGTAAATTGCCTCCAGCATTGCTCCTGTCTCTTCCTGCCAGAGGCTGCTATTTTGCTGAAACCCATGAACCCCTGAGCAACAGTAAATCTTTAGGCTGTCAGCAGATCAGCAGATAGAGGCTCTGATTTTCAGCACAATGCCACACATGAAGAGCAACTGAGCATGTGCAGAGCAGAGAGAGACAGTGTAATAATGAATTTTTAACAGTATAGACAAATATTTTGCATAGCTATACCTGCAAATGGGGCCAGTCTGAAGTGATTTAATAGGCCTTAAAGTGTTTTTTACCCTAAAAAAAAAACAAAACAGATCCTGTTCCCTTAAAGCATGAATAACAGCACAGTGCTTGTGCTGTGTAATTCGGCCCCTTTTATCAGCTAAAAAACCTGGCTGATCCTGCCTGGCTATACCCTTCCCCCTGTAAACTGAACTGAGCCCTGACACCATGGTCAATCTACGTGCCTCCATCATCCGCAGCCCTGCTCTGTCCCCCCCCCATCTGTCTGCTCTGTGTCAGTGCCCGCCCCCTTCCTCCCCTGCTGTTATTATAACTACAAAAAAATACCATCCCCTCTGTAACATAACATTATGTGCCCCTTGTGTCTGTGTTATATAAAAAAAAATGCCAATCTGTACCTTATATCAGAGCATCTCCTGGTGCTCACATGACTCCTTTGCTCTCTCTCCTCTCTCCTCACCTCCTCCCCGGGTGATGTAATTGGGAGTGCTCTGCCCTACCCACTATAGCTGTCAGCCGGGCAAAGGAGAGAGCCGAGGAGTCACATGAGCACCAGGAGATGCTAAGATATAGGTACAGATCAACAGATTTTTAATATAACACAAACATAGGGGCACATAATGTTATGTTACAGAAGGGATTGGATGTTTTTATTGTGTTGGCCTAACAACCACTTTAATTTTCTGACTAAAGTTCCACTTTAAACATTGGTAGTTAAACATACATCGAAAGGTAAAACGTATTCAGCTATTGACAACAACCTTGTCATTTTCTTTTTACTAGTTTTACTAAAGCAGGCCCAAAATCTGTATAAGAGAGAAAAATCTGTCCGCAAAACATATTTTGGTACAACATTTCCACATCCATCTAAATATGGTAAGATAAAGCAGAGGGTTTGCTCCGCACAGCTTTATAAATAGGTGACTTGACAGAATTAATGTCTTACATAGAAAGATTGTGAAATATCAATTCTGACCTTTTATAAATAGGCCCTATGGTGATCTGGGTATATAAAACTGCAACACCAGTAAATTATGGATTATAGTATTATCTATCAAATAAAACGAAATTCATGGCCATATACTGAGTATTGTCAAAATTCCGTACATGTTTCTCATTTAGAATTGGAATGTTTAAATTATTACTTTAATACTATGCCACAACAAATATGTGCTAAAGAGAGATTATTTTTATAGACTCAGATGTGTGTGTTTTAGAGCAGTTTAGAGTCAAAAGAAATTGTGGGATTTATAAACATGTGGAATGTTTCAGAAAATACTTACAACATTTAATTTGTTCTTTTATTTTTCCAAACAATTTACATATTTATTTATACGATTTGACAGTTTTAACCTATTCTTTTGTATTAACCTAAAGAACATGTTGCAGGTTTAACATTCTTCTGTTGTAAAAAAAATAAAAGTGGAAAACATCAAACGTTTTCACAAAGAAATTTTGTTAAAAATGCTTCATGCATTTTGCTTTAGACAAAAACGATTTTTTAAAGGCAACAGAAAGTGTGAATTTCCATTTTATTGCATTAGTTGTTTATTTATATGTGTTCAGAAAGATGCTTTTTAATCAGGATTACATGTTTTTCACAGCTCACATCTCAGTCAGCTCCAAGGAACTGAAAAAATCTCCCATATACTATATAGCTTTTGATATAGCAACAAATACATACCGTATATACTCAAGTATAAGCCGAGATTTTCAGCCCTTTTTTTTGGGCTGAAAGTCCCCCCCTCGGCTTATACTCGAGTCAGCGAAATTTGACATTCTAAATAGTACCTGTAAAGAAGTTGCGGCTACGGCGTCCATCGTTCAAATCTCGCGGTCTCTTCCTGGTCCCTTCCGTGATAGGCGATTCTCATCAGACACTCTCCGCCTATCACGAACGTTCTCTCATCCTCAGTTTCCCAGCAGACGTCTGTGATTGGCGGAACACCCAACACAGTGTCTGCTGGGAAACTGAGGATGAGAGAATGTTCGTGATAGGCGGAGAGTGTCTGATGAGAATCGCCTATCATGGAAGGAACAGGAAGAGACCGCGGGATTTGAACGATGGACGCCGCAGCCGCAACTTCTTTACAGGTACTATTTAGAATGTAAAATTTAAACAGTGAGGATAGGGAACAGTGAGGATAGGGAACAGTGAGGATAGGGAACAGTAAGGCATTGTTGACCCTCGGCTTATACTCGAGTCAGTAAGTTTTCCCAGTTTTTTGTGGCAACATTAGGTACCTTGGCTTATATTCGAGTCGGCTTATACTCGAGTATATACAGTAATAGTCTGGGGAAATAATATATTATCTCTACATCTGACCCAATATAAATAACCAATACAACCAAAAACCAAGTTAAATATGTTGTACTGCTGTCTCTACTCTATAAACATGTGCAACCCACAGTGGGAAATTTGTAATCGGTTTTGCAATTTTAAAATTGGCTCATCTATCTGTAGATGCTTGTAAAAGTAAAACAGTCTTTATTGGTTTCAAAATCAAACAAACAAAACAGCTTTCTTCAGCCAAAAGAAAATGCAACAGTCCACAATTCTATTTAAAACAGCACAGTGGCTTATCGCCAATATATAAGTCCCACATCAGGGTTTAGGGTTCCCATCTGCTTTGGGGTGCTGCCAAGTTCAAAGCAGTGCAGTAAGCGGTGTCTCATTCTCCAGATACCCCACCGTTTCTCACAGCTGTGAGCCACTCCACCTCCCAGACAGGTGGTGACTCCTTCCCACTCTTTTTCAAGCTTTTCTTGTAAACAGGTTAACCATTTTAGGACCAAAGTCCTTCTAATCAGGATTTGGAGGCTCCTTCCTACACAAAATCTCTCCAATAGTGATGAGCCGAACACCCCCGGGTTTGGTTCGCACCAGAACCCGCGAACGGACCGAAAGTTCGCAGCGAACATTAGAACCCTATTAAATACAATGGATGCGAACGTTCGGATTCTAAAGTGCTAATTATAACGACTATTATCCATGTTATTGTCCGAAACAGAGTTTGGGAACCCGGGTTCTGCACCAGGGGACATGTATCAATGCAAAAAGAAGTTTTAAAAACGGACGTTTTCCGGGAGCAGTCATTTTAATGATGCATAAAGTGAAAAAAAAAAGTCAAATATTCCTTTAAATATTGTACCTGGGGGGTGTCTAAAGTATGCCTGTGAAGTGCCACGTGTTTCCCGTGTTTAGAACTGTCCTTGCACAAAATAACATTTCTAAACGAAAAAAAGCCATTTAAAACTGCTTGCGGCTTTAATGCAATGTCTGGTCTTGGTAATATGGATGAAAATCTTTAGGAAAAATGGCATAGCTACCCCATCAACCCCCCCCCCTACCCCAGCCCATTACCAGCCCCTTTGGGTCTTGTATGGATATTAAGGGGAACCCCGCACACAAAATAAAAAAGCCCCTATATACTCTGAACAGCCGTATACAGGCGGTGCATACAAGACAGGGACTGTAGGTTTGTTCTTATGTAGAATCTGTTTGTAATTTTGAACAGCTGCATTGTTTAAGTGTAGCTCCATGCCAAATTCCTTTTTTTTAGCTTTTTGGAAAACATAGGGAACGGTTATCACCCCTGTCACATTTTTTTTGCTGTCTGTGCCCCTGTTCAGGACATTTCACCTCACTTTGCGTCCCAATGACAACTGTTTTTGAAATGTGGTGTTTGTATTGAAACAAGGATTGGTGATAAAGCATCAGTAGAGAGGAGACACCTTTCTCCCATATTAATTCTTACAGGAGAGAATTTTCCTTCCAAGGGGTAGATTTCCTCTCAATTCCTGTTGTCTTCTTCCGTTTGCAAGTAGTAGTAGTTTGTAAGTTGGATGTTTGAAAGTAGGGACCTTCCGTATATACTCTGCAGAAATTGGCCCCTTAGGTGTTGGTGTTGGCACAACACTGAAAGCACTCACAGTTATTCTTGGTGGGTGCTGGAACGCCCTGCTGTCAAGTATAATATCAGGAATTGTAATAACATATAATTGTTGATCAGTGGTAGTAAAAATTGGGCCTTTGATGGTGGTGCTGGTGCCACAACACTGTAAGGCCTGACAGTTACTCTTGGTGGGCGCAGCAATGGGCCCTGCTGTGAATTATTAGATCAATAATTATAATTGCATGCCCCTGTTGAACAGGGGCTGAAAAATTGGGCCTTTGGTGGTGGTGGTGGTGGTGATGGTGTTGCTGGTGGCACAACACTGTAAGGCCTGACAGTTACTCTTGGTGGGCGCAGCAATGGGCCCTGCTGTGAATTATTAGATCAATAATTATAATTGCATGCCCCTGTTGAACAGGGGCTGAAAAATTGGGCCTTAGGCACTGGTGGCACAACACTGCAACCCCTCACAGATACTGTACTTGGAGCACAGCAATGAGGCCTGTTGCAAAGTATTGCATCAAAAATTTTAATTACACGCCCCTGTTAAACAGGGGCTGAAAAATTGGGCCTTAGCCACTGGTGGCGTCACCCATAAACCAAAATGATCTTCCAAGCTATCATCGTTAATCGTATCATTGAGGAGGAGGAGGAGGATAGCCAGACAACATAACAGCACAGGCACTCAGCATCAGCATCAGTCTTGAAGGGATGTGACATTTTAAAATCAATTAGTCTGTTATATCAGCATCTGGTGTGTGGTAGCTGGTGGTGATCCAAGACTAGTTCATCTTGATGAAAGTCAGTCGATCAACCGAGTCGGTGGACAGGCGCACCCTGTGATCCGTGACAAATCCTCCAGCAGCACTGAATGTGCGTTCTGAAAGAACGCTGGATGCAGGACAGGCCAGTAGCTCAATTGCATACTGTGCAAGCTCTGGCCAGTGATCCATCCTCAAGACCCAGTAAGCCAGAGGATTTTCGTGGGGAAGGTGTCCAAGTCTGACCTTGCCCCTAGGTATTCCTGCACCATGTATATCAGACGCTGGCGATGGTTGCTGGAACCGATCATACTTTGGGGCTGCGGACTAAAGAATTGTCTGAACGCATCGGTCAGACGGCCACCTTCCCCACCGCTCCTTCTTTGACTGCCCGAAGCCTCAGCAACTCGTTGTCCAGGACCAGGAGTTTGTAACCTCCCAGTCTCTGGGAACGCGTTGCACAGACCTTTCTGCAAGGCCTCCCGGAGTTGTCTCATCCTCTGCTCCCTCTGCGACGGTACGATAAGGTCCGCAACCTTACCCTTGTACCGTGGATCAAGGAGAGTGGCCAGCCAGTAATGGTCCCTCTCCTTGATCCGAAGAATACGAGGATCCTTCCGCAGACTTTGCAGGATCAGGGAGGCCATGCAGCGTAGGTTAGCTGAGGCATTCAGTCCGGAGTCCTCTGGGTCACTAAGGACGACATGATCCGCAGCCACCTCCTCCCAGCCATGTACAAGTCCACTGGTTTCTTGGGACTGTAAATCATCCCTAAAAGACTGCTGCTGATGATGCTGAGTGCCAGCCTCCACCTCCATGCTGACACAATCCTCCTCCTCCTCCTCCTCCTCCTCTTCCTGTGCAATGGGTGGGGCAGAAGGAACACTGTCTGGGTAAAGGGGGCCTTGAGAGGCAAGGAAGTCCTCCTCTTCCTGCCTCTGTTCTGCCTCAAGTGCCCTGTCCATTATTCCACGCAGCGTGTGCTCCAACAGGTGGACAAGAGGTACAGTGTCACTGATGCCTGCACTGTCACTGCTCACCATCCTCGTGGCCTCCTCAAATGGTGCCAGGAAAGTGCATGCATCCCTGATCATGCCCCACTGGCGTGGTGAAAAAAACCTGAGCTCCCCTGACCCTGTCCTGGTGCCGTAGTCGCACAGGTACTCATTGATGGCCCTCTGCTGCGTGTGCAGCCGCTGCAGCATGGCCAACGTTGAGTTCCACCTGGTGGGCATGTCACATATAAGGCGGTTCTTGGGCAGGTTCAACTCCTTTTGAAGCTCAGCCAGACGAGCACTGGCATTATAAGATCTGCGGAAATGCACACAGACTTTCCTGGCCTGCCTCAGGACATCCTGTAAGCCCGGGTACCTGCCCAAGAACCGCTGCACCACCAGGTTAAGGACGTGAGCCATACAGGGCACATGGGTCAGTTGTCCCTGTCGGAGGGCGGAGAGGAGGTTGGTGCCATTGTCGCAAACCACCATTCCTGGCTTAAGCTGGCGTGGCGTCAACCACCTCTCGGCCTGCCCCTGCAGAGCAGACAGGACTTCTGCCCCAGTGTGGCTCCTGTCCCCCAAACACACCAGCGCAAGCACGGCATGGCATCTTTTTGCCTGCGTACTTGCGTAGCCCCTTGAACGCCTACGGAGCACCGCTGGTTCCGAGGACAAACCACAGGAAGAGGCCATGGAGGAAGAAGAAGAGGAGGGGGTGGAGGAGAGAGGTGTGTCACAACCAGTAGTAGCATTTTGGAGGCGTGGGGGTGGAACAACCTCCAACACTACTGCACCTTGTCCTGCATCCTTCCCAGCTGCCAAAAGAGTGACCCAATGGGCCGTGAAAGAAAGGTAACGTCCCTGTCCATGCCTGCTGGACCATGAGTCAGCGGTAATATGCACCTTACCGCTGACCGCCCTGTCCAGCGAGGCCAAGACATTGCCTTCCACATGCCTGTAGAGAGCCGGAATAGCCTTCCGTGCGAAAAAGTGTCGTTTGGGAACCTGCCACTGAGGAACCGCACATTGCACAAACTCACGGAAGGGGGCCGAGTCTACCAACTGAAAAGGCAGCAGTTGAAGCGCTAGCAATTTAGCCAAGCTAGCATTCAACCGCTGGGCATGTGGATGGCTGGGAGTGAACTTCTTTCGACGGTCCAGCAGCTGGGGCAGGGAAATTTGCCTGCTAGAATCGGACGTTGGTGTACTGCTAGCAGAGTGCCCGCAAGTACTTGCCTGTGACACACCTAATTCTACACCTTCATTCCTCTCAGAGCAGGTTTCAGAGAGGAGTGAAGGTATAGTGGGGTTGGAGATCCCAGCTGATGCGGTGCAAGAAGAGGTCAGCTTTGTTCTTTGGTGTGGGTCTTTAAGGTAGGCTTGCCAACGAGCTGCATGGCAGGTCAACATATGTCTGATCAAGCATGTGGTGCCCAAGCGGCTGATGTTTTGGCCACGCGATATACGCTTGAGACATATGTTGCAAACAGCAGCTGTGCGATCTGATGCACTCGCCTCAAAAAAGGCCCACACCAAAGAACTTTTTGAATGACGGGCAGAGGCAGCGCCCTGCACAGGCGGAGCTCTGCGGTGTGATTCCGTCGGTGTGCTGCCCATACGCTGGCCACTCAAGGGCATCCTGCCTCGTTGGAGATGTGCCTCCTCCTCATCCTCCTCCTCCTCCTCTCTCCTATTAGGCACCCACGTGGAGTCAGTGACCTCATCATCCCCTCCCACCTCATCACTGGAGCCAATCTGGCAGTATGCTGCAGCTGCTGGAACATGACTGCCAGATTGCTGTCCTTCTTGAGCATCCCCTCTCTCTGCTCTCACGCTGCTGCCTTCCTCTAGCTGGGTATCATCATCAGATCCTTCCAAACGCTGGGCATCCTCCTGGAGCATGTACCCAACACTGTGCTCAAACAGTTCGGGGGACTCCTCAGGAGGAGGGCATGGTGGGTCTAGGGAAGGATTGACTAATGAAGATAATGATACCAGAGAAAAGGACGCTTTGGCAGCTGCTTTGCCACTACCCTGAGCCTGGGTGAGAGAGGATGAGGAGGATGAGGTGGGCTTGGTCATCCACTCTACGAAGTCTTCGGCATGATGTGGCTCAACATGTCCAGCTGCCGAAAACAAGGACAAGCGTGTCCCATGGCCATGTGCTGATGACAATGCACCGCGTACACGACCAGCACTGTTGCCCCCAGACACAGAGCCTGCTTGCCCTCTTTTCTTGCCTCCTGACTGTCTGCCTCT
Source organism: Rana muscosa (assembly GCA_029206835.1). Classification (NCBI taxonomy): domain Eukaryota; kingdom Metazoa; phylum Chordata; class Amphibia; order Anura; family Ranidae; genus Rana; species Rana muscosa. The sequence continues at coordinate 723,400,564 of CM055118.1, read as the reverse complement.
CCTTGGTTGCCTTCCAGACATTTTAATGGATGGCCTGCAGGGAGATGGGAAAAACAGCAATAAGGGCTACCTTCAGGTGTATATTGTGCAGGAGGCTTAGCAACAATGACACTGACACTGTCCCCTGCCTATCCTTCTCTGTCCCTAAACACAAGGATTGAAAATATGGTTCAGCAAAAAAGTTTTTGAACAGAATAGCACACTGACACTTTCCCTCACTGTCCTACTCTGTCCCTCCCTACAAACAAGATTTAGCACAGAATAGCACACTGATAATTTCTACGAGTGTCCTTCTCTGTCCCTCAACTCAGGGATTGAAAATATGGAACAGCAAAATAGTTTTAGAACAGAATAGCACACTGTCAGTTTCCCTCACTGTACCTCTCTGTCCCTCAACTCAAGGATTGAAAATATGGAACAGCAAAATTGATTTAGAACAGAATAGCACACTGTCAGTTTCACTCACTGTAGCTCTCTGTCCCTCAACTCAAGGATTGAAAATATGGTTCAGCAAAATAGTTTTAGAACAGAATAGCACACTGTCAGTTTCACTCACTGTACCTCTCTGTCCCTCAACTCAAGGATTGAAAAAATGGTTCAGCAAAATAGTTTTAGAACACAATAGCACACTGACACTTTCCCTCACTGTACCTCTCTGTCCCTCAACTCAAGGATTGAAAATATGGAACAGCAAAATAGTTTTAGAACAGAATAGCACACTGTCAGTTTCACTCACTGTACCTCTCTGTCCCTCAACTCAAGGATTGAAAATATGGTTCAGCAAAATAGTTTTAGACTACAATAGCACACTGACACTTTCCCTCACTGTAGCTCTCTGTCCCTCAACTCAAGGATTGAAAATATGGTTCAGCAAAATAGTTTTAGAACACAATAGCACACTGACACTTTCCCTCACTGTAGCTCTCTGTCCCTCAACTCAAGGATTGAAAATATGGAACAGCAAAATTGATTTAGAACAGAATAGCACACTCTCAGTTTTACTCACTGTACCTCTCTGTCCCTCAACTCAAGGATTGAAAATATGGTTCAGCAAAATAGTTTTAGAACACAATAGCACACTGACACTTTCCCTCACTGTAGCTCTCTGTCCCTCAACTCAAGGATTGAAAATATGGTTCAGCAAAATAGTTTTAGAACACAATAGCACACTGACACTTTCCCTCACTGTAGCTCTCTGTCCCTCAACTCAAGGATTGAAAATATGGAACAGCAAAATAGTTTTAGAACAGAAAAGCACACTGTCAGTTTCACTCACTGTACCTCTCTGTCCCTCAACTCAAGGATTGAAAATATGGTTCAGCAAAATAGTTTTAGAACAGAATAGCACACTGTCAGTTTCCCTCACTGTACCTCTCTGTCCCTCAACTCAAGGATTGAAAATATGGAACAGCAAAATTGATTTAGAACAGAATAGCACACTGTCAGTTTCACTCACTGTACCTCTCTGTCCCTCAACTCAAGGATTGAAAATATGGTTCAGCAAAATAGTTTTAGAACACAATAGCACACTGACACTTTCCCTCACTGTAGCTCTCTGTCCCTCAACTCAAGGATTGAAAATATGGTTCAGCAAAATAGTTTTAGAACACAATAGCACACTGACACTTTCCCTCACTGTAGCTCTCTGTCCCTCAACTCAAGGATTGAAAATATGGAACAGCAAAATAGTTTTAGAACAGAATAGCACACTGTCAGTTTCACTCACTGTACCTCTCTGTCCCTCAACTCAAGGATTGAAAATATGGTTCAGCAAAATAGTTTTAGAACAGAATAGCACACTGTCAGTTTCCCTCACTGTACCTCTCTGTCCCTCAACTCAAGGATTGAAAATATGGAACAGCAAAACTGATTTAGAACAGAATAGCACACTGTCAGTTTCACTCACTGTACCTCTCTGTCCCTCAACTCAAGGATTGAAAATATGGTTCAGCAAAATAGTTTTAGAACACAATAGCACACTGACACTTTCCCTCACTGTAGCTCTCTGTCCCTCAACTCAAGGATTGAAAATATGGTTCAGCAAAATAGTTTTAGAACACAATAGCACACTGACACTTTCCCTCACTGTAGCTCTCTGTCCCTCAACTCAAGGATTGAAAATATGGAACAGCAAAATAGTTTTAGAACAGAATAGCACACTGTCAGTTTCACTCACTGTACATCTCTGTCCCTCAACTCAAGGATTGAAAATATGGTTCAGCAAAATAGTTTTAGAACAGAATAGTACACTGTCAGTTTCCCTCACTGTACCTCTCTGTCCCTCAACTCAAGGATTGAAAATATGGAACAGCAAAATTGATTTAGAACAGAATAGCACACTGTCAGTTTCACTCACTGTAGCTCTCTGTCCCTCAACTCAAGGATTGAAAATATGGTTCAGCAAAATAGTTTTAGAACAGAATAGCACACTGTCAGTTTCACTCACTGTACCTCTCTGTCCCTCAACTCAAGGATTGAAAAAATGGTTCAGCAAAATAGTTTTAGAACACAATAGCACACTGACACTTTCCCTCACTGTACCTCTCTGTCCCTCAACTCAAGGATTGAAAATATGGAACAGCAAAATAGTTATAGAACAGAATAGCACACTGTCAGTTTCACTCACTGTACCTCTCTGTCCCTCAACTCAAGGATTGAAAATATGGTTCAGCAAAATAGTTTTAGAACACAATAGCACACTGACACTTTCCCTCACTGTAGCTCTCTGTCCCTCAACTCAAGGATTGAAAATATGGTTCAGCAAAATAGTTTTAGAACACAATAGCACACTGACACTTTCCCTCACTGTAGCTCTCTGTCCCTCAACTCAAGGATTGAAAATATGGTTCAGCAAAATAGTTTTAGAACACAATAGCACACTGACACTTTCCCTCACTGTAGCTCTCTGTCCCTCAACTCAAGGATTGAAAATATGGAACAGCAAAATAGTTTTAGAACAGAATAGCACACTGTCAGTTTCACTCACTGTACCTCTCTGTCCCTCAACTCAAGGATTGAAAATATGGTTCAGCAAAATAGTTTTAGAACAGAATAGCACACTGTCAGTTTCCCTCACTGTACCTCTCTGTCCCTCAACTCAAGGATTGAAAATATGGAACAGCAAAATTGATTTAGAACAGAATAGCACACTGCCAGTTTCACTCACTGTACCTCTCTGTCCCTCAACTCATGGATTGAAAATATGGTTCAGCAAAATAGTTTTAGAACAGAATAGCACACTGTCAGTTTCCCTCACTGTACCTCTCTGTCCCTACAAACAAGGATTAGCACAGAATAGCACACTGTCACTGACACTCTCCCTACCTATCCTTATTTGTCCCTAAACACAAGGAATCCAGGATTAGTAAAGGAAAAAAAATGACACTGTCCCTGCCTATGCTTCTCTTTCCCTGCTCCGGAACACACTACACAAGGCCGCCGCGCTGGCGGCCTTTTATAGTGTGGGGCGTGTACTAAACCCCATCAGCAATAATTGGCCACAGGCATCCTGCCTGTGGCCAATCATTGCTCTCCTCGCTGCCGGCGCTGTGATTGGCCAAGCATGCGGGGTCACAGTGCATGCTTGGCCAATCACAGCGCCTGGATGACACTGCGATGGCGTAGTGCATTGTGGGCCGTTCGCGTCACTCGAATTTGGCGCGAACGGCCCAAATCGTTCGATCTTCTTCGAACGATCGAACAGCCGATGTTCGAGTCGAACGTATGTTCGACTCGAACACGAAGCTCATCCCTACTCTCCAAGCATCCAAATTCCAGGTCTCAAATGAGGACCTAACAATCCAAAGATAACTGCCAATCAGTCTTCTCCTTTCCAATCGTACAACCTCAAAACCCCTCAGCCTGTATGGATGGGAACCCCTAAGTACTCAAACATGTCTTCTATTGCCTCCGTTCCACATCAATAATAAATGTGACAAGACAATTCCCCCTTATGTGAAAATAAATCAATACATAAACAAGTGTTTCAATCACCAAACACATGAATAAACTAGCATTTGTATAATAACAAAAAATATGTGCTTCAATAAACATATTTGTGTTCAATCCAAAACAATATACAGTGACCAATATAAAGTGTACATATACAGTACAACACAACAAACAACAGTACCCCGTTCACAATATTAGTATCTTTCAACCAACACTATATGTGCAGTGTGTCAAAACATCAATCTTCCTTCAATATCACAGCAAAAACACTTCCCAGTGCACGGTCCTTTTGCACCCTTGTGCTTCTCAAGTGTGCCTTCGCCTATTTAGATGGGCCTCAGTGATTTTAAGAGGTCATAAACATGAGAAAAGAAAACCTAAGGTGTAAAATTACATCCTTAAAAAAAAAAAAAGTTTCACAATGTAAATACATCATCAATGACATCATCCAACAATGCAGATCTTCATCAATCATGAACAATGCTCACTGACCCATCAAAATAAAAACGTCACCAACACAATCCACTCACGCAGTCTTACACAGAATGGCAGACTAGGGGTTGACAGCTGAATTGTAAATAAAGGTATACGGGTGATGGCTGATGTCATTGACCAAATATGGCCTTGGTCATGGTCATAGTGTTTGACAATGGGATTTTGGAGGGATATCCCACACAAAAAAGGAAAAAGCATGGAGTCCCCCCAGAAATCTGTACAAGACCCTTATTCAAGCATGAAGCCTGATAAGCCAGAAATAGTATGTTCCCCCTCCAGAACAACACCATGCCAGATACCCACATATGGGACCCTCCCCTAGCAAAGCACCTTGTCTCCATGTTAATGAGGACAAGGGCCTCATCCCCACACTCATGGACTTTTGGTAATGAGAGTCTGCAGGTTGGGGGCTTATTGAAATCTAAAAGCCCCCTGTAGGAGTAAAAGGACCCCAGATACTGCTCCCTCATGTTAATGGGTAAGGGTTATAAAGTACCCATAGTACCTTTACACAGGGACAACTCCTTTATTAAAAAACAAAAACAAATCCACAATGTAAATCAATTATCAATTACATCAGCCAGCAATGCAGATCTTCTTCAGCCATGATGAAGAATGCCTGGATGGTGGTTGGTGACTATGTTTGAACCTCATTGACCAAGTATGGTATTGGACATTCATCAGTTATTAGTCACTATTCCTGACTTTTTTTTACATTCCACTGTTGGCTGGGAATCCCCAGCTGACAACTGAATGGCTGGATCCCTAACAACAAATCTGAAAAGGAAGCTCTCACATTTAGGAGCAGTAGTAATGCTACTACTAATAATAATAGTAATAATGTATCACTTTCTACTGACTCTCATTTACAACATGCTTGTTCTAGGACTATGACTAAAACAAGTCAGGCATAGCAAGTCATTTTGTGTTTACTGAAGGGGGGCAGTAATGGGCCTAATTCTCTCATGACAAAGTCACTTTAAACATTTTTTATTTTTTGCTTGATTACTGTTAAACAGTGTGCTGCCAAAAACTGTCAAAGTAATGATGGGTTCAAAGCTACTGTGGGCTCTACTAGCTGGCAGGTTTGATCATGTATTGACCAGAGAAATTTTACATGTTAGTTATGGGCCTCTTTATAATTTTGTAATTACTTACGATTACTAATGCCCCGTACACACGATCGTTTTTAATGTCATTTTTTAAACCGACGTTTTTCTCCTCGTTTTTTTTTTCATGTTTCCTCTCAAGCCTGCCTTGCGTACACACTATCATTAAAAAAAACGATCAAGCAAAGCGCAGTGACGTTCAACACGTACGACGGCACTATAAAGGGGAAGTTCCGTTCGAATGGCGCCACCCTTCATGTTAGTAAAGTTTGTTGAGCGACGATTCGCGCTTTTCAGTCCGTTACTGTGTAATGAATGTGCTATCTCCATTACGAACGCTAGTTTTACCAGAACGAGCGCTCCCGTCTCATACTTGATTCTGAGCATGCGCGTTTTTTTTCACGTCGTGAAAGCATACACACTATCGTTTTTCACGTCGTAAAAAAAAACGACATGAAAAACGACGTGAAAAAAGAGAGCATGTCCGGAATTTTTAATGGCCGTTTTTCACGTCGTTAAAAATGCTCTGGAGCCTACACACAATCATTTTTAATGGCCATTTTTTAAAATGGCATTTTTAACGGCATGAAAAACGATCGTGTGTATGGGGCATAAGTATTACTTAAGGCAGGCTTCACATATTCTTGTTTCACATTCTCAAACTAAAGAAAATATTTGAAGAAAAAAATAAATAAACATATTATTAGTACTGAATATAATACATAAAGAATATCAAAGAACTATCAGCATTTCCTTTATGGGCTATCTTTCAAAAGCTTTGTGCGCCGTGGCAAAAAATGCGTGTGGTTTAAACGAAACATTGGGTTTGGCTTAAAGGGGGGCAAGGGTGTGGTTAGAGTCTGAGACGAATGAGGGATGGAGGGAAAAAGAGAGGAAAAGAGAGAGAGAAGGAAGGAAAGAAAGAGGGATGCAGGGACAGCAGGCCCAGATCCTACACCACAATAGAAATATGTGAAAGAAAAGTTTAACAATCAGCATATAAAGATACTCCAAACACCTGATGTTAGCACTTTAATCACCCCGGCACCATGGTTGTTATGATGTCAGAATGATTGAAGCGCATTTGTTCTAGTATTACATTGTAATATAAAATGAAATAGTTCAACTCACCATAATACAGAATCAGTGGAAGCCCTGAGCGTGTCACTTGCCACCATCACCTGCCACCAGATGCCATCAGGTGTCCCCAGTGGAGTTCCTCCTTACATTAGGCATTCCCAGCAGAGTCCATCCATACATCAGGCACTCCCAGCAGAGTCTCTCCTTACATCAGGTGTCCCCCAGCGGAGTCCCCCTTACATCAGGTGCCCCCAGAGGAGTCCTCCTTACATCAGGTGCCCCCAGAGGCAGTGGCGTAGCGTGGGTTGTCAGCACCCGGGGCAATGCAAGTAATTTTCGCCCCCCCTACCTGCAGACTTAGACACTCCCAGAGTCCCTTTCAACAATACAATAGTACTGACCAACCTGAATACGTTACTGACCATTACACACTACACTGACCACTATACTATCCACTACACTGATAACTACACTGACCACTATACTGTCTACTACACTAACCACTACACTGTCCACTATACTATACTCTCCCCTACTGTACACTAAACCACCATACTACACTGACCACCATACTACACTACACTGACCACTATACTATACTGTCCACTACACTGACCACCATACTACACTACACTGACCACCATACTATACTACACTACACTACACTGACCACCATTCTACACTGACCACCATAATACACTGACCACCATACTATACTACACTACACTGAACACCATACTATACTACACTACACTGACAACCATAATACACTGACCACCATAATACACTGACCACCATACTATACTACACTACACTACACTACACTGACCACCATACTACACTACACTACACTGACCACCATACTATACTACACTACACTACACTGACCACCATTCTACACTGACCACCATAATACACTGACCACCATAATACACTGACCACCATACTATACTACACTACACTGACCACCATACTACACTGACCACCATACTATACTACACTACACTGACCACCATACTACACTGACCACCATAATACACTGACCACCATAATACACTGACCACCATACTATACTACACTACACTGACCACCATACTACACTGACCACCATAATACACTGACCACCATACTATACTACACTACACTGACCACCATACTACACTGACCACCATAATACACTGACCACCATACTATACTACACTACACTACACTGACCACCATACTACACTGACCACCATAATACACTGACCACCATACTATACTACACTACACTGAACACCATACTATACTACACTACACTGACAACCATAATACACTGACCACCATAATACACTGACCACCATACTATACTACACTACACTACACTACACTGACCACCATACTACACTACACTACACTGACCACCATACTATACTACACTACACTACACTGACCACCATTCTACACTGACCACCATAATACACTGACCACCATAATACACTGACCACCATACTATACTACACTACACTGACCACCATACTACACTGACCACCATACTATACTACACTACACTGACCACCATACTACACTGACCACCATAATACACTGACCACCATAATACACTGACCACCATACTATACTACACTACACTGACCACCATACTACACTGACCACCATAATACACTGACCACCATACTATACTACACTACACTGACCACCATACTACACTGACCACCATAATACACTGACCACCATACTATACTACACTACACTACACTGACCACCATACTACACTGACCACCATACTATACTACACTACACTGACCACCATACTACACTGACCACCATAATACACTGACCACCATACTATACTACACTACACTGACCACCATACTACACTGACCACCATACTACACTGACCACCATACTACACTACACTACCCTACACTGACCACCATACTATACTACACTACACTACACTGACCAGCATAATACACTGCCCACCATAATACACTGACCACCATACTACACTGACCACCATACTATACTATACTGACCACCATAATACACTGACCACTGTACTATACTGTCCACTACACTACACTGACCACCATACTATACTACACTATGCTAATTTAGTTCACCGGAGTACAAAGACACTGTATAATTATCACATTTATCGTTGCATTTATTATTGCGGCAATGAAGGCAGATCTTCAGTATAGGGATAAGGATATGATGCAACAGAAACACTGGTGATCAAATGTGAACAGTAACAAGATTTGACTGAGCAGATAAACCTAATGGATAATTCCACCTTTTGCAAAAATTAAAAATTAAACTAACAAATGTACCCATATTGCAAAAAGCAAAAATGTGCATTTTTTGTTTTTATTCATTTATTATTTGTTTTGCATTGAAGCCTACAAAGCATTTCAATCGCAGGATCGCAGGAGCAGTGCTCTGGCTCCTGTAGACTTGTCCTCTAACTTCAATTACAGAGTTAGAGGAAGTATCAATGTGATATGACGACACCACATTTGATGGTTTTAGGGATGCATGCATGGGAATTACATCATCAGTGCCTGTCCAATTGGTGAAGCAGGAAGAGTGTACCTGTAAAAAGAGGTAAGGAGACATGACACCAGCAGGGATTGAATGGATATGGGAAGCTTGTTACCTTACTGCACTGGAGGTGAGCACACCCAAAGGTCAAAGGTGTATCATAATGTGCAAGTATGCAGTGCATACTTGCACATTATGGCAAATGCTGGTCACTGCTGGTTTATGCTGGTCAACTTCCACTTTAAGATTTCTACAGTGCTAGGTTAACACAAGCCCCTGTAAGCAAATGTTCCGAAGCCTTAAAATAAGGCAATCAGGTTACTGGCTATTCTGTGTTCTTCCAGAGTGGACTTCTTCCAGGAAAAATCTATAATATTCTGATTGATCCCCCAGAAAGACTAATTATATTAGAGATGTATTTACATTTTAAATATAGACTTTTACCTCTGGCCATTAGTACGCTCAATAATATCACCTCTAAGATAGACAAAGCACTCTTTGAACCTTTTACAACAGATACAATTGAATTTGTTCTGTTCACTTACTGCGTATAGCACTGGACTGAAGAGCAGAAACATGAGTCACATCTCACTTTTTTGTACCAACAAGTACTGTGCGAGCATTTAATAAAAAAAAGCAGACTATCTTATAAAGGGGCTCACTCACGAACATGTGAACACTCTCTTATCCCGCCGGCGCCAGTAACACGAGGGAGTCTCACTCACCTTCTTGTCCTGGCCTGCATCGGTCCGGCGAAAAGGCGGCGGCGGCTATGGCGGAGGAGGAGGAGGCGGCGGCCGCAGTGGCGGAGGAGGAGGCAACGGAGGCGGCTCACATTTTAGCTTGTCTCCCCTGCGTTCTGGCCACCATCATGGCGCCATGTTTAGTGTCTGGCACACTGTGATTGGACGTATGGTGGTCATGTCCAGATGCAGGACTTCAGGAGCAACCGCGATCACGGACAGGTCCAGCCCTACGCCTCACATGACCCCCATATGCCCAATCACAGAGCGCCGGACACTAAACATGGAGGCCGGAGCGCTGGGGACACGGAACCCAAATTAGGAGGAGGCAGCCAGTAGTCACACACACTGGCATGAAAATTTCCCCCCCTAAATATCGCACCCGGGGCCACGGCACCCCCTGCACCCCCCATGCTACGCCACTGCCCAGAGGAGCCCCCCTTACATCAAGTATCCCGTAGTGGAGTCCCTCTTACATCAGGTGTAACCAGCAGAGTGTCCCTTACTTCAGGTGTCCCCAGTGGAGCCCCTCCTTACACCAGGTGTCCCCAGTGGAGCCCCCCTTTACATCTGGTGTCCCCGCAGCGGAGTCCCTCCTTACACCAGGCATTCACAGCAGAGTCCCTCCATACATCAGGCATTCTCAGTAGAGTCCCTCCATACATCAGGCATTCCCAGCAGAGTCTCTCCTTACATCAGGTGTCCCCCAGCGGAGTCCCCCTTACATCCGGTGCCCACAGTGGAGTCCCCCTTACATCAGGAGTCCCCAGTGGAGTCCCCCTTAAATCAGGTGTCCCCAGTGTAGCCCCTCCTTACATCAGGTGTCCCCAGTGGAGCCCCCCTTACATCAGGTGTCCCCCTAGCAGAGTCCCTCCTTACAACAGGCATTCCCAGCAGAGTCTCTCCCTACATCAGGTGAAGTCCCCCTTACATCAGGTGCCCCTAGCAAAGTCCCCCTTACATCAGGTGTCCCCCAGCGAAGTCCCCCTTACTTACAGGTGTCCCCAAGTGGAGTCCCCCTTACATAAGGGTTCCCCAGCGTTGTCCCTCCTTATATCAGGTGATCACCCAACAGAGTCCCCCTTACATCAGGTGCCCCCAGAGGAGTCCTCCTTATATCAGGTGCCCCCAGAGGAGTCCCCCTTACATCAGGTGTCCCCTAGTGGAGTCCCCCTTACATCAGGTGTAATCAGCTGAGTCTCCCTTACTTCAGGTGTCCCCAGTGGAGCCCCTCCTTACACCAGGTTTCCCCAGTGGAGCCCCCCTTACATCTGGTGTCCCCCCAGCAGAGTCCCTCCTAACATCAGGCATTCCCAGCAGAGTCCCTCCATACATCAAGAATTCCCAGCAGAGTCTCTCCTTACATCAAGTGTCCCCACACGGCGTCCCCCTTACATCAGGTGTCCCCCAGCAGAGCCCCCCTTACATCAGGTGTCCCGAGCGGAGTCCCCCTTACATGAACCACCGGATGAATCCGATATGATTTTGGCAGTGCCAGTTCAAATGCCACAGGATTAACTTCCCTCTTGACCTGGAATGGCCCGACAAACAGTGGAAGCACTACAGTTCAAAGGATAGGGCATGGATTCTAAAACAAGACTTAGATGCCCTTTAGAGTTCAAGATGTTCCATGGAGAAGACTTTGTGTGGAAATCTGTATCTCCATGGTAGCAAGGCAACAAGAAGGTCAATCCATCCATTATTATACCACCTTGCATGCTCTTCAGCAATCAGTGGGTGCTTTAAGAAGGAGCTTGTAGAAAAAAACTAGGCTTTTGCTCAATACATCAGACTGGTGAATTCCTGGTCAAAATGTCACTTCCTAAAAAACACTAAAACATTCTTCTACTTGAACAGTTATTACTTAAACCATATAATTGTGCACAAAGAACACTATACAAACAGCGCTTGCAAACATCAAAATAACAAAATTAACCACTTAAGGACCGGAAGATTTTCCCCCTTAATGACCAGGCAATTTTTTTGCGATACGGCACTGCTTCATTTTAACTGACAATTGCGCAGTCGTGCGAGGCTGTACCCAAACAAAATTGATGTCCTTCTTTTCCCACAGAGCTTTCTTTTGGTGGTATTTGATCACCTCTCTGGTTTTTATTTTTTGCGCTATAAACAAAAAAAGAGTGTCAATTTTGAAAAAAATATATATATTTTTTACTTTTTGCTATAATAAATATCCAGAAAAAAAATGTCTTCCTCAGTTTAGGCCAATAAGTATTCTTCTACATATTTTTGGTAAAAAAAATCGCAATAAGTGTATATTGATTGGTTTGCGCAAAAGTTATAGCATCTACAAAATAGGGGATAGATTTATGCCATTTTTTTATTTTATTATTTTTTAACTAGTAATGGCGGCGATCTGTGATTTTTATCGGGACTGCGACATTATGGCGGACACATCGGACACTTTTGACACTGTTTTGGGACCATTGTCATTTATACAGCAATCAGGGCTACAAATAGCCACTGATTACTGTATAAATGACACTGGCAGGGAAGGGATTAAACACTAGGGGGCGATCAAGGGGTTACGTGTGTCCTAGAGATGTGTTCTAACTGTAGGAGGGATGGGCTCACTACAACATGAAAGAGCTCCCGATTCGCGCCCGCTAGGCGGCAAATTCAAAGGGACGTACAGGTAAGCCCATTTGCCTGCCCGTGCCATTCTGCTGATGTAAATCGGCGTGCGGCAAGTGGTTAAGGAACTGCTCCTCCACTGTGACAATTTTATTTAGACTTAGGGCCTAAATCATACCATGTCACGCCGGTATTGTTTTGGAGAGAACTACTTTTTTTTATATTTTGTATAAAATAAATAATATATAAATATAATAATAAATATAAAAATATTTTTTATATAAAAAAGTATAAAAATGGAGTATTGAAAATTGGTGATTGTAGGTTTTGCAAAGTGTCCTGTTATTCAAATTTTATTTAACTTATTGTAATTCACTTATTTCACTTGTTTGTAATTATTATTATTATTATGTAATAATAGATTTTTAAGTACAGCTGTATTTTTAAATACTAAAAAAAAGATTCTCAAAACAAATGTTCTTGCATCTACTGTACCATTGGATTAGTAATAGCAATTCCTTTAGATACTGCACAACATTTATTTATTTATTATTTTTTTTACTGAATGCATGTTTACTTTGGGAGCACTTTATTTTTATGACAGTTTTTTTTTTTCTTCAATAAAATATTGCAAGACATTGAGACAGAAAAACCAAAAGCAACCAACCACGATGATCCACTTACTGATTTGGCTTCAGCAAACTGAAATTTGTTTGGTTATTGTTTTTTCACTGCACTTTTGACACCATCACATACTCTTGGTACTTACAGGGAAAGTATAAATGTGTGAGTAGGAAGTAAACTAAAGAGGAATTTGTGGTAATACTGTAACTCCAATATGGTTGCATTAAGATATTACTGGAGACCTGAGATGCATTGTTTAAAATATATCTGCCCCTAGCTCATGCTCTACATGTTAACAATTTAATCTGAATACCAACATAGTCACAAAATAAACAATTGCTTTCCGCCAGGGGTATCTGTAAAAAACACACATTGAAATAAAACATTGTCTTTTCAGCACATTGTGTCTCTAATTAGAGTGGAAAGAGGCAGAAGCTTGCTGGTGTCAGTCCGTGTTTAGCATGCCCTGGAGCTTTAAGCTAGTCCTGTGGGTATCAAAGCGCACTAATTAAATGAGGGGTCCACAATGCAGCACTAAACATCAGAGTGACAGAAAGAGTCCAGTGTCCTCAGTGCCTTTGAGAATCTATGGCCCACGCTAATTACCCATTGTTGAATTGACTTCCCATTTCACAAGCAATGAATGGCTCCTTCTTAACCCCCTCCCCCTTTTTCTATTTTACCATCTTTGCTTTGGCCGTCTAATTAATCTTATGGAAATCTCCCGAAGCCAGATTCCAGCAAGGTTGCCCCTATGTTTATAATTTGATTTGTGATGATAAAAGTGAAGGCTCCTGATGATGGAACAGTGTCATTTTCAAAACTCTTGAGAATCATAGAGGCTATCAATCTTACCAACGTGTACAGCAAACTGATATCCTAGAAAATTAACTTCAATTAATAACAGAAATCCCCAGACAATCAAGGAAGTGGAGCTGCTTTTGAAGAAAACCTTCAAAGATATCTTTGGCTTGTCTTTTATATGCAGACATCATTTTTATATGAATCTCAGTAAGAGGCTCACGTTATCATGTGCAGTGCTCATTTAGCTAATGCAATGTTTCTTACATAGCCACATTTGTGTATTATTGTTTCACCTGTGCCAAATGAAAACTAACAAGTTTTATCTTTTTTTTTTGTAGGGTTTATCCTTATACAACTACAAAAGTGGACTTTTCTAAAGTTACACAACGGATGAAAAAATCTAATTAATAAGGAATGGTTACAAGTATACATTGCAAAAACAAAAACAAAAAACAGGAATATAGAAGAAAATAAAATATAAATAAAAACTAGGGCTGTTACTGATTAAAAAATTTGTGTTCGATTAATCTTTTTTTTTTTTAAATCGATTAATCGACTAATTTCGATTAATTATAACGCACATACAGATCCAACTACTTTTAGCTGATCTCCTTGCAGGCTGATTCCCAGTGCAGCTACCAACCACTGGAAACATGGATAGCAGGATACAAAAAACACACAAAGGCAGCGATGGGAATAGCATTAAAACTTTTATAATCTTCAAGTAGGTAACAAAATAAATATTGCAATAAATATTGCACTGGAGATAAAATCGATGTAGCTACATAAACTGTAAAAATGGTGCGAGTAATACCAAACGGTAGCAAAAGAAGTCATAAAAACATGTAGCTAAGTATGATACTGGTATAAAAATGTGTACAATGATACCACTGCTAAATCCAGATGAGGAGGGGTTAACATCAGTCTGTTGGCATGTAGATGTCCCGTGAAGGGAACTATCACAACTCCCAGTGGATGGCTGTAGAATCCCAGGTTGATAGAGGGAAGTGTAACAGCCCTTGCGTGTGGCAGATAGTAAGGTCCCGCCAGCATGCAGATATGAAGGCACAGCAAAGGAGCCCTTCAGATGGACATGGCATGTCCGTGACGTTACTGGATCTCCGACGGAACTCCCTGAAGACCCAGAAGCCGGCGGAGAGGTGAGTACCGATCAAAATAATTTTGATCGATCAAAAACTTTAATAGATTAATCGAGGAATTAATAGTTCATTTCCACAGCCCTAATAAAAACATTAGTCAAATAAATGGCCTGTGCAATTAAATGACCCATACAACTATAAATATTGCTACCACAAAATGCATATAATATGTACTGTATATAAATAAATAATGGGCCTTTTATGTTTTATTTTAATTGATGTATACATTTAGCATATTTAAGACTTAAAGGTACTCTTCTAGAGGAAATAGACTAACTTTTATTTTCAATAGGCTGCCACCTCCAACTTAACTTCTACTGAGTCCAACATTAATAATTGGAAGAAGTAACCACTTTCATTGCTCCTCTCAAAAAAAACATCTTGAGAAAAATGCAGTGATTGTGATAATGGAAGCAAAACTTGGGAACAGTTTTGGGAGCATCTTTCAAATTTGAAGCTATGTACAGCATGTCTTAAACAACATTGCTCATTTGAGCAGGCGAAAATTGAAATAAACGAAATACTGTAACCGTCAGAATACAGACAGAAAACACAAAAAAAGCACTGTACAATTTGAATAGGGATGAGGTTCAGTTTTTGCTACTATGGGTTCAATGTAAATCCTGTGGATTCAAGATTTACAGCCCCAGGTGAATTTTTTAAAACCATAATGCGCTTATTTTTAATGTATATGATCCAACAGGGACATGGCTTTTTGTGCCTTCTCCTGTATTGAGAAAAGAGTCCTGATTCACAGATCAGGTTACAGGCCATGTACTTAGTGAAAGATCTTTAGTGCAGCTGAGTCTGGGGACACACAGCTGTTAACCCCACAACTCCAGAATATCAGCAGCAGGAAGAGGACAGGGCAGCCCTACAGTGAACATTTCTAAATAATCCAGCATCTTACACATCAAGTGACATACTTCATTACATGTAAGTAATGTTGTCATGGACGCACTGCTCATAGTTCTGCAACAGGTCTCAGGTGCACAGGTGCACAGAGACGCAGTCCGGCTATCCAGCGGTGAACAGACGTGCGCCAATGCGCATGCACGTGCGCAGATTGCGGAGATCGTGCACGCGCGCACAGTGGCGTTGTCTTGGTGCCCAGTGGCCTTTAAAAGAGATCCAGCTGCATTAGTCCTTTGCTGTTTGATCTGCAGCTTTACCCTGTGACCTGATCCTGAATCTGCATCTGATCCAATACTGAACCGGCTTCCTGACCTTGCTGCTATCTCCAGTACTGACCCTCGGCTTCCTTGACCTTGCTCTGTTTACCTGTCTGCCTGATCCTCTGTTATCAACCCAGCCTGAACTCTGACCATTCCTTGCCTGCCGTTTCTGCCTGACTGATCCACTGTGTATTACCTGGCTAGTCTGACCTTGCTCCTGCCTGCTGTCTTGCATCTGTGTGCATCTGCATCCGTTGCCCCTCAGCCCACCTGCATCAGCTGACCTGCATCCACAGCATTCAAGCCGGTTCCTGTCTCTGGCAGCTGTCATCATCTCAAGCCAGGAGAACTCTGCAGGCACTCATACCTCACTGTGCTCCTACGGCCACTGTCCCAACTTCAGTGGCTCCGGAGCCAGGGCTATACAAGAGGTCTCCCTCTGCACATCAGGCTCACCTCCAAGGTACGTGTCAAATGTAAACTAATACCACTTCTTTCTTTCTGGACATTCTCACACAAAACAAGAGTGACACGGGAAAGAAAACCAGGTCAGGTGAAAATTAGGTTGAGAAATACTGATTTTTGATATGCCTTTTAGGTTGTAATGTTTGTGAGAACACACAATTTTCTTTTATTTGGTGGTTTGCACCATCCCTGTACTATCATTCCCAGCAGTTGTTTCTACTCAAGAGCTTTCCTGAAAAGGTGGGACTTTTAATTTTTTTATTTTATTGCAGGTTCACACTGTTTGTGGAGTTATAGGACATACTGTCTGCATAGAAGAACCAATTGAGAAACTAAAATACATTGCTAGTTTACAGAGCCCAGAGGAGATATCCGTAGACTGATTTAATATATACAGTCCGTGCACCTAAACTAAGTGGAGTGTTTTAGTAAGTATAATTAATAATTTCAGAGATAGATGTAAAAACACTATGAACACACTTCTGAAAAATCTGTTGGGGTTTGTCAAACTTTGCAAGCCTCTAAAGTTCACAATATTTATAATGGTAATACCATTGATGTCAAGAGAAATCTGAACCAGGCTTCACAAAAAGGAAACACCAAGTGCAAAGTGAGTCTCTAAGTGTAGTAAAGTAAAACAATGGAATTTTACTAAAATTACTCCTGATAGTTTTACACTCACAAACGGGAGCTAGACAGCCTGTAGCAGTGCAGCATGTCACTATCGGCATGGTATGAAGTAAGAAAAAGGAGGTGCATGGGCAGAGTCTGACTGAGCAGACGTGCCAGCTTAGAGCTCTGCTCTTGAAGGGATGTTTCTGCCGTATTATACTGTGTCTCGGCTCAGCTTTACCCAGTAAATATTGTTACTTGGTCTGCTAATAACCCGCGCCACTTAATGTAATGGTTCTTGGGAGTTCTCGCCTGAAAAGTAAGCCAAAGAGCAACAAAGAAGTGCTGCCTCAGGCTTCAGTCAGAATGACACTAGCTACATCCCCCCCCCCCCCGGTACCTCACACTCAGTGAATCCTCTCAGAGCTCTTAAGTATGTGTGGCAACACAGGTGGAATATGACTCAGATTAATCTATACAAACTTCACAAATTACATCTTTTACAGACCCTGATCATTCTTCTGTTTTGAGGCAATTTGAAAAAATGCTTCACAAAGCCCTTAAACAGACCTCAGATCATATTACAAACAGTCTGACTAGGGAAATCAGAGAACTGGGCCAACGCACTGCAAATCTTGAACTGCGGGTTGATGAACTTAAAATAACACCCAGGCTTATGCAGTTGAATTTGAAAACCTCAAAGAGGAAAAAACGTAGTCCTTCAATCTTGTTTAGAAGATCATGAAAATAGGGCCCGGTGTTCCAATATCCGTATACGTGGAATATCTGAATCTGTCACTGATTTGCAAGCCACTATGCTATCCCTATTTCAAGAACTACAGGCTTCCATACCAGTCGAATGAATGGAGATGGACAGGGTTCCTAGAGCCCTCACACCTCGCAAAGCTGATGGACCACCATTTCCGTACTAAGGAACAACTTCTAGCTGCAGCTAGAGCAAAAGATTTACTGATTTTCCAGTTACATAGCTATCAACTTTTTGCTGATCTGTCTCAACTCACCATCTCTAAGCATCAGGCTTTGAAGCCACTTCTTCAAGTTTTAGGCTGGATTCACACCTATGCAGTTTTAGTGCTTTTTTGCATTTTGCAGATTTGCACTACAAAACGTGTTCCATAGGAAACCATGTTAAATGGACTGTAGCGCAAATCTGCAAAAAGCACTAAAACTGCATAGGTGTGAATCCAGCCTTACAGCGACATCAAATCCCCTATCAATGGAGCTTTCCATTTTCAATTTGCTTCACATACCGAGGATCTAAATATGTCTGCCGTCCTAACATCCAGCTTCTAGAATGCCCTCTCAACCAAAGCAGCGCACAAAATCAAATGGTTACCCGTTCCCTGAAAAAATCAGCTGGTACCAAAGGAAATAAAAGTTGGCAGGGACAATCAAAACGTGGTAGTTTTTCTTCTCCTACGTCAACTCCTGAGGACTGTATGGCCTGTCCTTTTTCTTTTTGTTTTACTCGATGTGAGGTATTTTTTCATATCTTTAACTTCAAACTAACTTATTTTTTTTGTCTAACCAGTTTAGAACTCACTCGATGCAAACGTTTTCTATTGTTTAACTCCTTTCTTTTCTGCTGTTCTATTTAAATTTTTTTACTGACAGCAGTGAGTTGTTCGCTATATTTCTTTACATAGCCTTGAGCTAGTATTCATTTTTTTTATGTTTTCTGTGATGTTATTTATTACTTGTATACACCTTACCCCATCCCTTCCAGCCCTCTTCATATGCTGTCTCATGACACATTGATGGGTATGGACATTTTTGGGACAATGGGACAATGGTATCATTTCTATTTATGTATTACTTCTCATTGTTGGCAGTGTTCCCTTTGGTGGTGTTTTTGCACCTCCAGTTTGCTATCCATTATTATGTGGGCTTCTGACAGTAACTCTTTGGCCTCTTGTGGACCGCTTGTCCTTCCTCCAGTACACCGTTCTGTTGAGCTATTAGCTCTCTTTATTATTTTACAAATCTTAGTAATATCTGCCTGACGAGAGCCAATTCCTTTTCATTTCTTCCAGCCTTTCCTTTTTCCTACAACCTATACTGAATTGTATGCAATCCTAGTGTCAGAACTTAACGTTTTTATTATGCAACTCCTTATATTACCAATATGACCCCCTTAAACATTTTGACCCTAAATGTCCATGATCCTAATATACCACAAAAATGCACTAAAGCATTCCGTTCATTTGCCGCAGCTAAAATATACTTTATTTGCCTACAGGAGAACCATTTTACGGAACAATCTACTCCTACGTATTTCAGCTCCTCTTATCCACAAGTACATACAGCCTCGGCAGCTACAAATCAACAAGGTGTTCTTATAGCTATTTACCGTACAACCCCATTTGTACTTTCATCTGAAATTAAATATCCTGAAGGCCGCTACCTCATTCTTATTGGGCACATTTCTGACGTTTCTGTAACCATTGTATCATATTATGCTCCTAATAAACATCCATTATCATTTCTTTCCCATCTTTTTCATGTAATTGATTCACACAAGTTAGATACAGTGATATTATATCTCACTGCAAGTTATTTTTCCCTTCTTGGATAAATCTCCCCCTTCTCCCTCCTTATGTTCCCCTAAGCTTTAATTTCAGCAACTTATCTCTAAGCATAACATGTTAAACTATTGCTGTGAGCTCAATACAAACGCTTTACATATTACGCCCATCCACATAAATCGTGTTGACATGGCCCCATAAATACTATCTTCAGTTAATGTGCCCTTTACCTGGTCCAATCATAATGCAGTTTGTACTAGCATCTCCTCCCCTATCCCGAGTTCCCATGATTCGTCTTGGTGCATTAATGATTCCATTTTAACTCACCCGTCCCATGGTATAGATATTAAACATGTTTTCAATACTATCTCATTAATAACACTTCTGCAGATATTTCCCCTTTCACTTTTAGGGAAGCCCACAAACCTGTAATTCGAGCTACACTTTTCCGGCAAGCATCATATCTCAAACACGAGCGTAAGCTCCCTCACCAAAAATTTGAAAATGACTTCAACTTGTGTCATAATGCATTCCAAAATTCTCCCTCCCCTTCTACTAAAGCTAAGCTTGATAGAATTCTCACAGATAAATGAATACGTAAATCACAACACCTTTATTACCTCAAAGCAAACAAACCAGATACCCTATTAGCTCGAACCTTATGCTCACTGCAAAAACCTAGGACATCTGTGCGACTCAAAGTAAACCGTGATTCATAGACAAGTAACCCTGCCAAAATTTTACACACATTCCGCTCAAATCTTGCTAAATTATATTCGCCCAACCATAATTTTGACCATGCTGCTGCTGATTCCCTTTTTTAAAAAATACAGTAGGTGCCGCCAACATTGTATATCCATTGCAATCCCATTGCGGAGATTCTCGGCGACAGGGTGCCGACATCTCAGTGACAGGGTTCCGACATCTCGCGCTCGCTGCAATAGTGAGAATGCGACGCTACACTGTATTGAACAGGATCCAACATGGATTCCCGCCAATACCAGGCACTGCGTTTGGTATGAATCCTAAGCGGGAACTCCACGCCAAATTTGAAATAAAAAAACGGCATGGGTTCCCCCTCCAGGAGCATACCAGGCCCTTTGGTCTGGTATGGATTTGAAGGGGAATCCCCTAAGCCAAAAAAACGGCGTGGGGGTCCCCCTCAAAATCCAAACCAGACCTTTATCCGAGCACGCAACCTGGCAGGCTGCAGGAAAAGAGGAGGGACGAGAGAGCGCACCCTCCCTCCTGAACCGTACCAGGCCGCATGCCCTCAACATGGGGGGTTTGGTGCTTTGGGGCAGGGGGCGACCTGCAGCCCCCACCCCAAAGCACCCTGCCCCCATGTTGATGGGGACAAGGGCCTCTTCCCGCTTCCCGACAACCCTGGCCGTTGGTTTCGGGGTCTGCGGGCGGGGGCTTATCAGAATCCAGGAGCCCCCTTTAATAAGGCAGGGCCCCAGATCCCTGCCCCCCACCCTATGTGAATGAGTATGGGGTACATTGTATCCCTACCCATTCACCTGGTGGAAAAAAAATGTCAATAAAAAAACACACACAGGTTTTTAAAGTAATTTATTAGGCAGCTCCGGGGGTCTTCCTCTGACTTTGGGGGTCTTCCGACTTCAGGGGTCTCTTCTTCCGACTTCGGGGGGCCTTCTTCTGCTCTCGAGTGCCTTTTTCCTTCTGCCGGGCTTTTCCGCTACCTTCTTCCAGCTCTTTTGCTAGCGGAGAGGCCCGGTCTTCCTCGTCGTCTCCTCCCGCTCTCTGTTGTCCTTCTGCCGGGCTGCTCCACTATCTTCTTCCAGCTCTTTTGCTAGTGGAGGGACCCGGTCTTCCCGTCGCGGTCGCCGTCTTCTTCCCTCCTCTCTTCTTCGATGTTGACACGTCGCTTTCTTCCGCTGTAATGCCAGGTGTGCGGTGCGCAACGATTTATATAGGCCTCTCATGACGTCACAGTCACATGCTCCGGGTGGCCCCGGAGCATGTGACTGTGACGTCATGGGAGCATGTGACTGTGACATCATGAGAGGCCTATATAAATCATTACGGACGGCACACCCAGCATTACAACAGGAGGAAGCGATGAGTGAACATCGAGGAGGAGAAGAGGGAAGAAGGCGACGAAGCAGACCGGGCCCCCGCTAGCAAAAGAGCTGGAAGAAGATAGCGAAGGCGCCTGGCAGAAGGCAGAAAGAACCAGAGAGCAGAAGAAGAGACCCCCGGAGTCGGAAGAAGACCCCCGGAGTCGGAAGAAGACCCCCGAAGTCGGAAGAGACCCCTGGAGTCAGGAGAAGACCCCCGAATTCGGAAGAGACCCCGGAGTTGGAAGAAGACCCCCGAAGCTGTGTAATAAATTACTTTAAAAACCTGTGTAGTGTTTTTTTATTGACATTTTTTTCCACCAGGTGAATGGGTAGGGGTACGATGTACCCCATACTCATTCACATAGGGTGGGGGGCAGGGATCTGGGGGCCCCCTTATTAAATGGGGCTCCCGGATTCCGATAAGTCCCCACCTGCAGACCCCAACAACCAATGGCCAGGGTTGTCGGGAAGAGGCCCTTGTCCCCATCAACATGGGGGCAGGGTGCTTTGGGGTGGGGGGGCCGCAGGTTGCCCCCCTGCCCCAAAGCACCAAACCCCCCATGTTGAGGGCATGCGGCCTGGTACGGTTCAGGAGGGAGGGGGGCCGCTCTCTCGCCCCCCTCTTTTCCTGCAGCCTACCAGGTTGCGTGCTCGGATAAGGGTATGGTTTGGATTTTGAGGGGGACCCCCACGCCGTTTTTTTGGCTTAGGGGATTCCCCTTCAAATCCATACCAGACCGAAGGGCCTGGTATGCTCCTGGAGGGGGAACCCATGCCGTTTTTTTATTAAAAATTTGGCGTGGAGTTCCCGCTCAGGATTCATACCAAACACAGTGCCTGGTGTTGGCGGGAATCCACGTCGGATCTCTGTCCACCGGCCTCAATGTCAGCAATGCGTGTCGCTCATTGCGAAAGGAAAAACAAAATTTTTCCTTTCCCGATGACGAGACAGCTCGGCGCTGGCTCTCGCGACGGGGCTCGTAGGGTGGCAATCTCGCCGCTAGAAGAGGCGAGATTGACACAAAATCGGCGGAACACCTACTGTACCCTTTCAACAATCTAACAAACCCACCATGAACGACTCGAGTGTCCCATCTCTGCAACAGAAGTCATCACGGCTATTAAGGCTTTAAAACGTAATAATACGTTGTTCAGGGGACACTCTTTTCGTTCAGTATCTTTTATGGTCATAATTTCTATGCTTCCCAAATCTAAATCTGATACAACTATTTGGACAAATTACCATCCTACCAGGAAGTAGTCAGCTCCATGGGAGCTGACTACTTCCTGGTTTTCCTGAATGTATAGCGATTCAGTACAACAACACACCAGAACCTTTACCAGATATCCGGATCATGCGAGGAGCCTATGAGATGCAGTAGAACTGCCAGGACTACATACTTATGATGAGCATGACTCCCACTTATACCTTGTAAGTGTTTTTAAACTTTTGCAATAAATGTTTTTGTTTTAATACAACACTTAGAGAGGCCCCCCCGTTTCTTTTATATGTTTTGCAGAGTTGCTGGACACACCTCTGAGGATGGCTGCCTCTTTTTAAATCACCCCCTTACCGTGGTTCAACTTTGTTTTTACCTAAAGACCGACAAATCAAATGTACATTATTAAAAACGAAGGGCATTGCCTCCTGGAGTGCCAGATACCCAATTTACCTTCACTTTATATCATTTTAGAGTCTTGCTCATCCCAGTTCCATCTCGTTTTTTACTGCTTATACAGCGCAGAATTATCGCCTTTATCCCGGGTAAAACGAAACCTCGAACCACGAAATCCACTCTCCGTCTCCCACAATGCTGCGGAGGTTTAGGTCTCCCAAATATTTCTGCTTACTATCATGTTGCACACCTTGCACATTTACCAAAATGCCATGCAATCAAAGAAATTCCTTTATGGGTAACAATTTCAGTATTGACTGTGACCCTATTTCAGTATCTAACATGTTATGGTTAAGACCAACTGATCATACTTTTATTTGCAATCCTATCACAAAACATTCTTTATCCATCTAGGACAGATTTAAAACTTCTCTTGGCCTTCAATGTCCTCATTAACCCCCTCTTTCCTTTTGTTAAAAATCCTGCTTTTTACCCTGCCTGGATCGCTCCTAATTCTTTCCAAGCATGGAATACAGCTAATTAATCAAATGTATATAATTTGTTATCTGCCTCCTGCATACATTCTTTTTTTAGTTTGTGTGATAAATTTGGACTTCCTCAATCGAACTGTTCCGATGTTTGCAAATCCAACATTTTTTCCAACCTTTTCTCAATTCCAACTTCCAAATATCCCAGATGTCGCATTTTGAATGCATATGTATTTCTGGCCATCATGCTAGAGGACTTGTTTCCTTTCTATATAAGCAAATTTTAGCTAGTTTTAACACCGGTTCCCCCCTCATATGACTCCAAATGGGAACTAGACCTTAATCGCTCATTTAATGCTACTGAATTGTCTAGCATATGGTCCGCAAACTAAGTCTGCTTCTTCTAATGTTGTTGTTGTGGAAACTAACTTTAAGGTGCTATCCCTTAAATTTGTTTGTTTTTTTGTTTTTTAAATTTGGTTATTTTGGTTATTTTTAAATTTGGTATTTGGTTCCCGCTAGAATATCAAAACATGCTTCTGATTACCCTGGAGCTTGTTTTCACGGCTGTTCAAAGTCTGGCACTCATCATCATATTTGATGGGATCGCCCAATTGCGCAAAAATTCTGGAAGGCAGTTTTTGACTTAGCATCCAAAATCTTTGATACACCTACACAGCCCAATCCTACTACAGCTCTATTAAACCTGAAACCTGATGGGATCACACAAAATCATGCTAAAATGGAAGCAATCTAAAGAGATTGAATTGGTCAATTTGAGAAACTCTGGCTTTCTTGGGTTAAGCATTATTTACCTCCAGACTTTGTAGACATTGCCTTGGAAATTTTTCTACCCTCTTCTATCTATCTACTCCTTTTTTTTGTTTTCTACCTTTCTTTTAATATTGTGTGGAACTTATATACACATCATCTCTTCTGTTTTTATTATATACATATTAAATTGATCTCCTTATCACTGCTCTTGCAAATAGAACTAATAGTCACTAGCTTACTTTTTTTCTTCTGATGGAATTCTCTAATGCTTTTGATGTAATACTTTATTGGTTTATTTGTTGTTCTACTCGTTACATTTTTACATTGTTATGTACTTATCCTGTTCATAAATTCGTATGTTTAGCTTTATTGCTATTTGAATATTGTACCTCCATCCTTGTATGTACTCAATTTGTCAATCTTTGTTATATTTAAAAAAATAATAAACAAATTTAACGAGAAGTAAGAAAAAGGACACGTAGTTTTCTTTAGTAGGCTGATGAAAGGGAGGATTTCCCAGAAACACATGCCCACATGGCTTTTGACTGGTGTGACATAATTGCGGAGGGTGGGACCTTGCCTGACAGCGACTGGTGTGGTTGTTCCTCAAGGCTTCTGAGTCATCAGACCTGAGGAGTCTCACCACTGCTCTCTCTTGCCTAGATAAGAGAGTCTGAGAGGTTGGATACTGTAATGCTGTTCCGTCTAGCTCCCGTTTTTGAGTGCAATAGTATTGAGAGTAATTGTAATATAATTACATTGTTTGAAAAGACCATACTTAAGTGATGCAAGGAACACTGCTCTAAGATAAGTTGAGCTTAATAACTCGGTTCAGTTGGTGATTCAGTCTGACTGGTATGAAAAAATAAATAAATAATTACATTGTTTTAATTTACTGCACTTGGTGTTTTCTTTTCTCTTTTCAGCTTCCAGAGATTCTTGCTCATCTTACCTGTGCTACATTGGATTGCCTCTCACCTGTGTCCTGCTTATTTCATTTGATTTATCTCTCTGTTTTCCTAACTACCCATTAGAGAAGCTGTGTAGTAATGGTTATAAAAGGAACTAATCAGATGACTATTCTGAGAGAGCAAAATACTGTGCTTATGGTTCAACATGTCAATTCCAGGGAATTCCAAACAACAATGCACACATTTACAAATATGCACTTGACTTGGGTATCTGCTACATTTGTGCATAAGCCGTGTATCCTCCAGTTATCTATTTATTTATGATGTTTGTATGGTTTGCATGATGCATAAAAAGTAACACGTGGCATAAAGTTTCAGAAATACACTTGACTCAATTCTTTAACACATATGTGCAGCATCTGTATATCCTCCAAATCAGTAGTCTGTCATAATCATTATTTGCATAGAAACTATGCAATAAGCTGAGCGTAGGCAGCAACACCTGACATGGCCTTACAACAAAGTATTTTAGAAGTCCCAGCTCTGTTTAGCTCTGGGCTACATACGTTACCCCTCCTAGGGTCTGTGTTTGTGTGTTGTATTTTACACTTTTTTAGGAATTGATTATAGAACCATCTTCAAGTATAACAGTGAGGCCAGTGAGATGCCTCATATGCACTATAGATCATTACATCATCTAGGTAAGCATCAGTACACTTTACTTGGGGCAGAAATATCTTATCCATTGCCTGCTGAAATGTTGCAAGACCATTCAACCTCCTTAATTGGATAATTGTGTAATTTTCATTACCTACCTTTCCTATATTTTAATAGGGGCCCTGTCATTTGGCTAGGGATTTATTTTCCACTATGGGGACCAGTACCAAGACCCTATTGCCAGGGGAAAAGGTATGGATCTGGGCCCCATGACTGTAAAACCTCAGCTCAACTAACTGCACTTGAGCCAAATGTTCTTTCACAATAGGCATCACCTGCACAATTCTATTTTGCATTTGCAAACACTCTCAATCATGCATCTAGCTTTCCCAAGTTTCTCTAGCTTTCTTGGGTACCTTACATACAGTAACTCAAAGGGAAAGAACCCTTTGGAAGACTGTGGGACCTCTCTGATAACAAACATCAAATAGGGTATCAGACGGTCCTAGTTCTTTTCATCTTTATCCAACACTTTGCATAACGCTTGTTTCAAAGCTTTGTGAAAAATTTCAACCAACCCGTTAACTAGTTCCCCATATATTTTGACCACATTCTCATGAACCGTTAGCAGTGCTGTTGTTCAGTGGCCAAAGTTTCTTTGTGTGCCTATAAATTATACCTACCTTATGAAGCTGCAGGCTTCTCCCTAGGCCCCATTGCTTACCCTGCTAACACAAACACAGCAAACTCATGAGAATCCCCATAACGATCAGAGTTTACTCCTAATCTTTCAGCACACACCACTTGTGCACATGAGGATCCTCTCCCTTTGGGCAGTTTTTAATCCTCATGACTGGCATAACCCACTTTGTGTAAAAAATACACCAAAATTCGTGGATATCTTTAAAACTGGGTCACTGCTCCATCCGGCTCAAATGCCACTACACATTCTATTAAAGAAAGAACAAACCGTCTCCAATAGTAGAGTAAACTAGATCCACAAGTAATTTATTAATAAGAAAGACACTCAAAAGTTAAAAAAACAATCAATCACGCTCAGAAATAAAACATAGTGGCGTCAGGCATTAATAAATAGTGGTCTCTACGTGTCTCACCACCTCTGGAACGATCGGGAATCTCTACCACGTCACTTCCGGTTCGAGTTCTGGCAGTACTTCTGGTAGGTACGGAGGAAACATTTTTTTCTTGCACAAATTTTTATGGCCTTTTGGTGGACTTTATTGGATGGTTTATGCACTTTGATCATTTAGCGGTGTGAATACCTTCACAGCGCCACTTTGAAATTAGCGTAAATACACTTTCATTTCCAGTCTTTTCCTGCGGCCTGCCAGGTTGCGTGCTCGGATAAGGGTCTGGAATGGATTTTGGGGGGACCCCTATGTTATTTTTTTAATTTTGGTGCAGGGTTCCCCTTAAAATCCATACCAGAACTGAAGGGCCTGGTATGGATTTTGGGGGGACACCCACGCAATTTTTTTTTATTTTGGTTCGGAGTTCCCCTTAATATTCATACCAGACCCAAAGGGCCTGGTAATGGACTGGGGGGGGACCCATGCAGTTTTTTTCAATGAGTTTTATCTGTATTGCCGAGACCTGACAATTTATTACAGCCATGATCAGTTTTAGATGACTTTTCTTCCTTTAGAAATGTAATTTTGCTGCGGACTGTTCTAAACACGGGAAAAATGTGCCACTTTACAGGCATACTATAGACACCCCCAGGCACAATATTTAAAGGAATATTTCATTTTTATCGTTTCACTTTAAGCATTATTAAAATCACTGCTCCCGAAAAAACGGCTGTTTTTAAAACTTTTTTTTTCATTGATACATTTCCCCCGGGGCAGGACCCAGGTCCCCAAACACTTTTTATGGCAATAACTTGCATATATTCCTTTAAAATTAGCACTTTTGTTTTTTCATGTTAATGTCCAATAGACTTTTATACAGTGTGCTGCGGCTTTCGAATTTGCCGCGAACACTGCATAATGTTCGCTGTTTGGCGAACACCCAATGTTTGAGTCCAACTTACGTTCGACTCGAACATCGGGCTCATCCCTAAATATATATAATGTTTGGGGATTCTGAGTAATTTTCTAGCAAAAAAATTATGATTATTACATGTAGGAGAGAAATGTCAGAATTGGCCTGGGTGGCAAGGGGTTTATTACCATAAGTAATATACAAATAATTATTATATATTGTTTTTAAGGTAATTTACTATATTTTTAAAACTGTATTTAAGCGGACAAATTACTGACGTTTGAAGTTATAACTTCAAACCAGTAATTTCACAGTAAATACACATACACTGACCCCCCCTTACATGACACATACACTGACCCCCCCTTACATGACACATACACTGACCCCCCCTTACAGGACACATACACTGACCCCCCCTTACATGATACATACACTGACCCCCCTTACATGACACATACACTGACCCCCCCTTACAGGACACATACACTGACCCCCCCTTACATGATACATACACTGACCCCCACTTACAGGACACATACACTGACCCCCCCTTACAGGACACATACACTGACCCCCCCCTTACAGGACACATACACTGACCCCCCCTTACAGGACACATACACTGACCCCCCCTTACAGGACACATACACTGACCTCCCCTTACATGACACATACACTGACCCCCCCCTTACAGGACACATACACTGACCCCCCTTACAGGACACATACACTGACCAGTGGCGGAACTACCGCCATAGCGACACACGCGGCCGCTATGGGGCCCGCAACTGAGAGGGGCCCGTGGGCTGGGGCCGGTTTCAGTTGCTGCAGTGCTCCTCCCTGTCCCCTCTCTCCTGCTCCTGTGCATTACGGAGCTGGCTGGGTCTGTGTGTGTTCGGCGGCGGGCGGCACTGTAACGCGGTCCTGCCCCCCCTAGACTGGCTCGTGTGATAGTAGATGGAATGAGTGTTCAGCCTATCACAGGAGCCAGGCTAGGGGGGGCGGGACCGCGTTACAGTGCCGCCCGCCGCCGAACACACACTGACTCAGCCAGCTCTGAGGAGATGCCTGCCGTACAGCCCGCCCAATGTGCCTGCACTGCCTGGATAGGAGGATCGGATTCGGCAGGGGGGCCCGGCCGCATATAGAGGAATTGAACTTTTCTACTGTCCTCCATGCAGCCGCTAAATGCTTGCAGGAAGGAGAGGAGGAGAATCAAGCATTCTGCGGCTGTATGGAGGACAATAGAAAGCTCAATTCCTCTATATGTAGCCGCCCTGCTTCTCCTCCTATCTAACTTCTTTTGCTGCCCCCCCAGTGCTCTCCCCCCCCTCCACCACACTCTCCAGCCCCCCCCCACAGTTCTCTCCACCCCTGTTCTTGCTGCCCCCCCCTGCTCTCAAGCTCTCCCCATCCTTCTCCAGCCACCATCCCAGTGCTCTCCACTCCCCCCAGACTGTGCTCTCCCCCCCCAGTGCTCTCCACCCCTGTCCCCCCCAGTGCTCTCCACCCCTGCCCCCCCCAGTGCTCTCCACCCCTGTCCCCCCCCAGTGCTCTCCACCCCAGTTCCCCCCCCAGTGCTCTCCACCCCTGTTATCCCCCCCCCAGTGCTCTCCACCCCTGTTATCCCCCCCAGTGCTCTCCACCACTGTTATCCCCCCCCAGTGCTCTCCACCCCTGTTCTCCCCCCCCCCCCAGTGCTCTCCACCCCTGTCCCCCCCCAGTGCTCTCAAGCTCCACCCTTCGCTCTCCAGCCCCTGGTGCTCTCCACCCCCGTTCTTTTTGGCTCCCCCTCCATTGCTCTCAAGCTCCCCCCCAGCACTCTCCGCTCCCCACTCCTGTACTACTCTCCACTCCCCCCTGCATTTTGCCCCCACCCACATGCTCTCCAACCCCCGCCAGTGCTCTCTCTGCTCCCCCCTGCATTTTGCCCCACCCAGGTGCTCTCCCACCCCGCCAGTGCTCTCCGCCCACCATAGTGCTCTCCAGCCCCCCGTACTTTCCACCCCTTTTTTTTCTGGCCCCCACTGGTGCTCTCAAGCTCCCCCCATTGCTCTCCACCCCCCAGTGCTCTCCACTCCCCCCTGCTCTTTGTACCCCCCAGTGCTCTCCAGCCCCCATGCTCTCTACCCCTGTTCTTTCTGCCCCCCCCCAGTGCTCTCAAGATCCCCCCCAGTGATCTTTACCCCCCACACTCTTAGCCCCTTCAGTGCTCTCCAGCCCCCTCTCTCAGCCTCCCATGCTCTCCACCCCTGTTCTTTTTGGCTCCCCCCCAGTGCTCTCAAGCCCCCCCCCAGCGATCTCCGCTCCCCACCCCTGTGATCTCCACTCCCCCTGCTCTTTGCCCCCACCCATGTGCTCTCCAACCCCGCCAGTGCTCTCTGCTCCCCCTTCTCTTCAGCTCCCACCCAGTGCTTTCACTTCCCCAGGACCAGAGGACAGGCTGTCTGGGGGCAGAAAATGAGGACAGCTGAAGGTGCAGGTGGCCAGGGACCACTCCATCTCACAGCAAACAGATCCTCTGGAAGGAGCACTGTCCCCATCCAAAACTAGAACAGACCCTGCCTGCTGATGGCGATCATGGATATCCTGCTGGCATAGAAGGTACTGTACCGAGCATCAACAACACACCTTCCCACAGACAGGGACTGCAGACTGGGACATGGGGCATAGGAGGGGCTGCAATGATGGGCACAGTGAGGCTGAATTTGTGGGTAAAGTAAGACTGCATTCATGGGCACAGTAAAGCTGCATTTGATGGGCACAGTGATGCTGCATTGATGGGCAAAGTGAGGATGCAATGATGGGCACAGTGAGGCTGCAATGGTGGGCGCAGTGAGGCTGCATTTATGGGCAGTGAGGCTGCATTTATGGGCGCAGTGAGGCTGCATTTATGGGCACAGTGTGGCTGCATTTATGGGCACAGTGAGGCTGCAATGATGGGCACAGTGAGGCTGCAATGATGGGCACAGTGAGGCTGCAATGATTGGCACAGTGAGGCTGCAATGGTGGGCACAGTGAGGCTGCATTTATGGGCACAGTGAGGCTGCAATGGTAGGTACAGTAAGGCTGCATTGATGGGCACAGTGAGGCTGCATTGCTCTTTAAACCACGCCCACTATTTAATTTAAGTCCGCCATTTTTTGTGGGGGGGGGCATACAACATTTTGCTATGGGGCCCTGTGATTTCTAGTTACGCCCCTGACACTGACCCCCCCTTACATGATACATATACTGACCCCCCTTACAGAACACATACACTGACCCCCCCTTACATGACACATACACTGACCCCCCCTTACAGGACACATACACTGACCCCCCCTTACAGGACACATACACTGACCCCCCCTTACAGGACACATACACTGACCCCCCCCCTTACAGGACACATACACTGACCCCCCCTTACAGGACACATACACTGACCCCCCCTTACATGATACATACACTGACCCCCCCTTACAGGACACATACACTGACCCCCCTTACATGATACATACACTGACCCCCCCCTTACAGGACACATACACTGACCCCCCTTACATGACACATACACTGACCCCCCCTTACAGGACACATACACTGACCCCCCCTTACAGGACACATACACTGACCCCCCCTTACAGGACACATACACTGACCCCCCCCTTACAGGACACATACACTGACCCCCCCTTACAGGACACATACACTGACCCCCCCTTACAGGACACATACACTGACCCCCCTTACAGGACACATACACTGACCCCCCCTTACATGATACATACACTGACCCCCCCTTACAGGACACATACACTGACCCCCCCTTACAGGACACATACACTGACCCCCCCTTACAGGACACATACACTGACCCCCCCTTACAGGACACATACACTGACCCCCCCTTACAGGACACATACACTGACCACCCCTTACAGGACACATACACTGACCCCCCTGACTCCTACTTCCTGCACTACTCAAACACACTCCCCCCCTCCCCCTCATACAGCATGTAGATCGATCCGTCCTCCTCCTTACCTCTGCTCTTTGGTGCTTCGTCAGCCATCATCAGGGCTCTGCTCAGGGGCCAGGCCAGCGCCATCCATCCTCTCCACGGAGTTCCCGCCAGGGCCAGGCCAGCGCCGCGCCGCCGCCAATGCCATCCACCCGCTCCATGGAGTCCTCGCTGGGCGGGAGGTCAGTCAGCTACTCCTCAGCCCCGCCCCTCTGCTGCACACACAAGACACACAGCGCCGCACCAGAGGGACAGGCGGGAGCAAAGGAGTCCCGGAGCGGCGCTGTGTGATTATACCTGTCTGAGGACTGAGGCGTGACAGCGCAGCGGGGCGCTCTGCACTACATATGGGGGGAATTTGGTGGCGCCGTGGCGGCACACTGAATGGGGCCAGGCCAGCGATCAGGAGAGAGGAGAGCCTAGCTCACACTGTCACACAGGACAGAGGCTGTGGTTGCGCCCTAGGTGGTAGTGCGCCCCTAGGCGGCTGCCTACTTCGCCTAGTGGTAGCGCCGGCCCTGCGTATATACTCGAGTATAAGCCGACCCAACTATAAGCCGGGGCACCTAATTTTACCACACAAAACTGGGAAAACTTATTGACTCAAGTATAAGCCTAGGGTGGGAAAATGCAGCAGCTACTGGGTAAACAATGCCCATCTGCAGCTTCACTGTGCCCATTTGCAGTCTAATTGTGTCCATTTGCAGTCTCACTGTCCCCATTTGCAGTCTCACTGTGCCCAGTTGCAGTCTCACTGTGCTCAGTTGCAATCTTACTGTGCCCAGTTGCAGTCTCACTGTGCCCATTTGTAGTCTCACTGTGCCCATTTGTAGTCTCACTGTGCCCATTTGCAGCCGTTTCATTAATAAAACAGCGTGTGTCTCCCGCTGTGTAATGCAGTCTGTTTAGTCGTCCATTGAAACAAAGCCCCGCCTCCTCCTCCTCCTCGTTCGTCCGTGATAGAGGAACACTGATACGATGCTGGGAAACTGTATCAGTGTTTCGCCTATCACAGACGAGGAGGAGGCGGGGCTTTGTTACAATGGACAGGTGAACAGAATGCATTACACAGCGGGAGACAAACACTGTTTTAGTAATGAAAAGTACGTCTCACTCGAGTATAAGCTGGGGGGGAGTTTTTCAGCCTAAAAAATGGGCTGAAAAACTTGGCTTATACTTGAGTATATACGGTAAATAATTAATTATTATCTTATAACATATAGCATAATAACCCCTTGCCGCCGAGCGTACGCATATATGCATCCTCGTCTTTCGGGGGTTATACCGGGATGATGCCCACAGCTGCAGGCATCATCCCGGTACCGTTGTTTAGAGCGGGCGATTGGCTATCCAGGCATAACAACCGATGCGGCTAAAAGTCGATCGGTTGTTATTCCGGAGGAGCGGGAGGTGACATCCCCCCTCCCACCGCCTCCCGCAACTCTGACCGGGCCTCCCGTCCCACCGGGAGACCCGATCCTCTATGTGTCACTTTCGGCACCTAGAGAGAGACTGGCAGACTGGTTTAATTGGCTGCCAATGGCGCCGGATTTTAAAAAATATATACAGTATTCAGAATCGCAGTTTTGCCGATCTGAATACTTTCAAGTATAAAGGAGAGATTTGGGGTCTTTTAGACCCACGATCCCTCCATAAAGAGTACCTGTCACCACCTATTACTGTCACAGTACATTCCTTGTGACAGCAATAAAAGTGATCAAATTTTTTTTTTTTTTAAAACACAATTTAATATTGTAAAAATAAATAAAATAAATAAGAAAAAAATTATAATTTTAAAGCGCCCCCGTCCCCGCGAGCTCGTGCAGCAAAGAAAACGCATACGGAAGTCGCGCCCGCTTATGTAAACAGTGTTCGTCAGAGCGAGAGCAATAATTCTAGCACTAGACCTCCTCTGTAACTCTAACCTGGTAACCATAAACAAATTTAAAGCGTCGCCTATGAAGATTTTTAGGTACCGTAGTTTGTCGCCATTCCCGTGTGCGTGCAATTATAAAGCATGACATGTTTGGTATATATTTACTCGGCATAACATCATCTTTCACATTATACAAAAAAATTGGGCTAACTTTACTTTTTCATTTTTTTTAATTCAAGAAAGTACATTTTTCCCCAAAAGTTGTGTTTAACCACTTAAGCCCCGGACCATTTCGGGCCATTAGGACCAGGCCTGTTTTTGGGATTCGGCACTGCGCTGCTTTAACTGAAAATTGTGCGGACATGCAATGTTGTACCCAAATGAAATTTGCGTCCTTTTCTTCCCACAAATAGAGCTTTCTTTTAATGGTATTTGATTGCCTCTGCGATTTTTATTTTTTGCGATATAAACAGAAAAAGACCGAAAATTTTGAAAAAAAATGATATTTTCTACTTTTTGTTATAAGAAAAATCGAATAAACTCAATTTTAGTCATACATTTAGGCCAAAATGTATTCAGCCACATGTCTTTAGTAAAAAAAATGTCAATAAGCGTATATTTATTGGTTTACGCAAAAGTTATAGCGTTTACAAACTAGGGTACATTTTCTGAAATTTACACAGCTTTAAATTTATGACTGCCTATCTCATTTCTTGAGGTGCTAAAATGGCAGGGCAGTACAAAACCCCCCCAAATGACCCCATTTTGGAAAGTAGACACCCCAAGGAAATTGCTGAGAGGCATGTTGAGCCCATTGAATATTTTTTTTTTTTGTCCCAAGTGATTGAATAATGACAAAAAAAAAAAAAAAAATTACAAAAAGTTGTCACTAAATGATATATTGCTCACACATGCCATGGTTATATGTGGAATTGCACCCCAAAATACATTCTGCTGCTTCTCCTGAGTACGGGGATACCACATGTGTGGGACTTTTTAGGAGCCTAGCCACGTACGGGACCCCGGAAACCAAGCACCGCCTTCAGGATTTCTAAGGGCGCAAATTTTTGATTTCACTCCTCACTACCTATCACAGTTTCGAAGGCCATAAAATGCCAAAATAGCACAAAACCCCCCCAAATGACCCCATTTTGGAAAGTAGACACCCCAAGCTATTTACTGAGAGGCATGTTCAGTCCATGGAATATTTTATATTTTGCCACAAGTTGCGGGAATATGACAAACTTTTTTTTTTTTGCACAAAGTTGTCACTAAATGATATATTGCTCACACATGCCATGGGCATATGTGAAATTACACCCCAAAATACATTCTGCTGCTTCTCCTGAGTACGGGGATACCACATGTGTGGGACTTTTTGGGAGCCTAGCCGCGTACGGGACCCCAAAAACCAAGCACCGCCTTCAAGGTTTCTAAGGGCATAAATTTTTGATTTCACTCCTCACTACCTATCACAGTTTTGAAGGCCATAAAATGCCAAGATGGCACAAACCCCCCCCAAATGACCCCATTTTGGAAAGTAGACACCCCAAGCTATTTGCTGAGAGGCATGTTGACCCCATTGAATATTTTTTTTTTTGTCCCAAATGATTGAATAATGACAAAAAGAAAAAAAAATGTACAAAAAGTTGTCACTAAATGATATATTGCTCACACATGCCATGGTTATATGTGGAATTGCACCCCAAAATACATTCTGCTGCTTTTCCTGAGTACGGGGATACCACATGTGTGGGACTTTTTGGGAGCCTAGCTGCGTACAGGGCCCCAAAAACCAAGCACTGCGAACGCTGCAGTTATGTGTGTTGTGTTTGGTAAGTGACAGTGATCGATCGATACTGCACTTGGGTGGGCTGGGCTGGGCTGGGCGGAGGGGCTAAACGCAGGCGCTAGCAGGTATCTGGGCTGATCCCGCTAACACTGCGTTTTTGGGAACCCTAAACCGCTGGGGATGCTAGTATAGATCTGATCAGATACTATACCACTAAGGGGGGTGTATGCTTTGCGCGTGGGTGTTAGCGTTACTGTCACTAACCTAACACTGCCTGGGGCGACGCAGACCCTCTCTGGCGCTAAAACCTAATTGATCTCACCCGCCGGGCGATCAGGGGGGTTAAACCTTTATTGGGTTATATACGGCGGGTGCCCTGATGCTATAAAAAGCAAACTAATCAACCAGCGTCACCCGTAACCTTTATATGGTGATCACTGGTGAAAGGGTTAACTAGGGGCAATCAGGGGGTTAAAACCTTTATTAGGTTAAATATGGGGGTACCTGACACTATATAAAAACCTGACGGGTAACCTAAATAACTAAATAACTTACTGGCTAACCAGTGACACCAGTGACGCTTATACGGCGATCACTGGTGAAAGGGTTAACTCTAGGGGCAATCAGGGGGTTAAAATAATATATGGGGGTACCTGACACTAATAAAAACCTGCGGCGAACCTAAAAAAAAATAACTGCCTATCTAAAACACCAGCGACACGAATACAGCGATCGGAAAAACAATCGCTTAGTGATGCTGAAGTTAGGGGGTGAAAGGGTTACCTGGGGGGTGATCAAGGGGTTAAACCTTTATTAGGGGGGGGGGGGTTAGGGGGCTACCCTGGACCTAAAGGGGCCTAATCCTAACTGCCCTGCAACTTTTTACAATCACAGATGACACTAAATGCAGTGATCAGTAAAATAAATGATCACTGCAATCAGTGACACTGTGATTGGGGGCTTTGGGGTGACCTGGGGGTGATCTGGGGGTGACTGGGGGGTGATTTGTGTGCCTATGTGTACCTACGTGTCAGTGGACTGTTGGTGCACTAACCTGCTTCTTCTCTGCTCGGCGCCGGGAATGAAAAGACCGCGGTGAGGGAGATGACATCACTTCCTCCTGCCTGTGTTTACATCACATGGCGGAGGAAGCATTTTCATTGGCCGGGAGCGATCGCGAGGGGGGGGCGGAATCGAGCGGCCGCCCCCTCATGCCTGATCGCTCCCGAACACTTAACGGCCGCTCACTGCAGTGAAGGGGGGTCCGGATGGACCCCCCAACTGCACAAAGGCGATCACGTAGATCTACGTGATTCTGCCTGTCGGTGCCATTCTGCCGACGTAAATCGGTGGTGGGCGGTCGTTAAGTGGTTAAAACACTGCTGCACAAATACTGTGTGATCATTGAGCAAACTTTGACCCTGTACCTCACAGTCAGCAGACACATTCCAGCCAATCAGCAGCATACCCTCCCTCCCAGACCCTCCCACCTCCTGGACAGCATCCATTTTAGACTCATTCTGAAGCTGCAGTCTTAGTGAGAGGAGGGACAGTATAGCTGCTGCTGATTTAATAGGGAAATCTATAGCTAGGCCAGTGTAATCAGTGTCCACTCCAGTCCTGAAAGACTCATCTGATCTCTGCTGTCAGGACAGCGTCCTGACAGCACCCCAAAAAGCCCTTTTTAGGACTAGTACATACATCAGTCTGCCTTTTTTTTTCTCTGTAATCTAATTGCAGTTGCCTGCCAGCGTGTGTGTGACAGGCTCACAGCGTATACTGTGCCCACTTGCCCAGTGGCACCACTCATATATCTGGTGGCACAGTAGATTACTAGTGAGAGGAGGGACAGTGTAGCTGCTGCTGATTTAATAGGGAAATCTATAGCTAGGCCAGTGTATTCAGTGTCCACTCCAGTCCTGAAAGACTCATCTGATCTCTGCTGTAAGGACAGCGTCCTGACAGCACCCCAAAAAGCCCTTTTTAGGGCTAGTACATACATCAGTCTGCCTTTTTTGTTTCTCTGTAATCTAATTGCAGTTGCATGCCAGCGTGTGTGTGACAGGCTCACAGTGTATACTGTGCCCACTTGCCCAGTGGCACCACTCATATATCTGGTGGCACAGTAGATTACATTTAAAAAAACAACAACAATTTTGACTGCAATAGAATAGCAGTCAGTTGCCTGCCAGCGTGTGTGTCAGGCCTACAGCGTCTACTCTGCCAACTTCTGCCAGTGCACAGTGCCACTCATATCTGGTGTCACAGTAGCTTGCACGCATAGTACAACTAAACTAATCTAAAAAAAATGACAGGCAGAGGCAGGCCACCCCGCAGGGGCCGTCGTGGTAGCATTACACACATGGACGTACGGTGTGATGATGATGATGTTGTACCCGATGCTGCTTCCTTTGCTGAGTTGTCAGATACAAGTGGAGCGGTTGATGAT
This sequence comes from Rana muscosa, assembly GCA_029206835.1. Lineage (NCBI taxonomy): Eukaryota > Metazoa > Chordata > Amphibia > Anura > Ranidae > Rana > Rana muscosa. The sequence goes on along the minus strand of CM055118.1, from coordinate 723,361,998 downwards.
GACGATGTGTCCGTGGATGTCACGTGGGTGCCCACTCAAAGAGAAGAAGAACAGGGGGAAAGTTCAGATGAGGAGACAGAGAGGAGGAGGAGACGAGTTGGAAGCAGGGGGAGGTCGTCGCAAGGAACTAGTGGCACAGTCAGACAGCATGTATCGGCACCCGGGGTCAGCCAGACAGCACGCCAATCAACGCATGCTGTTGCCACCACCAGAATGCCGTCATTGCAAAGCTCAGCAGTGTCGCATTTTTTTGTGTATCTGCCTCTGATAACAGCGATGCCATTTGCAACCTGTGCCAAAAGAAACTGAGTCGTGGGAAATCCAACACCCACCTAGGTACAACTGCTTTGCGAAGGCACATGATCGCACATCACAAACGCCTATGGGATCAACACATGATGACGCGAGTACAAGCAGCACACAAGCTCAAAGCCACCATCCTCCTCCTGGTCCAGCATCTTCAGCCATGTCAACCACTGCTGTCCTCCTTGCCCCCTCTCAACCATCCGCCACTCCGTCTCTCGCCTTGAGCAGTTCCTGCTCATCTGCCTACAGTCAGGTGTCTGTCAAGGACATGTTTGAGCATAATAAGCCAATGTCACAGAGTCACCCCCTTGCCCGGCGTCTGACAGCTGGCTTGTCGGAACTCTTAGCCCGCCAGCTTTTACCATACAAGCTGGTGGAGTCTGAGGCCTTCAAAAAATTTGTAGCTATTGGGACACCGCACCCGGCCAAAATTTATTTTCACAAAAGGAAATCCCCAACCTGTACTCTATTGTGCAAAAAGAAGTCATGGCATGTCTGGCACACAGTGTTGGGGCAAGGGTGCATCTGACCACTGATACCTGGTCTGCAAAGCACGGTCAGGGCAGGTATATCACCTACACTGCGCATTGGGTAAACCTGCTGACGGCTGCCAAGCAGGTAATGCGTGGCTCTGCAGAGGAGTTGGTGGTGACACCGCCACGACTTGCAGGCAGGCCTACTGCCACCTCCTCTACTCCTCCTACTCCATCCTCTTCGATAACCTCCTCGGCTGAGTCCTCTTCTGCTGCTGCGTCTTGCTCCACATCAACTGCACCCCCCCAGCTCCCCAGGGGCTATTCCACATCCCGGATACGACAGTGTCACGCCGTCTTGGGGTTGACTTGCCTGAAAGCAGAGAGTCACACCAGACCAGCACTCCTGTCCGCCCTGAACGCACAGGTGGATCAGTGGCTGACTCCGCACCAACTGGAGATCGGCAAAGTGGTGTGTGACAACGGAAGCAATTTGTTGGCGGCATTGAATTTGGGCAAGTTGACACATGTGCCGTGCATGGCACATGTGTTGAATCTGATTGTACAACGCTTTGTGCATAAGTACCCAGACTTACAGGACGTCCTCAAGCAGGCCAGGAAGGTGTGTGGCCATTTCAGGCGTTCCTACACGGCCATGGCGCACTTTTCAGATATCCAGCGGCGAAACAACATGCCAGTGAGGTGCTTGATTTACGACAGCCCGACACGTTGGAATTCAACACTCCTAATATTCGACCGCCTGCTGCAACAAGAAGAAGCCGTCAACGAGTATTTGTATGACCGGGGTGCTAGGACAGCCTCTGCGCAGCTGGGAATTTTTTTTTCAGATCAGAACTTTTATAACTTTTCTGTCCTGAGAATGCTTTCTTGTGCTGAACTATACAAACATAAAAAGTAAAAAGAAAAGCTGCATGTGCTGACTCAGGCTAGAATGTTAAAATGGATAAACTTGGCTTTTTATCTTCAGTACATCTTAAATAGACCATCAATGCACAAGCAAATAAAGAAGTGAAATCCCTCTAGAGCAGTAACAGAAAATGCTAGAATAGAGAAGAAATGAGAGATGTTGTTTTTCATGACTGTTCTTTGTTGAAAGTTAAATATGCCTTTGCTTTTGTGTATCCTATACTAATTGTAATGAAGAAACAAAAAAAGAACTGTTGACCTCTGCCAAAAAAAAAATGTTGCTCTGAAGTACACTACTGTAACTTTCTTCTATCAATGCTTCTCTCCTATTGCTTTCTACTTTCTTGTTAGAAATTGATTAGAAACATATCTCTGTGACACAGTTACACACCTTTCTGTTATTTCAAGGGCATTTTGTATATTTGCTGATTTTTTTTCCTTCGTTTGTTTAAAATAAAAAAAACATTAAAGTGGTTGTAAACCCCTTTTTTTAACTGTATGCTACAGGTAAGCCTATTTTAAGGCTTACCTGTAGCTACCCAGGATATCTCCTAAACCTGCACGATTTAGGAGATATCCCCCTGTGTCTGCATGTGCCAAAGTCATCGGCACATGTGCACTGGGGCAAACTGAAGCAATGGCACCTATGTGCCATTGCTCCAGTCTTCGTGCCATTAACGGCGGCTCCCGCACGCATGCGTGGGAGTGACGTCATCGTGGCTCCGGCCAATCACAGCGGCGGAGCTTCGATACCCAGAAGCAAGCACTGGGCGACATGCCGGCGGCCGGAGGGAGAGATGAGGATGGCTGTGGGGGCTTCGATCGGAGGTAAGTACTACACAACGAGCTAGCATGCTATGCATACTAGCTCATTATGCCTTTGTCTTGCAGGGTCTTTTTTTTTTTTTGAGGAGGGTTTACTTCCTCTTCTTTTTTTTTGAGGAGGGTTTACTTCCTCTTTATGTTCACCTTTAGAAGCATGTTTCCTGTTACACCCATTTCCTGTCGTCAGCACCCCATCTCTGTGAAACCGGGTATAGGATCTTCTCCCTGAACCTGCTGTCACAATCCCAAAACAGAGCAGCTGTGCAGGACTCCGCCCACACAGCCAATTAATTCATTCACTGTTTCCTGTGAATTAATGAACTACAAGTACTGTTGGCCTTTGCGGCAGACAGTTAGTAGTTCTCAATGAACTGCAAAGGTGCACGACCAGCCAAGGCCCTCTGAGTTTACTGAATTACCCACCCAGGCTGACAAGGCAAGCACATTTCCCCTAGTGACACACAGTATAAAACGGGGGAAGGCTACCTTTGAGATGCAGAGATTTACCTGAACAACATGAAAAAGATCACTGGGGTTTATCGGCCACTTTTTTTTAAGGAAATTAACTAGCTAGACCTAACTAAATAGTAAGGAAAACTTACTTAATAAAATATAATATAACAAATGTAACTGTAAAGATGTAAACTTAGCCTACCTTAAAAGTGTCAGTCAGTAGAGTAGTGCACAATGTGTTGACGTTGTCAGTAGGGCAAAGGGTGGTGTCAATAGAGCAGTGTATGGTGTCAGTAAAGCAGTGGATGGTGTCAGTAGTCAGTGGACAGTGTCAAAAAAGCAGTGTATGTGTCAGTAGTGTAGCAGTTGGTGTCAGTAGGGCAGTGGACAGTGTCAGTAAAGCAGTGGACGGTGTCAGTAGTCAGTTGACAGTGTCAGAAAAGTAGTGTATGTTTCAGTACGGCAGAAGTTGGTGTCAGTAGGGCAGTGGACAGTGTCAGTAGGGCAGTGGACTTTGTCTGTAGGACAGAGGACGGTGTCAGTAGAGCAGGAAATGGTGTCAATAGGGCAGAGGTTGGTGTCAGTAGGGCAGTCAGTGATGTCAGTAGGGCAGTGGATGATGTTGGTAGTTTTTTTTATTATTATTTTCTATTATACGATTCATACAATATTTTTACAATTGTATTTCTTTCAATTACTTAAAAAAATAAAATCAGCAGCCCTGTTGGGGGGCTTTGGTGAAATATCATGTGTCACTCTCATTAATTACTTTTGAGACAGAGAAAAGAGAATGAGGACACACTTCTCAATCTCCATCTCCGCAGTCTCATCTGTACAGAATGAATAAACAGGAAGAGCTCTGCACAATCTCCCTGTTCATTCACAAACCGAAGCATAGTAAACACAGTTTACAATGCTTCAGGTATGAATGAACACAGGGGTGATCAGTATATATCACTCACTGTGTTCATTCCAAAAAAGAAGGGGTCAGTAAATGACATATTTACTGGCTCTTTCTCTCACTCTCCATACTGAAAGGATGTCCTGTCCTACAGCAGCCAGCGGGAGAGGAGATGAGGGGAAGCCAGCAGTGCTGCGGAGGGGGGGAGCAGGTGAGCACACAGGGCGGTCTGGGCAGAAAAAGGAAGAGGAACCTGGACAGGAGAGACAACATTTCCTGGAACCGATCCTCTGTATTTTCCTCCTACAGCAGCTGAATGGCGGTAGAAGGGAGAAGAGGAGAAGCCGGCTTTCAGCTGCTGCAGGAGGAAAATAGGGGGGGTCCGTTTCAGTAAATGCCACTCTTACCCTCCTGCCCAGTTTCCAGGGGTCGGCAAGGAAGAAATCCAGCCTACCGTTCACCTGCCTGTGATTGACTGGTAGATGGGTTTCCCGCCCCCGTTGCAAAGCCTAATGTGACAGGGAGGCGGCATTGGCCCCCTGAGGCATGGGCGGGGTCACCATTGCAACCCCTATGACCACTCAAGCTCTGCCAGTGTGCATAAGTAAATAAACATAGCTCACAAACCCACCCCCATAAATACCCAGAAAACCATATCTATGTTTAAACAACACAAATTCAATCTACATATGGGCAAAAACCAACAAGAAACCATAAAAATATTTACTCAACTCCCTCTAACTACTAAGTGTTTCACCATAACCAAACATTTTACATTTGCAATATGTGTATAATTAGAGCCTTTTATGGAACACACACTCTCTCACATCCAGATAATTATTTCCTAAAAAGATGTTCCCAACGTCCCACAAATTCATTTTTACACAATATACTAACATCGATAATATCCTCTCTCATTCTTTCCAATCTTACACAACCCAAACATCATATTTTTCAGCATCAACCCTTAACCATTCCATTCACGCCCCTTCCTTGCCGATCTCCCGGCCTGCTTCTCCGACGTATGCAGAGTGGCGCAGGGATGACAGCTGCGCCACAGGAGGGACAGGGGAGCACACAGGAGGGCTTGGGCAGCAGAAGTAATGGGAGCCTGACAAGAGGGGTGAAGTTTACTAGAACCAAGCTCTTACAGTTCCCTTATGCAGCAGCTCAAAGCTGGCTTCTACTTCTCTCCCTCCCGACCAGCTTTCAGCTGCTGCAGGGGCAAGATTACAAGGAATTGGCTCCAGTAAATGATGCCCACGCTGCCCTTCCTGTACAGGTTTCCCTTCCTTCTACCACGCAGCTCTTCCTGTTTATTAATTCTGTGCCGTTGATTTTGTGGAGATGATGATATCTTTCACTGTGTCAGGTCACCTGAGGCCAGGTGACAGATGCACACCGTTGGGGTCAGGAGTCCACCGCTATGATAGTGGACCTTATGGCTGACTGCTGCAGATGGAACCTTGGGTGGTACAGGAAGGCAAGTCCACTGGGGCACCAACATGGATCCCACAGGGAGCTAGAACATAAGATTCCCCAGGGCGCGGAGTCTAAGAGCCAGCAGGTGTAAGAGAGCAAGCCCCAAGGCTGATACACAGACCAGGTAAGAGACAGACAGGTCATAAAAGTATTACTGCAAGGTCATGACAGTACCCCCCCTCTTACTAGGCCTCCCCTCCCCCGCTTGGGACCAGGCTTGGAGGGAAACTTCAAATGGAACTTCCTCAGAAGACGAGGTGCGAAGACTTCAGATGCAGAAATCCAAGATCTCTCCTCAAGACCGAAACCCTTCCAATCCACGAGATATTGAAGAACACCTTTACAGAAGCGCGAATCCAAAATTTGACTAACCTCGTACTCATGATCATCCTCAGAGACTGGAGCCAAGCTGGGGAGAGGATGGCAGAACTTATTCAAAACTAAAGGTTTCAAAAGGGATACATGAAATGAGTTTGAAATCCTGAGGCTTTTAGGGATCTGGAGTTTAAAACAAACAGGATTCAGCTTTGAAATTATATTGTAAGAACCAATGAATCTCAGGGCGAATTTGAGAGAAGGAACCCGGAGTCTGATGTTCCTGGTGGAAAGCCAGACTTTGTCTCCTGGCTGTAGAGGAGGCGGCTTACGCCTGTGGAGGTCAGCAAAACCCTTGAATTTTTTGGCAGCTGTCTGGAGGGAATTGTGAACGTCAACCCACATGAAATTGAATGATTCCTGAACGGTAGCCAAGGCTGGGATGTCGGAAGAACAGGTCATAGGAAGAGGGAGCTGAGGATGTCTTCCATAAACAGTGACATAGGGTGTCTTCTGAGAACTGACGTTGACATGATTATTGTGGGAGAACTCTGCCCACGGGAGTAGCGATGCCCAATTATCGTGATGAGCCGAGACCAAAGTATGGAGAAAGACTTCCAACTCCTGATTAACCCTCTCAGTCTGACCATTGGATTGAGGATGGTAAGAAGAGGTAAAATCAAAGGTAATGTCGAGGGACTTGCAAAAGGCTCTCCAAAAGCGAGACATAAACTGAACACCCCTGTCCGAAACAACATGGGAAGGGACTCAATGAAGGCGGAAAATCTCTCGTACAAAAATGGGAACCAAGGCAAGAGCAGAAGGGAGACCAGGAAGAGGAAGAAAATGGGCCATCTTGGAGAATCGATAAATTACCACCCAAATGACCGTATTCTTCTCAGAAGGTGGAAGATCGGTGATGAAGTCCATGGCTATGTGAGACCAGGGCTCCTTGGGAATGGGCAAGGGCATGAGAAGACGAGCAGGAGCCTGCGGGGAGGATTTAGACTGGGCACAGACATGACAAGCCTTAACATAGTCTTTGACATCTGAACGGAGAGTAGGCCACCAGTAGTGGCGACTGATGAGGAGGAAGGATCGAAGGAACCCAGCATGACCTGCCACCTTGGAGTCATGTCCACGAAGGAGGATCTTAGTTCTTAGCTCAGTGGGGACGAAGGTCTTACCAGGTGGAATCTTTGACTCCAGGGTGGTAGAATGGGCAAGGATGCATGAGGTAGGGATGATCGGCTCTGGCTCGATTGTAGGCTCCTCATCCTGAATCTCAAAAGACCTAGAGAGGGCATCAGCCCGACTGTTGCAGAAACCAGGTTTGAATGTAATGGTGAAGTTAAAATGGGAAAAGAAGAGACTCCACCTGGCTTGTCTGGGATTTAATCGTTTGGCATTTTGTAAGTACTGCAGATTTTTATGGTCAGTGAAAATTGTTATGGAATGTGGGGAACCCTCCAAAAGATGACACCACTCCTCCAATGCCAATTTAATCGCAAGAAGTTCCCGATCACCAATGGCGTAATTCTTCTCCGCCTGAGAAAATTTTCTGGAGAAAAACGCACATGGTTGACGTTTCTTTCCAAAGGATTGAAGAAGCACAGCTCCCACCCCAGTTGAGGAAGCATCCACTTCAATAAAAAATGGATCTCCAGGGTCAGGTCGCATCAAAAAAGGTCCAGACACGAAGGCCTGTTTCAAATCATGAAAGGCAGAGACAGCTTCAGGGGGCCACTCCTTTTCATTAGCACCCTTCTTGGTCAAGGCGATAATAGGCGCAGCAATAGAGGAGTAATTCCTAATGAACTGCCTGTAATAATTAGTGAACCCAAGAAAGCGTTGTGTGGCCTTGAGGCCGGCAGGAAGAGGCCAGTTGGTAATGGCCGAGACCTTTCCAGGATCCATACGAAGACCAAAGTTAGAGACGAAGCATCCCAGAAACAGGACTTCAGAACACTCAAAAGAATATTTCTCCAGCTTGGTGTACAGATTATTTTCTCGAAGGCGCTGAAGTACCATCCAGACATGTTCTCTGTGAACAGACAGATTATCCGAAAAGATGAGAATGTCATCCAGGTAGATGACAACAAATTGGTAAAGCAGATCCCTGAAGATTTCGTTAACAAAGTTTTGGAACACCGCAGGCGCATTACACAAACCAAAGGGCATGACCAAGTATTCGTAATGTCCATATCTAGTGTTAAACGCAGTTTTCCATTCATCCCCCTCCCATATTCAGATCAAATTGTATGCACCCCTGAGATCCAACTTGGTAAAAATGGAGGCACCTTTCAACATGTCGAATAGTTCTGATATTAAAGGTAGGGGGTATCGTTTTTTGATCGTTACTGCGTTTAAGCCTTGATAGTCAATGCAGGGTCTTAGGGTACCATCCTTTTTGGCAACAAAAAATAACCCTGCTCCCACAGGCGATGAGGATTTCCGGATGAATCCTTTTTCTAGATTTTTTGCAACGTACTCAGACATGGCCTGGGTCTCTGGGATGGACAAGGGGTAGGTATGACCCCTGGGCAGAGCTTCTCCGGGTACAAGGTCAATGGCACAGTCAAAGGATCTGTGAGGAGGAAGTACCTCAGCTGACTTTTTACAGAACACATCCCGGAAATCGCCATATGCAGCGGGAAGGGCAGAGGATACTGAGGTGGTGGCCACAGGAAGTCTCTCCTTAGGGGCAACCTTGAGTAGGCAGGAGGAGAAACAGGAGGGACCCCAAGCCAGGATCTGCCCAGAAGTCCAATCAACGTGTGGAGAGTGGAGCTGTAACCAAGGAAGCCCCAATACGATAGGGGTTGAGACCTTAGGAAGGATAAGGAAGGATATCCACTCCTGGTGGAGTATCCCTACCGACATCTTAACAGGAAGGGTCTGGAAGCGAATAGGGCCCACTGAAAGAACAGTGCCATCAATCACGAGACCACCAATGGAGTGGTGAGGGGTGAAAGGGTAAGGTTCATGGAAGATGCAGTTCTCCAGTCCATAAAGTTGCCAGCAGCTCTGGAATCCAGATAAGCCAAGGCTGAGAGGGAGGAAGCGCCAACATGAAAAAACACAGAAAGAAGGAGACGAGAAGGTGGCTTTTCTGGGTCCAATACTCCACCTTCCATATGTATTAGACCCGAACGTTTCCCGGGCGAAATGAGCATGTGTCACGAAAATGACCTTTGCCCCCACAGTAGAGACACAGGCCCAGAGTTCTGCGCCTAGCACGTTCCTCGGGGGATAGCCTGGTCCGGTCTAGCTGCATGGGTTCCTGAGCTAACAGGAGATGCTCCACTGGTTGAAGAGAGGGGAGCTCAGGGCAACCAAGGACCAAGGAGTGCTGGTGTCGCTTTTCTAGGATCCTTTCCTGAAAACAAATATCTATCTGGTTACACAAGCTGATAACTTTGTCCAGATAAGTGGGGATGGTTCTTCCCGCTAATTCATCCTTCACTCTATCAGAAAGACCATGCAGAAAGGTTGCGACTAAGGCCTCATTGTTCCAGCTCAGCTCAGCCGTCAGTATGCGGAAATGAAGAGCATACTGTCCCACAGAAGCAGACTCTTGGCGGAGACGTAAAAGGGCGCTGGCCGCTAAAGAGACACGACCTGGTTCCTCGAAGATATTTTGAAAGAGTTTCAAGAAATTAGATAGGCTGGAAACCACTGGGTGTCTCCTCTCCCACAGAGGGGCAGCCCAAGCTCAAGCCTCGCCGGACAGGAGAGAAATAATATAGGCCAACTTTGCTCAATCAGACTGGAAGTTTTGAGGCTGGAGTTCGAAGTGAATGGTATACTGGCTAAGGTACCCTCTGCAGGCCTTGGAATCCCCAGAGTAATGGGACGGAGCTGGTAAGTGCAACGGGTTAGCGGCTGCGACTGTAGGTGGAGCTGATATGGCAGCAGGTTGAGGTTGTCAAACCGGGGATTCTAAGGAGGCTTGTAGTTGTTCAAAGCGGGAAGCCATACACTGAAGGAATCACATCAGCTGGGTCTGATTAGATTCCTGGGTCTCGAGTCTGCGGACTATGCCCTGCAGCTGATCATCGGCAGGTAGCGGCACATCAGTCGGGTCCATGGCTGTGCAAACTGTCAGGTCACCTGAGGCCAGGTGACAGATGCACACCGTTGGGGTCAGGATTGCACCGCTATGATAGTGGACCTTATGGCTGACTGCTGCGTATGGAACCCTGGGTGGTACAGGAAGGCAGGTCCACTGGGAACACCAACACGGATCCCACAGGGAGCTAGAACATAAGATTCCCCAGGGCGCAGAGTCTAAGAGCCAGCAGGTGTAAGAGAGCAAGCCCTAAGGCTGATACACAGACCAGGTAAGAGACAGACGGGTCATGAAAGTATTACTGCAAGGTCATGACACTCTGTCTTAAAAATTAGACATCAGGGGTTTGTTTATACCCTTGATTTTTCAACAAAGCCCCCCCCCCCCAATAGGGCTGTTTAAAAATTGTAAAAAGTAATACAAAAATAAAGTAATGTAATAAAAAAAAACTACTGACAACCTTCACTGCCCTACTGACATCATCCACTGCCCTACTGACATCATCCACTGCCCTACTGACACCAATCTCTGCCATCAACTGCTCTACTGACAGCATCCACTGATCTGCTGATACTGTTCACTGCCCTACTGACACAAACCTCTGCCCTACTGACATAGGCCCCTGCCCTACTGACACTGTCCACCCACCCTCCATTGTCCTACTGACACTGCCCACTGGGCTACTCAATGACACACTGTACTCCTAAGGTAGGCTAAGTTTATATTTTTACAGCAACATTTGTTTTATTAAAACGCAATGGGTGCAAACCCCAGTAATCTTTAAACACTTTCATGTTGTTCAGGTAGATCTCTGCCTCTCAAAGGTTGCTTACCCCTGCATTAGACTGTTATATATCTCTTTTGTATATTTACACTCCCAAAACAAATGCTCCTATACCCCTTCCTCAGACATACCTCACTATCAACCACTATCAACTCCTCCTCTGAAGCTCTCTTGTCGGTAACCATATGCATCATGCTTTATCTTCTGCAAAAGTTATTTTTTACGCACATTGTCCCACATTTTTCACTGTACACTTTATTCAATTCACCTACCACTCTTGATTCCTTACTCCCCTCTAAAACACCCATAACTTTCTTACTCCCAGATCACACTTTCCTAGTCACCTCCCGTAGCTCCTACATCTTTTTACACCCCTCAATCCTCAAATAGAACCATGGCACACAAGAACAAAGGCTTCCACAAATCAGGCTCATATAATGTATATTTCCCTAGTACACTTCAACTTACATACCTCAACATACTTCTATACATCTCTTGTTACTATTAATCCCCACACCATGCCTACATACTTCACAACTAATTGACCTTTTTGTATTTACCCCTCCTATTCCTCTATTTATTTTTACTTTCACCAGCTTTTCTCTCCTAAATGTTTCCGCTCTTGATGACCACAAAAGGTAAAATAATGCTTTTTTATACTGTATTCTTTTACTGTAATTCTTGTTTCCCACATGACAGGTTCTGGGGTAGAGGGGAGAGAGACCAGCTAACATCCATTGACTGATTTTCCCTAGCTATAATGAACATGGAAGTGATGTGCATTATGTCCCTTCTCGGTCCAGCTGTCATTTTCCCCCAGCTGCTGTGGTCAGAGAAAAAGGTTCATGATCTGAACTCCATTAGCTTCAGTGGGAGGCAGGTGAAACATAGCAAAATGTTATCACCATATTGGTCCCTTATATGGTAAAAATGAAGTTAAGTGAAAAAAAAAGTGTTTTTTTTTTAAATTTACATCTAAACACTTAAACACCCCCCCCCCCCCAGCACCAATAAATAAATAAATAAATGACCCAACATCTCTCCACGCATCCCTCAACACAAAAATGTATTTACAATGACCCCCTAATCCTTCCCAGACTTGTCTACAATACTTTTTAACACCGCACCAGTCTCCATCTGTAAACATCCCTTGTGACAGTAATAAGTGGTGACAGGTACTCTTTATGGAGGGATCGGGGGTCCTTTGCACTTCAAAGTATTCAGATCGCCGAAAATGGCGATTCTGAATACTGTGTATTTTTTAAATCCTGCGTCATTGGCAGCCGAGTAACCCGGACGTGACGTCATGACGTAGCTTCCGTGGTTACATTGAAGAGACTGAATAAAAGCTATTTGCGGCTTTGATTCAGTCTCTCTCTAGGCGCCGGAGGTGGCGCATCGTGGATCGGGTCTCCCGGTGGGACGGGAGGCCCGGTAAGAACAGCGGAGGTGACGGGAGGGGGGTGTCCTTTCCCGCTCCTCCGGGATAACAGCCGCATCGGTTGTTATCCCTGGAAAGCCAATCGCCGGCTCTAAAAAATGATACCAGGATGATGCTTGCAGCTGCAGGCATCATCCTGGTATAACCCCCGAAAGCCGAGTACGCATATCTGCGTACACTCGGCGGGAGAGGGATAAACTATACGCAATTGCGCAAACAAATAAGTAAAAACATTCCACTGTAAGTATAAACAGCTTCTTTTTTTAAACTATTTATTTAGAGAAAAATATGCATTCTAACTTTACAGACACCTTTAGAATGACATGTGTAAGTTGCATAAAAAGTATTGGGCATAGGACAGAACATATATCTGTCCTCCAAGTTTTACAACACTTATTTTTCTGTATGAAAATATGTTAACTGAAAATATACTCTAACTCCATCCTCACTCATCTCTTTTATTACTTCACTTATTCTCCTCTGTATTTATTCTCCTCCTTTCTTCTCACATCACTGCTACAGCCTCATTGCCTGGAATTTCAGAAACCGGCATTGCTGCACAGCCATTGGCTGCCTTTCAGCAAGGCTGCAGCGCTGAGGCTGAGCCGGGTTGTGAGGTGATGGACAATGCGGATGATGCGCAGCCATTACTTTGACAGGCTGTCACTGAAACCGGCCCGCTGAGCCATCTGCCCACTGGGAAAATCCCGGTAGTCCCGATGGCCAGTACATGCCTGCCTGGAATAATGCATGTTATGCGCTAAAAATTTGTCATTTGTTCATTTATCTTTATTGTACCAGCAAATGTGCTACTGTTTCCTATTCCAACAGCAATTCCCAATTTGCATACTTTAAACCCATTTTTACAGGCACTTTTTAATAGAGATTTAACGTGATCAAAAAAAATTTTTTTTGTGTTTTTGTGACACTAGCAGTAGGCATGGTGCTGGCTACTTCACGGTGAGATTGGATTAAAGAGCAATATCGGTTTCAGGTTGCTACAGAATGAAAACTCTGGAAAAATTCTTTGTCCATTCTAAACAGCAAACATTTGAATGCCTGCTGTTCAGCTTATATTAACTTATCTTGGAACGTTTCTACATGTGTCACTGTATTTGACGAATATATGTAAATGTATTGAAAAATTATATTAGCTTTCTGATAAAATGTTGTCTTTAATGCTGAAAATTGATTAACTCTGACTTCGGATTGAAAAAAAAAAAAAATCACTGATATGTCTGAAGCACAGGAATTGCTAGTTATTCGGTATTAAACCCCAGAGGGCAAACGTTCTCTTCATACCTTATTCCACAAAGACCTCTCATGTATACTTCGAATGTGTACTGAATATAGCTGAGACATGAAGAGGTAGTGTTTTATACATGAAATATATGTTTTATCTAGTGCTCTAAACTTGAAATAGGCTCCTAAAATAATTTATTTTATCACTGTAACTGTGAAATGATAAACAAAGCTCTTTTTATAGTAGAATAATATTCTTAAATAAAAAAACAAAACAAAAGTGCATACATGCTCATGTAAAAGGATTCTGTTTTCATACTTTTCTTTTTCAGTTTTTGTAAAATATGAAAAGACTGTGCAGTACAGCCAGGTGTTCTGACACAACTAGCTAGCTCCTTTTTGAGGCTGGGTTCACACTGATTTCCCCAAATCCAGTTCGCGTTACAGGAGAGTGTGACCGACTCTCAATGGAGCCGGTTCACACATCTCCGGGGCGACCGCGGAGTGCATTGCACAAGGGTCCTGTGCGTCTTTGGCTCCATTTCAGGTCCGAATTGATTCGCTCCTGAACGGAGAATGGGAAAGCACCAGTCCCCTGCTGTGAGCCACATTCGCACACAATGTGAACCCAGGTTCAGAGAGAAATTTGCTTTGTGAACAATGCCCAAACTTTTAAATGTGTTCCAATCCTTAAATTCAAGTTATAAAAAATCATTCTAAACAGGTAATGACATATATGTATCTATACATACAGTATCTCACCCCTTACATTTTTGTAAATATTTTATGATATCTTTTCATGTGACAACATTGAAGAAATTACACTTTGCTACAATGTAAACTAGTGAGTGTACAGCTTGTACAACAGTGTAAATTTCCTGTCCCCTCAAAATAACTCAACACACCATTATTGTCTAAATCGCTGGCAACAAAAGTGAGTACACCCCTAAGTGAAAATGTCCAAATTGGGCCCAAAGTGTCAATATTTTGTGTGGCCACCATTATTTTCCAGCACTGCCTTAACCCCCTTGGGCATGGAGTTCACCAGAGCTTCACAGGTTGCCACTGGAGTCCTATTACATTCCTTCATGTTGACATCACAGAGCTGGTGGATATTAGAGACCTTGTACTCCTCCACCTTCCATTTGAGGATGCCCCATAGATGCTTAATAGGGTTTAGGTCTGGAGACATGCTTGGACAGTCTATAATTTTTACCCTTTAGCAAAGCAGTGGTCGTCTTGGAGGTGTGTTTGGGATCATTATCATGTTGGAATACTGCCCTGTGGCCCATTCTCCGAATCAAGGGGATCATGCTTGTTGTAATATGTTGGCTGATTTATGTGGGACATTATGTTATTAGATATATATATATATATATATTGTGAGGGGGTTAACTCGGTAGCGGGTGTGTGTGACCCCCTGGTTGGGCTCCCCACACAAAAACAGGGCCAGCAGACGGAGGTTGTGGTTTTCAAAATCAAAAGGTGCGGTTTATTTCTCTATGTACAGTGACAAAAACACAGCAAAGCCAAAAAGAAACATAAACAAAATAAATCCTGGTCAGTTTGACCTCTGACTAAACATGCAGGTTTCCTAAACTAACAACTGGGATCAGCCTGGTGCTGTCCTAGTCCCTAAGTCCCTGGTTTAGTAAAAGTCCAAACAAATAGCCACACAGGCTTTGCCTCACCGCACAGGGGTTCACTCTCCCTAGACAGTCCACACAGGTCTGGTTCCAGGCATGAGCAAACATCTAATGAAGCTGGGAGTTCTTATAGAGGCCTAAATGAGCTGACAAGCTTCAGCTGGTCTCATCAACTCCCTGCCTGCACAACGCCCAGCCCTCTCCCTAGAGGTATGAGCCATCCATGAGCCCACTAGCCTCAGCTGGGCTTCATCAACTCCCTAGTTGTATAAGTCGGCATAAAGCCTGAATCTGGGAGAAATATATCTACCCCCCTGGATGCAACCAGGTGACTTTACCTTCCTGCTGTCACATACCCCCCCCCTCTTGTTTTAACCTTGGGGTTGGAACACCAGCAATCAGGCATTCATGTACTCGAGACAAAGCATCCACATTCCCCATTTGAACGCCAGGGCGATGCTTTACTGTGAAGTTGAATTCCTGTAGGGCCAGGAACCACCTATTCACTCTTCTATTTGTCTCCTTGTTTTGAGCCATCCACTTTAACAGAGCGTGATCCGTAACCATGTCAAAGTGCCTACCTAGCAGATAGTACCGAAGGGAATCTAGAGCCCACTTCACCGCTAAACACTCCTTTTCAACCGTGGCGTAATTTACCTCATGGGACTTCAACTTCCTGCTGAGGTAAATGACTGGGTGCTCTTCCCCGTTCCAGACCTGGGACAATACTGCTCCTAACCCCACATCTGACGCATCACTTTGTACGACAAAGTCTTTAGAGAAGTCGGGTGAGTACAACACTGGCTGGCTACATAAGGCTTGTTTCAAGAAATGGAATGCTGCCTCAGCCTCGGGGGTCCATTTAATCATGACCGACCCTTTCCCTTTCGTCAGGTTGGTTAGGGGCACAGCCTTAGAAGCAAAGTGGGGAATGAAGCGCCGATAATAACCCGCGATTCCCAGAAAGGCCCGTACCTGCTTCTTGCTGTTGGGACGTGGCCAACTCTGGATGGCCTCGACTTTGTTGAGTTGGGGTTTTATCACTCCCCTGCCAATGGTGTACCCAAGATATTTGGCCTCCTCCTGCCCAATGGTACACTTCTTGGGGTTAGCCGTAAACCCCGCTTCCCGGATAGAGTCTAGGACTGCTTGCACTTTTGGCAGATGTGAGGCCCAATCTGTGCTATGGACAATTACGTCATCCAGGTAAGCCGCAGCATACTTCCGATGGGGCCTCAGTATCTGGTCCATTTTCCGCTGGAATGTGGCCGGCGCATTCTGTAACCCGAACGGCATTCTCTTATATTGGAACGCCCCGTCTGGGGTTACAAATGCGGTTTTCTCTTTGGCCGACTTGGCCAGGGGAATTTGCCAATACCCTTTTGTGAGGTCAAGAGTCGTCATGTATCGGGCTGTTCCCAGCCGGTCGATCAACTCATCTATACGTGGCATGGGGTAGGTGTCAAATTTTGTAACTTTGTTCAACTGACGAAAATCGTTACAAAATCGCCAGCTCCCATCCGGTTTAGGCACCAACACAATGGGACTAGACCAATCACTTTGGGACTCCTCTATCACCCCTAAGTTCAGCATTTTCTGTACTTCCTCCCGTATTGCCTCCCGTCGGGCCTCTGGGATCCGATAGGGTTTTAACTTCACCCTTTCACCGGGCGGGGTAATAATATCATGCTCTACCCCAGATGTTTGTCCCGGCAGCTCAGAGAACACCTCCTTGTTGCGAAGCACAAACTCCTTAACCTCCTGTTGTTGGGGTTGTGACAAGGTGGCTGCTATTCCAACCTCCGGAATCACGCAACCAGTTTGAGCTGGTGACCAAGTTTCTGCGACTAGGGACTCTCTATCCCTCCAGGCTTTCAACAGATTAACGTGATATATCTGTTCGGGCTTTCGCCTTCCTGGTTGTCTGACCTTGTAATTCACTTCGCTCACTTTTTCCATTATCTCGTAGGGGCCTTGCCATTTGGCAAGGAATTTACTTTCAACCGTAGGGACAAGTACCAATATCCTATCCCCCGGGGAAAAGGTACGGGTCTTTGCTCCACGGTTGTACACTCTCTGCTGTGCCAACTGCGCTTGGGCCAAATGTTCCTTCACGATGGGCATTACCTGTGCAATTCGATCTTGCATCAGGGCGACATGCTCAATCACACTCCTGTGGGGAGAACTCTCACTTTCCCAAGTTTCCTTGGCAATATCCAACAGCCCTCTTGGGTGTCTCCCATACAGTAACTCAAAGGGGGAGAATCCCGTAGAGGATTGGGGCACCTCCCTAATAGCAAACATCAAATAAGGAAGTAGACAGTCCCAATCCTTTCCATCTCTATCCACCACTTTCTTCAACATTTGTTTTAGGGTTTTGTTGAATCTTTCAACCAGCCCATCGGTTTGGGGGTGATGCACAGATGTACGCAATTGCGTCACTTTGAGCAATTTACACAGCTCTTTCATAACCCGGGACATAAAGGGTGTACCTTGGTCCGTAAGCAGTTCTTTACAAATACCCATCCGGCTAAAAACAAGAGATAGCTCTTTGGCTATGGTTTTGGCCGAGGTATTTCTGAGAGGAATCGCTTCTGGATAACGGGTGGCATAGTCCATTATAACCAATATGTACTGGTGCCCCCTAGCGGACTTGATTATAGGACCTACCAAATCCATTGCGATTCTCTCAAACGGGACCTCAATGATGGGTAGAGGGACCAGCGGGCTACGGAAATGTGGCATCGGGGCCGACCTCTGACACACAGGGCAGGAGGAACAATAATTTTCTATGTCCTTCATCACCCCAGGCCAATAGAATCTCTGTAATACCCTCTCTCGGGTTTTCTCTGTCCCCAGATGACCTCCAAGAATGTGCCCATGGGCCAACTCCAACACCAACTTCCTGTAAGGTTTGGGCACCACAAGCTGCTCAACGGTTTCTTCTGCCCTTTTTGCCACCCGATACAGTAGGTCCTTCTCTACGCTGAAGTATGGGTAAGTGCAGGTATTATCTGGGTTCACTAACTCGCCATCTATTTCCACTACGTTTTCCCGTGCCTTTATTAGGGCGGGGTCTTTTAACTGTTCTGTGGCAAAATTTTCCCTGTGAACCTCCAGATCAGAAAACTCCACAGACGGTAGGTTTTCGTCTGAGGAGGTGGGCTCCTCTCCAGTTTTTTGTCAATAAACGACTCACCCCAAAGGACGCGGTATTAGTGGGACGGCTTTCCTCACTGGTCTGCGGACGTTGCTGCATTACTGCTTCCATTTGTTGTAGTCTCTGCTCTTGCTTCTGTAACAGGTCTATGAAGCGGGCCTCAGATTGCTGCTGGGCTTGTTGATGAGCTTGCTGCTGGGCTGCAAGGCTCCTTTGCAAACCTGCATTTGTCTGCTGTTGATTGGCATTTGCTAGAGCCAGCTGTTTCAGTATCTCCTCCATGCTGGCTTAAAAAAAACTGCCACTGGTTCTCCACCAACTGTGAGGGGGTTAACTCGGTAGCGGGTGTGTGTGACCCCCTGGTTGGGCTCCCCACACAAAAACAGGGCCAGCAGACGGAGGTTGTGGTTTTCAAAATCAAAAGGTGCGGTTTATTTCTCTATGTACAGTGACAAAAACACAGCAAAGCCAAAAAGAAACATAAACAAAATAAATCCTGGTCAGTTTGACCTCTGACTAAACATGCAGGTTTCCTAAACTAACAACTGGGATCAGCCTGGTGCTGTCCTAGTCCCTAAGTCCCTGGTTTAGTAAAAGTCCAAACAAATAGCCACACAGGCTTTGCCTCACCGCACAGGGGTTCACTCTCCCTAGACAGTCCACACAGGTCTGGTTCCAGGCATGAGCAAACATCTAATGAAGCTGGGAGTTCTTATAGAGGCCTAAATGAGCTGACAAGCTTCAGCTGGTCTCATCAACTCCCTGCCTGCACGACGCCCAGCCCTCTCCCTAGAGGTATGAGTCATCCATGAGCCCACTAGCCTCAGCTGGGCTTCATCAACTCCCTAGTTGTATAAGTCGGCATAAAGCCTGAATCTGGGAGAAATATATCTACCCCCCTGGATGCAACCAGGTGACTTTACCTTCCTGCTGTCACAATATATATATATATAATTATATGTATATATGTGTTTATATGTGAGTACAATATTGACCAGGCCAGATTTCAGTTGATAATTCAGTTGTCAGAGTCAACTGGATTACACATATTAAAGAGAGGCCAGATAACAGCTTTGATGTGTTGATCTTATGCAAGGTGTGTGAGGTGGCCTGTTAACTTAATTGAAGGGTGTTTGTTGACCAAAGGGCCAAACAGGACTTACTACACATATCAAGGGGACTTGTTTATGTCAATATGCAAGACTCCAGGGCGAGTCAAAACGGTGTTCAGGCCACCTTTCGTATCTAATCTAATTGCGTGTGTCAAAAGGGAGCTTGTTGATGTTATTATGCAAGAATGCAAATGATGGCTGTGGTCGTCTCCGGCTAGGTAGGGGGTCATTCCCTGTCATCCTGAATGACAGAGTGTAGATCAAAGACAGCCAATCAAATTGCTCAGTCATTCAATGGATAAGCCATATAAGCTGATATTCAGTCTAGTCTTGAGATATTCTGTAGGAATATGAAGGCATAGGAGATATTCTGTAGGAATATGAAGGCATAGGAGATATTCTGTAGGAATATGAAGGCACAGGATATACTCTGCATGGATAGGAAAACACAGGTCTAGAATATGATCTAGGAGATGTGGGACTCTGAAATATATATATATATATATATTCTGATTGCATTTGTTGTCATCTGTGCAAGTATTGAACTTTGTTCTGTATTGGAAGTCAATAAAGTGCACTCTCTGGAGAACTTGGGTGATACTGCGGAACATAACTTATATCATCATTACTAATACTTAAACATCAATTATCAACTGGAAACCACTAGACTATATCACTACAATGCTCTGCTTCAGTATGTCACAGTACATGTTGGCATTCATGGTTCCCTCAATGAACTGTAGCTCCCCAGTGCTGGCAGCTCTCATGCAGCCCCAGACCATGACACTCCCACCACCATGCTTGACTGTAGGCATGACACACTTGTCTTTGTACTCCTCACCTGGTTGCCATCACACACGCTTGACACCATCTAAATCAAATAAGTTTATCTTGGTCTCATCAGACCACAGGACATGGTTCCAGTAATCCATGTCCTAAGTCTGCTTGTCTTCAGCAAACAGTTTTCAGGCTTTCTTGTGCATCATCTTTAGAAGATGCTTCCTGCTGGCATGTTAGCTATGCAGACCAATTTGATACAGTGTGCAGCGTATGATATGAGCACTGACAGGCTGATCCCCCACCCCTTCAACCTCTGCAGCAATGCTCACCAGAGCTTCACAGGTTGCCACTGGAGTCCTCTTCTACACCTCCATGATGATAACACGGAGCTGGTGGATGTTAGAGACCTTTCGCTCCTTCACCTTTCCTTTGAGGATGCCCCACAGATGCTCAATAGGGTTTAGGTCTGGAGACATGCTTGGCCAGTCCATTACCTTTACCCTCAGCTGCTTTAGCAAGGCAGTGTTCATCTTTGAGTTGTGCATGGGGATGTTATCATGTTGGTATTCTGCCCTGCGGAACAGTCTCTGAAGGGAGGGGATCATGCTCTGCTTCAGTATGTCACAGTACATGTTGGCATTCATGGTTCCCTCAATGAACACTAGCTCCCCAGTGCCAGCAGCACTCATGCAGCCCCAGACCATGACACTCCCACCACTATGCTTGACTGTAGGCAAGCCACGCTTTTCTTTGTACTCCTCACCTGGTTGCCGCCACACGCGCTTGACACCATCTGAACCTAATATGTTTATTTTGGTCTCATTAGACCACAGGACATGGTTCCAGTAATCCATGTCCTTAGTCTACTTGTCTTCAGCAAACGGTTTGTGGGGTTTCTTGTGCATTATCTTTAGAAGAGGCTTCCTTCTGGGATAACAGCCATGCAGACCAATTTGATGCAGTGTGTGGCGTATGGTCTGAGCACTGATAGGCTGACCCCCCAACCCTTCAACCTCTGCAGCAATGCTGGCAGCACTCATACGTCTATTTCCCAAAGACAACCTCTGGATATTACGCTGAGCACGTGCACTCAACTTCTTTGGTCGACCATGGCAAGGCCTGTTCTGAGTGGAACCTGTCCTGTTAATCCACTGTATGGTCTTGGAAATCGTGCTGCAGCTCAGTTTCAGGATCTTGGAATCTTCTTATAGCCTATGCCATCTTTATGCAGAGCAACAATTATTTTTTTCAGATCCTCAGAGTTATTTGCCAGGAGGTGCCATGTTGAACTTCCAGTGACCAGTATGAGAGAGTGAGAACGATCACAGCAAATTTAACACACCTGCTCCTCATTCACACCTGAGACCTTGTAACACTAACGAGTCGCATGACACCGGGTAGGGAAAATGGCTAATTGGGCCCAATTTGGACATTTTTACCTAGGGGTGTACTCACTTTTTTTGCCAGCGGTTTGGAGATTAATGGCTGTGTGTTGAATTATTTTGAGGGGACGGTAAATTTACAGTGTTATACAAGCTGTACACTCACTACTTTACATTGTAGCAAAGTGTAATTTCTTCAGTGTTGTCACATGAAAAGATATAATAAAATATTTACAAAAATATTGAGGGGTGTACTCACTTTTGTGAGATTATATATATATATATATATATATATAGTGCCTTCAAAAAGTATTCATACCCCTTGGAATTTTCCGCGTTTTGTCACGTTACAACCAAAATCGTAAATTTATTTTATTGGGATTTTATGTGATAGACCAACACATAGTGGCACATAATTGTAAAGTGGAAGGAAAATGACAAATGGTTTTCAATTTTTTTTACAAATAAATATCTGAAAAGTGTGGAGTGCATTTGTATTCAGCCCCCTTTACTCTGATACCCCTAACTAAAATCTAGTGGAACAAATTGCCTTTAGAAGTCCCCTAAATAGCAAATAGAGTCTATCTGTGTGTAATTTAATCTCAGTATAAATGCAGCTGTTCTGTGAAGCCCTCTGAGGTTTGTTAGAGAACATTAGCAATTAAACAGCATCATGAAATCAAAGTGTGGAGAAGTTTAAAGCAGGGTTAGGTTATAAAAAAATACCCCAAGTTTTGGACATCTCGCAGAGCACTGTTCAATTCCGTCATCCGAAAATGGAAAGAGTATGGCACAACGACAAACCTACCAAGACATGGCTGTCCACCTAAACTGACAGGCCAGGCAAGGAGAGCATTAATCATAGAAGCTGCCAAGATGCACATGGTAACTTTGGAGAAGCTGCAGAGATCCACAGCTCAGGTGAGAGAAGAAAACCTGTTAGAGTCTTCAAAAGACTTGAGACTAGGGAGGAGGTTCACCTTCCAGCAGGACAATGATCCTAAATATACAGCCAGAGCTACAATGGAATGGTTTAGATCAAAGTATATTCATATTTACATAGTTACATAGTAGGTGAGGTTGAAAAAGGACACCAAGTCCATCAAGTCCAACCTATGTGTGATTTTATGTCAGTATTACATTGTATACCCCTGTATGTTGTGGTCGTTTAAGTGCTTATTCATGTGTTAGAATGGCGCAGTTAAAGTCCAGACTTAAATCTAATGGAGAATCTGTGGCAAGACTTGAAAATTTCTGTTTATAGGCGCTCTGCATCCAATCTGACAGAGCTTGAGCTATTTTGCAAATATAAATTATATATATAATTGTACTAGAAAAGGCATAATATCTAGAAATCAAAAACATACAAATTGTTTAACAACCATGCATCACGCACATAAGTGTCAAATCTTACACCTATTTGAGTCCTATTTGGGAAAAAAAAATAGTACACCTATTTTGAATAGTATAATTGTATACTATACTAAGAAGTAGTAAAAGTGGCTTTAAAGGCACAAGGTTTTTTTTTTCCTTGATGAAGGTAAAAAAAGTAAAAAAAAAACAAATGTGCAAGCAGCTTGCTATTGGAGGCACTGGCTGAAGAAGAGGAGCTAGGAGCCCTGGCAGTGGGCCTGAAAATAGGAGGATCAGGGCTGCACAGAGCAGGTAAGTGTGACATGTTTTTTTTTTTTTAACCACTTAAGGACCACCGCCTGTACATATACGTCAGCAGAATGGCACGGCTGGGAACAAGCATGTACAGGTACGTCCTCTTTAAGATGCAGAGCCGTGGGCCGTGCGCGCGCCACCGGCGTCACGCTCGAGACCCGGTCCTGAGCTCCGTGACCGCGATCGGGTCACAGAGCTGAAGAACGGGGAGAGGTAAGTGTAAATAAACCTCTCCCCGTGCTTCCTAGTGAGAGTGTCACTGATCGTCTGTTCCCTGTCATAGGGAACGACGATCAGTGACATCACACGCCAAGCCACGCCCCCTACAGTAAGAATCACTCGTTAGGTCACACTTAACCCCTTCAGCGCCCCCTACAGGTTAACCCCTTCACTGCCAGTGTCATTTTCACAGTAATCAGTGCATTTTTATAGCACTGATCGCTGTAAAAATGCCAATGGTCCCAAAATAGTGTCAAAAGTGTCTGATGTGTCCGCCATAATGTTGCAGTCACGATAAAAATCGCTGATCGCTAACATTACTAGTAAAACAAAAAAATATTAATAAAAATCCCATAAAACTATCCCCTATTTTGTAGACGCTATAACTTTTGCGCAAACCAATCAATAAACGCTTATTGCAATTTTTTTTACCAAAAATATGTAGAAGAATACGTATCGGCCTAAACTGAGGAAAAAAAATGTTTTTTTATATATTTTTTGGGGATATTTATTATAGCAAAAAGTAAAAAATATTGAATTTTTTTCAAAATTGACGCTCTATTTTTGTTTATAGCGCAAAAAATAAAAACCGCAGAGGTGATCAAATAGCACCAAAAGAAAGCTCTATTTGTGGGGAAAAAAGGACGCCAATTTTGTTTGGGAGCCACGTCGCACGACCGCGCAATTGTCAGTTAAATCGACGCAGTGCCGAATCGCAAAAAGTGGCCTGGTCCTTTAGCTACAAAATGATCCGGGGCTTAAGTGGTTAAATGAACCGTTAATGTCATTTTAATTATAAAAAGACAGCACACGCTTCTCTTTACATGGACATATTGTGATTTTGATGGACTCTTTTAAATGCCCAGCTCAACTACATAGCCCACCCAATTGTTGTTAATAATATTTAGCCACATCCAGAGTGCGCCATATTACCCTATTGTTTGTAGATTTTGGGCTTAGTAGACACACCTAAAAAAACGTTATTATTGAGCTCAGGATGTGTGTAGCATGTCCAATGTCTTTGCCTTGCTGCTGGGACTCCCCCTCCCAGTATACAACAATTGATGGCTTTGATTAATCAAAGCCAGGATCACTCTATACTCAGAAAAGGTGTCAGCAACTGCAGCTGTCAAAAAAGCAGTCTGAATCAGTGTTTATAAACAACACTGCTCCAGACTCAATATAGAAACATACAAAATAACATAATGTTACTTTTTTTTTTTCATTTTGTTTTAAAACACTTTATTTTATTTGTAAATACCTTTGCAATGCTTTGTACCAGAATCGTAACTTTAGTGTTTTAAATAAGACAAATTACATAATTAAATGTGCCATTTTTATCTGCAGTAACACTATTTATTTTTAAACTAACGCTGGTCAAAAAAAAAAGAAAAAAGAAAAAGTGTGTCTTGTTTATATTTGTTGCATTTTATTGTCTAAGGATTGTGAAAAAAATTATTGTTGCAAGACAATATTATGAAAAGTTAGTCAAATAAATATACAGCGCTTCAACAAAAAAAAATCATATGTGCTCAATTAAATACTCCAGTTCATGCAAACATATACATACATTTGATATTATAAACATACATATTCTACAATCCTTCACATGTGTGCAAATATAAATTAAATGTTCTGTTCAAATTCATATGTATCCAACTACCGATATAAAAAGTGCAATTAAAGTGGAAAGTTTTCTCCAAAAAGAGCACTTTCAGTTTTATGATTCAAAATAAAGTGCTCATTTAATGTTTCCTCTGCTCCACTGTCCGTCGCCACATGGCTATCCTCCACCTTCCCTCCTCAGTCACTAGATAGTTTGACCCACTTAGCCCTGGATCAACTTGCACTCATAGAAAACAACAGGGTTTCCCACCATTCCTACACTCCGTATCCACTATGTTCATTCATCACTTCTTTAATGACTCAGTGCTGGCCATTTTAATATCTCCTTTTCTGTCCTCTCATACATCCATGCAGGCCATGTGAAAATCAAACAAGAACGCCTTAGCATAAAATCCTCTTTTATTTTAAAAACACAAAGATCCAGTAACACTTACATTTCCCAGTGCTGTCTCTCTGCACCTAGATAAAATGCTTTCTTTAGCCGGGTGCAAGCTCGGGTTGTGTGCAGAATGATGTCATGTAACTTAGCCCCTATATGCATTTCGTTCTTGCGACCTCTTCAGGGAGCGTTACAGACTGCTCTCATCCCACAGCTTACTTGCCAGAAGTTCTTGCCAGAAAGTGTCAGCAGAGTTATGGCATCAACAAAACAACGAAAGAGAAAAGGTCTGGTGTCACCAGTGACACACCTCCATCCCTAAACATAGCAAATATATACAGGAAGTTGCCCTGGAACTTTAAATGAGGTGAACACAGTTTACCACTAAGTAACAGAAGTACGTACAGTATAAATATTTATTCAAGGAATAGTATACATACATGGGTGATGTAAACAATTGCTAAGCCAACAAAATTGTACATGGTAAAAGTAGCATTAATACATGATTGTTATACAGTATGCGCAGGCATCAAGAGATCCGACACGTTTCGCCATATCTCGCTTCTTCAGGGATGGATGCATGTTTGATGTATCTAAATAAGCAAAGAGATATGTGACACAGTGATGAATGTAAAGGCAATTGGTAAGAGGGGCCAAGGGTGAAATCAACAAAGCCTTCTCCCCCTCAGCTCCCATGCCACACATCTACCGCTGCCACCCTTTGAAAATCCAGCAATTGGCACTATGGCTTTGTCGATTGGTAAATATGGGGTCTTTCACCCTTGGCCCCTCTTACTAATTGCCTTTACATTCATCACTGTGTCACATATCTCTTTGTTTATTTAGATACATCAAACATGCATCCACCCCCGAAGAAGCGAGCTATGGTGAAACCCATTGGATCTCTTGATGCCTGTGCATACTGTATGACATTGATGTATTAATGCTACTTTTACTATGTGCAATTTTGTTGGCTTAGCAATTGTTTACATCTCCCATGTATGTATACTATTTCTTGAATAAATATTTATACTGTACTTACTTCTGTTACTTAGTGGCAAACTGTGCTCACCTCATTTAAAGTCCCAGGGCCACTTCCTGTATATATTTGCTATGGCATCAACAAATGGTCACTGTGAGTGGACCCAATTTTGCAAGGTGGATATAGGTCCTGGAAAGTGCTGAGTCAAAAAATGTAAGGAACACTTATTCATCTTTTTGTCCCCCCTCTCCTTATAATGTGTTCCAGTCAGACTGAGGCTTATTATACATATATTTACAAATACAAACTTTTTTACATATATTTAGATACATCTGTCACATTGGCTCCTGATGAGTGGACAATCCACGAAACGCGTCGAGCCTTGTTGATGCCACAGCATGTTTATACCTCTAAACTTTAATTATCTAGCCATTAATCATGTCTGATGTTCCATCTGGGAGCTCTTGCACACCAGCTGGACTTTGCACTGCTGGTTGTCGCATTCACGCAGCATGGTGGCAAGCCCCCTTTCTCTTTTTTCTGACATTGGGTCCATATACTGGCATCAGATTCACTTCATTCACCCACACCCTTTCTCCTTCATTCTTTTTATTTTCCACTGTGGTATTTCTCTATTCACCTTCCTATTATACTTCCTAGCTTTAGGCTTCCTTCTCTCATCACCTCATTTCTTACGTTACTCACCCGTTTTGGTAGACCTAGCTGGTCCATAAATATACACATGTACACTTTTAGCATTTTTTGGTCCTTTTCATACATCCTTCACTTTTTAATAGATTTTTAGATATTCCGTTGGATGATTCACGCACTATTACCCATGATCACACAGGGCCCACACCTTCAGTGTCACCTGCCATTTTACATGGTCCTAGGTTGCATCACATGTATATTGTCACCTCCCGTGGCAGATGATGTCCATAGCTCACCTTGTACCTACCACAACTTACTATGTCCGCTATCCTCGTAAGTATTGGTTGGACACTTATTCATCTTTTTGTCCCCCTCTTCTTATAATGTTTTCCAGTCAGACTGAGGCTTATTATACATATATTTACAAATACAAACTTTTTTACATATATTTAGATACGTCTGTCGCATTGGCTCCTGATGAGTGGACAATCCACGAAACGCGTCGAGCCTCGTTGATGCCACAGCATGTTTATACCTCTAAACTTTAATTATATAGCCATTAATCATGTCTGATGTTGATGTTAATTTTTAAAATATTTTTTAACCAGTTTGATTTTTTATGTGAACTTTGATGTCAACATGAGTATTTACCCTTCGTACCTCCATGCCACAATACCTTGTTAATATATGAATTAACTATTATTTATATATATTTTATACTTGCATTGTGTATGTATTTATCTGTATTGTTACATGAAATAGTTATATGTAATAAAAACATTTACAGACACAGTGCAATCCTGCCTCCTTTTTGCATGCTTCATTTAAAGTCCCAAAGCCCCTCTTTGTTTTCTCTCAGAATTATGGCCCTTTCACACGGGATGGATCCGTGATGATCCGCCCGTGAACCTCCGCTTGCTCAGCGGGGATCGCTCCGTTGATCCCCTCTGAGCCGGCAGATGACAGGGCGGTCCAAGATTATTCTACATAGAGAGAAAAGATTTGACATAGAGAGAAAAGATTCAACATTATAGAGAGAAAAGATTCGACATAGAGAGAAAAGAACGCTGCTGGAATTGGGTGGGGGAAGTAAAATAAAAATAATGATGATGATGATGATGATGAATGTTATTGGCTGATTGTAACCAAAGAGGAGGAGCAGTAAAATAGCTAGAACTAACTTGACAATTCAACATGAACGAGGAAGATTCGACAAAGAATCGAAAAACTTACAAACGTTGAATCTGTCATTGAAGGCTTATGGTGTCTGTCGAAAGTTCTAAGAAGATTCGACGGAGCAGCTAAATTGTACGACGCTGCAATCGTACATTTCCGGTCAAATGCATCCGCCCATAGGCTATAGAAAAATTCTAATGTTGGTTGACTAGTAATAATAATTAAAAAATATAATTATTACTAGTCATACAACATTAGAATTCTACTATAGCTAGCTTGTAGGCAGAACATTCGACCGGAAATGTATGATTGCGGCGTCGTACAGTTTTGCTGCTCCGTTGAATCTTCTTTGAACATTCGACAGACACCATTCAGATTTTTGGACGAATGCAATTTCTAACGAAAAACAAAATAAATAAAAAAAAATTTCGGGAGTAACTAAATAAAAAAAATTTGCGGACGAAAACGAAATTCTGAAACAAAATATTTCAGTGTGCACATGTCTAATTGTTACATCGTAACTCCTCTTGACACTGAAGACACTCATTTTGTAAGCTTTGGTTTATACAGAAGCAGAAAGATCAGCTCCTGTATAAATAAAACCAGTACCCACTGTCAAAATGCTGATAAATTCATCCAGAGAGATGTGGAGGAAGAAACGAGCTGGGCATATTACACATGCCAAAGAATTTAGAGGTGGATTGTTGCAAGAGTGTGGCAAATTGTATGTGTAGCATGTGCAGCATGCCCATTATCCATGTTAAATTCAAATACCTCCCTATTCCCCACCCTGCCAGATAATCATCACACATATGCAGACCCTGGCATAGAGAAATAACCATACCCTCTACAAATCTGCCCTTCTCAAATACAACTCCTGCCTCCAGACTGCTAAACAAACCTATTACAACACTCTCATCAAAACTCTCTCATTCAAGCCTCGTCAACTCTTTTATACCCTTAATTCCTTACTTCACCCCCCACTGCCCCCACCCACCAACTTGCTTACCGCTCAACAGATTGCCAACCATTTCAAAGGCAAAATAGACATAATTCGCAAGGAGATATCCAGCATTCAATTTCCACCCCTACCCAACACATCGGGTCCAACACCACACTCAATACTCTCCTCCTTTTGCCCAGTTACCACAGATGAAGTTGATGAACTTCTCTCCATGGCCCACCTCACTACCTGTCCCCTGGACCCTGTCCCCTCTCAATTACTGCGACCACCTTCCAGCTCTATCCTTATCTCCCTAACCCACATCTTCAACCTCTCTCTCTCCTCCGGCACCTTTCCTTCACCGCTCAAACATGCACTGGTTACCCCATGCTTAAAAAACCCGTCGCTAGACCCCACCTGTTTGAATAACTCAAGACCCATCTCCCTGCTCCCATTTGCCTCCAAGCTCATCGAACGCCTTGTCCATGACCGAATGAGTCGCTACCTCACGGACAGCAACCTTCTCGACCCCCTACAGTTTGGCTTGCGCCCACAACATTCTACTGAAACTGCCCTACTAAAACTCACCAATGACCTACTAACTGCTAAAACCAATGACCATTACTCCATACTCATACTTTTAGACCTCTCTGCTGCCTTTGACACAGTGGCCACATGCTCTTCCTCAGCAAATTACACTCCCTTGGCCTCCGTGATTCTGCTTTATCCTGGTTCTCCTCCTACCTATCTCAGCGCACTTTCAGTGTCACTTACAACTCCATCTCCTCCGCTCCTCTTCCTCTTTCTGTTGGGGTACCCCAAGGCTCCATCCTTGAGCCTCTCCTATTCTCACTCTATACCTCTTCCCTGGGCCAGTTGATCACCTCCCATGGCTTCCAATACCACCTCTATGCCGACGACTCCCAGATCTATCTCTCCACTCCTCAACTCACGGATCTGAAACTTACTGACTGACATATCGGTATGGATGTCGCACCACTTCCTCAAACTCAATCTTTCTAAAACTGAGCTTGTTATATTTCCTCCTTCTCGGTCCCCCCGTGTGATTTTACCATTAATATAAACAACACAACCATTGATCCCTCCACACATGCCAAGGTCCTGGCTGTAATCCTTGACTCAGACCTCTCCTTCAGCCCCCACATCCAATCACTGGCTAAATCCTGCCGCCTTAACCGCTGCAACATCTCCAGAATTCGACCCTTCCTCACTAATGACACCACAAAGCAATTTATTCACTCCTTGATTATTTCCCGCCTTGACTACTGCAACTCTCACCTTAATGGCCTACCCTTAAGCAGTCTATCCCCCCTTCAGTCTATTATGAATTCTGCTGCTAGACTAATACACCTCACTAACCGATCCGTGACTGCTGCTCCTCTCTGCCAATCCCTTCACTGGCTTCCCCTACCCCACCGTGTAAAATTCAAAATGATACCAAAACATACAAGGCCATTCACAAAATCGCCCGCATCTACATCACCAACCTCATGTGCAGATATCGCCCAAATCATCCCCTCCACTCCTCCCAGGACCTTCTGCTCTCTAGCTCCCTTGTTACCTCCTCCCATGCTCGTCTTCACGACTTCTCCAGAGCCTCTTTCATCCTCTGGAACTCCCTGCCCCAGTATGTCCGATCAGCCCCTACCCTGTCCACCTTTAGGAGATCCCTGAAAACTCATTTATTCAGTGAAGCCTATCCCACACCCACCTAACAACTATCCCCGAGCCACCCCCATCAAATTCTCTGCAGCTATTACCTTTTGTACCACCACCCCTCCCTTTAGAATGTAAGCTCTACGAGCAGGGCCCTCCTGTACCTTTTGTATTGAACTGTACTGTAATTGTGTTGTCCCCCCTATACATTGTAAAGTGCTGCGTAAACTGTTGGTGCTATATAAATCGTGTATAATAATAATAATAATAATAATCCCAGGTGCATGAACTAAGCTAGAGAAATACGCAGCCATTATTTATAAAGCTAGGCCGGAGAAATGAGCATCGATCAGAGAATGTCAGAGTGCCAGAAGAAGTGAGTAAAACCTGCTATGGGAAAGGAAGGCCAGACCATGAGATGTTCCATTAGTGACCTTCTGAAGTCTGCATTGTTGTTAAAGAATTTGAAGAAAATGGTGGTGGGTAGAAGGGGCAAATATAGGGATTGTGATGCAAAATATACTTTTCTTTTAAAGTGAACCTGTACTCTATTTTAAACGTTTAAGAATAAAAATCCAGACTTAGATAAGACCGCACAAGATGCCAGCTTACCTTTATTATCCAGAAAAGCTTTTGTTACTTCCTTTCTGATTTAGCTTCATCTTGATAATGGAGATGACTGTGATTGAATTCATGGCTTCCGGAGTGACCAATAAAGGCCTAAAAATAGAAAATAGGGGCACTTAGTCATTAGGTCAGGGAAATTCAGGCTCTAGAAATAAATTGCAACTAAAACAAAGAGAGGGTCACAAAGTAATCTTTTCCGACCAATAATGATAGTAGGCATCTTTCAAGCCCTGTACACACGGCCGAGATTCTCGTCAGGAAAAAAACGTTGTGTTTCCTGACGAGAATCTTGACAAGAAACTTGTCCCGGCCGAGTGTACTCACGTACAATTCAAAAGAACCGCCGTTCTTTTGAATGGCACGCACGCAGTGACGTCATCGACTACCACGAGCGTGCGCTCGTCACATTCGATGCTGTCGCCGCCATCTTGCTACACCCTATGCCTATGCCTAGGAAGCTACCACGCATGCGTCAAAGTCATTTCGAGCATGTGCGGGTTTCCACGGCGACAGGTAAGTGTACACACGCTCGGGTTTCTCGTCGAGAAACAGGCCAACGAGATTCTCGACGAGAAAAAAGACCGCAGGTCGTGCTTTTTCTCGTCTGGGAATCTGGGCAGTTTTCTCGATGAGAAAACTGAAACCCACGTACACACAGCCGGTTTTCTCGGCAAGAAAACTCTCCCGGCAGTTTTCTTGTCGTTTTTTGCTGAGAAAACCGGTCGTGTGTACGCGGCCTCAGTGTTGCTCATGGAAATATATTTTATAATGTATGAGTTCTCCGTAAGCTTTAGTCAGACACTAAGGCCTCGTACACACGGCCGAGATTCTCGTTGAAAAAAACATGTCGTTTTTTTCAACGAGATTCTTGGACAAGAAACTTGTCCCGGCCAAGTGTACACACGCTCGTTTCAAAGAACCCGCGGTTCTTTGAAAGGAGTGTACGCGGTGACGTCATCGACTACGTCGAGCATGCGCTCGTCACATTCGATGCCGTCGCCGCCATCTTGGTATACCCTACGTATGCCTAGGAAGCTACCGCGCATGCGTCGAATTCATTTCGAACATGCGCGGGCTTCCGGGCGGACAGGTAAGTGTACACACACTCACTTTTCTCGTCGAGAAACATGCCGAGGAGAATCTCGACGAGAAAATAGAGAGCAGGTTCTCTATTTTCTCGTCGAGGTTTCTTGTCGGTTTTCTCAACGAGAAACCCGCTAGCAGCGTACACACGACCGATTTACTCAGCAAGACCTCTCTGCCAGCAAGTTTCTTGCTGGTTCTTGCCGAGAAAATCGGTCGTGTGTACG
Organism: Rana muscosa; assembly: GCA_029206835.1. NCBI lineage: Eukaryota > Metazoa > Chordata > Amphibia > Anura > Ranidae > Rana > Rana muscosa. The sequence goes on along the minus strand of CM055118.1, from coordinate 723,329,439 downwards.
AGGCCTTAGCCCAAAAAATGGGCTTTCCTCCACTCCTCATGTGTATCAAGCATTACTAACCCAGAAAGGTTAAATGGAAATATAGTGAAGATCTTTGCGCAGCCAAGGGGCCGGGCCATAGTACACTGTTCCCCACATATCATGCTGCCACATTCCTGCCCTGCCTGTCAAGGCAATGTGATTTGCTCATCACTGTTGATATGCTTATGGTTTGTGAATTTTTACTGATAATATCACTTACTATGTCCTTACAGTCCACCCCTTCTAAGTCTGCACTTGACACCAAGTGGGCAATTTGTCTATTTCAACCTGTCCACCTACACTATGCATTTTAGGGTTATGTTGTCTTATCTTGTTAGTAATTTAATAGAAAAGCTAAAATGGAAAACTGATCAGGCAAGGAGTAACTTCAACTTGCAGTTTACTAAACAGGTGCAAAGTTAGAGGCAATGATGCAAAACAGGTTCAGGATAGCAAAGGATATGCATACACTGCAAAATAATACAAAATAGATTATGAAAATAGTACAGCCATAGACTCTTCACAGCAATGTCTTTGGCTCAATCAGGGTAACATGGCTGCATAGCATAGCCTATATAATACTCTATAATAACAGTGTGTCTAGCTGAGAATCACTGTTTCAATTAAACTGTCTGGAACACAAACAGCTACTTACAAATATCCTCATGCACAGCATCCCTGTAAGTGAAGTCCAGGAAAGCTCTGGTAAGCACAGGCAAACAACTGGACAGATATAAGGTCCAAGGACAATGTGGGTCACTCTACTGGAATGGGAGTACTCTAATATAAATTGAAGAAGCACTCCCTTTAGTAGTTGGGTCTGCTGGATAAATTGTGTGCTATTAGGCTCCTGCCCAGCTGCATGCACACCAGTTCTGAGAGTGGAGTACTGCTCACTTGGCTGCACTTGTCCAGCTACTTCTGCCTCATCCCATGTGGCCTCTTTGAGCTTTTAAGGGAATAAAGCTGAGGAACATATCTCCCCTGGTTGTGTGACATGGAACCAATGGAATTGTGGTAAACGTTAAAGGGATCAGCACCAGCATCTGAGAGTGTTAAGTAAAAGGGAACTCTGCTACACTCCACCCCACTTAACTTGATGTTTGGCTGTTATTGGCTGCTATTGATGTCAGTGGGGTTTGGGTTCAACAGCTAAAGTTCTTTGAATTTGGCCAAACACAACTCTAACGAAACCCAGGGCTGTTGGCTCATCTCCACCTATTATTAACAACTACCTGAAAAAACTATTTTGCTTTAGTTATAATAATGAATCAGAATCGGGTGCTGCTGATGCTATAATACCACTTAATATAAATAAATAAAACGTAAAAAGTGTTACACGTGTAAATTATGTAATGCCAACATGTGGTATTGCTGATGCTGTCTGTGAGAAGCGTTCTGTTACATAACACCACATGCAACTTAAAGGCATTTCCAAAGAATGTCATTGAAAACATTGATTTTTCTTCAACATCACTCCAGAAGTTGCATAAAATGAAGGATTATCCCCACTAAAAGATACATTTAAATGTTGTTGTTTTTTTTTTCTTTTCTTTTTTGGCATGGTTACATGACCACAGGTCAGCGTTGAGTTCCCTATGCCCTTATTTTAACAATCCCATAATTTACAATGAGTTTACAAACGGCCCACAAATTGAACGCAAGCACATTCACTTATCACTAAAGCCCCTTACATACGGGCAGAATGTCGGGAGACATTTGCCGGTTAAAAAAAAAAAAGTCTGACATTCTGCCCGTGTGTATGTTGGTCTGTCCGACAGAAGCGGGCCAGCTTCAGTTGGATGTGCATGCTGGAAGACCAGCAGCCAACTGACTCCAGATCAGCGCTCTCTGCCATTGGCTGAGGGGCCGTCCCCCTGTCAGAACACAACAGTTCAGCGGGGGAGATCAATGGACTAACCTTGTTGGGTGAGTACAGTGTCTCCGATGGGAGCTGACAGTTTTTTTGTGAAAAAAAATGTTAGTGTGTACCCGGCTTAATGGTCAGGATCTACATAGTTCATGTTAGATCTAAAGGAGATTGTACAATCAGATTGTATAGTGTACGTGAGCTTAACAGACTTCCAGGGGCACGTTTCATCTGTTTACAATATTACAGATCTGCTCCACATAGGCTGTTATCTGATAAAAAGTGCATTTAGCTTTTAAAAAGAAGTATTAGGTGCAAAGATAAATTTATACCTAAGCCTGCGCAAACATAATTTACAGCCCGATTTCTTTAAGAATACTTGCTCTCCTCAGTCTCAGTTGAATAAAGCCCAATATCATCTAACCCGGAAGGCTGACAACATCCTGTCAGTGCAGAGCATTGTGGACCCAGCTTAACATACTCTGGACCACAGCGCTCTACACTCACAGTATAATGATGCAGTATATTGTTGACTTTATTAAAGCAGTGTCATTACAGTTTTCTTCATCATTAACCACTTAAGGACCGCCCACCGCATATATACTGCCCTATAGCGAAAAACAACATACCCGTACGTCGTTTCATGCATGAGACAATGCGGGCACATGAGCCGCCAGCCACCTGTGATCGCTCCTCAGAGAGCCAGAACGGGAATCTGTAAACAAAGCAGATCCCCGTTCTGACAGGAGAGTACAGTGAGATTGGCTGTTCCTAGTAATCAGGAACAGCGATCTCTCTGTACTCCCAATCAGTCCTCTCCCCCCACAGTTAAAAACACCTCCCTAGGACACACTTGATCGCCCCTAATGTTAACCCCTTCCCTGCCAGTGTCATTTATTCAGGAACGGTGGATATCTTTAGCTCTGATCACTGTATTAATGTCACTGGTCCCAAAAAAGTGTCAAAAGTGTCTGATCTGTCTGCTGCAATGTCGCAGTTCCACTAAAAATCACTGATCATCGTAATTACTAGTAAAAAAAATAATAATAATAAAAATGCCATAAATCTATCCCCTATTTTGTAGACGCTATAACTTTTCCGCAAACCAATCAATATACGCTTATTGCGATTTTTTTTACCAAAAATATGTAGAAGAATACATATTGGCCTAAACTGATTAAGAAATTTGTTTTTACATTTTTTTTATTGAATATGCATTATAGACCAATTTCACTGCTGTGCTCAGATGTCAAGATATTGGCTAAAGTGCTGGCAGCCAGGATGAATAGATACATTCAGAAATTAATACATCCGGATCAATCCGGATTCATCCCTAATAGAGCTACCAGCACCAATATCAGAAGACTGTATCTGAATTTACAGACGCCAACTGAGAACAGTAGCGGCAGAGCTATCCTATCCCTGGACGCCACCAAGGCTTTTGATAGCCTAGAGTGGAATTACCTCTGACATGTGTTGGAGAAATTTGGATTTGGTTCCGTCTTTATTAAATGGGTAAACACGCTTTATAACTCCCCAAGTGCAAAAATAAAAATTAATAATGAATATTCAAAGAGTTTTAGGCTGGAGAGGGGGACAAGGCAGGGTTGCCCTCTGTCCCCCCTCCTTTTTGCGTTACCAATAGAGCCATTAGCAATAGCAATTAGATCCAAAAAGGCGATACAGGGATTTCAGAGGAAAGTGGGGGAGGAGAAAATTGCACTTTACGCAGATGACATCTTGCTCTTTTTGGGGGATTCCTCAACGTCATTAAAAAAGGCGATGCAGACGGTAGAAATATTTGGCCGTTTTTCGGGCCTGGCGATAAATTGGGAGAAGTCTGCACTCCTGCCAGTGGACCCTGTAGATAATGCCCTCTGTGAAGGTATCCCTCTACTAAAAGTAGTGGAAAAAATGAATTATTTGGGGATAGTGGTGACACGAGACCCAGAACAATACATTGATAATAATTTAAGACCACTCTTAGCTAAGTTTAAGCAAAAGGCCGATATCTGGGAACGTCTTCCCCTATCAGTAGCTGGACGAAGTAATCTTATTAAGATGATCTGGATGCCACAACTACTTTATGTGCTCCATAATGCCCCAGTATGGATTGGGAAAGCCTGGTTTAAAAAAATAGAGACCCTTTTCAGAGAATTAATCTGGAAGAAGGGCAAGGCAAGAATCAGTCTCCAAAAATTACAGTTATCAACAAATGAGGGAGGGCTGGCCATTCCACACCCCTATAGCTACTTTATAGCGGCCCAGTTACAGCACCTGAAGGGATGTACAACAGAGGGAGGAGGAGGGGCCAGTGGGAAAATGATGCTAATGGGGGCCCCACATAACACCATAATAGAAAATTTGGAGGCTGATTCCTTCCCTGTTAAGAACCCAACACTGAGAGCGGTCATAAGAACATGGCGGGAAGGTAAACAGGCTATGGGATATAAAGGGTTAACGGAATATTCCCCTCTCTGGGAAAATAAAAATCTACCAGAAATTAAAGCTATGGGGAAGTTAAAGGATTGGGAACAGCGTGGTATAACTAGATTGAATCAGTTGTATGAAGGCAACATATTGAAGGCATTTTCAGAACTAAGCAGAGAGTACGCTATCCCAAATTCATTATTTTATACTTATTTGCAGATAAGACACGCACTTCAAATCCAATTTAAAACACACCCGGTGTGCTGGCAAAAAATTCCCCACCTTCAACGGCTAATTAAGACAGGAACATCAAAAGGCCTTATTTCAGAATTATATTCACAGATTAAAGGGGGTTTTATAACTGAGAAGAGGCTGGGTAAAAATAAAGCAAAATGGGAGGAGGATATAGGACCCATAACAACTGCACAATGGGAACGGATACTGGAACAGGGAACAGTGGTGTCACTCTCTCCATCACAGAGAGTGTCACACTTGTTCTTAGTGCACAGAGTTTATTACACCCCAAAGAGGTTACACATGTTTGGAAGGAGAGCAGATGACAAGTGCCCTAGATGTCAAGATACAGGGGACCGCATACACATGATGTGGAAATGCCCGAAACTACATAGGTATTGGGTTGGGGTATTGAACATCATAAACACGACTTTTGGGACAACTCTGGAACCGGAGGCCAGGGTATGCCTATTAGGTATAGAGGAGGGAAATGGATTAAAAGACAACTTGGAAGTAGTGCTGAGGTGCCTGTTTCAGGCCAGGAAGGTAATAGCACAAAACTGGAAAGCACAGAGAGCACCGACATTAGCAGAGTGGGTTAATGTAATAAATGTAACAATGTGGAAGGAAAAAGTAGTCTTGACTAGACGGGGTAATTATAAAAAATTCAAAACAATGTGGGATCCCTGGCTGAGGAAAACGGGGTGTCCGCCATAATTGATGTGGGAGTGAGAAGAGTAAAAGAATGGACCTAAAAGTGGAAATTGGACTGTGGAGATAGGAGGGGTGGACAGAGGATAGATAGATAGAGAAGTTATGGGCTCAAGATAAAGAAGCTAAACACGCTGGAAGATCAAGAGGAGAGAAGGGTAAGGGGAATGGAAGTAGAGGGAAAGAAAAAATTAAATGAGGTAAAAATAAAATAGTTTTTAACATTAGAGAATGGTAGAGTGTACTTTTTGGTTCTTCTTCTTGTTTTTGGAGTGTGCAAAGGGACTAGGGAGGGAAGGGGAGGTAGGGGGGAAGTGGTTAATCGTAGAAAACAATACTAAAACATTTTACATGAAATAAGGATAAAATAAATGTATGTAATTTTATAAAATGTTATGTAACATGGAAAAATAATAAAGAATATAAAGTTAAAAAAAGGATATGCATTATAGCAAAAAGTAAAAAATATATATATTTTTTCAAAATTGTTGGTCTTTTTTTGTTTATAGCGCAACAAATAAAAACACTTTGCCACAGATAAAATCTAGTGGCAATAGTCTATAGTTCAAGATTATGTCTGGGTGAATCCAGTCAGCTTCTCTATTAGATTTAAATTAAAAATATATATTTTTTATTTGCAGATGCAATCTGCCTGCTCTCTCTACCTCAAAACTATCAGCCTGAACAAATGGTTATGAAAGCTCTCTAGGAAAAATTAAATCAATTATTTATTGAATAATGAGATCTACTCTCTTACCTACATGCAGTGCCCACTCCAAATAGGTTAAAAGTTGTCCTGAAAATCTGTTGTTTTACTGTTCTTGTTCAGTTTTTTTTAAAAAAATGTGGATTGCCTGAAAAGGATTAAAAGTTATGCAGTAAATTGTAAAATTTGTCCTTCATCAGTCTGTAAAAAATAAGTTTTATTGCAATATGCATTGTGCTTATTTTCTCCTTCATAAATTATGTTTCTAATTACAAACAAAACATTTTCTTGATCTTTAGTCTCAGAAAAAAAGACAATCATTTTTTTAATTCCAGATGTAGTCTGCTTTCTCTCTTCCTCAAAAATTGCAACCTATCCTTTAAAGGTTTAAAAGGTGTGCTTCAAATCTGTAAACATTTTTAGTCTTAAATCTTATAAAATAGGCAATAATTAATTATTTAAATATGAAATCTACCCGCTCTCCCTCTCAAATAGCAGACTATAAAATAGGCTTTAAAAATGCTGCTGCAAAAATGAACAATTTTTTGGTCTTCCGTCAAAAAAAAAAGACACTGTTATTTGTTTATTATAGAGACACTGTTATTTATTTATTACAGATGATATCATTTTGCTGTCTTCTGACATTGCATCTTAGCAAAACAAAGTACATATTGTCCAGCAAAATAAATATAAAAAGAACAATCAGTGCAGACAATAATTGATATTGAACAGATAAATGCAAGCTGAACACTATAGATTAATAACATTGCCTACAATAGTTATATAAAATAAAGTAATTAGTGCAGCGCAATATGAGTGAAGAAATGTCCAACCAACAATAAGAAGGAACTACAAATCCCGGAGTAGAAGATCCAATCCGCTGTTGATTTCTAGGTGACAAATCCTTCACCATATAGCCAATGCCCTTACCAGAAAAGGTGGACCCCTGGTGAGACAGAAGATCAATCACACTTGTATCCGCAATGGGATGATGATAGTTTCCAGCACGGCAATAGTCTCCAGCACAGCAATAGGACCCGAACATCCAAAGTAAGTATAAAAAATAAGAGGACATGCTCTAAGTGTTCTCCTTTGATTTATTTAAAAAGAAGTGACATAAAATGGCATATGATGCAATATCGCACTACATATAATACCAAAAAATTCCGGTATACAATTAAAAAACATGGGATCCAAAGATCCAGAGATGGAAGCAGGTGAAGTCCGCATGATAGCTCCTCCCCCCGGGAGTCCAGCAAATCCGTTTTCCTGACTTTTGGCTCTGAAAAAGCACACTGTAATTTCTATTTCATTAAAGAAATCTGCGTAATCTCTGTGTTTTACACAAAGCCTGGTAGAAAACATCTATGTGGTGTGCAGGGTGTCCTTGAAATATTTCTGTCTCTTGACTATGGTATAATGAACTGAATATTGTTTCACAAATAAATATGCCTCAACTCTTCCTCCTAAATTTCAAGGAGTCTATACAATATTTATGTATGTTGTTCTTGAATAAATGTACTTATCTCTTCCTCCCACATGCTGTACCTGGCCCCAATCAGCCTGCTTACATGCTCTCCAACCATTACATATGTTTGGCTGTTATCTCTGAAACATGACCCTTTTTTTGAATTTGGCATTACAATCACCTCATTTCAGAAATAAAGGTTTAAGGTGTTGAGCTGTTTTGGTTCTATCTGGGTTGACCTTTTCTTGATGTTGGTACACAATATAGTATTGTACTGAAAAGAAGATCAGAAGCTATTGTTGCTTTTGCAAAAATTACCTCATAAAGACTTTTTTTTCAGTGGAAATCAGTTATGTTTTAATGCTGCAGTATGTATTCCAATGAATAATATAAAAGTAATACAATTATTATATCACAATTTATGTGATGCCACAATACAGTGTTGCTAATGGTGTACATGAGAATTGTAATATTACATAACAAATCATGAACATATTTTGTAAAACTACATACAGCTTTACGGCAACCCTCAAGCATCTTAGAATTGTATATTGTAAAGATGTTTTTAAAAAATATATATATATTTGTGTTGGTACATTTCATGGGGAGACTGTATGGCTTCTTGTGGCATTTGTTGGACAATCCCTTGCCTATTAGGCTGGAAAATTACCATTACTGATTTTTAAGATTTGGCCCTTTGACTTCAGCAGGGTTCAGATTTAGCATCTGAGGATGGAGGGGCGTGGCGACCGGACTCCAAGATGGACGCTTAGCCCAGGAGCTCCGCTTGTCAGCCTGAGGTAACATCAGCCCCCACAGCCCACCGGCGCTCCTGCGAGCCCTGCGATCGATCATCCGATCACCGACCTGCCGAGGAACAACCTGGTGATGCCCAGGAATCGTAAAAAAACGCTGCAGCCCCAGAAACGAGACAGCTTCTTCGGAGCAGCAGCGAGGGGAATGCAGCAAAATGGCGGCGGCGACGGAGCGCGAGTCCCACAGCACGCCTCGCAGCCAGGAGCACTGACCACAAGCAACGGCCCGCCGTCCATCGCCATCCGCTCGGCTACAGCACACAGCGCTTCCTCCTCCGGGGCATCCAGCCCCACAACGCGGAGCCCAGCCAAATCGAGGCCGCGGAGGGACTCCCCAGCTAGGCCGCAGCCGGATCTCAGCATGGAGGTAAGCGGGCCGCAACCCACCAGCCCTAGCCAGCGGCAACAGAGGGGGGACCCCATATCAGAATTCCCCACGGCAGACAGACCAGTATCCGCGACCGTGCTGAAGGACATGCTCCTTTCACTGAGAACATCACTGCAGTCAGATATATACAGTGGGATCACTGCATGCCAAAAAGAAGTGCAGGCCATAGGACAGAGGGTCCATGTTGTGGAAGACAAAGTGGAAGAGCACACTTCTGCATTTAACATGATGGTGGACGCCATCAAGGCACAGGGGGAGGAAATAGTTTGGCTCAAAGATAAGATGGCGGACCTCGAGGACAGATCAAGAAAGAATAACCTTAAACTGAGGGGTGTCCCTGAAAATGTTCCCCCCACACAGCTCCTTCAATACACCCAGACTCTGTTCTCCACATTGCTGCCAGAGGCAACAGCGCAGGATCTTATCATTGATAGAATCCATAGGGTCCCTAAACCGTCGTTCCTCCCTGATGAGACTCCCAGGGATGTACTGATGAGGGTACACTTTTTTCACATCAAAGATCACATACTACAAGCGTCACGTACTCCAGGGAAAGTCCCGCCACAATACGCCAACATCAGGATGCTACCTGACCTGTCCAGACACACTCTTCAGCGCAGACGCAATCTGCTCACTGTAACCAAAGCATTGAGGAATCACAACATACCGCATAAGTGGAAATATCCAGCCACTCTTATTATCACCCACAATGGGGCCAGTGTCTCAGTATCCAAAATAGAGGAAGGGCTGGCTGCTCTACGCCAATGGGGAATTCTCCCGGAACAGGTTCCTCAATCCCAATCCTCTGCAAGCCCACGGCCAATACAGAATGACTGGCAGGTAGTATCACACAAGAAGGCTGGTAAGAAAAAAGCCGGTGAAGCAAAATAATTACTTATACTCACCAATCTCATTTATCTCAGGTGCACAGGTACCGCAGTTAGGTATCAACTGTACACCCTCCGTTCTGCACTAGCAGCTACGTCTGCCCGAGGATCAATTTATGGATCCATTTCTTATGAAAATCCAGTTATATCTATCTTTTTCTCTTATATTTCCGTTGCTGTTTTCCTTTTTTCTCCCCAATGTCCCTTTTGATATACACAGAAACGCTCAATGTATAATGACAGCGGTAAATGAAGAACATGTTAGACTACTCTCAGCATACCACAAGGATGGACAAAGCCAACCAACATTCTCCAGGACGAGTAAGTGTCTAACCAGTTTCCTCACACACGATACCACTCCAATAACACTATGACGATTAAGCTCCTATCTATTAATGCCCGGGGTCTGAACCACCCGGTAAAACGCTTCTCCATGTGGAAAGAAGCCTGCACACAGAGAGCTGACATACTCTGTGTGCAGGAAACACATTTCCAAAAAGATGCAGCCCCGAAGTGTTCACATAAGGACTACCCTTTCATATATACGGCTTGTACGCCTGACAACAAGAAGGGAGGAGTCCTATTGGCCATCAAAAACTCTCTCTCATTCCAACCGAAAACTACTGTTCTGGACGATGGAGGCAGGTATATAATCCTTACGGGAGACATCAATTCCAAACCATACACGATTGTTTCAGTATATGCCCCTAACACTCACCAACTCCGCTTCTTGAGGAAAATCCTTACCAAAGCCCAAAATTTGAAATATGGCAACCTCCTGATATGCAGTGATTTTAACATGACATCGGACCCGCTACTGGATACTACCTCTGGCAAACCCAGGACCCACCTGTCTCTGCAACCCTTGTTACACAAAGTGGAACTCTTTGATGTATGGAGATGCCTCCACGCCAACGAACGTGACTATACTTTTTTCTCGAACAGACACAGTTCATATTCTCGTATAGACATGTTCCTAACTGATAAATGGTTGCTGCAGAACGTTGAAAAAACTAGTATACACAATATTACATGGTCAGATCATGCTGCTATATCTTTGTCTATTATAGAAAAGGGTGTCTCCCCTTCTATCCCTATCTGGCGTAGTAACACTAGGGTTCTTCAAGAACCAATTCTCCAAGAGTCTATAGCCCAACACCTAACGAACTACTTCGCAGAAAATGTTGATTCTGTAACTGACCCAAACGTTCTGTGGAATGCACATAAAGCCTATATTCGAGGGATATTAATCCAAATTGGCGCTAGGGAAAAAAGAAAACTAACACACTCACTTAACTCTACTATTGCTGACATACAAATTCTAGAAACCATGCATAAGCAGTCACCGTCAGAACCCTTAACTAGTAAACTGTGCGCCAGCAGAGAAAAGCTTAGAGAACTTCTATCACACCAATTTGATAGGCATCTAAGACGCCTGAAACTCCTACACTATGCCAACGCGGACAGAGCAGGCAAATATTTAGCAAATAGACTCAAAGCCACTCGTTCCAAAACTAGAATACAATACCTGAAACACCCATCCACTTCACTAAAAATTATTAACCCCCAAGATATAGCCGATCAATTCGCTGACTACTACAGTTCGCTTTACAACCTCCAGAGAGACTCCAATACCCCCCAACCGACAACAGAAAAAATACAAACGTTCTTGCACACGCTGAAACTCCCATCCCTTTCCCAAACACAACTGGAGGACCTAAACAGCCCAATCACGGCACTAGAAATAGAACACATAATTGACTCTTTACCAATCGGGAAATCCCCCGGCCCAGATGGCTTTTCCAATGAATATTTCAAAACATTTAAACAGATCCTTTCGCCCCACATGTCTAAAGTCTTCATTAAAGCCACAGAAATAGCGACACTTCCGCGAGAAATGCTAAAAGCACACATAGTCACACTCCCTAAACCAGGAAAAGAACCCCACACACCAGCTAACTTCAGACCCATTTCACTCTTAAACACTGACACAAAAATATTTGCAAAATTACTGGCTAAAAGACTTACGCATATAATACCACTAATCATCAAAAAAGACCAGATGGGCTTTATAAAGGGGAGACAGACCTCTGACGCTACCAGGAGAATCATCAATGTGATACATCGGGCTGAAAGAACTCGAACGCCTTCTCTGCTGCTCTCTATTGATGCAGAGAAGGTGTTCGACAGGGTCCATTGGACCTACATGGAAATGGTTCTGGAAAAATTTAGGTTTAAAGGATCAATTTTAAAGGCTATTCTATCTCTCTATTCCTGTCCATCCGCCCAGGTGTACTCTGCAGGCCTACTGTCTAAAACATTTGACATATCAAATGGGACCAGACAGGGCTGTCCCCTGTCCCCAACTTTTTTTAATCTTATGATAGAACCACTAGCTGAAGCAATCAGATCAACGCCCTCGATCACGGGCTTCCAGTTTGGTTCCAATATGCATACCATTAATCTATTTGCGGATGATGTAATTCTAATTCTGACTAATCCTTTACAGTCCCTAAAAGAGGCGCACAAAATCCTAACAACATTTGGGGACATATCCTACTATAAGGTCAACTTTACAAAATCTCTCATCCTAGACCTAGGAGTACAGTCTCAAATGAAGCAATCCCTTCAAAAACAATTACCATATACTTGGAGCGCGGGTAGTATCACGTACCTGGGTATCTCACTCACTAGTAAAATAGCTGCCCTCGCTAAAACTAACATGACTCCGCTGGTAACCAAACTGGAAGCCCAACTCAAGGCCATTTCGAGAACTGAAATCTCATGGATGGGTAGAATATCCGCATATAAAATGTTCATTTTACCACAAATCTTATATGTATTTCGCACTCTGCCTATTCATATCCCTACTCATTTTGTCAATAGTCTCGCTAGAATAGGTTGGAAGTACATATGGAAGGGAAAAAGAGCTAGGTGTTCCAGGAATAACTTGACTTCACACAAACAAGCAGGAGGGGCGGGTTTCGCGGACATTTATGACTACTTATGGGCGGTACGCCTAGACCAAATTAAATTCTGGTTTCAACAATCCGACGCACCTCTTTGGGTTGACATAGAAACTTATTTATCCCCAATGAAAGATCTTACCCAACTACTCATAGGAGACAGATGGACTCCATGGAACATCTCTCTTCTCCCGCCTACCATGCAGACATCACTGAGAGCATGGAGACTCATTTTAGATAAGCATCACACGGACGCACAAACCATAGACTTCGACCTTCCCCTGAATTTATTAGAATCCAAGATCCCAATCAGGGATGAGCCGAACACCCCCCTGTTCGGTTCGCACCAGAACCTGCGAACAGACAAAATGTTCGTGTAAACTTTAGAACCCTATTAAATACAATGGACTCGAACGTTCGAAATCTAAAGTGTTAATTATAAAGGCTAATATGCAAGTTATTGTCCTAAAAAGTGTTTGGGGACCCGGGTCCTGCCCCAGGGGACATGTATCAATGCAAAAAGAAGTTTTAAAAACTGCCGTTTTTTTGGGAGCAGTGATTTTAATAATGCTTAAAATGAAAAAATAAAAGTGAAATATTCCTTTAAATTTCGTACCTGGGGGGTGTGTATGATATGCATGTGAAGTGGCGCATGTTTCCCGTGCTTAGAACTGTCCCTGCAAAAAATGTCATTTTTGAAAGAAAAAAATGCATTTAAAACTGACTCGCGGCTATTAATGAATTGTCGGCTCCCGGCAATACATACAAAAGTCATTGATAAAAAAAAAAAAAAAAGCGTGGGTGTTCCCCAGAATTCAATTACCAGGCCCTTCAGGTCTGGAATGGATATTAAGGGGAACCCTGCCGCAAATTAAAAAAAAAATTGACGTGGGGTTCCCCCAAATATCCATTCCAGGCCCTTCAGATCTGGCATGGATTTTAAGGGGAACTCCACCCCAAATTTAAAAAAAAAATGGCGTGGAGTCCCCTTAAAAATCCATACCAGACCCCTTATCCGAGCACGCAACCTGGCCGGCCGCAGGGGAAAAGGGGGGGATGAGAGAGCGCCCCCCCTCCCTCCTGAACCGTACCAGGCCACATGCCCTCAACATGGGGAGGATGTCCCCATGTTGATGGGGACAAGGGCCTCATCCCCACAACCCTTGCCCGGTGGTTGTGGGGGTCTGCGGGCGGGGGGCTTATCGGAATCTGGAAGACCCCTTTAACAAAGGGGACCCCCAGATCCCGGCCCCCCCCATGTGAATTGGTAAGGGGTACATTGTACCCCTACCATTTCACGTAGAAAGCGTAAATTTTTTTTAAAAAAAACACACAAACACCTTGAAAAAGTCCTTTATTTAAAAAAAAAAAACATTCCAGCGGTGAAATCCAGTGTCCCGCGGCGATCCCGATGTCCAGCGCTGTCCTTCATTGGTTGTGCCTGAGCGGACCTGATGGGGAACTCCCTCTCAGTATTTTAAATGTATAGACCCGCCCCTTCTAAAGTTCCCCATCAGGTCCGCTCAGCGGACCAGATGCGGAACATGAGAAGGGGCGGGTCTATACATGTATTACCAAAGTGAGAGCAGTCCCCCATCAGGTCCGCCCCCTCGGTATGTCAGACCCGCCTACGTCATTGGCTTGAGCGGGGAACTTCCTTCACTATGTAAATTTAAATTACACAGTGAAGGAAGTTCCCCGCTCAAGCTAATGACGTAGGCGGGTCCGACATACCGAGGGAGCGGACCTGATGGGGAACTTTAGAAGGGGCGGGTCTATACATTTAAAATACTGAGAGGGAGTTCCCCATCAGGTCCGCTCAGGCACAACCAATGAAGGACAGCGCTGGACATCGGGATCGCCGCGGGACACTGGATTTCACCGCTGGAATGTTTTTTTGTTTTTTTTAATAAAGGACTTTTTCAAGGTGTTTGTGTGTTTTTTTAAACATTTTTTTACGCTTTCTTCGCAGACCCCCACAACCACCGGGCAAGGGTTGTGGGGATGAGGCCCTTGTCCCCATCAACATGGGGACATCCTCCCCATGTTGAGGGCATGTGGCTTGGTACGGTTCAGGAGGGAGGGGGGGCCGCTCTCTCGTCCCCCCCTTTTCCCCTGGAATGGATATTTGGGGGAACCCCACGTCAATTTTTTTTTAATTTGCGGCGGGGTTCCCCTTAATATCCATTCCAGACCTGAAGGGCCTGGTAATTGAATTCTGGGGAACCCCCACGCTTTTTTTTTTTTTTTATCAATGACTTTTGTATGTATTGCCGGGAGCCGACAATTCATTAATAGCCGCGAGTCAGTTTTAAAAGACTTTTTTTCTTTCAAAAATGACATTTTTTGCAGGGACAGTTCTAAGCACGGGAAACATGCGCCACTTCACATGCATATCATACACACCCCCCAGGTACGAAATTTAAAGGAATATTTCACTTTTATTTTTTCATTTTAAGCATTATTAAAATCACTGCTCCCGAAAAAACGTCCGTTTTTAAAACTTCTTTTTGCATTGATACATGTCCCCTGGGGCAGGACCCCGGTCCCCAAACACTTTTTAGGACAATAACTTGCATATTAGCCTTTATAATTAACACTTTAGATTTCTCCCATAGATTTTTCGAATTTGCCGCGAACACCCCAATTTGTTCGCTGTTCGGCGAACGGGCGAACAGGCAATGTTCGAGTCGAACATGAGTTCGACTCGAACTCGAAGCTCATCCCTAATCCCAATGTTGGACGTCACTGACATGATAGATAAAGGCATATATCACATATCGGACCTTTATGAAGGCCCACAACTCAAACCCATAGAACAAATCATGACACAATATAAGATCTCCCCACCAGGCACCTACAAATGCCTCAGAATTACACACTTCTTGAGAAGTCAGGCACCCTCATTAGCGACAATGCCGATCAAAATTTGGCAGTTCTTTTCCAACGCAACACCAGACAAGAAGGGTATTTCCTTTTTCTATAACCTACTGCAAGACAGACTGACATTCAAGAAGACAACAGCAATGCAGAAATGGGAGGTAGACATAGGCGACGCATTCTCGGACAAACAATGGCACAGGGCCTTCATGGAAGTACACAAGTCTTCCCACTGTGTGAAGCACTGGGAATTGATGATCAAGATAACAAATAGATGGCACTATACTCCTTTCCGACTTGCCACATACTTTCCGGGAACATCCTCGCACTGCTGGAGGGACTGTGGGCACGTTGGTAACTTACTGCATATGTTCTGGCAATGCCCCAGCATAAGAAGTCTATGGAACCAGGTTTTCCAACAGATTTCCTCCATGACTGGAATACTGACACGACCCGATCCAGCTTTAGCATTACTGCACCTAAACATTGACAAATTCCCACGGACTTTTAGGCCAGTCGTGACACACATACTTCTGGAAACACGCCTGTTGATATTGCGTAATTGGAAATCTAATAAAACTACAAACATCTCTGAAGTCATAGCAGCAGTTCATAGAAATTATACATTCAAACGCCTATTAGCAATCAACTCTCTAACATGTAAAAAATTTGATGATGACTGGGCTATTTGGCCCAAGTCCCTTGGTTAAATTGTACACTTACCACCACTGTGTATCACCTATTGTGTATATCTCTTTATGTACCCCTTGTTTATATTTTATCCTCTATTTCTTTCTATTATCTGTAAAAGAAAACTTTTCAATAAAAATTATTGCTTTAAAAAAGATTTAGCATCTGAGCTTCGGTAAAGTTCAATGAACCTGCCCCAAACCCAACCCGGGTATATTTGGCTCATTACAAAAGCATACGTTTCAGAATCCTGATAAAATAAGCAGGGAAAACACAGCAGCGCTATCTAAGTGTAGTAGATTAGTAGTAAAACATCCTTTATTAAAAGCCAAATTAGCAACTCACAAAAGTAGATTAAGAGTAGGCATATCACATATAGGTTCTCTCTATGTCATCCCGATGCCAGGCATTACAAGCCTGAGGAAGGAGCAGGCATACTTCGAAGGCGCACCTGTTGGTCTCCCTTCCCCAAGTCTGGTGATGTCACTACTGACAGAGGAGGAATTGCTACACTAACTTGGAGCCCTGGGACTCACTAGAGCGGCCGGTGGCATGCACACCTGACAGCCATCCGGTTTGAGATGACACAGAAAGATCCTATATGTGATATGTCTACTCTTTCTCCACTTTTGTGAGTTACTAATTTGTATTTTAATAAATTATGTTTTGCTACTAATCTACTACACTCAGATAGGACTGCTGTGTTCTCCTTGCTTTTTTTTTTCTCCCACAGAGCCTCTTCAACTCTGACAGCTGGCTGCTGATTCTGAGCTGGTAGTCAGCATGGACTAATTGGACAATTTGTTATGGACACTTGTTGACAGAGGCATAGCTTGAAACTTGTGGGCCCCGATGCAAAAGTTGACCTGGGCCCCCTCCAACTACCACCCACCACTTTCACCATGCGTGCAGATACACCCACCGCACGCCAAGATACTCAAAGTGGCTTAGGAGTTTTGAGTTCCCAGAGTTCCTCCCTACATCAGAGAACAGGGATCACCGCTGGAGAATCAGAGGACAGGGATCATTGTTGGAGAATCAGAAGACAGTGATCACCGCTGGAGAATCAGAGGACAGGGATCACCGCTGGAGAATCAGAGGACATGGATCACCGCTGGAGAATCAGAGGACAGGGATCACCGCTGGAGAATCAGAGGGCAGGGATCACCACTGGAGACTCAGAGGACCTGGATCACCGCTGGAGAATCAAAAGACAGGGATCACCCCTGACAGGTCACTTGACAGAGCTCCTTTCCCATCCCAGCACTGTATACAGCTCCTCCCCCCCCACACCACACAGGGCTGAAATCTCATTCCTTTACACACAGTCTGTTAGACTTCACAAGGTGTATCTGGCTTTTATGTTGCTGTTCTGACCTGTGAAATTCTCTGGTCGGAACGGCAGCGTAGTTGCAGTAGGCAGATACACCCTATGCATATCGTGGCTGGCTGTGTTGTAAAGGAATGTAATTTCAGCCCTGCGGAGGAGGAGCAGTATAGAGTGCTGTAATGGGAAAGGAGCTCAGCATCCAGGACGGTGGGGGTTGTCAGGGGGCTTTGGGGGGGGGGGCGCAACTTAAATCTGGGGGGCAAAGCCATGTGACACAAAATCTGGGGCCTGCAGCCCCTCGGGAGGTGTTAGGGGATTTGTTTTAGCAATTTATTAAAGTTCCTCTGTCAGTATTGGGGGAAGGTCACCTCCCAAAAATAATGTTCATTCATGATCGTTTTTTAATAGTTCTTACCATTCTGTCTTGTTGAATGCAGGGGTGGTTTAGGCAACACCACACAAGCATATATCTGTATATGGATACTTATGTTTGAGAAACATAAACTTGTAATCAATTTTGTTACAATTCCGGACTCTGTACACTCTGTGCTCCATCGCTGTGTGTATGGCTGAGACTGTATGGGAACGGGTTAACTGTACAAACATTATCATGTGGATCTGAATCTCCGTCACCCACGGGGGATTTGGACAATTTATTGAACATCCACAAATGGTTCCCCCACTCACACAGCCTCATCTGTTTCTATCTATAGGCTGCATGATATCTTCCCACTGGTATTCTGACAAGTGTATACTGATATTTGACATGGGCGCCAGATAGATGCAATGTAGCCTCAATCTACTGACGAACACAATAATGTTACTATACACATAAACAGCGAAATACTGCTGAATTGTCGATGAGTTTGCTTTTGTTTCCCGGAATGACTTCACAAGCGTACCCACGATCTCCCTGCTTTCCCGATCCAATAGCCAATGAAAGTACCGTCACTGCTTACATGAATAGCAAGAGATTGGTTTAACTCTTGACGAGCCGCCTCTTTTGTGTGTCCATATGAATAATGTTCCAAAAAACCCCTCCTCTCTTCCCCCCCCCTCTCACGGTTGACTTTTATTTAATGAATTTTCCTGTATAGTCAGTACTAATAGAATTGCATTAATAGGCGCGAATGGGTGTATGAATGATCCAATTATCCAGCAGGTGCTGCAATCAGGAACACCTGTTGGCTAAACTATATCTGGACAGACACCATGCTTATGCGCATGCTCCGATGAAACCTTAATGAAGGTGAAACATGTCAGCAAGTTCAGCAATTTCTTGCTACCCTCTGTGTAGCGTGTGAACAGGGGTGACTAACCCACCGGACCAACCACCCCCACCAGCCGCTATGATCTGCTAATATGCCGCCTTGACTTGGAAATAGCCCTGCGGCGCATCTATATCGATATTTCATCTATGTGGACAGATTTTCTATTTCCAGTGCACTTGTTCGGATGACTTCTCCCGGGTTTCATAAATGGAATCCAATACATCCCAGGTGATACCAGCAGAATCATAGACTATCAGCAGCCAACCAACACATTATGAACTGGTGAGTGAGTGTCCTATATACATGGATTTTTGGGCAGCTTACAATGGATGATGGATTAATCCCACAGACACCATTCTTGAGGGACTGGTGTTGATTATTAACTCGGCCTAAGTCCCCCCATTTTATTGAATTGCAAATCAGCTCACTTCCAGATTTGTGACACCCTCACCCAATCATCCAGTGTTCAACCATATTGGCTGGTCTATGGCCATCCAGCAAAATCACCTGTTTATTTTTCCAAAAACTATCTGCACGGATTGAATACTGTTCATTAACCAGATATATACATATACTCATGAGCTTTCATGACTATTTCAATATCGATATTCCGCACATGATCAGCAGCGGGTGTATGTGTGTGGTGTGTATGGTTGAACGGGTGGCCACCCCTGTTTCACTGTTTTTTCTTTTTTGACTAGTTTTATTTTATTATAGGCGTTTTTGATGTGGTGTATATTCACTATGCATATTCAATAAATTGTTTTCTTTATTTCCAAAACTTGCGGTTTACTCACATTTAGTATTTATAATTACCTGAGCCTTTTTGAAGAATACTATCCATGGGGGAATGTTGGATATTCTATATCCGGTTTTTCCCCCCTTTTCCCTTTTTTACATATCCCGAAGGTGTGTGTCTTTTCCCCAGTTGTCAGGGAAGTGGGGCTCACAGCTTCTCCCCAGCCAATGAGAACAGAGGGGAGTGGACTGTGGAAGGCAAAGTGGAAGCCCAGTACTGGAGCGAGGCTGTGGGGCCCTAGGGCAAAGTGGAGCTGAACTTTGTGGAGGATATAATATGACAGGGAGGCTACAGGGGCCCCCTGGAGCTAGGGGCGGGGTTGCGATTGTGACCCCTTGTCACGATCAGGCGTCGGGCTTGAAGACCAATTGCAATAGCAGTGGCAGGACAGGAATACAGGCAGTCACTTCTGGTAGATGACACAGGCTCACCTGAGGTGCGGAGTCTAAGTACTAGCTGGTTTTCCCCAGAGCTCCGGGTGGTGGAGATGGATTTGGCTGCAAGCTAGTACCAGGTCGCAGTCCTCAAGTTTGCCCCACCAGGGTGTGAGCAAGCCGGGGTCCAATAGCGGATAAACAGACAAGGATGAAACAGCAACGTGGTCAAAGAACAGGCCGAGGGTCAAACACGGGTAGTTGCAGATTGGGATCAGGCAGTAGAGAAGTCCAGGAACAAGCCAAAGGTCAATCACGTGTGGTTGTAGGTACAGATGGCAACAGGAAAACAAACAGCAAGGAACTGGCAGGGAAGGCACAATAACCTGGCAAAGAGGAAGTGCTGAGACAAGGCTTATATAGGAAGTTCATGGGAGAAGCAAGGAGTTCAAGGTTCATCGGTAATCAAGACTCAAGGCAGGGTTGTCCATTGGATCAGATAGGTTTGTCCAGCAGATCAGGCAGTGAGCTGTCCAGCATCCCAGATAGCTCAGTGGGAAGAGTAAATGCCAGACACCGACGAGGTCCCAGGTTCAAGCCCAGGTCCTGACAGTACTCCCCTCCTCTCAGGACGTCCTCTGGACGTCTTAGGGCTTGGAGTATGTGAGTTAACCTCTGGTGGAATTCTCTTGTCAATTTAGGGGAGTGAACCTTATCCATCTTTGGGCATCTTTTTCTTTAGAAGTTTCTGCTGGGGAGATTCTCCTCACTTGCAAGGCTTTTTCAAACATCTCCAGCTCCTGCTTACGGATAAGGGTGCCATTCGAGGTATACATACAGTCAGGTGGTAGAACTTCTTTGGCAGGACAGGAATTTGTGATGGAGCCAGACTTTACGGAAGTGGTGACGGTATCAAGAACAGGTGTTTTCTTAGGATGTAGCGAAGGCGTCTCTGAAGCAGGAGGTGGTTCTTTGGCAGGACAGGGTGATGTTACTGCATTTACCACTGTGGAACGTGGGATGACTACTGGAACTGGTCTGTTGTCGGGAGGTTGCATAGTTGCCTCTAGGCCAGATGGTAGGAGTTTCACAGGGGTATTGGTTGCGGGTTCAAGAGGGGCAATGGTATCGTTGACCACCGTAGTCTGGGAACCTACTTGTGTCATTGAACATGGACAGGCCTTACGGCAACCTTGGCAGTTCACAGGCCGAACAGCAGCGATAGCAGAATGAATCCCAGTAGTACCCACTTGAAGAACCTTTGGCCGAGGTGGACGAGTTGGGCAGAGAGAGATTAAGTGCCCTCTTTCTCCACAATAGAAACAAAGGCCACAGCCTCTCCTCCGCTCTCTTTCAGCTTTAGACAGCGTGGTCTGGATGACCCCGATCTCCATAGGTTCCACATCTTCCAGGGTAGGTGTGTGTATATCCACAGGAACGTCAAGGCTTTGTGGTGTTAGGGCTTCATGGCTTGGCACGTACTGGGGTGGCTTGAAGTCATACCTGTACAGGGTATTCCTGTCCCTGGGTCCTCGAAGGCCAGATGAGCTAGGGGCAGACTTGGGAACCCTGGTTTTCTTGGAAACTGTACAGTGAGAGTCCAGGGCTAACATAAAAGCTTCCCAGCTGTCCAAGACTGGACTCCTTTCCTGTAATACCTGGTGAGCCCATGTTTTGATGGGTCCAGTGAGCAGGTTGATAGTAGCGAGAACCTTTATATAATCTGTGGCATAGGTCCTAGGCTTAAGAGCAAACAACAGCTTGCAATCCATCTTAAAGGATGAAAGAGATGCACGGCTACCGTCAAACCTCTCGGGCATCACAACAAATGGCTCAGGACAGGCTGGTTCCGGGCCTGGGCGTACTGTAACTTTCAGTAACAGAACTTCTTGCTGCAGGTCTGAGATTTGCTGTCTGACAGGAGTCAGAGCATCTGCTATAGCGGCCTTCATGTTTATGGCCAGGTTATTCTGTCACGATCAGGCGTCGGGCTTGAAGACCAATTGCAATAGCAGTGGCAGGACAGGAATACAGGCAGTCACTTCTGGTAGATGACACAGGCTCACCTGAGGTGCGGAGTCTAAGTACTAGCTGGTTTTCCCCAGAGCTCCGGGTGGTGGAGATGGATTTGGCTGCAAGCTAGTACCAGGTCGCAGTCCTCAAGTTTGCCCCACCAGGGTGTGAGCAAGCCAGGGTCCAATAGCGGATAAACAGACAAGGATGAAACAGCAACGTGGTCAAAGAACAGGCCGAGGGTCAAACACGGGTAGTTGCAGATTGGGATCAGGCAGTAGAGAAGTCCAGGAACAAGCCAAAGGTCAATCACGTGTGGTTGTAGGTACAGATGGCAACAGGAAAACAAACAGCAAGGCACTGGCAGGGAAGGCACAATAACCTGGCAAAGAGGAAGTGCTGAGACAAGGCTTATATAGGAAGTTCATGGGAGGAGCAAGGAGTTCAAGGTTCATCGGTAATCAAGACTCAAGGCAGGGTTGTCCATTGGATCAGATAGGTTTGTCCAGCAGATCAGGCAGTGAGCTGTCCAGCATCCCAGATAGCTCAGTGGGAAGAGTAAATGCCAGACACCGACGAGGTCCCAGGTTCAAGCCCAGGTCCTGACACCCCTGCAACCCCTTATGCTATATCCATGCCTATTGACATGTCTTTCATTTTTTAATTCTTTTTACAACCATTAAATTTGGATATAGATTAATCAACTACTATGTTTTAATCCTTTACATGAGTAATTTATTTTTACTACCATTATCTTCTGGGCAGAAGTGGCCGGTCCATAATGGGTGCAGGGGCGCCGCCCCCCTAGTTTGCATGCGGGGGGCCGGACTTAAAGCTTGCTATGAGTTTTTTTTTTGGAAGCACATGATTAGAGCCTGGGGGTTTAATTGACTTAAAAAAGGTTGGGCTCGGGGTGCAGAGCACTGTGCACCAATCAATATTCACTATTGGTTTCCGGCTTCTCCTCCCTGCGGATCTGAAGAAGACCAGTTTGGCAGGGAGGAGAAGCCGGGGAAGCCGCGGTGGTGGAGGGGGTTTGTTGTTTGTAAACCCCCCCAAAAAGTTTAGCACCAGCCACCACTGCTTCTGGGTACTGAATTCAGACCCATTGTATATTTACAACTTTTATTGTATATCTAGTTTTCCTTGCCTGCTCCCCAAGCGCCACTAAACACTCCTTTTTTTCAGAATCCTGATAGCCTGTCCCAATGAGGGGACACTACTTTAACCCAGAGGCAGTTTCAGTCTTTTACTGAGCATACATCATGAGCTTCCTTTTTGTACACTGTGGACAGATATTCACATTTCTCTTTTCATGTGTCCATGTGTCCTCTGCAAGGTGTTTTTCAGTAATACCATTGAGCATCCCATTTACATCATCAGTTGTGTGGGCAGGGCACAGAAACCATATTAGTAATAGCAGAAGAAACAAAACATGTGTGCAAGTCACCTACCAAATAAACAAACTAGCTGCTAACATAACAAGGGAAATCATCCACCAGATCATTATATAAACACTTTGTGAAAGCAAAAACATTGGGATGCTTTAATGGAAATGTTTAAAAGAACTGCCAGAATTGCCCAACAGCAACCAGTTCCTTTCTCCATTTCATGTTTCTATTATGAAAAAATGTGGAAAGTATGAGTCACTTACACTTTTTGCAGACACTTTGGCAAAAAGAGGCTTACTCTGTGATGACCTGCGGTCCCACACATGGCCATCTGTAGACTTTCACATGCAAACAGAAAGCAGAAGCCCATACTGTGAATTCCTAAGAAACCAAGGTTCTAATGCATGTGGCTTTGGGTTAAAGTGCGAGTCATAGTTATTAAGGTAACTTTTAGGCTTTAAAAGAGTCTATTATCTATTCAAGAAAAAAAAGAATATCAATGGAGTAAGAAGTCAAACAAAGGCCATAAAAAGAAGATTCTTAGTTCAATGGTAATGATACAGTCATCATGTGTTAATAGCACAAACCTAGTTTTGTCAGCCTGATATTAGCCATGTAATATACATGAAATTCTGCAACCAAATATTCAATGACGTCTGACTAATTCTCATTTTAATTCTATGTGTTTTAAATTTAAATGCACTGTATTTTAAACAGCCACCATTCCCTCTAGCTTATTAAAGCTCAGACAGAGTTGGATATTCATGAGAATATTCTCTCTTCACCTCAATTTCCACACAATGGGAAGACATTGAAATCATTTTAAGTAGCACACTGTGCTGATGTCGGAAATTAAAGGTGTGAACAGATACAAGGCAGCCATTTGTATTTAGACGGAGAGCCTATTACAGAAAATAAAAGAAATACAAAATAATTGCAATCTTTCCATTGTGAATGAAGAGTTAATTGCTTGCTGGATTTCACTTATGTTTTCATTGAAGAGCAGATTAAGTGTTTCTATAAAAGCTTTAGATCTCTTTTTTCAAAGCTGCATATGGATGTCAGGAAATGTGATTTATGTAAATACTCAGAGAAAAAAATAGAGTCTAGTTTTTGAACACTCATTTGGATTTGTGTGTAATATTTGTACTAAAATGTGGGAATTTTTTTATTATATATATATCTATATATATCTATATATATATAGATATATATAGATATATATAGATATATATAGATATATATATATCTATATATATATATATATATATATTATATATTTGTGTGAAATTTGTTTGTTACAATGTTAACTTTATTGCAATTTTTGTTAGACAAATAGTGGCAACGATGTTGCCTTTGCTTCTGATTTCTGCTCCTTTACTCTTTCTCCTTTTAGCAGCACCACTACTCTTGGTCTTCAGACTCCTTTCAAGTGCTATAAAATATTATAATGTTTAGAGCACTGTGGAAATCTCTTGAAAGTTCACATAGCATTACATTACAACCATTTTTACTATCAAAAATATTCATAGAACTGAAAGACAGTCTGAATACTGGAATGCCTGAAAGATTTAAGTGGCTTGTAAGGAGAGGTCTGACTCTACACTACACAGGGTCCAGAGAACCAGCAACCCTAATATCTAGCAGCCTTTCAAATGTGTTTATGCTTTTACATCTATTTAATGCTAGTGACTACTTCTATGAAGTAAATTATTTGTATGCCTATAATGTTTAACTATTTTGGCTGAATGTGGTTCATTTTCTGTAGGAAGTTTTTCTCAGAGGATATCTGTCCTGAAGAGCAAGTACTTATATCAGAACTCACAGTGCAAGCAGCAATTTTTTGAATCCTGGCCTCAGATAGCTACTTTGCTCCAGGACAGATCACCTGCAAGCTAAACTGCAAGTTATTTGTCTTTTTACAGTATTGAAGTGTCTTATGTGGACAAGATTTATGTCTTAATTTGTGAGCTTCTATAAACTGAGCACATTTTAAAATGATTTTACCCAAAAATATCTTTACAGTTGAGAGCCTGTACAGATCTGCTCCTACATTATTTTTAAGATACACCAGAATACGCATCAACAAACTTTCCCTAGTGTAAAAATGAGCTCAGCCAATATTTGGAACCTACCAATATATTCCTTTAAATTAACAGATTCCAGAATTACTGTATGATAGGTAGGAGTGAAGTCCCAGGAAGCCAAATTTGGACATACAGGTGACGTATTAATTGAAAAACATTGTTTGTTTTTTGCAAACCTAAAATTATAGTGGTCAATAGTCTTATTATCTACAAATATCATCACAGGTGCAAATTATGGGGGTTTGTTTTTTTGTGGGCCATCAAAGTCCAATTAGTAAAAAAATGTAAACTAATTGTTTATAGTATTATAATATTAATTTAAAGCGTATTTGCATAGCTCAGTTGTTAAGTTCCAAAGTCCTTTTAGTCAGTTTCCACTCCCATTTACTGACAGCTCTCATTCTCTTATGATGGTCAGGAACAAATCAACATGATTCCAAATCAGTTGATCACATTGAGGGGAATTTAGTGAAGCTGCTGCTCCACTTTTCTGGTGGTAATTGCTTTTCTTAGTGTGTTATGCCTAATTCACAAAACATCTGTGACAGCTTTTGGTTCTGACAGTGACTTACAGTATGTGCCAAATTCAGGTAATTCTAATTTGCTCCACTTCTACATAGTGACGCAAAACACTTGAACCAAATTAAAAAATAAATTTCGATAGTTTGTGTCTTACAAAAGTGAAGCTAATTAACACCAACTTTTTTTTTAGCCTACAGTCAGATTTTGCAAAAGTGTCTCTAATGCCATCTAAAAGTGGCGCAACGTGTGCCAAATTGAAGTTCTAGACAGGTACATGATCTTGACGCCTGCTGCGCAACTTTTAGAACACGTGAGAAACTCTTGCAAAATCTGTCTTCACCAGTCTTTACGAATTGCAGGGATTGTCAGTTACGACATGGTGATTACCTGAGATTGGTTGGTAAACAAACTTTGCAGGCTGCAGCTGTCAGTGTGCACTAAGGCCACTTTCACACCGAGGCGCTTGAAAAACTGCCAGTAAAACACTGAGCGCTTTTGAAGTGCTTTTCAGGCGCTTTTGAAGCACTTTCAATTCATTTCAATGGAGAGGGGCATTTTTTCAGCGCACTGCCCCAGCGTGAAAGGATTCATTGATTTTGATGGAAATAAGTTTTCAGGTGCTTTTTTTAGTGTGAAAGCGCCTGAAAAGCGCCTCAGTGTGAAAGTGGTCTTAGAGAGAAATACAATTTAAAGGAAGACATTACAATGTTAAAAAAGTTTTTAAAACATTTTTAAAAAGCAACTATTTCTACACAGTTCTACATTTCTTAGCCAATAATGTTTTTTTTTTGTGATAACTCCTATAATTATTAAAACATGTAACCAAATGAAAGCCTTATATTTTCTTTAAAAAAAAACATGTAAAAATGATTAAAGTAAGTAAAAGAGATATTGTCATGTTAACTGATACATACTAAAGCTTCTAAATTTGTTACTGGCATCTATGCATCAATGACCTTTCGTCATACAAGGGTTAAAGTTTTTGATTGTTTCTGAGAGAGTTCATTCACACCATAAAGAAGAAAAAGAATGGTTTTAGTTACGTAAATTGTAATTTCAGCATTTAGTAATTAAAATCTGTGCCTGTGTCAATCCCTTTTTCTGCTGGAATAAATTAGTTCTGCAGAGTGATACGATGTAAAAATAAAATAAACAGATGCATTTTAATGGATGCAAAGAAAGAACATTGTCGCTACTATACAAAGAGTTTTTCAGCTAAACTGTTAAAACTATTCTGAGCCTTAAGCCAGCCACACGTGAATCAAAATTTTACTGGTTTAGTAAGGACCGGCAACTCTTCCTTTCTTTCTGTAACATGCACCCTATGTAAAAAAAAGGTAAATGTTACCTAACCTGCCCTGCACATTCACCTGACATTCCCTCAACCTTTTTTTCAATAACATTCCCCTGGTTGAGCTGTAAAACATTGCATTATATACTGATTGGCTATGGAGAATTTGAAACCTGTGTTTTAATTACAAGTTTAACACTTCATAGTTGTTTTGTGTTTAACCGCTTCAATACAGGGCATTTTCACTGTACCCAAATTAAATCTTTATGGTATTTTTCCCCACAAATAGAGCTTTCGCTTGGTGGTATTTGATCACCTCTGCGGTTTTTATTTTTTGCGCTATAAACAAAAGAAGAGCGACAATTTTGAAAAAAACACAATATTTTTTACTTTTTGATTTAATAAATATCACAATTTAAAAAAAAAATGTCCTCAGTTTAGACCGATACGTATTCTTCTACATATTTTTGGTAAAAAAAATCGCAATAAGCGTTTATTGATTGGTTTGCGCAAAAGTTATAGCATCGACAAAATAGGGGATTGTTTTATGGCATTTTTTTTTTTTTTTACTAGTAATGGCGGCGATCTGTGATTTTTATTGTGACCATGACATTGCGACGGACAGATCGGACACTTTTGACATGTTTTTGGGACCACTCACATTTATACAGCGATTAGTGTTATAAAACTGCACTGATTACTGTGTAAATGTGACTGGCAGGGAAGGGGTTAACACTAGGGGGCGATCAAGGGGTTAAATATGTTCCCTAGTGAGTGATTCTAACTGTAGGGGGAGGGGACTCACAAGGGGAGGAGACCGATTTGTGTTCCTCTGTACTGGGAACAAACATCAGTCTCCTCTCCTCTGACAGGACATGGATCTGTGTGTTTACACACACAGATCCATGGTCCTGCCGTGATTGCAGGCAATCAAGGGTGCCTGGCGGACAACGCGGCCGATGGGCACCCGCACCGGGTCCCGGGCTATTCGGAGGGCGCTCGCGCGCGCCCTATAGCCGCCCGGGAAGCCCAGGACTTCATATGACGTCCACCCGGAGGGAGTCATTTCACTATGACTCGGTAAGGAAGGGGTTAAAAAAAGAATGCTGGCAACTAACTTGACACCACAGGCATGTGAACTAGTATTCTTACAGCAAAAATGCACCTTTCAGGTCAGGTTCTAACAATGTCCAAAGGTGCCCCACAGTGTCACCATTGGGGGGTGGGGGATGGGCAGGTAGGTTATACATAAACCCTGCTTTACCACCACCCCCTCTCGGGCACTAGAGCTCCTGAAGAGCTTGGTGTCTATCAGCAATAGGTGCTTTTGGGAGAAAGTGTCTTAAGTGCAAGGATTTTATTCTTACACTTTGATTAAAGTTTTACTAAACCCAGGACCCTGAATTCACTATATCTGGTCTCCCACAGGACACAGAACATGGAAATACAATTTGGTAAAAAAGGGGGAAATTGGGGAAAAGGGAATTGCGGGACTTTAGATGAGACACCCTAGATAAATGTCTCCATCCCTAATCAATGTGTACACAAAAGGGGGGGGGGTGAGTTGGGACTTTAAATGAAGCACATAGGTGGAACAATGGATTTTTTGAAAAAAGTACATTTTATTAAAATCACATAAGTTATACATATATCTTGGCCGCAAGGTTCCATATAAAGACATAAGTTAACAAGAGTACTACAAGACAATTGGATCACAACATGTTGTAATAACATAACACACCTAGGAGAACCGAAGATAATAAAAGGCTCGTTGGCTCGATGCGTTTCGGCGGTTATTCGCCTCGTCAGGAGCAGATGCATTTAGCCTGAAAAATTGAAAGAAAAATTGGGGACCGGTAAATAAATTCTAGGGACACGGGGATAAGAAACAAAATAAAAAAGTAGATATGGGAAATGGGGAAAATAAAAAAAGGGAAGGGGGTAAACCCTCCTACTTACATGTAGCAAGCATATGGTCGACAGGTGGCGCCGCGCCGGCAGCAAAGATCAAGTCACCCCCCCGGGAGCTGAGGGGACGAACAGCCCCTGAGAGACCGGGCAACAGAGCCAAGCCCCCAACTAAACATGAGCGCCCACACTGGCACTGGGGATGATGAAATGCTGGGGAGTGTCTGGAAAATAGGAGAAAAAAATGGGGAATGGTGAGAGAAAAAATGGAGGGGCTAGTGGTGGAGAAACCTAGGGATGGGGAAATGCGTGAAAGTAAAAAGAGGTGGCGGTACGGGACTGGAGGGGTGAGAAAAGAAGAAAAAGTGTGGAAAAAATGATTGAAACAAAAGAGGTGGAAATAAGAATGGAGCACAAGGAGAATGGCAAACAAGAAAAGGGGATGGGAGGGGGGGAGAGGAGCGTGAGGCTCCAGTTGAGGTCACTGTGTTTGAATGGTATATGTAAGTGGAAAAATCCATGATACTGTGAAAAAAAAAAAGAAAATTTAAAGATAAAAATTGAACATGAGGTGCGGATGGGGGACAAGAGAAGGGATGGAGGGGATGAAGCAGGGGAATGGTAGGGGAGCGTAAGGCTCCAACTAGGGTCACTGTGTGTTGCCTGGTATATGTAAGTGAGAAAATCCGTGCTAAGTGCGGGGAGCACCACTGACGCCAGCGACCAGCCAGGACGCCCATACCATGCCGGGAGTCGGGAGAGGGGCCCAGGCAAACCCAGGGATGCATCCCCAGCGTCACACTGGCGTGACAGAAGTGAAGAGGAGTCCACGCCCAGAGCGTCGCCGGCCGCTCGCAGCAACGGATATTCAACTCCCCACAACGCACGCCATAAGATGGTGATTGACGCCGGCGTGATGACATCAAGATTGACCCCCCACGCAACAGCATCCAGCGTGGCGCCGATGCGTAGCTGGACAGGCCCGCCCACCCCCCGTACCCAGCAAGAGTGCTGGGAGAAGGGGGGCGCCAGGAAGGCATCGCAGCTCCCGGATTTGGGGAAACAAAGACAAAGCGGCCGGCAGAGCGCCACCCGATGCAAGCCAGATGACAAGAGCAGGGCAAAACAACACAAAAATATAAAAATATATAATATTTATAAAAATATAAAAATATATAAATTAATAAAGTTATATATTAAGGGGCAATAAAGTAAACAGAGTGCCGTGCTCCAATCCGGCCCTGCGGGCCGTGCTCCAGTCCGGGGGTTGCGACGTGCTTTTACCACGCCCCCTGTCCCGCGCTTCTTAGTAGCAGGGAGGTGTGGGCGGGTATTGCGGGTCGGCGTCACGCCGTCCCTTGCCGCACACTGAGCTCCCACTCGGTGCGGCGATTTATGTGACAGCTACGAGTTACTGTGGGGAGACATTTTGGCGTCCTACTACCAGGCGGCTCTTCCACATTGGTGTAGATGCCCTCTCTCCCCACCCTCTCGCGTGCGTGACGTTGGTGGGAATCCTTGGCGGCGGCGCCTACATAGGGGGCGTCATCTTTGGTCGGCAGGTATTTGACTCCTATCTACTCACGGATCCACAAGGTAGCACACTCAGACATCACAGGTATCTTCCTTTCCCCATTCAGCTATCTCATACATATTCCTATCTGGTTTCATTTGAATTGGATTGCTAGTGGTTTTTCAATTTCTCCTCCCTGCACACATACATCCCCCCTTTTCCTAATTTTTTACAAATTATGTTTTTATGCCTCTCATTTCAACAGCCATCACTACTCACTCGCCATAGTCCACACTTTCACCCATGTCCGATGCCTGTCCGACCGGGATGCGTCCTCTGTGGGGGCCGGTTGTCTCGTACTTCCCTGCCACAGCCCCCGGATGGTGCTACCAGGCCTCATGTGAGAGTCTGCTTGGGCCTGACTTCCACACCACTAACACAGGGCTACCTGGTAAGTACCATCGACCCTGACTAGTTCATGGTCCTTTGTTTGCTTGGTGCCCCGGTTTAACCCCAAAATATGTTTATGTTCTTACAGAAATAAATTGCATGCGTGCTCCTGAAGAGCGACCAAAGTCGTGAAACGCGTAGAGACAACAGCTTCATGCCTCAACAATTATGTATCTTTACATTTCATTCAGTGCATTTTTTGTTTGTATACCTGGGTCCTTGGCTTATTATTATTTTCCAACAAAGTTGTTAAAAAAACATATACTATGTATCCTTTAATAATGCAATATAGTCATGGACAGTGCATTATTTGAAAGTAATAAATTATCAACTTTTAAATGTATTCTAGCCATATTCATTTCCCCCAACCAATTTATAAAATCTTTCCCGCACATGGTTCACACAAAGTCCCGCTCCTACCCCTTACCCCCCCTTTTTTATAATACATGAATTTAGGGATGTGAGGTGATAAGTTGACCCATACCTCTGGAAAGTCCCAACCCCTATGGCCCCCCACATTTAATATATCGATTAGGGATGGAAGCATGTGTTTGGGATGTCAGTACTTTTAATATGCAATTTGCATATATCATACATTTTGTTAGTTCAGTCCTATCCATCCATTTTGTTTTTGTGTTTCAGTTATTTGTTTTTAATGTATATTGTGACATTTGTATACTATCCATCTTGGCCATCCATTTGGGGTTTTTCCGGATCACTGCAAACTTCTATACAGGTCCCCATTGTTATCCTGGTTGTGGTTGGTGTGCCGTTCCGGCCCCCTGCGGGCTGTGCTCTAATCCGGGGGTTGCGACGCGCTTTTGCCACGCCCCCTGTCCCACGCTACTTAGTAGCAGGGAGGTGTGGGCGGGTATTGCGGGTCGACGTCACGCCGTCCCTTGCCGCACACTGAGCTTCCACTCGGTGTGGCGATTTGGTTGACAGCTACGAGTTACTGTGGGGAGACATTTTGGCGTCCTACTACCAGGCGGCTCTTCCGCATTGGTGTAGATGCCCTCTCTCCCCACCCTCTCGCGTGCGTGATGTTGGCGGGAATCCTTGGCGGCGGCACCTACATAGGGGGCGTCATCTTTGGTCAGCAGGCATTTGACTCCTATCTACTCACGGATCCACAAGGTAGCACACTCAGACATCACAGGTATCTTCCTTTCCCCATTCAGCTATCTCATACATATTTCTATCTGGTTTCATTTGAATTGGATTGCTAGTGATTTTTCTATTTCTCCTCCCTGCACACATACATCCCCCCTTTTCCTAATTTTTTACAAATTATGTTTTTATGCCTCTCATTTCAACAGCCATCACTACTCACTCGCCATAGTCCACACATTCAACCATGTCCGATGCCTGTCCGACCGGGATGCGTCCTCTGTGGGGGCCGGCTGTCTTGTACTTCCCTGCCACAGCCCCCGGATGGTGCTATCAGGCCCCATGTGAGAGTCTGCTTGGGCCTCACTTCCACACCACTAACATAGGGCTACCTGGTAAGTACCATCGACCCTGACTAGTTCATGGTCCTTTGTTTGCTTGGTGCCCCGGTTTAACCCCAAAATATGTTTATGTTCTTACAGAAATAAATTGCATGCGTGCTCCTGAAGAGCGACCAAAGTCGTGAAATGCGTAGAGCCAACAGCTTCATGCCTCAACAATTATGTATCTTTACAATTCATTCAGTGCATTTTTTGTTTGTATACCTGGGTCCTTGGCTTATTATTATTTTCCAACAAAGTTGATAAAAATACATATACTATGTATTCTTTAATAATGCAATATAGTCATGGACGGTGCTTTATTTGAAAGTAATAAATTATCAACTTTTAAATGTATTCTAGCCATATTCATTTCCCCCAACCAATTTATAAAATCTTTCCCGCACATGGTTCACACAAAGTCCCGCTCCTTCCCCTTCCCCCCCCTTTTTTATAATACATGAATTTAGGGATGTGAGGTGATAAGTTGACCCATACCTCTGGAAAGTCCCAACCCCTATGGCCCCCCACATTTAATATATCAATTAGGGATGGAAGCATGTGTTTGGGAAGTCAGTACTTTTAATGTGCGATTTGCATATATCATACATTTTGTTAG
Source organism: Rana muscosa (assembly GCA_029206835.1). Classification (NCBI taxonomy): domain Eukaryota; kingdom Metazoa; phylum Chordata; class Amphibia; order Anura; family Ranidae; genus Rana; species Rana muscosa. The sequence continues at coordinate 723,296,315 of CM055118.1, read as the reverse complement.
TTCAGTCCTATCCATCCATTTTGTTTTTGTGTTTCAGTTATTTGTTTTTAATGTATAATGTGACATTTGTATACTATCCATCTTGGCCATCCATTTGGGGTTTTTCCGGATCACTGCAAACTTCTATACAGGTCCCCATTGTTATCCTGGTTGTGGTTGGTGTGCCCTTCCGGCCCCCTGCGGGCCGTGCTCCAATCTGGGGGTTGCGACGCTCTTTTACCATGCCCCCTGTCCCACGCTACTTAGTAGCAGGGTGGTGTGGGCGGGTATTGCGGGTCGACGTCACGCCGTCCCTTGCCGCACACTGAGCTCCCGCTCGGTGCGGCGATTTGGTTGACAGCTACGAGTTACTGTGGGGAGACATTTTGGCGTCCTACTACCAGGCGGCTCTTCCGCATTGGTGTAGATGCCCTCTCTCCCCACCCTCTCGCGTGCGTGATGTTGGCGGGAATCCTTGGCGGCGGCGCCTACATAGCGGGCGTCATCTTTGGTCGGCAGGCATTTGACTCCTATCTACTCACGGATCCACAAGGTAGCACACTCAGACATCACAGGTATCTTTCTTTCCCCATTCAGCTATCTCATACATATTCCTATCTGGTTTCATTTGAATTGGATTGCTAGTGGGTTTTCTATTTCTCCTCCCTGCACACATACATCCCCCCTTTTCCTAATTTTTTACAAATTATGTTTTTATGCCTCTCATTTCAACAGCCATCACTACTCACTCGCCATAGTCCACACATTCACCCATGTCCGATGCCTGTCCGACCGGGATGCGTCCTCTGTGGGGGCCGGCTCTCTCGTACTTCCCTGCCACAGCCCCCGGATGGTGCTACCAGGCCCCATGTGAGAGTCTGCTTGGGCCTCACTTCCACACCACTAACATAGGGCTACCTGGTAAGTACCATCGACCCTGACTAGTTCATGGTCCTTTGTTTGCTTGGTGCCCCGGTTTAACCCCAAAATATGTTTATGTCCTTACAGAAATAAATTGCATGCGTGCTCCTGAAGAGCGACCAAAGTCGTGAAACGCGTAGAGCCAACAGCTTCATGCCTCAACAATTATGTATCTTTACAATTCATTCAGTGCATTTTTTGTTTGTATACCTGGGCCCTTGGCTTATTATTATTTTCCAACAAAGTTGTTAAAAAAACATATACTATGTATCCTTTAATAATGCAATATAGTCATGGACGGTGCATTATTTGAAAGTAATAAATTATGAACTTTAAATGTATTCTAGCCATATTCACTTCCCCCAACCAATTTATAAAATCTTTCCCGCACATGCTTCACACAAAGTCCCGCTCCTACCCCTTCCCCCCCTTTTTATAATACATGAATTTAGGGATGTGAGGTGATAAGTTGACCCATACCTCTGGAAAGTCCCAACCCCTATGGCCACCCACATTTAATATATCGATTAGGGATGGAAGCATGTGTTTGGGAAGTCAGTACTTTTAATATGCGATTTGCATATATCATACATTTTGTTAGTTCAGTCCTATCCATCCATTTTTTTTTTGTTTTTCAGTTATTTGTTTTTAATGTATAATGTGACATTTGTATACTATCCATCTTGGCCATCCATTTGGGGTTTTTCCGGATCACTGCAAACTTCTATACAGGTCCCCATTGTTATCCTGGTTGTGGTTGGTGTGCCCTTCCGGCCCCCTGCCGGCCGTGCTCCAATCCGGGGGTTGAGACGCGCTTTTACCATGCCCCCTGTCCCACGCTACTTAGTAGAAGGAAGGTGTGGGCGGGTATTGCGGGTCGACGTCACGCCGTCCCTTGCCGCACACTAAGCTCCCACTCGGTGAGGCGATTTGGTTGACAGCTACGAGTTACTGTGGGGAGACATTTTGGCGTCCTACTAACAGGCGGCTCTTCTGCATTGGTGTAGATGCTCTCTCTCCCCACCCTCTCGCGTGCGTGACATTGGCGGGAATCCTTGGCGGCGGCGCCTACATAGGGGGCGTCATCTTTGGTCGGCAGGCATTTGACTCCTATCTACTCACGGATCCACAAGGTAGCACACTCAGACATCACAGGTATCTTCCTTTCCCCATTCAGCTATCTCATACATATTCCTATCTGGTTTCATTTGAATTGGATTGCTAGTGGTTTTTCTATTTCTCCTCCCTGCACACATACATCCCCCCTTTTCCTAATTTTTTACAAATTATGTTTTTATGCCTCTCATTTCAACAGCCATCCCTACTCACTCGCCATAGTCCACACATTCACCCATGTCCGATGCCTGTCCGACCGGGATGCATCCTCTGTGGGGGCCGGCTGTCTCGTACTTCCCTGCCACAGCCCCCCGGATGGTGCTACCAGGCCCCATGTGAGAGTCTGCTTGGGCCTCACTTCCGCACCACTAACATAGGGCTACCTGGTAAGTACCATCGACCCTGAATAGTTCATGGTCCTTTGTTTGCTTGGTGCCCCGGTTTAACCCCAAAATATGTTTATGTTCTTACAGAAATAAATTGCATGCGTGCTCCTGAAGAGCGACCAAAGTCGTGAAACGCGTAGAGACAACAGCTTCATGCCTCAACAATTATGTATCTTTACAATTAATTCAGTGCATTTTTTGTTTGTATACCTGGGTCCTTGGCTTATTATTATTTTCCAACAAAGTTGTTAAAAAAACATATACTATGTAACCATTAATAATGCAATATAGTCATGGACGGTGCATTATTTGAAAGTAATAAATTATCAACTTTAAATGTATTCTAGCCATATTCATTTCCCCCGACCAATTTATAAAATCTTTCCCGCACATGCTTCACACAAAGTCCCGCTCCTCCCCCCCTTTTTATAATACATGAATTTAGGGATGTGAGGTGATAAGTTGACCCATACCTCTGGAAAGTCCCAACCCCCATGGCCCCCCACATTTAATATATTGATTAGGGATGGGAGCATGTGTTTGGGAAGTCAGTACTTTTAATATGCGATTTGCATATATCATACATTTTGTTAGTTCAGTCCTATCCATCCATTTTGTTTTCGTGTTTCAGTTATTTGTTTTTAATGTATAATGTGACATTTGTATACTATCCATCTTGGCCATCCAGTTGGTTTTTTTCCGGATCACTGCAAACTTCTATACAGGTCCCCATTGTTATCCTGGTTGTGGTTGGTGTGCCCTACCGGCCCCCTGCGGGCCATGCTCCAATCCGGGGGTTGCGACGCGCTTTTACCACGCCCCCTGTCCCACGCTACTTAGTAGCAGGGAGGTGTGGGCGGATATTGCGGGTCGACGTCACGCCGTCCCTTGCCGCACACTGAGCTTCCACTCGGTGCGGCAATTTGGTTGACAGCTACGAGTTACTGTGGGGAGACATTTTGGCGGCCTACTACCAGGCGGCTCTTCCGCATTGGTGTAGATGCCCTCTCTCCCCACCCTCTCGCGTGCGTGACGTTGGCGGGAATCCTTGGCGGCGGCGCCTACATAGGGGGCGTCATCTTTGGTCGGCAGGCATTTGACTCCTATCTACTCACGGATCCACAAGGTAGCACACTCAGACATCACAGGTATCTTCCTTTCCCCATTCAGCTATCTCATACATATTCCTATCTGGTTTCATTTGAATTGGATTGCTAGTGGTTTTTTAATTTCTCCTCCCTGCACACATACATCCCCCCTTTTCCTAATTTTTACAAATTATGTTTTTATGCCTCTCATTTCAACAGCCATCACTAATCACTCGCCATAGTCCACACATTCACCCATGTCCGATGCCTGTCCGACCGGGATGCGTCCTCTGTGGGGGCCGGCTGTCTCGTACTTCCCTGCCACAGCCCCCGGATGGTGCTACCAGGCCCCATGTGAGAGTCTGCTTGGGCCTCACTTCCACACCACTAACATAGGGCTACCTGGTAAGTACCATCGACCCTGACTAGTTCATGGTCCTTTGTTTGCTTGGTGCCCCGGTTTAACCCCAAAATATGTTTATGTTCTTACAGAAATAAATTGCATGCGTGCTCCTGAAGAGCGACCAAAGTCGTGAAACGCGTAGAGACAACAGCTTCATGCCTCAACAATTATGTATCTTTACAATTCATTCAGTGCATTTTTTGTTTGTATACCTAGGTCCTTGGCTTATTATTATTTTCCAACAAAGTTGTTAAAAAAACATATACTATGTATCCTTTAATAATGCAATATAGTCATGGACAGTGCATTATTTGAAAGTAATAAATTATCAACTTTTAAATGTATTCTAGCCATATTCATTTCCCCCAACCAATTTATAAAATCTTTCCCGCACATGCTTCACACAAAGTCCCGCTCCTTCCCCTCCCCCCCCTTTTTTATAATACATGAATTTAGGGATGTGAGGTGATAAGTTGACCCATACCTCTGGAAAGTCCCAACCCCTATGGCCCCCCACATTTAATATATCGATTAGGGATGGAAGCATGTGTTTGGGATGTCAGTACTTTTAATATGCGATTTGCATATATCATACATTTTGTTAGTTCAGTCCTATCCATCCATTTTGTTTTTGTGTTTCAGTTATTTGTTTTTAATGTATAATGTGACATTTGTATACTATCCATCTTGGCCATCCATTTGGGGTTTTTCCGGATCACTGCAAACTTCTATACAGGTCCCCATTGTTATCCTGGTTGTGGTTGGTGTGCCCTTCCGGCCCCCTGCGGGCCGTGCTCCAATCCGGGGGTTGCGACGCGCTTTTACCACGCCCCCTGTCCCACGCTACTTAGTAGCAGGGAGGTGTGGGTGGGTATTGCGGGTCGATGTCACGCCGTCCCTTGCCGCACACTGAGCTCCCACTCGGTGCGGCGATTTGGTTGACAGCTACGAGTTACTGTGGGGAGACATTTTGGCGTCCTACTACCAGGCGGCTCTTACGCATTGGTGTAGATGCCCTCTCTCCCCACCCTCTCGCGTGCGTGACGTTGGCGGGAATCCTTGGCGGCGGCGCCTACATAGGGGGCGTCATCTTTGGTCGGCAGGCATTTGACTCCTATCTACTCACGGATCCACAAGGTAGCACACTCAGACATCACAGGTATCTTCCTTTCCCCATTCAGCTATCTCATACATATTCCTATCTGGTTTCATTTGAATTGGATTGCTAGTGGTTTTTTAATTTCTCCTCCCTGCACACATACATCCCCCTTTTCCTAATTTTTTACAAATTATGTTTTTATGCCTCTCATTTCAACAGCCATCACTAATCACTCGCCATAGTCCACACATTCACCCATGTCCGATGCCTGTCCGACCGGGATGCGTCCTCTGTGGGGGCCGGCTGTCTCGTACTTCCCTGCCACAGCCCCCGGATGGTGCTATCAGGCCCCATGTGAGAGTCTGCTTGGGCCTCACTTCCACACCACTAACATAGGGCTACCTGGTAAGTACCATCGACCCTGACTAGTTCATGGTCCTTTGTTTGCTTGGTGCCCCGGTTTAACCCCAAAATATGTTTATGTTCTTACAGAAATAAATTGCATGCGTGCTCCTGAAGAGCGACCAACGTCGTGAAACGCATAGAGACAACAGCTTCATGCCTCAACAATTATGTATCTTTACAATTCATTCAGTGCATTTTTTGTTTGTATACCTAGGTCCTTGGCTTATTATTATTTTCCAACAAAGTTGTTAAAAAAACATATACTATGTATCCTTTAATAATGCAATATAGTCATGGACAGTGCATTATTTGAAAGTAATAAATTATCAACTTTTAAATGTATTCTAGCCATATTCATTTCCCCCAACCAATTTATAAAATCTTTCCCGCACATGCTTCACACAAAGTCCCGCTCCTTCCCCTTCCCCCCCCCTTTTTTATAATACATGAATTTAGGGATGTGAGGTGATAAGTTGACCCATACCTCTGGAAAGTCCCAACCCCTATGGCCCCCCACATTTAATATATCGATTAGGGATGGAAGCATGTGTTTGGGATGTCAGTACTTTTAATATGCGATTTGCATATATCATACATTTTGTTAGTTCAGTCCTATCCATCCATTTTGTTTTTGTGTTTCAGTTATTTGTTTTTAATGTATAATGTGACATTTGTATACTATCCATCTTGGCCATCCATTTGGGGTTTTTCCGGATCACTGCAAACTTCTATACAGGTCCCCATTGTTATCCTGGTTGTGGTTGGTGTGCCCTTCCGGCCCCCTGCGGGCCGTGCTCCAATCCGGGGGTTGCGACGCGCTTTTACCACGCCCCCTGTCCCACGCTACTTAGTAGCAGGGAGGTGTGGGTGGGTATTGCGGGTCGATGTCACGCCGTCCCTTGCCGCACACTGAGCTCCCACTCGGTGCGGCGATTTGGTTGACAGCTACGAGTTACTGTGGGGAGACATTTTGGCGTCCTACTACGAGCCGGCTCTTACGCATTGGTGTAGATGCCCTCTCTCCCCACCCTCTCGCGTGCGTGACGTTGGCGGGAATCCTTGGCGGCGGCGCCTACATAGGGGGCGTCATCTTTGGTCGGCAGGCATTTGACTCCTATCTACTCACAGATCCACAAGGTAGCACACTCAGACATCACAGGTATCTTCCTTTCCCCATTCAGCTATCTCATACATATTCCTATCTGGTTTCATTTGAATTGGATTGCTAGTGGTTTTTCTATTTCTCCTCCCTGCACACATACATCCCCCCTTTTCCTAATTTTTTGCAAATTATGTTTTTATGCCTCTCATTTCAACAGCCATCACTACTCACTCGCCATAGTCCACACATTCACCCATGTCCGATGCCTGTCCGACCGGGATGCGTCCTCTGTGGGGGCCGGCTGTCTCATACTTCCCTGCCACAGCCCCCGGATGGTGCTACCAGGCCCCATGTGAGAGTCAGTTTGGGCCTTACTTCCACACCACTAACATAGGGCTACCTGGTAAGTACCATCGACCCTGACTAGTTCATGGTCCTTTGTTTGCTTGGTGCCCCGGTTTAACCCCAAAATATGTTTATGTTCTTACAGAAATAAATTGCATGCGTGCTCCTGAAGAGCGACCAAAGTCGTGAAACGCGTAGAGCCAACAGCTTCATGCCTCAACAATTATGTATCTTTACAATTCATTCAGTGCATTTTTTGTTTGTATACCTGGGTCCTTGGCTTATTATTATTTTCCAACAAAGTTGTTAAAAAAACATATACTACGTATCCTTTAATAATGCAATATAGTCATGGACGGTGCATTATTTGAAAGTAATAAATTATCAACTTTTAAATGTATTCTAGCCATATTCATTTCCCCCAACCAATTTATAAAATCTTTCCCGCACATGCTTCACACAAAGTCCCGCTCCTTCCCCTCCCCCCCCCTTTTTTATAATACATGAATTTAGGGATGTGAGGTGATAAGTTGACCCATACCTCTGGAAAGTCCCATCCCCTATGGCCCCCCTTATTTAATATATTGATTAGGGATGGAAGCATGTGTTTGGGAAGTCAGTACTTTTAATATGCGATTTGCATATATCATACATTTTGTTAGTTCAGTCCTATCCATCCATTTTGTTTTTGTGTTTCAGTTATTTGTTTTTAATTATCAACTTTTAAATGTATTCTAGCCATATTCATTTCTCCCAACCAATTTATAAAATCTTTCCCGCACATGCTTCACACAAAGTCCCGCTCCTTCCCCTCCCCCCCCCCTTTTTTATAATACAGTAATATATAACACTGATGAATATATCACAAAAATGAAAATGAATGTAGTTGCAAAAAATAATAAAAAATGAATACATAGCTAAAGAAGCTATGGAAATACAATTATTTTTGTAAATATAAACTGCTGAATACCCTTTCTCATCAGCAGTATATAGCAGGATTGTGATTTCTATCAGTGTCCAGCTGAGCACTTATGCTTGTAGGAAGAGTTTCCATTCTCCTCTAGTATTTCTATGAGGCTGCATGACCCCTGACCCTCTGTCTGGACAGTGTTGGCCCTGTGCCGATCGCATGCACCCTCCCTCAAATTTTTTTTTTTTATTTAGCACTATACACCAAACTGAGCATGTGCAGAGTGCCCCCACGACTCTGTACTATCAGGAGATGGATTGGGAACTGTGGAAGAAGTGAAGAATCAGAGAAGAGAGGATCAAACACAATGTGCTGTATTAACCCCTTAGGTTCTACAGTGAGTATAACAAGCATGCTTTACTGTATATAAAGACTGGTTTTACTGTTGTGGGTTTAGTAACACTTTAAGAGTTTTCACTATCCAGTGTTCTCTCTATTTATTTATTTTTATTTTAATACCAGTCCAGCATGCATGCCTGTTGTACCAGGCTGGTTAGTTCTGTGAGGGGGGATATGCTGTTATTTATTTGATATATTTATTTATTTTTTAATTGATTTAATGTAAAACAATGCAATAGTAAACCTCTACTGCTACTACTGGAATGTTTTCCTGCAAGGTGAAATCTATTCTTTATTTCCACTGTGCAAGTGGGAATCTATAGCTGTTCACCAACTTCACCTGGTTAAATAGGGTGAATGTGACTGTGCAATGTCCGGTGAATGTCAGGAAAGGATTCACTTGGTGAATTTCCAGTGATCCCTTCATAAACAAAACCCATGGTTTTGATTGCCATCATCCCTAACAACTCCTTAAGAGAGAGCAAATTCTAGCTTTGATTCAAATATATTGGTACAAGCAACACCTACAACCTTTTTTTTGTATTTATACGTATTATCTGAAATGTGAAAATTCATAATGTATTCTGCTTCTTATCTACTTTTAACATTTTTATTGGAATATATATATATGCTAATTTATGTGTTAATTTCAGATGGATTAGACCTTGAATTGATATAACCTTTATACCATGTACAAGCATTTTCCTGAAGAAGCAGATCCAGCCAGAAAACATGTGATAAGGGTTTCTAAATGACTGTGGTACATGTATAATGATGTCATGGTCTAATAATTGTGAACTTTGAATGCAATGTAACATACATCCATATACAGCGCTTTTAAAATTAGAGTTTGGAATACATTTTTGGAATGTTGTGATTTGTTTGTAATACAATTTGCTATTTTTATATGAATTGTGGACTGGCTAAGTCCCGACTGTTGCATATCAAGTCCCGTTTTTGTGAATAATATTCCTATAAACTTAGGAGGTATTAAAATAAATACAATCTGTCTCTTTCCTTCTATATGTATTAAAACCTTTATAAAGTGTGTGCAAGTTGTGAGACTTTCATCCCAGTCCTTGCTTCTCTATATAGCAAGTCACTTACCCTAAGTAAGTATGCAGATATTTAAATTAGGACTCCTGACCCATATATTTGCTCTGAGCAGTGAAAGGTAGACAAGGATGACAGTTTAGGAGCTTGCCCTTAGCAGCTGCTAGAGTTTTATTCATTGAAAACCCACAAGCATTTACCAAAATTCATAGGTTACAAACCAGCAAATATTTTAAATGCTAATTTCCCAGTAATTTACATGGTCACCCAGTCCATGATATTTCGGTTATGGTGGGGTTCTCCCTCTGTATTTCCATCCTCAGGTCCATAATGTCCAAAGATTTGCATGAGGCCATAATACAGCACTATAGATGTAATGCCGCGTAGACACACAAACGTTTTTTCTGATGAAAAAAGACCGATTAACTTTATTCATCGGACAGACCGATTGTGTGTGGGCCCCATCGGTCTTTTTTCCATCGGTATAAAAAAATAGAACATGTTTTAAATTGTACCGATGGAAAAAAAAACGATAGCAAATTCCGATCGTCTGTGGGGAACTCCATCAGAGAAAAAACCCACGCATGCTCAGAATCAAGTCGACGCATGCTCAGAAGCATTGAACTTCATTTTTCTCGGCTCTTCGGAGTGTTTTATGTCACAGTGTTTGGGACGGTCGGATTTTTGACTGATGGTGTGTAGGCAAGACTGATGGAAGTCAGCTTCATCGGATTTCCAATGGAAAAATCCATCGGATTTTATTCCATCGGAAATCCGATCGTGTGTACAGGGCATTAGAGTATGGCTTTATTTAAGTGTATAGGGAATTACTGCATGGACTCATCCTATGCCGGAGAACATTTTATGTCCATGGATGTAAACACCATCACTGTCACAGAGAAGTAAACACCTAGCTGGATGGGGGTTCTAGCTTAACTTATATTAATGGTCTAGGGAGAATAGGTTATTTATTGACTTGTCCTTTAATGGATGGCTTACTGTGTTAACACTTGTTTGGTCTTCTTGTGTTAAATGATTAAATACTAAAGTTTTTTTTTATCTGCCTTCTTATAAAATAATAATTTCAGTAAATATCATGCAAGCCAGTAGTCTAGAGTTACCTACAGACATTAGATGGCAGTTGGTTGTTGTGGTGTGACCTTGCCTATAAAGGAATTGCGGGGAGGGATTCAGCAGTACTCTCTTTCATGAGAGTTACCTCAATAAAAAATATAAAATGCTGCTTAAATTGACAGCGCTATATAGATGCCTGTAATATTAATACATTAAATAATTAGGGGAACATCCCACTTGAAATGTCACTTGAGTCTTCATTCAGAGTTGAATCAGTATGGGATAGCCTGTGAGGGAAGAAGAAATATACTGTCACAGACAATATTGGATAGTGAATGCTTTGTGCTATATGCATGCTGGAGAGGATGTGATAGGAATTTTCTTGTATACTCAGCACCATCTAGTGATAAACATTTGACCAGCACAGGAAATTGCCTAATAATTTTATTCCCTCCCCCCTCCCCCCCCCATTCACACAGAACAAATACAATTTGACCAGCACTTTTACTGGTCAATCTGCTATGCTTTATATATCTATATATAGATATATATATACAGTATCTCCCAAAAGTGAGTACACCCCTCACATTTTTGAAAATATTTTATTATATCTTTTCATGTGACAATGACACTTTGCTACAATGTAATGTAGCAGAGCCTCACTCCCTCTCTCACCTATTGTGCATGGCTTGTGTCTAGGGGTATCTGAGAGAGGAGAGTGCAGGAACACTACGCCAAGCTCTCCCCTCGTTTGTATAGGAGGGTTGAGCAAAGTTAGTTGATTTACCTCCGGGTCTGTCCACTGCATACGAAGCCTCAGTTGTTCCATGGAGACATGTCTGCCAATAATAGAGCCCCACACCAATCGAAAGTCCAACACTCCTTTATTTCCCGTACAATAGGGTGAACACAATCAGTTGAACTTCCAATAACAGACGAACATGGGGGTGTGGGAACGAGTAGGCCCAGGCACAACTGAACTCTCCTATTCCTTTGCTAGCGAATAGGCCTGGCGCACGGTCTCTGCCACTGACCGTGAGTGTTGGTCGCTGCCACCGACCGGATGAACTGTTGAGGCCCCTGCCACAGGCCTAATAGCAGGTCTCTGCCACTGACCTGATTGGAATAGTTGGACCGCAGCCACTGGTCATTGAACGTGGACTGAACTTCCTCTCTGAACTTGGCCCCTGTTCAGGAAAGATATCCCTCCGGGCGGTCTCCAGAGGTTCACCCGGCACTGGCAATCTGCTGCACCAGGTCTTCGGGTGAGTCCCTCCTCCAGTCCCTTACGCCTCTGGATTCAGGTGCCCCACTCCCGGGGCCCCCTAGGACAATCCCTCCCTCGCGGGACCCAGCGGAAGGTACTGGGCCCCAGGCCTCCAGCTGAGTACCTCACCCCAGACTGAAGGTGTCTGGGATGGTACACGAACTCCAGGTGTCCAGGCCTAGGCCGCCTGGACACCGACCGCAACAACAGCCCTCAGGCTGAAGGTGCCCGGGACTCCAACCTTGTGGCGAATATGTCCGCCCCCCTTATACCCTCTCCCAGCAAGCACGGCGGGTTCCCCGCCCGCCGTACAACCGCTGTGAGAGGCCACAAAGGGTACGGCACTGGCTGCAATGGTTCAACCTTGGCCCAAAGTGACAGCGCCACCTGCTGGGCCTCAGGGAACCATGCAAAACTGGTGTCATACCAGTTTTTAAAATTACATACCTGCTACAGAAAAGTAGTGAGTGTACACTTTACAATGTAGATTTGCTGTCCCCTCAAAATAACTCAACACACACCATTAACCACTTAACGACCGCTCACTGTATATATACGTCAGGAGAATGGCACGGTACAGTGAGCGGCCGGGATCGCTTCGGGAGCGATCCGTGATGAGGGGGCCGCCATTCGATTCTGGCCACCCACTGCAATCAGTGACATTTGTGACTGTAAAAGTGTCAGGGCAGTGTGTTTTAGGTCCAGTGTAGCCCCCTAACCCCCCCTAATAATGGTTTAACCCCTTGATCGCCCCCCAGGTAACCCTTTCACCCCCTAGCACCGCTGTCACTAAGCGATCGTTTTTCTGATCGCTGTCTTAGTGTCGGTGATGCCGATAGGTAGCCAGTTATTTTTCTTAGGTTCGCCGCAGGTTTTTATAGCGTCAGGTACCCCCATATTTTACCTAATAAAGGTTTAACCTCTTGATCGCCCCCCAGGTAACCCTTTCACCCCCTTTTTCCAGTGTCACTAAGCGATCGTTTTTCTGATCGCTGTCTTAGTGTCGGTGATGCCGATAGGTAGCCAGTTATTTTTTTTAGGTTCGCCGCAGGTTTTTATAGCGTCAGGTACCCCCATATATTACCTAATAAAAGTTTAACCCCTTGATTGCCCCCCCAGCTAACCCTTTTACCCCCTTTTGCCAGTGTCACTAAGCGATCGTTTTTCTGATCGCTGTCTTAGTGTCGGTGATGCCGATAGGTAGCCAGTTATTTTTTTTTAGGTTCGCCACAGGTTTTTATAGCGTCAGGTACCCCCATATATTACCTAATAAAGGTTTAACCCCTTGATCGCCCCCCAGGTAACCCTTTCATCCCCTTTTGCCAGTGTCACTAAGCGATCGTTTTTCTGATCGCTGTATTAGTTATGCTGGTGCCGATAGATAGCCAGTTATTTTTTTTATGTTCGCCGCAGGTTTTTATAGCGTCAGGTACCCCCATATATTAGCTAATAAAGGTTTTAACCCCCTAATTGCCCCTAGTTAACCCTTTCACCAGTGATCACCGTATAAGTGTTACTGGTGACACTGGTTAGCAGGTTAGTTATTTTGTTATTTAGGTTCCCTGTCAGGTTTTTATATGGCGTCAGGTACCCCCATATATTACCTAATAAAGGTTTAACCCCCTGATTGCTCCTAGTTAACCCTTTCACCAGTGATCACCATATAAGTGTTACGGGTGACGCTGGTTAGTTAGTTTGCTTTTTATAGTGTCAGGGCACCCGCCGTATATAACCCAATAAAGGTTTAACCCCCTGATCGCCCGGCGGGTGATATCAATTAGGTTTTAGCGTCAGAGAGGGTCTGCGTCGCCCCAGGCAGCGTCAGGTTAGTGCCAGTAACGCTAACACCCAAGCGTGAAGCATACACCTCCTTTAGTGGTATAGTATCTGAACAGATCAATATCTGATCTGATCAGATCTATAGTAGTGTCCCCAGCAGTTTAGGGTTCCCAAAAACGCAGTGTTAGCGGGATCAGCCCAGATACCTGCTAGCACCTGCGTTTTGCCCCTCCGTCCAGCCCAGGCCACCCAAGTACAGTATCGATCGATCACTGTCACTTACAAAACACAACACACATAACTGCAGCGTTCGCAGAGACAGGCCTGATCCAACGGATCTGAACACAACATCAGGGAACTAATCACTTGTCACAGTACACATGTGACATATGTGCTAGAATGTCCTTGCCACAAACAGTATGTAGGCAGAACCACCAGAGAACTACATGTCAGAGTAAGAGAACACATTAACAACATTAAGAATGCCTTTCCTAAACACAGTGTGTCCAGACACTTTAGGGATCATCACAACATAGACCCCTCCTGTATGGTTTTCTATGGCATAGACAGAATTAAAGGACATTGGAGGGGTGAAAATAAGAAAATTACAATTTCACAAAATGAAACAAAGTGCATATACCAGCTTGATACTCTCCAACCATCAGGAATGAACATCGATCTTGATCTGAACTGTTTCCTCACCAATTATTAACATTTCCTAATGTCACTAGTTCCATCTCTCCTCCAACATATATACTGTGTGAGGGGGTTAGCTCGGCAGCGGGTGTGTGTGACCCCCGGGATGGGCTCCCCACACAAAAACAGGCCCAGCAGACGGAGGTTGTGGTTTTCAAAATCAAAAAGGTGCCGTTTATTTTCTATTTACAGTGACAAAAACACAGCAAAGCAAAAGAAACAAACAAAATAAATCCTGGTCAACTTGACCTCTGACTAAACATACAGGTTTCCTAACTAACAACTGGGATCAGCCTAGTGCTGTCCTAGTCCCTAAGTCCCTGGTTTTAAATGTCCAAGCAAAATATAGCCACACAGGCTTTCTCTCACCGCACAGGGGTTCACTCTCCCTAGACAGTCCACACAGGTCTGCTTCCAGGCATGAGCTAACATCTAATGAAGCTGGGATTTCTTATAGAGGCCTAAATGAGCTGACAAGGTTCAGCTGGTCTCATCAACTCCCTGTCTGCACGACGCCCAGCCCTCTCCCTAGAGGTATGAGTCATCCATGAGCCCACTAGCCTTATACAACTCTCCACCTAGTTGTACAAGTCGGCGTAAAGCCTGAATCTGGGCGAAATATATCTACCCCCCTGGATGCAACCAGGTGACTTTACCTTCCTGCTGTCACATACCCCCCCCCTCTTGTTTTAACCTCGGGGTTGGAACACCAGCAATCAGGCATTCATGTACTCGAGACAAAGCATCCACATTTCCCATTTGAACGCCAGGGCGATGCTTTACTGTGAAGTTGAATTCCTGGAGGGCCAGGAACCACCTATTCACTCTTCTATTTGTTTCCTTGTTTTGAGCCATCCACTTTAACGGAGCGTGATCCGTAACCATGTCAAAGTGCCTACCTAGCAGGTAGTACCGAAGGGAATCTAGAGCCCACTTCACCGCTAAACACTCCTTTTCAACGGTGGCGTAATTTACCTCATGGGACTTCAACTTCCTGCTGAGGTAAATGACTGGGTGCTCTTCCCCGTTCCAGACCTGGGACAATACTGCTCCTAACCCCACATCTGACGCATCACTTTGTACGACAAAGTCTTTAGAGAAGTCGGGGGAGTACAACACTGGCTGGCTACATAAGGCTTGTTTCAAGAATTGGAATGCTGCCTCAGCCTCGGGGGTCCATTTAATCATGACCGACCCTTTCCCCTTCGTCAGGTTGGTTAGGGGCACAGCCTTAGAAGCAAAGTGGGGAATGAATCGCCGATAATACCCAGCGATTCCCAGAAAGGCTCGTACCTGCTTCTTGCTGTTGGGACGTGGCCAACTCTGGATGGCCTCGACTTTGTTGAGTTGGGGTTTTATTACTCCCCTCCCAATGGTGTACCCAAGATATTTGGCCTCCTCCTGCCCAATGGTACACTTCTTGGGGTTAGCCGTAAACCCTGCTTCCCGAACAGAGTCCAGGACTGCTTGCACTTTTGGCAGATGTGAGGCCCAATCTGTGCTATGGACAATTATGTCATCCAGGTAAGCCGCAGCATACTTCCGATGGGGCCTCAGCATCTGGTCCATTTTCCGCTGGAATGTGGCCGGCGCATTCTGTAACCCGAACGGCATTCTTTTATATTGGAACGCCCCGTCTGGGGTTACAAATGCGGTTTTCTCTTTGGCCGATTTGGCCAGGGGGATTTGCCAATACCCTTTTGTGAGGTCAAGAGTCGTCATGTATCGGGCTGTTCCCAGCCGGTCGATCAACTCATCTATACGTGGCATGGGGTAGGTGTCAAATTTTGTAACTTTGTTCAACTGACGAAAATCGTTACAAAATCGCCAGCTCCCATCCGGTTTAGGCACCAACACAATGGGACTAGACCAATCACTTTGGGACTCCTCTATCACCCCTAAGTTCAGCATTTTCTGTACTTCCTCCCGTATTGCCTCCCGTCGGGCCTCTGGGATCCGATAGGGTTTTAACTTCACCCTTTCACCGGGCGGGGTAATAATATCATGCTCTACCCCAGATGTTTGTCCCGGCAGCTCAGAGAACACCTCCTTGTTGCGAAGCACAAACTCCTTAACCTCCTGTTGTTGGGGTTGTGACAAGGTGGCTGCTATTCCAACCTCCGGAATCACGCAACCAGTTTGAGCTGGTGACCAAGTTTCTGCGACTAGGGACTCTCTATCCCTCCAGGCTTTCAACAGATTAACGTGATAGATCTGTTCGGGCTTTCGCCTTCCTGGTTGTCTGACCTTGTAATTCACTTCGCTCACTTTTTCCATTATCTCGTAGGGGCCTTGCCATTTGGCAAGGAATTTACTTTCAACCGTAGGGACAAGTACCAATATCCTATCCCCCGGGGAAAAGGTACGGGTCTTGGCTCCACGGTTGTACACTCTCTGCTGTGCCAACTGCGCTTGGGCCAAATGTTCCTTCACGATGGGCATTACCTGTGCAATTCGATCTTGCATCAGGGCGACATGCTCAATCACACTCCTGTGGGGAGAACTCTCACTTTCCCAAGTTTCCTTGGCAATATCCAACAGCCCTCTTGGGTGTCTCCCATACAGTAACTCAAAGGGGGAGAATCCCGTAGAGGATTGGGGCACCTCCCTAATAGCAAACATCAAATAAGGAAGTAGACAGTCCCAATCCTTTCCATCCCTATCCACCACTTTCTTCAACATTTGTTTTAGGGTTTTGTTGAATCTTTCAACCAGCCCATCGGTTTGGGGGTGATACACAGATGTACGTAATTGCGTCACTTTGAACAATTTACACAGCTCCTTCATAACCCGGGACATAAAGGGTGTACCTTGGTCCGTAAGCAGTTCTTTACAAATACCCACCCGGCTAAAAACAAGAGATAGCTCTTTGGCTATGGTTTTGGCCGAGGTATTTCTGAGAGGGATCGCTTCTGGATAACAGGTGGCATAGTCCATTATAACCAATATGTACTGGTGCCCCCTAGCGGACTTGATTATAGGACCTACCAAATCCATTGCGATTCTCTCAAACGGGACCTCAATGATGGGTAGAGGGACCAGCGGGCTACGGAAGTGTGGCATCGGGGCCGACCTCTGACACACAGGGCAGGAGGAACAATAATTTTCTATGTCCTTCATCACCCCAGGCCAATAGAATCTCTGTAATACCCTCTCTCGGGTTTTCTCTGTCCCCAGATGACCTCCAAGAATGTGCCCATGGGCCAACTCCAACACCAACTTCCTGTAAGGTTTGGGCACCACAAGCTGCTCAACGGTTTCTTCTGCCCTTTTTGCCACCCGATACAGTAGGTCCTTCTCTACGCTGAAGTATGGGTAAGTGCAGGTATTATCTGGGTTCACTAACTCGCCATCTATTTTCACTACGTTTTCCCGTGCCTTTATTAGGGCGGGGTCTTTCAACTGTTCTGTGGCAAAGTTTTCCCTGTGAACCTCAAGATCAGAAAACTCCACAGACGGTAGGTTTTCGTCTGAGGAGGTGGGCTCCTCTCCAGTTTCTTGAGTCTCCCCTGCCAATACTGACAAGGGAAATTCGGGAGAGTCCTCACCACTCTCAGAGGAGTTCTGGCTATCATATTCCTGGTACATAGGGGCACCAGTGGGGGGCTCAGGATCATCCCACAGTTCCCAGAACTTCGGAAAATCCCTTCCCACAATGGCGTCATGCGGTAACTGAGACACTAAGCCCACTGGATGAGAAAGGGTACCTTTGGGGGTCTCGAAACACACTGTAGTCACTGGATACTCTCGGGTGTCCCCATGCACACAAATAACAGCTACCTTGCTATTCCCAGAGACCTCTGTTTTAACTAACTCAGCCTTTATCAGGGTCACAAGGCTACCTGAATCCAGCAATACCACAACATTTCTACCATTAACACACATTTTGCATAAATGTTTCTCAGTTCCTCGAATGGCAGTGCATGCGACTGTCGCACACAGCGACTGACGTCTGCCCGTCAGAAAGTCACACTGCATGGGTTCCTCCAAAACCGGGCAATTTGCTGCAATATGTCCCGCTTGCCGGCAGCGGTAGCAAACGATCCTTCTTGCCGCCTCTTGAGCCGCTGATTTCCCAGGCTGTTCTCGCCAAACTTGGGGTAGAGCTCCCACCCTCTCACTCTCTCCACCCTTACCCCTTGGAATCATCTTATCCGCCCCTGGGGATGGTCTGGTCTTAGGGTGGAAAGTCCGAGTGTCTCTGGAAGAGGCCGTCAGGTTCTCTGTAGCCAAGTATTTCTCCACACGATCCACAAGACCATCGGCCGTCTCTGGGTCTCCATGGCTTACCCACTTTTGGATGGCAGTAGGAAGAGCTCTCAAAAACCGATCCATTACAACACGTTCCACAATCTTTGGTGCGGACAAAGTCTCTGGCTGTAGCCACTTTCTGCTCAGGTGAATGAGATCATACATTTGAGACCTGGGGGGTTTTCCAAGCTGGAAAGTCCAGTTATGCACACGCTGAGCCCGGACAGCCAGGGTGACACCCAGCCTTGCCAATATTTCAGCTTTTAGCATCACATAGTCTTTTGCTTGGTCAGGCTCTAGGTCATAGTAAGCCTTCTGCGATTCACCCGTTAACAGAGGAGCCACCAGTCCAGCCCACTGCTCCTCAGGCCACTTTTCTCTTTCAGCAGTCCTTTCAAACGTGGTCAAAAATACCTCTGGATCATCCTCTCCAGTCATTTTTGTCAATAAACGACTCACCCCAAAGGACGCGGTATTAGTGGGACGGCTTTCCTCACTGGTCTGCGGACGTTGCTGCATTACTGCTTCCATTTGTTGTAGTCTCTGCTCTTGCTTCTGTAACAGGTCTATGAAGCGGGCCTCAGATCGTTGCTGGGCTTGTTGCTGAGCTTCCAGACTCTGTTGGTGAGCTTGCTGCTGGGCTGCAAGGCTCTTTTGCAAACCTGCATTTGTCTGCTGTTGATTGGCATTTGCTAGAGCCAGCTGTTTCAGTATCTCCTCCATGCTGGCTTAAAAAAAACTGCCCGCATTCTCCACCAACTGTGAGGGGGTTAGCTCGGCAGCGGGTGTGTGTGACCCCCGGGATGGGCTCCCCACACAAAAACAGGCCCAGCAGACGGAGGTTGTGGTTTTCAAAATCAAAAAGGTGCCGTTTATTTTCTATTTACAGTGACAAAAACACAGCAAAGCAAAAGAAACAAACAAAATAAATCCTGGTCAACTTGACCTCTGACTAAACATACAGGTTTCCTAACTAACAACTGGGATCAGCCTAGTGCTGTCCTAGTCCCTAAGTCCCTGGTTTTAAATGTCCAAGCAAAATATAGCCACACAGGCTTTCTCTCACCGCACAGGGGTTCACTCTCCCTAGACAGTCCACACAGGTCTGCTTCCAGGCATGAGCTAACATCTAATGAAGCTGGGATTTCTTATAGAGGCCTAAATGAGCTGACAAGGTTCAGCTGGTCTCATCAACTCCCTGTCTGCACGACGCCCAGCCCTCTCCCTAGAGGTATGAGTCATCCATGAGCCCACTAGCCTTATACAACTCTCCACCTAGTTGTACAAGTCGGCGTAAAGCCTGAATCTGGGCGAAATATATCTACCCCCCTGGATGCAACCAGGTGACTTTACCTTCCTGCTGTCACAACTGATATATATATTCAATATATTTTCAGTATTCAGGTTTTTTGACATGCTTTCCACATGTTTTTACATGGTTCTTATTTTTTGCAATTTTTAAACATGCATTTCAAACATGCATTTTATGCTTTTACATGCGGTTTATATGCCTTTTTATATGCATTTCTGTATCCTTAAATTACTCATACATAATTGTATGTCTCCTCAATTTTCATTTATATACCGCATACCCTCTACCTCATTTTGGTACATTATTTTATGTCTCCTTAATCCTCATTGATATTCTGCTTACCCTCTACTTCATCTTATTGATTTTACACATATATATATATATGTCGTTTAAACTAGTAACATTTTAGACCTCCTCATTTATATTTTATATTTTATGTATTTTCTTCTTATATGTAGTATACATTTGTTTGTTTATTATATTGCCTCTAAAGTTGGCTATCTAAGGTGCTTCGTGAAGTTATGTAAATGTTTTTTAGCATATAGCCCCACGGTTTCATGTCATAATATGGCCACCGCAGCCTTCAGTCTGCAAACAGAACCAAATAGGGCCGCCAGATTAATCTAATCCAGACCATTGTAGACCTTGAGCTCCGGTCTGCAAAACTTACCAAACATGGCCGCCGAACTTCTGTCCCTAAAATCACACCCAAAATGGCCACCATGCAAATTCACGCATGCGCACGTGTGACCAGAGGGGCTATAAATTGAACTAGGAAGTGAAGCACAACGTTACGCTCCCGATGACGTCAATCTGACAAAACGCGTAGGGCGGAGTCACGTCGCATCATCACTTCCAATAGCTTGGATCGCTCTTGACTGGCTAAGCAACATTTTAAATGCTTTTAACTGTCTAACATAATGTGAGTACCCTTTTTTCCCGATTTTACCAATAAATCTATTTTATACGGGTTCACACTATGGGCATCCTTCTTTCTTTTTTTTTATAATCCTCACCTTCTCGGAGATCCACAAGGGACCATAGGAGCCATCCCAATTTCCTGAGACTGCTACACAGTGGCACATACTGTGACTGCATCATACCCCCTGAGGGTATGAAGGATCTGGTGAGTGTAACATCTTAAACAATCACGGATAATCACATTCACGGTACAGGCTACTAAAACAAGCACAGAAGTCACCAATTTACCTGTCACCAATTTTGGACTTTCTCAGCAATTGGACTTTATTTTATATGTATTTTTATCTCATGTTGAACATTTTACTTGCATCGCCAGAGTGTACCACGGATCACTTAAACACTCATTTAACTGTTTAATTACTTGGGACTGAGCACAATCTCAGCTGGGTTCAGCAAACACCCGGCCGAGATAACATTTGAATCCATTGAAATCCATTGTAATTTTATTTAATTTATTTGTTCACACCGCATCTCTTACAGCATCACACCGGTAGCATTTATTTGTTCCACAGCACCCTTACTAGCTAGTTCATAGCTAGCAAACACCCGGCCGAGCCGGAATTGGAATTTTATACTATCTATTCTTTTCAATCAGATCTTGTTACCCACTGGAACACTTATCAACACTATCACTTCTGAAGGGCACTGCTATAGCCAAAGCAAACACCAGGCAGAGACACACTATTTCTACACTTTACATTCCAATAGTAACTTTAACTAAAGGTCTCACTCTGCATCTAAACTTAGGTTTTGAACACAGCACACTAAACTCAGGCTTTGTATATACCTTCACCGGATGGATACACAGTAAACACCAGGCAGAGCCTGCTTTACATTTTACAATTTTTATAATCTTTTACAATCTTTTACAATTTTTTCATCTCCTAGCAGATTGGTTTTATGTGAGAACAGCGCCACCACTACACCCCTCATTTTATTTCAGGCCTGATCCCTGCGACTCCAGCGCTGTAGGAGGTGATTTCACCACCACAGTTAAAAAAAAAAGAGCATATATGCCGAAGCATGGGGGCAGCAGGGGCGGAGGAGTGATTTTGCTCCTAATGCCGCGTACATACGGTCAAAATTCCGACGTAGGCATGCCCGTGGAAAAGTCCGACCATGTGCGTGCGGCATAACTTTTGCGGGAGGATGCCCCCATGCTTCGGCATATATAAATGGTGCATGTATGCCCATCATTAGAAGTGGGTGAATGAAGGTAGGTATTATAATGGTGGGCATACCCACCGATCAATCTCTTTTTTTCGTTCAGCCAACAGGCTGCATGAAAAAAAAGATTACAATACATGTCCAACAAGGACCAGCAACGTACTGGTATGTTGCTGAACTTTGGTTATACCAGATTGATGCCTGCGGGTTTAGGTATCATCTTGGTATCATTCTTTTCAGCCAGCGGCCGACTTTCATGTAAAAGCAATCCTAGCGGCTAATTAGCCTCTGGACTGCTTTTACAAGCAGTGGGAGGGAATGTTCCCCCCCGGATATAAAAAGCGCCATTGGGAAATTGGGAAAGCATTTTATCACACCAATCTTGGTGTGGTCAGATGCTTTGAGGGCAGAGGAAAGATCTAGGGTCCAATAGACCCCAGTTTTTTCAAAAAAAGAGTACCTGTCACTACCTATTGTTATCATAGGGGATATTTACATTCCCTGAGATAACAATAAAAATGATTAAAAAAAAAATGGAAAGAACAGTTTAAAAATAAAATAAAAAAGCAAAATTAATAATAATAATAAAAAAAAAGCACCCCTGTCCCGCCCTGCTCTTGTGCAATGGCGAACGCAAGCGTCGGTCTGGTGTCATATGTAAACAGCAATTGCATCATGCATGTGAGGTATCACCGCGAAGGTCAGATTGAGGGCAGTCATTTTAGCAGTAGACCTCCTCTGTAAATCTAACGTGGTACCCT
Source organism: Rana muscosa (assembly GCA_029206835.1). Lineage (NCBI taxonomy): Eukaryota > Metazoa > Chordata > Amphibia > Anura > Ranidae > Rana > Rana muscosa. Next base: position 723,273,821 of record CM055118.1, on the reverse strand, counting down.
TTAAAGGCTTTTAAAGGCTTTTAAAAATGTATGTAGTTTGTCGCCACTGCGTGTTTGTGCGAAATTTTAAAGCATGTCGTGTTTGGTATCTATGTACTCGGCCTAAGATCATATTTTTAATTTCATCAAACATTTGGGTAATATAGTGTGTTTTAGTGCATTAAAATTAAAAAAAGTGTATTTTTTCCCCAAAAAATGCGTTTGAAAAATCGCTGCGCAAATACTGTGTGGAAAAAAAAATGCAACACCCACCATTTTAATCTGTAGGGCCTTTGCTTTAAAAATATATATAATGTTTATTAATTTGGGGGGGAGGTTTGTGCCATTTTGGCATTTTATGGCCTTCGAAACTGTGATAGGTAGTGAGGAGTGAAATCAAAAATTTGTGCCCTTAGAAATCCTTAAGGCGGTGCTTGGTTTTCGGGGTCCCGTACGCGGCTAGGCTCCTAAAAAGTCCCACACATGTGGTATCCCCGTACTCAGGAGAAGCATAAAAATTTATTTTGGGGTGCAATTCCACATATAACCATGGCATGTGTGAGCAATATATTATTTAGTGTCAACTTTTTGTAATTTTTTTATTTATTTTTTTTAGTCATTATTCAATCACTTGGGACAAAAAAAAATATTCAATGGGCTCAACATGCCTCTCAGCAATTTTCTTGGGGTGTCTACTTTCCAAAATGGGGTCATTTGGGGGGGGGGGTTTGTACTGCCATTTTAGCACCTCAAGAAATGAGACAGGCAGTCATAAATTAAAAGCTGTGTAAATTCCAGAAAATGTACCCTAGTTTGTAGACGCTATAACTTTTGCGCAAACCAATAAATATACGCTTATTGACATTGTTTTTTACTAAAGACATGTGGCTGAATACATTTTGGCCTAAATGTATGACTAAAATTGAGTTTATTAGATTTTTCTTATAACAAATGTAGAAAATATCATTTTTTTTCAAAATTTTCAGTCGTTTTCCGTTTATATCGCAAAAAAAAAAAAATCGCAGAGGCAATCAAATACCATTAAAAGAAAGCTCTATTTGTGGGAAGAAAATGACGCATTTTCGTTTGGGTACAACATTGCATGTCCGCACAAGTTCCAGTTAAAGCAGCGCAGTGCCAAATTGTGAAATCACCTCTGGTCATTATGGTCCGTATTGGTCCGGGGCTTAAGTGGTTAATGACTAAACCGCTGGAAACAAAAGTGAGTACACCCCTCGTGACTCGTTAGTGTTACAAGGTCTCAGGTGTGAATAGGGAGCAGGTGTGTTAAATTTGGTGTTATCGATCTAACTCTCTCATACTGGTCACTGGAAGTTCAACATGGCACCTCATGGCAAAGAACTCTTTGAGGATCTGAAAAAAAGAATTGTTGCTTTACATAAAGATGGCCTAGGCTATAAGAAGATTGCCAAGACCCTGAAACTGAGCTGCAGCATGGTGGCCAAGACCATACAGCGGTTTAACAGGACAGGTTCCACTCAGAACAGGCCTCGCCATAGTCGACCAAAGAAGTTGAGTGCACATGCTCGGCATCATATCGAGAGGTTGTCTTTGGGAAATAGATGTATGAGTGCTGCCAGCATTGCTGCAGAGGTTGAAGGGTGGGGGGTCAGCCTGTCAGTGCTCAGACCATACACCGCACGCTGCATCAAATTGGTGTGCATGGCTGTCATCTCAGAAGGAAGCCTCTTCTAAAGATGAGGCACAAGAAAGCCTGCAAACAGTTTGCTGTAGACAAGCAGACTAAGAACATTGCTGGTCCTTGTTGGACATGTATTGTAATCTTTTTTTTTCCCTCAAGCAAGGTATAATCAAACCCTTCCTAAAGAAACCGAACCTCGACTACAAAGACCCAAACCACCGGAGACCGGTAACTAGCCTTAAGACCTTCTCCAAGATCATTGAGAAAGCAGTAGTACAACAGCTACAACTCCATTTGGATACCCACAAACTCCTGGACCCACTATAATCAGGTTTCCGCCCAGGCCACGGGACAGAAACGGCACTTCTCAAAATATGGGATGACACCCTCGAAGCAGCAGATGACGGAGAATCGTGTCTCCTGGTGCTGCTGGACCTCAGTGCAGCTTTTGACACAGTAGACCACAAAATTTTGCTCACTCGTCTCACAGAAGTAGCTGGAGTTGCAGACTCTGATCTACCATGGTTCGCATCATTCCTGGAGAACCGATCCCAGACAGTGAAACTAGGAGCCTTCACTTCGGAAGCACAGACCATTGCATGCGGAGTCCCTCAAGGATCACCCCTGTCGCCCATGCTCTTCAACATCTACCTCCGCCCACTCCTCAAAATCATCAGCAAACAGGATTTTCTCTACCACTCTTACGCTGATGACACTCAACTTTACTTACGCATCACCAACAAAAAAGACCAATATCACGGATTAGAGAAATGCCTTACACTGATAGACAATTGGATGACAGAGAGTTCCCTCCAACTAAATGGATCCAAAACATAACTTCTCTTTCCTCACGCAAACCGGAAGACGAACTCTAGGACGACATGGACACCACCCACCATCCTTGGACAAACCATCACCCCAAGCACCAAAGTCAAAAGTCTCAGAGTCATCTTTGACTCAGACATGACCATGGGTGCCCAAATAGGATCAGTAGTCAGCGGATCTCACCACCTTCTCTGCTTGCTACGAAGACTCATCCCCTTTATTCCGAAAGAGGATACAGCAGTAGTAGTTGGAACAATCATCAATTCCCGACTTGATTATGCAAACTCCCTCTACCTTGGACTACCCAAATACCAGATTTCTCAGCTACAAGTCATCCAGAACACAGCAGCAAGACTGGTAACGGGAAAAAAAAACATGGGAATCAATCACCCCATCCCTGAAGACCCTCCATTGGCTAGCCGTAAAGGATCAGTGACTTTCAAGACCCTCTGTCTCATTCACAAATGTACACAAGAAAACGCTCCTCAATACCTATGCGAGAAAATAAAACACTACATCCCCAATCGCGTTCTACGATCAACTAACCAAAACCTCCTCCACATCCCTAAATCGCGCTATAAATCTAAAGGAGAATGAAGATTCGCAGTCCAAAGACCACGACTATGGAACGCTCTACCAATGAACATTCGCATGGAAGAAAACCACTGGGCCTTCAGGAAAAAACTTAAGACCCATCTCTTCTGAAGGATCATGACGACAATGGATACAAGCGCCTTGAGACGATTTGGTTCACATTTGTAGCGCTATACAAGTTTTCACTCACTCACATAACTCCAAGACGACCACTGCCTTGCTAAGGAAGCTGAGGGTAAAGGTGATGGACTGGCCAAGCATGTCTCCAGACCTAAACCCTATTAAGCATATGTGGGGCATCCTCAAATGGAAGGTGGAGGAGCGCAAGGTCTCTAACATCCACCATCCCTGTGATTTCATCGTGGGGGAGTGGAAGAGGACTCCAGTGACAACCTGTGAAGCTCTGGTGAGCTTCATGCCCAAGAGGGTTAAGGCAGTGCTGAAAAATAATGGTGACCACACAAAATAATGCCACTTTGGGCCCAATTTGGACATTTTCACTTAGGGGTGTACTCACTTTTGTTGCCAGCGGTTTAGACATTAATGTCTGTGTGTTGAGTTATTTTGAGGGGACATCAAATTTACACTGTTATACAAGCTGTACACTCACTAATTTACATAGTAGCAAAGTGTAATTTCTTTAGTGGTGTTACATAAAAATATAAAATAAAATATTTACAAAATTGTGAGGGATGTACTCACTTTTGTGAGATACTGTATATACAGTTGCAAAAAAAAGTATGTGAACCCTTTTGGAATTATATGGATTTCTGCACAAATTGGTCATAAAATGTGATCTGATCTTCATCTAAGTCACAACAATAGACAATCACAGTCTGCTTAAACTAATAACACACAAAGAGTTAAATGTTACCATGTTTTTATTGAACACACCATGTAAACATTCACAGTGCAGGTGGAAAAAGTATGTGAACCCCTAGACTAATGAAATCTCCAAGAGCTAATTGGAGTGAGGTGTCAGCCAACTGTCCAATCAATGAGATGAGATTGGAGGTGTTGGTTACAGCTGCCCTGCCCTATAAAAAACACACTACCAGTTCTGGGTTTGATTTTCACAAGAAGCATTGCCTGATGTGAATGATGCCTCGCACAAAAGAGCTCTCGGAAGACCTACAATTAAGAATTGTTGACTTGCATAAAGCTGGAAAGGGTTATAAAAGTATCTCCAAAAGCCTTGCTGTTCATCAGTCCATGGTAAGACAAATTGTCTATAAATAAAGAAAGTTCAGCACTGCTGCTACTCTCCTTAGGAGTGGGTGTCCTGTAAAGATGACTGCAAGAGCACAGTGCAGACTGCTCAATGAGGTGAAGAAGAATCCTAGAGTGTCAGCTAAAGACTTACAAAAGTCTCTGGCATATGCTAACATCCCTGTTAGCGAATCTATGATACTTAAAACACTAAACAAGAATGGATTTCATGGGAGGATACCACAGAGGAAGCCACTGCTGTCCAAAAAAAAACATTGCTGCATGTTTACAGTTTGCACAAGAGCACCTGGATGTTCCACAGCAGTACTGACAAAATATTCTGTGGACAGATGAAACCAAATTTGAGTTGTTTGGAAGAAACACACAACACTATGTGTGGAGAAAAAGAGGCACAGCACACCAACATCAAAACCTCATCCCAACTGTGAAGTATGGTGGTGGGGGCATCATGGTTTGGGGCTGCTTTGCTGCATCAGGGCCTGGACGGATTCCTATCATCGAAGGAAAAATGAATTCCCAAGTTTATCAAGACATTTTGCAGGAGAACTTAAGGCCATCTGTCCACCAGCTGAAGCTCAACAGAAGATGGGTGTTGCAACAGGACAACGACCCAAAGCATAGAAATAAATCAACAACAGAATGGCTTAAACAGAAGAAAATACACCTTCTGGAGTGGCCCAAGCAGTTATTAATTCCAAGGGTTCACATACTTTTTCCACCTGCACTGTGAATGTTTACATGGTGTGTTCAATAAAAGCATGGTACTTCCGGTTCCGGCGTCGCATGAGGTAGCTGTGCCTCCTTCAGCTCCCGCACCAGGACCCACTAAATCTGCCTAAAAACTTGGCCTGAGAGCCCCCCTCAATACCGGCACCATCTCCGGGAGCCCCCCCTCGCTGTCCAGCCTAGGATGGACCGTTTTGTAGAAAAAACGGGCGTCCGCTCGTTCGCGGCAATGGCGGCGCCGTCGGCCAAGCCGCAAATCGAGGCCCCGGCTTCGGCCTACTCCCACGCCGCGGCGGTGTCTCAGGTGGCCGACATGGAGGTGAGTGAGCATCCCTCCCAGCACTCCAACACTCCTGAGACTTCCTCCCAGGGGATAGCTCCACCACACACCTCACCTGCCACACCAGGGGGACTGGCAATATCCTCAACCCCAGGGGATGCAGACCACACACACCGCATTGCCAATGCAGTGGCAGCCCTTCTCTCCCCTATGATCTCCTCCTCCGTGGAACAGGCAGTTAATGCGGGCATGAAACAAATCAAAGCCCAACTCACTGAACATTCCCATAGATTAAATGAGCTGGAACACCGCCTATCAGAAGTGGAGGACGAACTTTACAAAGCGCAGGCCACGGAACAGTCACAGGACAAGTCTAATCAATTTATCATTCAAAAATTGGAAGATTTGGAGAATAGATCCAGGAGGAGCAACTTGCGTTTTATAGGTGTCCCAGAATCGCTCCCCCCTGCAGCTCTGTCGGAATTCTGCTCAAAATGCATCCCGGAAGCCATGGGCCTTTCAGGCCTGTTTACGGTGGAATGCGCACACCGTATGGGCTCCTTCAATACTGAACGCAAATCACCCTGTCCCATCATTGCCAAGTACCTCAACTATGCTGACAAATCTCTTATCTTACAGTCATTCCGACAATCCCCATCTCTCCAAATTGACGGGGTAAAAATCCTCATTTTCGCCGACTACTCGATTGAGGTTTCCAAGAAGAGAAAAGCTTTTCAACCGATCTGCTCTGAACTCTTTAAGCAACAAATAAAATTTACCCTGGCTTTTCCTGCAACTCTACGCCTCAAATCACCAAAAGGGGAACAACTGTCCTTCCAGGACCCCTTGGAGGCAGAATCCTTTCTCCGTTTCCTACGGGGTGATGCTCTTCCTCACACGCCTTCCAAGGCGTCTTCGAGTCTCCGATCCCTGGAACAAAGAAGCCCTCGCAAGGACTCTCCGAAACGTTTTAAGCCTACTGCTCCAGATCAACGCAACCATAACTCTCCACGGTAAAATACCCCGCACAGCCAAGGACTTTCGTTATCCCGATCCAGGTCGTATGGTCTCTCTCTTTTGAACCTGATGATTGTGATGTTTTGCCCCATTTATATGTTCCCTTCTGCGGTCACCCAGAGTTCACCTCAGGGCAATGACCCCTGAATGGTCACCCAGGGCTTAACCTCTCTCGTTTGTCTTGGACACACTTATTGTTCTTTCATATGCATTCTACTATACTGTTGGTTATATCAGAGCTCGTTGTTTCTTTTTTTTTTTTCCTATGTGCTAGGTCAACACTGTATTCATGCCACTCTGAACGCAATCTTGTCCACGTTTAGATGTCCGTCATGCCTTTGCTGTGTGACGTACCTGGCCCCTTTTATTATAGTTGAAATCCGGGGGCCCCTCGTGCATCGCTGATGCTCCTGGGTCGCTCAGGCATGTTTAATGCTCTCCTCTTTCCATGCTGGGTCCTGCATGGGGAACTATCTCACACAGCGTACTCATGCGGAAAAAAGTGAAGTTCATTCTGATGTTTATTTTAGTTAGTCGTTTTGTTACTCCTTGTTCTCCCTTCTCCTCCCTCCCTTTTCCCCCTAACACCCCAGTCCACATTCTTATCTACGCACACTACTCAAGGGCTCCACTTATAGATGTTCCTGATTCTCCAGTGCCTACAGTATGCCTCCAAACCCCCACATACTCTCCTACAGGTACTAATCCTATGTTCATACCCCTCCTTATTCGAGACATCTTAGGGTAATCTCATGGAATGTGAGGGGTCTTCGTTCTCCTAACAAGAGAATGAGGATTCTTCACCACCTCAAAAGGCTAAAGGCCGACATAGCACTACTGCAGGAATCTCATCTTACGGCTTCTGACTTTGGTCGTATGCAGAAACTCCGGGTTGGTACGGTTTTAGGGGCGGAATCAGTTGGACGGAAGGCTGGCGTCCTCCTTCTGATTCACAAAAACCTCCCATGTACAGTTATATCCACGCCAACAGACGACCAAGGGCATTTCATTTCTACCAGGGTCAAAATAGGCACCAAAGAACTAGTCATTTCTAATGTTTACGCGCCTAACAGCCCCACAAAGACCTTCTATTCCCAACTCTCGTCTTGGCTCCTCACTGTCCCTCACTTGCCCCACTTGGTTGGGGGAGACTTCAATGACCTCATGTATCCTCCAGACGATAGGTCCACACCGAAGCAATCCACGCGGGCACCTACTACGTCCGCTCCCACCCTATTTGCCTCAACTATGGACTCCCTACATCTCACTGACATTTGGCGTTTATCACACCCGGTAGGCAGAGAGTATACTTTTTACTCTAACCCCCACAAGATCCTCACCAGGATCGACTACTTTTTTGGATCTGACAACCTTATTCCTCTAGTCTCGGACTCTGAGGTTGGAGACATAGCCATTTCAGACCATGCCCCGATAACCCTTACTCTGGAAAAGCTAGATCTCCCACCTCATCCTAACATTTGGCGCTTCCCATCCTTCCTCCACGATAATGCTGACTTCAAAACATACATGGAACGATCATGGGCGGAGTTTTCCTCTGCTAATGCTCCACATACAGGGGATCCGAACCTTCTATGGGATGCTGGTAAAGCATACCTAAGGGGTCGGATCATATCATATGCCACTTCCTTCAAAAGAAATGCTTTATCGAAATACAGACTGGCCAGCGATAGACTTCACTTTGCGCAATGTAACCTCGCTACCTCAACCTCACCGGCTAACAGGGCTGAATGGTCGGCAGCTAAAACCGCTTTTGACACCTGGGCTGATACTCTGGAACTCACAAAAAGAGCACACCTAGATGCCACTCTACATAAATATGGCAATAAGGCTGGCAAACTCCTCTCCAGACTATGTAAGGGCACATTCCGTCCGACACACATCACTTCACTGCGGGACCGCACTGGATCTGTACATTCTACCCCACTGCATATAAATAAAACCATGCTAGACTATTACACGGCCCTCTATGCTCCCGATCCTATTGACCATAAGCTAGCCCATGCCTTTCTTGGAAAAATTTATCTACCGACTATCTCTCACACTCAACTGGACACCTTGAACGCCCCCATCTCCCTTGACGAATTAGACCACACCATTTGCAATCTCCACCCTTCGAAAGCACCCGGCCCGGATGGCTTCACAAGCGAATTCTATAAAACCCTCCTGAATATCACGGCACCCATACTTCACTCGGTTTATTCCAACATATGGGCGGGTGGCCCCTATCTACCGACGGGTAACCAGGCTATCATCAAGCTACTTTCAAAAAAGGGCAAAGACCCCCTAGAACCGGGCTCATACAGGCCCATTTCACTACTCAACCTGGATGTCAAAATTTTATCCAGGATAGTGGCCTCCAGGCTGGCTGCCATCCTCCCTGACCTCATACACCTGGCCCAATCAGGCTTTGTGAAAGGGAGGACGGCTACTCTTAACATTCGTAAGGTACTCTTGACCCACGAACAAGCCAAACAGGACCCCTCGGGGGATTATGCCATCATCACTCTAGATGCAGAAAAAGCTTTCGACAATGTTAGTTTTGACTGGCTATCTCTTACACTCTCTAAAATTGGATTTTCAGGCCCATTTTGCCACCTTATCAATTCTATGTATACAGCACCCTCAGCTAGACTTGTTGCGGCAGGACTTCTCTCAGATGACTTCCGCCTTCACAAAGGGACCAGACAGGGCTGCCCTCTCTCCCCCCTCCTGTTCAACATAGCATTAGAACCCCTCTCCAGATATCTATCCCAGATAGCCCCCCTACGAGGTATCAAAATAGGTGACACTGAACTCCGCACTTCATTATTCGCCGACGACGTCCTTATATTCAGGGCCAATCCCCGGGATGACATCCTGACCATTAAAAGCACCTTTGATGACTTTCGACTGTGCTCTGGCCTTCGTATTAATTACTCCAAGAGTTAAATCCTACCTATTGGCATGCACTCCCCACCCCCATGGGCCAAACACTCCCTGTTCAAAGTCGCCACATCTCACATTACTTATCTAGGCATAAAGATTTGGAGACTACCCTCCTCTATTTATCACCTCAACTATCCCCCTCTTTTCACCAAACTTTTTCAGGAACTGTCTAACTGGATGGATCTCCCCCTCTCACTCCTGGGAAGGTGCCACCTTGTCAAAATGATTAGCTTCGCCAGACTGCTTTATCCTTTGCAAACCATACCTTTGCTCTTAAAACACAAAGATGTCAAATCTCTCAATTCCAAAATTTTGCAATTCATCTGGCACGGCAAAAGACCTCGGATAGCCTTTAAAAAATTACACCTTCCCAGACGTGACGGGGGGTATCAGTCTACCTCATATCAGATTGTACAATTTAGCATGTCTGTTTAGGACCAGTCTAGACTGGATAGCCCACTCTTCCCAACACTCTAACTACGCGCTAGAATCCGAAATGGCTCGCCCCTACTCATTGGTAGCTCTCCTACACTGCAGATGGAAAACGGTTCCCCCCCATATCAACACAATCTCCTTTTACGGGATACAGTTCTAGCTTGGAGAGAAATCAGGAAGACCTCCAAGTTATCTCCCTTCATATCTCCCCATTTACCGATCCAGGGGAATCCTGGCTTCCTCCCTGGTCTTCAATGTAAAGCGTTCTCGGTCTGGCAGGATCGAGGACTGTCAAATTTTTCTTCCTTGTGTGATGGCGCCACTGGAAAACCTCTCCCTTTTTCCACTATATCCTCAGCATTTTCTCTGCCTCCTTCTCATGTTTTTCACTTCCACCAATGCATCAGTTTCCTATCTACCGCCTGCAAAGACGCACGCCAGAGATTTCAAACCAGCTTTTCTGAACTCTTATTACAAAATGGTCATTACAAGATTTCGGATATCTACAAACCTCTCTTGCGAGACTCATCCCCATCCTTGTTTTCCTCATCTGTTGCTAACTGGGCTGCGGACATCCCAGATCCCTACATAACGAACAAGATCCTGGCTGGGCTGCAAAAAACTCTTCAACTGACACCCAACGAAATTTGGAGAGAAACCCAACTCAAGATCGCTCACCGGGGCCTACATCCCATTCCTTTCCCCCAAATCCAATAAGGATGGTGCCTCATGTCCTTTATGCAAGATACCTAAACCTCCCCTCTCTCACCAGTTTTGGTCCTGCTCATACATCTCCTCATTTTGGGATCAAGTCCTATCTTACGTTTTCAAAACCACTTTATTGAAACTGCCTAAAGACCCTTTACTCCTAATATTTGGGTATTGGGACCCTCTACTGCTGCCATAGTCTCTGTCCCCTGCTGCATCAACCTCCTATGGATCCACCAATCATTCTTCCTCTAAGGATTGGATTTTGCTTTGCCTTCTCATCGCTAGGAGACTCATTCTTAGGCACTGGATCTCTCCTCAAAGCCCTTCTCTCATCCAACTCGAGAAGGAATGCCTTACTCTTTTCTATAAAGAACGTTTTCTAACGGACTTCAAGGAACCCAGGTCTAGAGATCGCTTTCTCGGTAGGTGGCGATCCTTCATCACTTCAACCCTCTCATCAACTGACCAGGCGGCTCTGGACCAACTCTCCTTCTCCTATGATGACCCGATCCCAAAAGGACCATAAGAACTTCCTTGGCACAACTCAATCTATGCTTCCCTCTGGGTCCTATCATGACTTTTCGCTCTTGAAATCCCCCATGTTTTCTTTTTTTTTTGGAACAAATAACCAGCCACTATTTCTGGACTCTCTCCCCTTCCCCCCCCCATTCCACTTATTATTTTCTGTTGTGTTCCCTCCCCTATTTTTCTACTTTAATGATAGGGGCGTGTAGAAAGATCCATCCAGTATGTATCTCCAGGACATATATCAGTATTGGTAACTATCTTGATATTTATCTAGGATGACTTTATACATTCTCACTAGGTGAGATTAGTGTCTACGCAACTTTCTACTACCCCTCAATGTCAATCTTCGAGTGTCAAATTTTATCTTTCATCTACGTTCTCTTTGATCTTTACAACTCGCTAAATCTTTGTCTATACGAAACATTGTTTGTAACCGATTGCCGATTTTCTTGTACAATTGTCTTTTATTTCCCAATAAAAACTTATTTAAAAAAAACAAAAAAAAAACATGGTAACATTTAATTCTTTGTGTATTATTAGTTTAAGCAGACTGTGATTGTCTATTGTTGTGACTTAGATGAAGATCAGATCACATTTAATGACCAATTTGTGCAGAAATCCATATCATTCCAAAAGGGTTCACATACTTTTTTTTGCAACTGTATGTATATCTATCTATTTATCTATCTATCTATCTTTCTATCTATCTATCTATCTATCTATCTATCTATCTATAGATAGATAGATAGATAGATAGATAGATACGCCATGGTGTTTAGACACATTAATCCAGTTCAGTCTTTATTAAATTCTACACGTTTAACCCCCTAACCCCCTAACCTCCAGCACCATTTATAAATGATATTCATTGTCAGCGGCTCCTGTGGGCCCCCCTGGGTAGTAGTAAAGGAACTGCTGGCTGTCAGTGACAGCTGGAGTCCAATTCTACTGGCACGATAATCTTCTGTACTGTTGATTGTTCTGCAGACCTCTATATAAGAACACTTTTTAGAAGCTTATATGTTTTATTTCATTGGCAGGGATGTGGGGTTACACATGACAGCATGACACTTTCTGTCAGCCCTGTTACAGCCCTGGCCTTCCTCTCCTTACAGCAATAAATCACTGCTACAGCCAGCACTATTATGCCCCATACACACGACCCGTTTTCCTGTTGCAAAAAGTCTGATGAGAGCTTTTGGTCGGGAATCCCGACCGTGTGTATGCTCCATCAGACTTTTTCCAACAAAAAAACTGCTGGAAAAAGATAGAGAGCAGGTTCTATTTTTTCCCATCAGGAAAAAAACTGTTCGGAATTTCCGATCGTGTGTACAAATCCCGACGCGCTAAATTCCAACGCATGTTTGGAAACAATCGAGGCATGCTTGGAAACAAAGAACTTAATTTTGTCGGCTCGTCGTAGTCTTTTACGTCACCACGTTCTTGGCAGTCAAAAGTTCACCGGACTTTTGTGTGACTGTGTGTATGCAAGGCAGGCTTGAGAGGAATTCCATCGGAAAAAACATCCAACTTTTTTTCAGATGGGAAAACCAGTCGTGTGTACGGGGCATTAGAAGTGGTCTCTGCTGCACAGCTGCACAGAGGGATCTGGATCAGGCACAAACCCCTCCCCCCTCATAAAAAAAAGTTTAAAAAAAGTGTAAAACTAGAAAATAAATAAATACATATGCAGTATATCCTAATGTGTATATGTATATCCTAAAAATAAAACAGTTCTCTCCAGGTCACAACAATGTCGTCAGATTATTATGATGACATTTGTGCGTTTTGTGCAAGCTTCAACTGCTCACAGAATTAAACGCAATCTTGTTTACATTTTTAGAAATTACAAACCTGTGCAAAAGTCACTGGCATGCTAATCTGTGCCCTCATCAACCCAATTTAATGTTACAATAATGTTATGATAGTAATTTAAGCAAAGCATTTGTCTCCTACAGTATGTGTGTCACAATGTAGTGTTAAAAGTAAAATGTATATGTTCACTTTGAGCTTTAGTATTCCACTACCTTACATAAAAAGCCGCACTAATGTGATAACATTTTAATCAACAGACTTTTTTCATTATATTTTGGGGTAAGTATATGGAGGTGGCAAGTTATGTAAATTCTGCATTAGGAGAAGTTGCAGGAAATTTCATTTTTCCCCAAGAAACAGGAAATGAAAATGTATGTTTCTGAATTTTGCTACCAAATTAAAGTCCTATCCGCCGCCTACAAAAATAGGTAAAAATGTATAATTCGTTGGGGCAGACTATAAACACTAAAAAAGTACAATGTGCAGAACCGAGACACCGCTATAAAAGAAAAAGAATAATGCTCGGGGAAGGAAAGGGTTAAAGATGCAAGTAAGTACTATACTTTATCATTTTTTATACAATTAGAATGTGCATGACATCAGTATATGTGTATAAATGGTAAGCTTTTGCCTAACAGTTTAAGGTGCTGTAAAGTACAGCACTGTACTTGAATGCCATTCCTTTCTACAGAATAAATTACTACTACTTTAATGCGGATGAAATTTCATTGAAATCCATAAACTGTGAAAAATCAATTTTGAAAGTAGTTTGTGAGGAGAAGGGATTACAATGTAGCTAAATGTATCACAGATTGTCCAAGAATCCAATCCCACTTATATTATTAGTGTGACTACAATTTTGTAAGTTATCCTTGCTTGCACCAAACCAATATTTTTTTTCTATATGCAGCAAAGCAAAAATAAAATCTAAATTACATCAGAATTCATATTCATGTACATTTATCACACAGACAGGAAAGGTACGCATTTTTTTTTCCTTGTATTTTGGAGAGTGCTACGCACCATGACTAACTGTGTATCCACATGATTTTAAGAATTTAACAACTTGGATCTGAGAATAAATAAACAGCAACATTTGTTCTACACATACAACAAGCAAGCCAAAGTAACAATCCCATGAATCAATTTGTCAGATCCTAGCAGGGGTAACTTTGATAGAAATACCTAGCGGAATATCTATAAAGCTCACTGAATGCCAATAAAATATGCATGATTCAGCTGACATGCTCTGTTATCACTGTGAAGCGTAGGATAAATGCACTTTATACATCTCATTTAAACAATAAAGTGTATTTTCAAAATGACTTTTTTCAAACATATCTTTTCAAAATCTCTTTTTAAATCAATGTTTTATCAATATACTTTGTATACTTTTAACTCATGCAAACCCCTTCAGAAATACCTAACTTACCAATGGTCGCTGCATTAAAGCAAAAGTAACACACTTTCCCACACCTTACTCTCAGTATGTCATTATGCTCATATATTTTATTATATAAAAGGGCAGGGACCATTACTGCACAAAACTTGCTCCTCCTAGTCATACCTTGTGTTCTCACTTCTCATTTGTTGGCAGCTGCATTGTTTAAATCAAGTAATAAATGGCTTAAAGGGGGTTTCCACCCTCAATTTTTATATTTTTTAAAAGTCAGCAGCTACAAACACTGTAGCTGCTGACTTTTAATAAGGACACTTACCTGTACTACTCACCCCGATGTCAGCCCCCCTGAGGCTGATCCCTCGGCGCTGGCAGCTCAGTTTTCTACTGCGCATGCGCGAGCAGCGCAGCGCTTTGTGAATGGGCCGGATGCTCTCTGGGATACACACAGTTCCCAGAAGGCAGTGCGCCCCATTTACAAGAAGACACTGAGTGTAGGACGAGGAAGAAGATCAACCGCAGAGGAAGAAGAGGCAGATTAGGGACTTCCGCATGACAACCGCTATTTCTGGTAAGTAAAAATTATTTTTTTTAATTATTTTTTTTTCTATTTATTTGTAGATTTTTGGTGATTTTTTTTTTTCAGGGTGGAACTCCACTTTAAAAAGGAGGAGAGAGGTGGAATATAATAATATTCGTAATAAAACTAAACAAAGGGCACTTTTTCTTATTTTGATTAGTGTTAGTTTAAAAAATAAATAGTGTTACTGCACATAAAAAGTGTGAATTCTAGTCTGTAACTGTCCTGTTTAAAAATTATGATTTTGGTATAAAGCATTGCAAATTTACTTACAAATGAAGTAAAATTGTTTTTTTTTTTCTATTTTGCCATTTGGCGAAGAAAAAGGGGGGATGGGGTTGTGGGACTTTAAGTGAGGCAATGAATGGATACGTTCATCTGCCTCCATCCCTGTATATGCAAACATCAAAAGAGGAATAATTTGGGACTTTATATGAAGCACCGCTAAGAGCATAAAAAATTATGAATCACATGGTGATGAGTTCCAAAGATTAAGCATAGATTAACATAGATAACATGATAGAAATAATTATAATCTCAAACAATTTATTATACAAGTAAAATAACATAATTCATAACCAGTCTATAGGTAATAGCTACATTGGTACATGATAATGCGATTATGCCAGTTCATGAATAATACAATTGTGCTAATATTAATAAACAGTAAAAAATGTAAAAATTATTGTTATAACACTTGTTTTGTGGAGTCTCAAAATCACATGATAGTATGGTGTAGCATAAGGCTAAGGCTCTACGCGTTTCATGGATATTCCACTCATCAGGAGCAATTAGTTGCAAGTGCAACAGTCTATAATAAAAGAGAGAAATTACAAAATGAGCAAATGCTGGGCACAAAGGAAGTTCAGAGCGAAACTGCAAGGGTATTGCCAAACGCTCTTACCTGTAAAATATTGGATAGAGTAATACAGTTTTAAAAGTAGCAGGCGCCATGGGAAATTGAGACATCTCACGGGAGCTGAGGCCGCAGAACCGCGGCCACACCAAGGCCAAGGACTGCAGCGTGGGGACCATTCATGGTGATGTAGTGCCCTAGTGGAAGTGGGTGATGATGTAGGGTGTATGCCAATGCCAAAACGGTATGCTGAAAAATATAATGTATAAGAGTGTAAGTGAGGCTGACTTAAGCGCCTTGAGGCGATTTAGTTTGCATTTGTAGCGCTATACAAGTTACTCACTCACTCACTCACTCTGACTTTGGGCAAGAATTTCCAAAGTCAGGTGAATAGGCATTGAAGAATATGCCACATCAACCCCAACCGGGTTGATGTGGACCTAAGAAAACAACCAGACAACTACAGCAAGCCAACCCTGAGGACCTAGATAAAATATGTGCTGGTAACTATGTGTGAAGATAAATTTACCTTGATTGTGAAAATATTATCGTGAGGGTCAATGAGTGAAGGTCTGATAAAGGATGGAAGATGTGGGCTCCGTCACGCCAGCAGCTCAAATGGCCCTGGGTAGTCACAGTTAAGCCGCCAACGCCACGCCGCATTATAAGGAGGAAGGCGGCGCCAACCGCCTGGACGTCTGACGTCACTGGGCAGCTGGAGCTCTGAGCACTTCCCTCGCATCCAATGCTGATGGAAAGGCACAACGGTGCACGGCGCCCTTCCAAGTGCGGCGTCAGATGATGCCGCACGTTGAGCTCATAGAGCGTGACGTCGATGTGTGGGTGGCAACGTCCACTGTCCCAATTCCCGAAGGGGGGAGGTGGAGGGAGCAGCCACATCACACATCGCAGCTCCCGAGGATGTAACCCCAGGCAACCAAAACAATTAAATATAGTAAGTAAATATACCTTAGAAATCCAAGGTGTCAAGCAAAAGCCATGTTGCAATATATATCCATAGACAATTAATGAACCGTATGCTAACTTAGCTTTTGTGCTTCCATCCCTTAATAATGGCGAAGAAAAAGGGGGGGGGAGGGGTTGTGGGACTTTAAGTGAGGCAATGAATGGATACGTTCATCTGCCTGCATCCCTGTATATGCAAACATCAGTTTAATACATGTAAATATATTTAAAGGTGTAAAAATGTGAATGAACAAAGCAAACAAAAACAGAAAAAAGTTTAAATATTAGTTAACCGCTTGCCGCCTGGCGCACGCAGATATATGTCTGCAGAATGGCACAGGCAGGCAGAAGAACGTATATATACATCCCCTTTAAGAAGCGGTTGTTGTGGACGCGCCCGCCACGATATCCGTGAGCCTGACCTCGGGTCCTGCGGACTCGATCGCCGCGGTTATACCCACGATCGTTTCATGGGGAGATGTTAGTGCAAACACAACATCTCCCCGTTCTGCCTAGTGACACTGTCACTGATCGTGTTCCCTGTCATCGGGAACAGGATCAGTGATGTGTCACAGCAAGTCACGTCCCCTGACAGTAGGAATCACTCCCCAGGTTACACTTAACCCCTACAGCGCCAGCTAGTGGTTAACCCCTTCACTGCCAGCGTCATTTTCACAGTAATCAGTGCATTTTTATAGCACTGATCGCTGTAAAAATGACAATGGTGTCAAAAGTGTCCGATGTGTCCGCCATAATGTCGCAGTCACGATAAAAATCGCTGATCGCCGCCATTACTAGTAAAAAATAATTATTAATAAAAATGCCATAAAACTATTCCCTATTTTGTAGACGCTATAACTTTTGCGCAAACCAATCAATAAACGCTTATTGCCATTTTTTTTACCAAAAATATATAAAAGAATACGTATCGGCCTAAACTGAGGAAAAAAAAAAATTTTAAATATATTTTTGGGGGATATTTATTATAGCAAAAAGTAAAAAATATTGCATTTTTTTCAAAATTGTTGCTCTATTTTTGTTTGTAGCGCAAAAAATAAAAACCACAGAGGTGATCAAATACCACCAAAAGAAAGCTCTATTTGTGTAAAAAAGGGACGTCAATTTTGTTTGGGAGCCACGTCGCACGACCGCGCAATTGTCAGTTAAAGCGACGCAGTGCTGAATCGCAAAAAGTGGCCCGGTCATTTAGCAACAAAATAGTCCGGGGCTTAAGTGGTTAATAAAATAGGAAATAAATCACCAGGTAAATTATCATTGAATGGAGAAGGAGAATAAGTAGTTAATTAGGGCTAAGTATATATATATATATATAAAAAAATAAAAAAAACTTGCACTAAAATAATTTATAACAGACTCTCAATAATACTGGAAAGTAGTCAAAAATAAAAATAAGATAAAGTGCGCTGTCAGTTAAAAGATATCTAAGAAAGGAATGTGGGACTTTAAGGCCTCATGCACACTGGACGTTAAAATAAAATTATAAAAACGGCAGTAGCTTTGCAGTGAGTTTTTCAACTTTATGAATTTTTTTTCAACATTTTTGCAATAGCGTTTTTTTTGCATTTATTAGCGTTTTTCACGTTTTTTTTTGGGGAAGAATTTCTTTTTCTTTTTCAATGGATCAAAAATTTTACAAAACGCTGGTGAGCGAAGCTTAAAGGGGTAGAACATATTAACGAATACTACATATCCATTTGTATTTACAGTTTACTTCTGCACCCAACTCCCGGTGAATGGAATATAGCCATGAAACGCGTCGAGTTTCCATGGGGTGCTCAGTCAAGTCTGGCTCATTACCTATTCACTGGCCCATTTATATCTTTTATACATTCAAATTTCATTGAGTAGTATGTAACCATTAATGTGTATGTGTATCTATCTTACAACAGCTCTTTTGCATATGGTATACCAATGCCTGCTAATAGGAAATACCTTGTATTACATTTTATCAATATTCACTATCTCTTATGTGCTGCCAAGCTGACATATTTGTATCCATTATGTTTATGCCATGTGTGCATGTGTATGCATATATATGAAAATACTTTTTTACTTATTATTGTTACAAATAAATAATGTTTACTAACCACTCTACCTCCACAAGTCAATTGCCTCATTTAAAGTCCCACATTCCTTTCTCACATACTTGAACCCGGGATGGAGGTACATTTATTGTGCCTCATTTAAAGTCACAAACTCCCCACTCTCGGGTAAAATATATCATACTCTATCAATAGTGACCACAGTGATAGTCAAATCAACGTGGTGAATTATCTTGCTCAAACTAGCAAATTGGTAACAGTGAATAAAAACAAAAAATAAAACAAACATGTGTCATCCACATAAAATGTGTCACTTAGTGTCCACAGAAGGGCTAATTGGAGTGAACTAAGGGTTATTAAGGGACTCAACAGAGAAACTTTTAATAAAAAAAACTTGTCAGTTTGTTATAACTGACTTCATCTGCAGATCGAAGTTCATCCTTTTAATCTGTAGATGAATACAGAAAATTACAAAATGAAACAATGTTTCATTGTAGCATTCTGAATTTGCGGCTGAGCAATGTTGTTGATAAACATTGCCAGACTGCTTTTATTTTGACATCTCCTGCTGCCAGGACCTTCTCTGTGTACTCGGAAACACAGCTGTGTTGATCAGAGCTGAATTGCCGTTTACTGTGATGGGGGGGGGGGGGGACAGCAGCAGGGCAGAATAACTGGACCTACTAGATATATGACCGGTGTACAATAATGAAATTTTTGGGCGTGTCTAGCATGCAAAGAGTCTGCGACTGGGTAATTTATTGTTATTAAAAGGCTTTCTGTATACAGTTATACAGTTGGTGTATGGAACACCTCCAGAGATGTCATTTCCTGCTTGTGTGATTGGCTCATTGAATTTCCCAGAAATCTGTAGAAGATATACCGTATATACTCGAGTATAAGCAGACCCGAGTATAAGCCGAGGTACCTAATGTTACCACAAAAAACTGGGAAAAACTTACTGACTCGAGGATAAGCCGAGGGTGAGAATGCAGCAGCTACTGTGAGTGGAAGAGGGTCAACAATGCCCATTTGCACGCCTCACTGTGCCCATTGCAACTTCACTAAGCCAATTGTCACTGCCCATTGCCACCTTACTGTGCCCATCCTCACTGTGCCCATCCTCACTGTGCCCAACCTCACTGTGCCCAACCTCACTGTGCCCCTAAAATTTAAATTGAACATTGTAAATTGTACCTGAAAAAAATTGAGAGGCTGCGGCGTCCATCGTTTAAAACTCGCGGTCTCTTCTTGGTCCCTTCCGTGATAGGCGGAACTGTGTCTGCTTATCAGGCCTATCACGAACGTTCTCTCATCCTCAGTTTCCCAGCAGACGTCCATGATTGACGGAACACCGAACACAGTGTCTGCTGGGATGGGTGAGGATGAGAGAACGTTCGTGATAGGCGATTCTCAGCAGACAACACATAGGAAAAAGTTGGCGCTGGTGTCAAAGACAATATACAATGTGAAAACTAATATATTGGGGTACTCTTGGTCAAATCAAAAAGCACCACATCCCATTGTAATTTGATATGAGAAAGAGGGGGGGACAGCGGGTATACTCAGTACCCAGGGATTTTTTTTTTTTTTTTTAAACGGTGCTTGATAGAGATAAACACAATTGTCAAAATCAATAAAAGATTATATTTTATTACATGAAGCATAAAAACAATACACAAAATTGTTAACCATCCTTCAAGATATGTAGGTCAGTTTTCAAAAAGATGCAATTCACTGCTTGATTTCCACTCAACTAGTTTCGCTCCCAGCGGAGCTTCTTCAGGAGTATAATAGAGTAATAGCAGGTTTAAACTGTGAATACAGGATGTACAACAATTAGCAACATAGAATGGTTAAAAGTATGTAAGACTTAAATGTTGAACATTTCAGAAAAAATTGATAAATTGACGTGCCCAAAGCACGCTAGTGGTTAAGTAGTTCATAAGGGTAGATCATTAACACAATAGATCCGTTCACACTGAAATGGTGATGGCCCATGCTGAGCATCATATAAACACATATGTATACACTCACCGATTTGCATGTGTAGCTACAAACTGGAAGAAAAAATGGCATTTCCACTGGTATTAGTTGACCGATTTGCCCAATCCACTGAAACAACCCATAGGGTTAGCAACCACAAGGGTAAAGAAAATCTATTGAAAACTAGAAATCATACAAAAGGTATATAGTGAATAGATGTTAAATCTAGCAAATTCAACATAATTCATCCTGAAATGGATGGAAAGACAACCTCTTACCTTGAGAGGTTGTTGGTATGGGTCACTAGATCCAAAGTCAGCAGTATGCCAATAGGGAGTTGTAAAAATCCTCATAGAGCACAGAGTGTCTATTTGTGCTAAGAGAGACAAACCCTCAGGCTGAATGATTGGAAACACATAGTGAAAAAATAACTTCACTGGTTACATTGCACTCAAGATGGTTGGGTAAAATGGATGAGCTGGTCACCAGCTGTAAATAAAAAAATAAAAAAAAATAAAATAAAATATAGCAGACAAAGTGATGAGCAACCTCGGCCACTGCGAGGAGAAAGTTATCAACACAGCGGACAAGCGATTGTCCGTAACAGCAGCCTACCTGGGCAAGTTGAAAGGGGTCAAAATCCGTCCGGCTGGAGCAGGTGTATCTCCAAGCCCCAGAGCGGCGAAAGATCCTCGCAGACTGTCGGCGGACCGGAGCCGCATTTAAAATACCCCCATCGCGGCGGCGTCTGACGTCATCGCCGCGATGCGGACGTCCATTGGTGGATCAATGATGACGCGCACCGCCGTCCCAGAGTTGGACTGGCGTGAGCGTCATTGAGACAGCAGCCAACGTGGCATGTCACACACCAAGCGAGGTGTGTGTCAGTCAGCTGGACGCTGCTGAGGCCAGCCGCGCCATCTTAAATAAGGGAAAACAAAATATATAGGTAATAGTAAATGAACCCAGCGTCATTGAGAGAGTGGGAACAAGAATATATATGGTGTAATGACATTAATAATCAAAATCTATATTGAAGCAGCGCAGGTGGAGCTCACAGAATGACTGTCAACATTGATCATCAATTTGGGGCACCCCATTGAAAGCTCGACTGGCATCACGAGTATATCAAAACAGGGGGCCCCCGGGCGTCCGTATGGTTGCCCGGGATGAATCATGAATTGAGCCAGTCAGCAAATACCAGATACAATATAGAAAAAATAAATTTGGTTTAAAAAATTTTTTTTATTATTATACAGGGACACATTATGTCACCCAAGTAGATAAATAATAATCGAAATTAAATAATAACTAGAATGCCAATTTTTCACAAAGAATAAACCCAATTTGTAGCAAGGGTCTGAAGTAAAGCAAATGGGCGGAGCTGGTGAAGCTCAGGATGGAACATGAACATACAGTATGACGGATTACATGAATCATGAAAAATACATTGTAAATTAAACTTTCCAACTTAGGAAACATGTATTAATATATAAGGAATGCAAAGTGTTGCAAGAGATGAATCTAGATGAGATAAAGAAATGAAAAAAGATTGAAGATAAAATGAAATGAAATAAGAAAATGATAACTGGACTCAATTTGAATTTATAACAATATAACAAAAAATTAAAAAAAAAAAAATTATATATTGATGAATATTAAATAATGGAATAAATGTTGAACGAACAATGCTATAGTGATTCACGGCAGAACTCTATAAAAAAGGCTTAAAACTAAAGGCATCGTTTAAACCAGGGTGCCTGAGAGCTGATAACCTATGGATCCATCTGGCCTCTTTCTGCAGTAGAATTTTATCAAAATTCCCTCCTCTCTCCCCTGGGGGAATGTGTTCTAAGGCGGAAAAATGCATTACTGCACTATCAAATTGATGAAACAGACCTACATGCCGGCTAATTGGGGTTTCCATTTTCTTTTTCCTTATCAGAGAAACATGGTCTCTGACACGGTGAAAGAAGGGCCTTTTAGTCTTGCCGACATAAAATGCATCACATTGGCATTGCATTAGGTATACTATGCCAATGGATTGGCACGTGACTGAAAACATAGGTCTGTGTACTTGTCCGTCCGGAAGAGTAACCGTGGAGGAGGAATGTAAATATCTGCAGAATTTACATTTATGACAAGGCCTGGTGCCCCTAAACGGGATGGGATTAGACGGCAATGAAGAAAAGTGACTATGGACCAGAGTGTCTCGTAGGGATCGCGCTCTCTTGTAGGTGATCTGTGGATACGGTTTGATAAATTTAGAAATTTGATCATCGCTGGTTAGTAGGTACCAGTATTTTTGTAGGATGAGGCGCACCTGTTGGTGTTGGTTTGAAAATGTAGTTATCAACCGAACACCCGGGTCAGATTTTATTTTCTTGGGACCATGCAAAAGAGCACTTCTATTTTGTTTTTTGGTTCTAGCATAAGCCTTTTTGAGGCATTTATTGCTGTAACCTCGTTCTAAAAAACGGGCCCTCAATAGTTTAGCCTCATGTTCAAAGTCCTTTGAACTGCTACAGTTCCGCCGCAATCTCAAATATTGCCCATAGGGCACACTTGAGATCAGAGGTTTGGGATGGGCACTCCCTGCATGCAGCAGGGAGTTTCCAGCCGAAGATTTACGATAGAGGGAGGTGCTTATGGTACCATCAGTTTTGATGTTGATTTTGAGATCCAGAAAGGTCAACTCCCTTTGGCTAATTTCAAAAGTGAATTTGAGATTAAAGTTATTGATCTTTAAGGAATCAAGGAAAGTGGTAAGGGCATCTCTGGGGCCGGTCCAAATAAAGAAAATATCGTCAATGAATCGTCGCCATATTGGGATGAAATCCAAATGGCTCTGTAAATCCTCTCTGAAGAAGAGGTTTCTCTCCCACCCCCCCAGATACAGGTTCGCGTAGGAGGGGGCACACTTGGTCCCCATTGCCACCCCCTGTATCTGGAGGTAGTGGGAGTCTCCAAACAAAAAAATGTTGTTAGATAAAATGAATTCGAGGAGGTTCAAAATGAACGAAATGTAGGCCCGAGAGATGCCCCTATCCTCGGTGATGAAGCCCTCCACAACCTCCACACCAAGTTGGTGTGGTATGGAATTGTAGAGGGCCTCAACATCAAGTGCCACCAACCAAGATCCCTCAGGCACAGAGATGCCATCTAAGGTTCTTAAAAGGTCAGTTGTATCCTGTAGATAACACTGCCAGTGGAGGTCTGTCCATGGATCGCTTTATCATGAGACTCCAACGGATGTTGGAAAGAAAGTCCAGACTATTTTGGAATAGATGGTACTTTCTTAAATATATAGAGGACAATGTTGTCCCTTGGGGTCTTCGAGTTCAAATTTTTCCTACCTTGAACCAAATTGATCCTGCATTCAAAGCAGAATGGGAAATTAATCTCCAAACCTGTTCCATCCATATGATGGAACTATTGAATCTCAAAATCAACATCAAAACTGATGGTACCATAAGCACCTCCCTCTATCGTAAATCTTCGGCTGGAAACTCCCTGCTGCATGCAGGGAGTGCCCATCCCAAACCTCTGATCTCAAGTGTGCCCTATGGGCAATATTTGAGATTGCGGCGGAACTGTAGCAGTTCAAAGGACTTTGAACATGAGGCTAAACTATTGAGGGCCCGTTTTTTAGAACGAGGTTACAGCAATAAATGCCTCAAAAAGGCTTATGCTAGAACCAAAAAACAGCGGACCAGATGCGGAACATGAGAAGGGGCGGGTCTATACATGTATTACCAAAGTGAGAGCAGTTCCCCATCAGGTCCGCCCCCTCGGTATGTCGGACCCGCCTACGTCATTGGCTTGAGCGGGGAACTTCCTTCACTATGTAAATTTAAATTACACAGTGAAGGAAGTTCCCCGCTCAAGCCAATGACGTAGGCGGGTCCGACATACCGAGGGGGCGGACCTGATGGGGAACTGCTCTCACTTTGGTAATACATGTATAGACCCGCCCCTTCTCATGTTCCGCATCTGGTCCGCTGAGCGGACCTGATGGGGAACTTTAGAAGGGGCGGGTCTATACATTTAAAATACTGAGAGGGAGTTCCCCATCAGGTCCGCTCAGGCACAACCAATGAAGGACAGCGCTGGACATCGGGATCGCCGCGGGACACTGGATTTCACCGCTGGAATGTTTTTTGTTTTTTTTAATAAAGGACTTTTTCAAGGTGTTTGTGTGTTTTTTTTAAACATTTTTTTACGCTTTCTTCGTGAAATGGTAGGGGTACAATGTACCCCTTACCAATTCACATAGGGGGGGCCGGGATCTGGGGGTCCCCTTTGTTAAAGGGGTCTTCCAGATTCCGATAAGCCCCCCGCCCGCAGACCCCCACAACCACCGGGCAAGGGTTGTGGGGATGAGGCCCTTGTCCCCATCAACATGGGGACATCCTCCCCATGTTGAGGGCATGTGGCCTGGTACGGTTCAGGAGGGAGGGGGGGCCCGCTCTCTCGTCCCCCCCTTTTCCCCTGCGGCCGGCCAGGTTGCGTGCTCAGATAAGGGGTCTGGTATGGATTTTTAGGGGGACTCCACGCCATTTTTTTTTAAATTTGGGGTGGAGTTCCCCTTAAAATCCATGCCAGATCTGAAGGGCCTGGAATGGATATTTGGGGGAACCCCAGGTCAATTTTTTTTTAAATTTGCGGCAGGGTTCCCCTTAATATCCATTCCAGACCTGAAGGGCCTGGTAATTGAATTCTGGGGAACCCCCACGCTTTTTTTTAAATTTTTTTTTATCAATGACTTTTGAATGTATTGCCGGGAGCCGACAATTCATTAATAGCCGCGAGTCAGTTTTAAATGCATTTTTTTCTTTCAAAAATGACATTTTTTGCAGGGACAGTTCTAAGCACGGGAAACATGCGCCACTTCACATGCATATCATACACACCCCCCAGGTACGAAATTTAAAGGAATATTTCACTTTTATTTTTTCATTTTAAGCATTATTAAAATCACTGCTCCCGAAAAAACGGCCGTTTTTAAAACTTCTTTTTGCATTGATACATGTCCCCTGGGGCAGGACCCGGGTCCCCAAACACTTTTTAGGACAATAACTTGCATATTAGCCTTTATAATTAACACTTTAGATTTCGGAACGTTCGAGTCCATTGTATTTAATAGGGTTCTAAAGTTTACACGAACATTTTGTCTGTTCGCAGGTTCTGGTGCGAACCGAACAGGGGGGTGTTCGGCTCATCCCTGATGGCCATGTTGGGTAAGGGCTCTATATACCCTGCAGTCATGCCGCAGGGTCCAAGAGCCCGCAGCAAAACAAAACCACATATTTTTTCTGATTAGAAATTGCAGTGCACAGTGGACCACAGGGACATCAAATATTCATGAAAACAAACAGAGAACACATCAAAATGGTCTTGAAGAGAAAGACTATGTTATATGATATATGTTATATGAATATAAAAATTGAAAAATAGATGATAACAATAATAATATTATCAAACTATCACTATTATTAATATTAAAAAATAATAATGGTAAATTACAGAAAAAATTGCATAAAAAAATGCAGAAAAAATTATTATTAATTATGAAATATCAATTGGGAATAAATTGTTTAAAGCTTGTGTGTATTCCTATATGCATGATAGAAAATAGTGTAGTGCATATTTAGGATTTGTTATATATAGGAAACATTAATTAGTAGACAGAATGAAATAAATTAAATATAATAATATATATGTATGAAAAAAAGGGGGGGAAGGGGAGAGGAAAGAAAAGGGAAGGGAGGGGGGAGGAAAAAATGGTTTGGTTTAAAAAGGGGGAGGGGCAGAGAAAAAAATTAACTAAACCATGGTATCTGTGGACAAAGAGAAGGTGCACTGGAAGGGAAAAGGCTATTTTAAATAAGATTGTTGACCTCTATCTCCTCATTAAGGCCCCCAGGCGATAAAGTATCCAAATTATAAATCCAGAAGGTTTCCCTCCGGCAGAGACGTTTAAAACGCTCCGCCGAAGGGAACCTTCCAGGGATAGATTCAATGACCCAAACCCTAAGACCTGCAGAGGACTGTTCGTGATGTTTAAGAAAATGAAGGGGAACACTATGTTTGTCATTTCCACCCTCAACGAATCGGCGGTGTTCGCCAAATCTTTTCCTGAGTGTTCGGATGGTTCTCCCAACATAATGAAGGCCGCATGGGCAAACCAAGCAATATACTACAAACTCTGTCGAACAGTTAAAAAAACTAGAGATTGGGTAGGTTTTCCCTTTGACTATGAACTCCTTCTGCCCATGGTTGACATGTTTGCACGTTAAACAGGCTCGTTTACGACATTGAAACATGCCAACCAGAGGAATCAGACAGGGTTTTTGTGTGAGTACAACAGGGAATGGTTTATATTTACTAGGAGCTATAAGATTTTTGATATTCCTAGCTCTCCTATATGTGAATGTGGGTTTAGATGGTAGAATAGACTTCAAATGAGGATCTTTTAACAGAATGGACCAATGTTTATTTAAAATCTTTTCCATATTTTTGTGTTTAGTATGAAATTGAGTTATGAATCTAATTGGTTGAATAGTGAGTTGTTCGTTGGCTCTATGAGACACAACTTGATCTGACAGATAAAAATCAAAGGCCTCATCTACAAGTGTGAGTGGGAAATCTTTTTCTATGAATTTTCGTCTGAGAAGTGAACCTTGTTCTATATAGTCTTCATCCAAAATGCAATTCCTACGGAGACGACAGAATTGGCTTTTGGGAATGTTTTTGATCCATCGTGGGTGGTGACAACTATGATGATTAAGAAATGAGTTTCCGGCTGTGGGTTTGGTGAAATTTTTTGACACTATTTTGCCATCTTTATGGTATAAAGTTAGATCCAGAAAAGATAATTGTTGAGTGTGATGTTCGGAAGTGAAAGATAAACTAAACGTGTTGTTATTGCAATGTTGTACAAATTGTATGAACAGGGATTCTGGGCCATCCCAGATGATAATAATATCATCTATATACCTCCCATAAAAAACAATATGGGAGGAATATGGGTTGTTATTCCAGATGTAGTTGGCTTCCCAGAGTCCCATAGTGAGGTTAGCATAGCTAGGGGCAAAGTTAGCCCCCATAGCTGTGCCCATAATCTGCAAATAGAACTCGCCATCAAATTCAAAATAATTGTGAGTAAGACAAAATTCTGTTGCTGCCAAAATGAAATCTACCTGTCTAGGATTAAGTAGGGGATCCAAGGACAAAAAATAATAAAAGCATTCTCAGCAGACACAGTTCCGCCTATCACGGAAGGGACCAGGAAGAGACCACGAGTTTTAAACGATGGACGCCGCAGCCGCTCAATTTTTTTCAGGTACAATTTACAATGTTCAATTTCACTGACTCGAGTATAAGCTGAGGAGGGGGACTTTCAGCCCCCAAAAAAGGGCTGAAAATCTCGGCTTATACTCGAGTATATACAGTAAGTCAGATTTTAGGCATCCTCTGAAACATAAAATTTCAGTTTTGCTTAGATGCTCCTAAAGGGTTAATCAGTTCTAAAGGGATTCAGACCCTGCCATTCTCCTCATTAGAGTTCTTCAACTGCATCAGCTGATCAAAAATGAAAAAGTCACTCTCATTCAGAATCAGCCTTGTACAAGACATGATCTAACAAAGAGCTATTCCTTTAGAGTAGAACAGGTAGGGCTCAAGCAACAAAGCGTGTTAAAATCCTTGCAATGTACATTGATCATCCAGAGGAGGTTGTTTTTTTCTCAACAAAAGTGGAGTTTCTCTTTAAGCTCTGAGAATGCATGCATATAATGAGTCAGCTGGTGAGCTGCATTCACCTATAACAAAGAGCAACAAGTCATGTTAAGCATGAAAACAACTGTAAACCAAATGTTTTTGTAATATTGTGATGCATTGTGCAATACTGAGTTCCCATTTAAGACCCAGACATATCTAATCCACATGGAAAGTGTCATTGTTTTAAGTGCTGATGAACCTTTGTGTCCAGCCATATAGGGTCTTACTAGTGCCCATCCCATCCCATCCCATATATTAAGATCTCTTCAACACATCTTCTTGTGATTAATATGGAACAAGCAGAAACCACGGGTCTCTCACCCAAGCAAACAAGAGTCCCAGCAGCCCTTTGCGGTTGTAAATGTATCAAGTATCTCCCACAGCCATAGATAACATCTTATGGGTCCCTCCCCACCAGGGATGAGCCGAACACCCCCCTGTTCGGTTCGCACCAGAACCTGCGAACAGACAAAATGTTCGTGTAAACTTTAGAACCCTATTAAATACAATGGACTCGAACGTTCGAAATCTAAAGTGTTAATTATAAAGGCTGATATGCAAGTTATTGTCCTAAAAAGTGTTTGGGGACCCGGGTCCTGCCCCAGGGGACATGTATCAATGCAAAAAAAAAGTTTTAAAAACGGCCGTTTTTTCGGGAGCAGTGATTTTAATAATGCTTAAAATGAAAAAATAAAAGTGAAATATTCCTTTAAATTTCGTACCTGGGGGGTGTGTATGATATGCATGTGAAGTGGCGCATGTTTCCCGTGCTTAGAACTGTCCCTGCAAAAAAATTCATTTTTGAAAGAAAAAAAGTCATTTAAAACTGACTTGCGGCTATTAACCACTTAACGACCGCCCACCGCCGATTTACGTCGGCAGAATGGCACGGACAGGCAGAATCACGTAGATCTACGTGATCGCCTTTGTGCAGTTGGGGGGTCCATCCGGACCCCCCTTCACTGCAGTGAGCGGCCGTTAAGTGTTCGGGAGCGATCAGGCATGAGGGGGCGGCCGCTCGATTCCGCCCCCCCCTCGCGATCGCTCCCGGCCAATGAAATTGCTTCCTCCGCCATGTGATGTAAACACAGGCTGGAGGAAGTGATGTCATCTCCCTCGCCGCGGTCTTTTCGTTCCCGGCGTCGAGGAGTGAAGACAGAGGTTAGTGCTCCAACAGTCCACTGACACGTAGGTACACATAGGCACACAAATCACCCCCCAGTCACCCCCAGATCACCCCCCAGGTCACCCCAAAGCCCCCAATCACAGTGTCACTGATTGCAGTGATCATTTATTTTACTGATCACTGCATTTAGTGTCATCTGTGATTGTAAAAAGTTGCAAGGCAGTTAGGATTAGGCCCCTTTAGGTCCAGGGTAGCCCCCTAACCCCCCCTAATAAAGGTTTAACCCCTTGATCACCCCCCAGGTAACCCTTTCACCCCCTAACTTCAGCGTCACTAAGCGATTGTTTTTCCGATCGCTGTATTCGTGTCGCTGGTGTTTTAGATAGGCAGTTATTTTTTTTTTAGGTTCGCCGCAGGTTTTTATTGGTGTCAGGTACCCCCATATTTAACCTAATAAAGGTTTTAACCCCCTGATTGCCCCTAGTTAACCCTTTCACCAGTGATCACCATATAAAGGTTACGGGTGACGCTGGTTGATTAGTTTGCTTTTTATAGCATCAGGGCACCCGCCGTATATAACCCAATAAAGGTTTAACCCCCCTGATCGCCCGGCGGGTGAGATCAATTAGGTTTTAGCGCCAGAGAGGGTCTGCGTCGCCCCAGGCAGTGTTAGGTTAGTGCCAGTAACGCTAACACCCACGCGCAAAGCATACACCCCCCTTAGTGGTATAGTATCTGATCAGATCTATACTAGCATCCCCAGCGGTTTAGGGTTCCCAAAAACGCAGTGTTAGCGGGATCAGCCCAGATACCTGCTAGTACCTGCGTTTAGCCCCTCCGCCCAGCCCAGCCCAGCCCACCCAAGTGCAGTATCGATCGATCACTGTCACTTACCAAACACAACACACATAACTGCAGCGTTCGCAGAGACAGGCCTGATCCCTGCGATCGCTAACAGTTTTTTTGTAGCGTTTGATATATTTGCTGACGACAGTCAGGTGCTTTTTTTCCTGTGAATCTTACTAGTGTACCCCTAAATTTAGAGCCCAAAATGGCAAGACGAAGGTACACTAGTAAAGAGGCCTACGAGATTCTGAGCATGACAGATAGTGAAGAGGAGGTCACGTATCTGTCAGATTCAGGCTCAGAATATCTTCCCGTAGAAGACAGTGACGTCAGCGGCCCCACGTCAGATAGCTCTGACGACGAAGTTGAGGTCCCTGCTAAGGTCAGGCGTACCCGATCCCGATCTTCTGAGGTTGTTGAGGAGCAAGAACCGCAGGTCTCTCGTATCATGGAGCAGAGTAGTACTAGCGCCGCTATTCCTTCTGGTGAACTGGCAAGCACCAGCGGCCTAGTACAGCCTGGACGTACATCCAGCACTGCAGTAACACTTGGTGACGTGGCGAGTCCCATAAGTGCAGTTCAAGCTGGCGAGGTGGCAAGCACAAGTAGTGTCCCGCTGCCACCAAGAAGACAAAGGCAGGCCCGTCGTGCCCATACTGCCCTTCCTGCAGAATTCGCCTATCCTGATTGGGTCCCCACCACTTCTGCAGAACCCGTACTTCCCCCATTCACTGCCCAACCCGGTATTCAGGTGGAAACAGCTGATTTTATGCCAATCGATTTTTATTCGCTGTTTTTCACGGAAGATCTCTATAGATCTATTGTGGACCAGAGTAATTTATATGCTGGTCAATTTATCGCCGCTAACCCCCAGTTGCCTAAAATTGCCAGAAATTGGAAACCAATTACGGTTTCCGAATTTAAGACCTTTCTGGGCCTTTCCCTCAACATGGGCACACATAAATTTCCGTCATTGCGTGCTTATTGGTCCACGCACCCAATTGACCACATGCCCGTGTTCTCTGCCTCCATGTCCAGGGCACGATACGAGCAGATTTTGCGGTTCATGCACTTCAACGACAATGAACTTTGTCGTCCACGTGGGGACCCTGAATACGACCGGCTCTATAAAATTCGGCCCCTCATAAACCACTTCAACGAATGTTTTGCAGCCTTGTTTACTCCCGATCAAGTTGTCTGCGTTGATGAGTCCCTGATTAAATTTTCTGGCCGCTTGTCTTTCAAGCAGTACCTTCCCAGCAAGCGTGCCAGATACGGGGTCAAGCTCTACAAGTTCTGTGACAGGGCAACAGGCTATGTAGTGAACTTTACGGTTTATGAGGGAAAAGACAGTCAGATTGAGTCGGTCAACTGCCCGGATTACATAGGGAGCGCTGGCAAGATAGTGTGGAACTTGGTGTCACCCTTATTCGGAAAGGGGTACCACTTGTATGTGGACAATTATTACACGAGCGTGCCACTGTTTAGTCACTTGTTTGATCATAAGATTGGAGCATGTGGCACCGTGCGACCTAATCGCCGGGGCTTTCCCCAGCGGCTTGTGGATGCCCGTCTTAGGCTGGGGGAGAGAGCCTGCTTGAAGTGTAATAACTTGCTCGCTATGAAGTGGAGGGACAATAAGAATGTTTTCCTTCTTACCTCCCTTCATGCAGACACGACAGTCCAAATTCGTACGGCGACTGGTGTTGTGGAGAAACCCCTCTGTGTCCACGAATATAACCAAAATATGGGAGGGGTGGACCTCAACGACCAGTTGATGGCGCCGTATCTAATTGACCGTAAGGCGAGACGCTGGTACAAAAAAGTGTCTCTATCATTATTCCAATTGGCTTTGCTGAACGCCCATGTGCTATACAGAGCTTCAGGCGGGACGTTATCTCTGCTAAAATTCCAGAATGAGATAGTCACAGAACTCCTGTATCCAGGCGGTTCTGAACCTCACCATCCCCAACCAAATGCAGTAAGCCGGCTGCATGAGAGGCATTATTCGTATGTCCTCCCGAGTACCCCTACCCAAAGCCACCCCCAAAAAAGATGTCGTGTCTGTAGCAAGCGCGGATTTAGGCGTGACACCCGTAGTTTTTGTCCACTCTGTCCTGACAAGCCTGGTCTTTGCCAAGGTGAATGTTTTGAACGCTACCACTCAAAAGTGAAGTTTTAGCGTAGGGTACAGCATTTCACAGACTAGGACACACTTACACAGGGTCTCCCAAGATGCCATTACATTTTGAGAGACCCGAACCATTACAGTTGTAAAGTTACAAAAAAAAGTGTAAAAAAGAAAAAAAAAAACGTAAAAAACAAAACACAAAAAAATATAAAATAAAAAAACCAAAAATAGTTGTCGTTTTATTGTTCTCTCTCTCTCTCTATTTTCTCTCTATTGTTCTGCTCTTTTTTACTGTATTCTATTCTGCAATGTTTTATCATGCTTGCTTTTCAGGTATGTAATTTTTTGTTTTCAGGTGCGCCATTCAACTGCAGCGCGGAATTATTTATCTTGACAGCAACAGCGTTTGCTCCCACGATACATAAAGCCGTGACTCCAGTGCTGTAGGAGGTGATTTCACCACCACAGTTAAAAAAAAGAGCATATATGCCGAAGCATGGGGGCAGCAGGGGCGGAGGAGCGATTTTGCTCCTAATGCCGCGTACATACGGTCGAAATTCCGACCGTGTGTACGCGGCATAACTTTTTTGCGGGAGGATGCCCCCATGCTTCGGCATATATATATTTTAGGCACAGGTTGCGTTAAAACATTTTTTAATTTTTTACTAGATTTTGTTTTGGTATTTGCTTTGCAGGTATGGCATGGTAAGGTCTTACTGTTGTACTGTAATGTTACTTTGTTTTAATGTTAACCACCATTTGCTTAGCAGGTACGCCATTCAGTTGAGTGCGGATCTATTTATCTTGACAGCAACAGCGTTTGCTCCCACGATACATAAAGCCGCGACTCCAACGCTGTAGGAGGTGATTTCACCACCACAGTTAAAAAAAAAGAGCATATATGCCGAAGCATGGGGGCAGCAGGGGCGGAGGAGCGATTTTGCTCCTAATGCCGCGTACATACGGTCGAAATTCCGACCGTGTGTACGCGGCATAACTTTTTTGCGGGAGGATGCCCCCATGCTTCGGCATATATATATTTTAGGCACAGGTTGCGTTAAAACATTTTTTTATTTTTTACTAGGTTTTGTTTTGGTATTTGCTTTGCAGGTATGGCATGGTAAGGTCCTACTGTTGTACTGTAATGTTACTTTGTTTTAATGTTAACCACCATTTGCTTAGCAGGTACGCCATTCAGTTGCAGCGCGGATCTATTTATCTTGACAGCAACAGCGTTTGCTCCCACGATACATAAAGCCGTGACTCCAACGCTGTAGGAGGTGATTTCACCACCACAGTTAAAAAAAAGAGCATATATGCCGAAGCATGGGGGCAGCAGGGGCGGAGGAGCGATTTTACTCCTAATGCCGCGTATATACGGTCGAAATTCCAACGGAGGCTTATCCGTGGAAAAGTCCGACCGTGTGTACGCGGCATAACCTTTTATGCCGCGTACATACGGTCGAAATTCCGACGAAGGCTTGACCGTGTGTACGCGGCATAACTTTTTTGCGGGAGGATGCCCCCATGCTTCGGCATATATGCCCATCATTAGAAGTGGGTGGATGAAGGGAGGTATTCTAATGGTGGGCATACCCACCAATCAATCTCTTTTTTTCGTTCAGCCAATAGGCTGTATGAAAAAAAAGATTACAATACATGTCCAACAAGGACCAGCAACGTACTGGTATGTTGCTGGACTTTGAATGTTTATACCAGAATGATGCCTGCGGGTTTAGGTATCATCTTGGTATCATTCTTTTCAGCCAGCAGCCGGCTTTCATGTAAAAGCAATTCTAGCAGATAATTAGCCTCTAGACTGCTTTTACAAGCAGTGGGAGGGAATGTCCCCCCCCGGATATAAAAAGCGCCATTGGGAAATTGGGAAAGCATTTTATCACACCGATCTTGGTGTGGTCAGATGCTTTGAGGGCAGAGGAAAGATCTAGGGTCTAACCCCCCAATTTTTTTCAAAAAAAGAGTACCTGTCACTACCTATTGCTATCATAGGGGATATTTACACTCCCTGAGATAACGATAAAAATGGTAAAAAAATAAAATATGGAAGGCACAGTTTAAAAATAAAATAAAAAAGCCAAATAAATAATAAAAAAAATAAAATAAAATAAAAAAAAAAAGCACCGCTGTCCCCCCCTGCTATTGCGCAAAGGCGAACGCAAGCGTCGGTCTAGCGTCATATGTAAACAGCAATTGCATCATGCATGTGAGGTATCACCGCGAAGGTCAGATCGAGGGCAGTCATTTTAGCAGTAGACCTCCTCTGTAAATCTAACGTGGTAACCTGTAAAGGCTTTTAAATGCTTTTAAAAATGAATGTAGTTTTGTCGCCGCTGCACGTTTGTGCGCAATTTTAAAGCATGTCGTGTTTGGTATCCATGTACTCGGCCTATGATCATCTTTTTTATTTCATCAAACATTTGGGCAATATAGTGTTTTTTAGTGCATTAAAAATAAAAAAAGTGTGTTTTTCCCCCAAAAAATGCGTTTGAAAAATCGCTGCGCAAATACTGTGTGGAAAAAAAAATGCAACACCCACTATTTTAATCTGTAGGGCCTTTGCTTTAAAAAAATATATAATGTTTGGGGGTTCAACATAATTTTCTTGCAAAAAAAAATTTTCTTTCATGTAAACAAAAAGTGTCAGAAAGGGCTTTGTCTTCAAGTGGTTAGAAGAGTGGATGATGTGTGACATAAGCTTCCTAATGTTGTGCATAAAATGCCAGGACAGTTCAAAACCCCCCCAAATGACCCCATTTTGTAAAGTAGAC
The DNA here is from genome assembly GCA_029206835.1 of Rana muscosa. Classification (NCBI taxonomy): domain Eukaryota; kingdom Metazoa; phylum Chordata; class Amphibia; order Anura; family Ranidae; genus Rana; species Rana muscosa. Next base: position 723,238,548 of record CM055118.1, on the reverse strand, counting down.
ACCTCAAGCTATTTGCTGAGAGGCATGTTGAGCCCATTGAATATTTTTTTTTTTGTCCCAAGTGATTGAATAATGACCAAAAAAAAAAATGTACAAAAAGTTGTCACTAAATTATATATTGCTCAAACATGCCATGGGCATATGTGGAATTACACCCCAAAATACATTCTGTTGCTTCTCCTGAGTACGGGGATACCACATGTGTGGGACTTTTTGGGAGCCTAGTCGCGTACGGGACCCCAAAAACCAAGCACCGCCTTCAGGATTTCTATGGGTGTAAATTTTTGATTCCACTCCTCACTGCCTATCACAGTTTCGGAGGCCATGGAATGCCCAGATGGCACAAACCCCCCCCCAAATGACCCCATTTTGGAAAGTAGACACCCCAAGCTATTTGCTGAGAGGTATGTTGAGTATTTTGCAGATCTCGCTTTTTGTCACAAAGTTTTGAAAATGTAAAAAAAGAAAAAAAAAAGAAAAAAAAATGTCTTTCTTAATTTTCAAAAACAAATGAGAGCTGTAAAATACTCACCATGCCTCTCAGCAAATAGCTTGGGGTGTCTACTTTCCAAAATGGGGTCATTTGTGGGGGTTTTGGGCTATTTTGACATTTTATGGCCTTCAAAACTGTGATAGGTAGTGAGGAGTGAAATCAAAAATTTATGCCCTTAGAAACCTTGAAGGCGGTGCTTGGTTTTTGGGGTCCCGTACGCGGCTAGGCTCCCAAAAAGTCCCACACATGTGGTATCCCCGTACTCAGGAGAAGCAGCAGAATGTATTTTGGGGTGTAATTTCACATATAACCATGGCATGTGTGAGCAATATATCATTTAGTGACAACTTTTTGTACATTTTTTTTTTTTCTTTTTGTCATTATTCAATCATTTGGGACAAAAAAAAATATTCAATGGGCTCAACATGCCTCTCAGCAAATAGCTTGGGGTGTCTACTTTCCAAAATGGGGTCATTTGGGGGGGTTTTGTGCCATCTTGGCATTTTATGGCCTTCAAAACTGTGATAGGTAGTGAGGAGCGAAATCAAAAATGTATGCCCTTAGAAACCTTGAAGGCGGTGCTTGGTTTTTGGGGTCCCGTACGCGGCTAGGCTCACAAAAAGTCCAACACATGTGGTATCCCCGTACTCAGGAGAAGCAGCAGAATGTATTTTGGGGTGTAATTTCACATATGCCCATGGCATGTGTGAGCAATATATCATTTAGTGACAACTTTGTGCAAAAAAAAAACTGTTTGTCATATTCCCGCAACCTGTGGCAAAATATAAAATATTCCATGGACTCAACATGCCTCTCAGCAAATAGCTTGGGGTGTCTACTTTCCAAAATGGGGTAATTTGGGGGGGTTTTGTGCTATTTTGGCATTTTATGGCCTTCAAAACTGTGATAGGTAGTGAGGAGTGAAATCAAAAATTTACGCCCTTAGAAATCCAGAAGGCGGTGCTTGGTTTTTGGGGCCCTGTAAGCGGCTAGGCTCCCAAAAAGTCCCACACATGTGGTATCCCCGTACTCAGGAAAAGCAGCAGAATGTATTTTGGGGTGCAATTCCACATATAACCATGGCATGTGTGAGCAATATATCATTTAGTGACAACTTTTTGTACATTTTTTTTTTCTTTTTGTCATTATTCAATCATTTGGGACAAAAAAAAAATATTCAATGGGGTCAACATGCCTCTCAGCAAATAGCTTGGGGTGTCTACTTTCCAAAATGGGGTCATTTGGGGGGGTTTTGTGCCATCTTGGCATTTTATGGCCTTCAAAACTGTGATAGGTAGTGAGGAGTGAAATCAAAAATTTATGCCCTTAGAAACCTTGAAGGCGGTGCTTGGTTTTTGGGGTCCCGTACGCGGCTAGGCTCCCAAAAAGTCCCACACATGTGGTATCCCCGTACTCAGGAGAAGCAGCAGAATGTATTTTGGGGTGTAATTTCACATATGCCCATGGCATGTGTGAGCAATATATCATTTAGTGACAACTTTGTGCAAAAAAAAAAAAGTTTGTCATATTCCCGCAACTTGTGGCAAAATATAAAATATTCCATGGACTGAACATGCCTCTCAGTAAATAGCTTGGGGTGTCTACTTTCCAAAATGGGGTCATTTGGGGGGGTTTTGTGCTATTTTGGCATTTTATGGCCTTCGAAACTGTGATAGGTAGTGAGGAGTGAAATCAAAAATTTGCGCCCTTAGAAACCTTGAAGGCGGTGCTTGGTTTTTGGGGTCCCGTACGCGGCTAGGCTCCCAAAAAGTCCCACACATGTGGTATCCCCGTACTCAGGAGAAGCAGCAGAATGTATTTTGGGGTGCAATTCCACATATAACCATGGCATGTGTGAGCAATATATCATTTAGTGACAACTTTTTGTAATTTTTTTTTTTTTTTTGTCATTATTCAATCACTTGGGACAAAAAAAAAAATATTCAATGGGCTCAACATGCCTCTCAGCAATTTCCTTGGGGTGTCTACTTTCCAAAATGGGGTCATTTGGGGGGGGTTTTGTACTGCCCTGCCATTTTAGCACCTCAAGAAATGAGATAGGCAGTCATAAATTTAAAGCTGTGTAAATTTCAGAAAATGTACCCTAGATTGTAAACGCTATAACTTTTGCGCAAACCAATAAATATACGCTTATTGACATTTTTTTTACTAAAGACATGTGGCTGAATACATTTTGGCCTAAATGTATGACTAAAATTGAGTTTATTCGATTTTTCTTATAACAAAAAGTAGAAAATATCATTTTTTTTCAAAATTTTCGGTCTTTTTCTGTTTATATCGCAAAAAATAAAAATCGCAGAGGCAATCAAATACCATTAAAAGAAAGCTCTATTTGTGGGAAGAAAAGGACGCAAATTTCATTTGGGTACAACATTGCATGTCCGCACAATTTACAGTTAAAGCAGCGCAGTGCCGAATCCCAAAAACAGGCTTGGTCCTAATGACCCGAAATGGTCCGGGGCTTAAGTGGTTAATGAATTGTCGGCTCCCGGCAATACATTCAAAAGTCATTGATAAAAAAAAAAAAAAAAAAGCGTGGGGGTTCCCCAGAATTCAATTACCAGGCCCTTCAGGTCTGGAATGGATATGAAGGGGAACCCTGCCGCAAATTTAAAAAAAAATTGACGTGGGGTTCCCCCACATATCCATTCCAGGCCCTTCAGATCTGGCATGGATTTTAAGGGGAACTCCACGCCAAATTTAAAAAAAAAATGGCGTGGAGTCCCCCTAAAAATCCATACCAGACCCCTTATCCGAGCACGCAACCTGGCCGGCCGCAGGGGAAAAGGGGGGGACGAGAGAGCGGCCCCCCCTCCCTCCTGAACCGTACCAGGCCACATGCCCTCAACATGGGGAGGATGTCCCCATGTTGATGGGGACAAGGGCCTCATCCCCACAACCCTTGCCCGGTGGCTGTGGGGGTCTGCGGGCGGGGGGCTTATCGGAATCTGGAAGACCCCTTTAACAAAGGGGACCCCCAGATCCCGGCCCCCCCTATGTGAATTGGTTAGGGGTACATTGTACCCCTACCATTTCACGAAGAAAGCGTAAAAAAATGTTTAAAAAAAACACACAAACACCTTGAAAAAGTCCTTTATTTAAAAAAAAACAAAAACATTCCAGCGGTGAAATCCAGTGTCCCGCGGCGATCCCGATGTCCAGCGCTGTCCTTTATTGGTTGTGCCTGAGCGGACCTGATGGGGAACTCCCTCTCAGTATTTTAAATGTATAGACCCGCCCCTTCTAAAGTTCCCCATCAGGTCCGCTCAGCGGACCAGATGCGGAACATGAGAAGGGGCGGGTCTATACATGTATTGCCAAAGTGAGAGCAGTTCCCCATCAGGTCCGCCCCCTCGGTATGTCGGACCTGCCTACGTCATTGGCTTGAGCGGGGAACTTCCTTCACTATGTAAATTTAAATTACACAGTGAAGGAAGTTCCCCGCTCAAGCCAATGACGTAGGCGGGTCCGACATACCGAGGGAGCGGACCTGATGGGGAACTTTAGAAGGGGCGGGTCTATACATTTAAATATACAAAAAGCTGTAGCGCTGGATGAGCAAAACTGTGTATGGCTATACAGTGACAAAAATATATAATATAAGAAAAAGTATCAAAAACATGAGTGAATACTACAAATAAACAATTTAAAGTTCATGTGTGTCAGTGAAAAATATATGAAATCTTCTCCTCTATTTAAAGATGATAAGAGTTCTACAGAGTGCAGGTATCCGATAAAAATCATAGGCAAAATGCTCCAACACTTAGTAAAGATCCCGCCACCAAGGTGAAGAATGAAGGCTTACCAGACAGCCTGCGACCGCCCTTCTCAGGGGGGTCAAAACAGGCTCAGTAGAGTGATGTTTTACTCCATGGAAGGCAGGATGATTCTGCAGGAACGCTTCATCCACAATGGGAGAGTCTCCAGAGACGTTGATTGAACACCTGGCCAGAACTGGGAGTAGACACACTCTTTGCAGATCAGAGTGGATGTTCCTCAGTAAGTAGGATAAAATCCAAAAGAGAAAGAAAAACTTTCCATAGTGTAGCGTTCATCCATGAAAAAGGGGTTTATTTTCACAAAGAATGCGATACAGAACTTCAAAGTAACAAGTCCTGAGATATTAAAATGCTGGTTAAAAAACTCCTTGCAAGGAATAAAAAGCTCCGTATTCTGTCAATCAAACGACCATTCGCACGTGCGCAATGCATGCACGTGTCACCCTACGTCGTTTCGTCAAATCTGACATCATCAGGGGCACGCCCACGCAAGAGCGCACACGCTATTTATAGCCAAAGGGCCCGCAAAGGGTTCTCTCATTGGTTAGGCCTCAGATTGACAGACGGAGCAGATAGAGTGGACCTGTGCATTGAATTCTCAATGCAGAGGTCTATACATAGATAACAATCACATCCTGACACCCGGTGGAACCTCCGGATATTGCACCTATTTGAATCTATTCCACACAACGCCATCTTGTGGGTCATGATGTAACTGTTTACAAAAAGAGGGATTTGTAAAGTCCCAATTATAACAGATTAATATACATTATATATACACATATACATATATATACACACACACACATACATATACATACACATATACATACATATATATACATATACATATACATATATATACACATATATATACACAAAATCAATAAAAAACTCTCTATTACATATACTAATTGTTCAAAATTCAGAAATGTTATCCATAAACTAAAGCCCAGATCGAAAATACACAAATGGTAAGAAAGTGAAAAATGGATAAAGATTATTGGAAGGGACATCAAAATAATAAATCACCCATTATTAATGAAGCAATTTATGTCCCATTCCACATTAAGGCCTCCCGGGGTGTGACAGCCTAATTTATGTATCCAGCTGGTTTCAGATCTGGATATGCTTCTTCTACCATTTCCACCTCTCCAATGGGGCACATATTTTTCCAGACCAATAAAGATAGTACCTTTTGGGTTTCTATTGTGTACAAGATCATAATGTTTTGACACATTATGTTTGTCAAAACCATTTTTTATGTTGGTAATGTGCTCCCCCAATCTTATACTGAGTTTCCTAATAGTCCGTCCGACATATTCCAACCCGCATGGGCACCGCAAAAGGTACACTACGCATTTAGTAGTACAGGTTATAAGGGACCTAATGGGATATGTCACTCCTGTTCCAGATGAAGTGAAATCAGTAATTCTTCTACCCTGGAGAGCATTGACCCTACAAACTTTACATCTCCTACAGGGATAGAATCCCTTCAGATCCCCAAAAAAAGTCAGACGAGTTGGGGGATCAGGTACGTTTGGTGCTATTGAATGTCTGAGGTTGGAAGCACCCCTGAAGAGCACTCTTGGGCTGTTGGACAACAGAGGCCCCAACACTCGGTCATTCTTTAACACCGACCAATGTTTTTTAATGATTCTTTTAATGGCCCAGTGTTGGCTTGAATATGTGGTCAGAAAGGCTAGGCCAAAATCCTCCCTGTTTTCCACCTCTGGGGGTCTGTCACACAGAAGAGTCTGTCTATCTCTGAGACCAACCTCAGAAATGACAGAATCCAGTTTAGCAATATCATAACCTTTGACTATAAATCTAGATCTAAGGATTTGTGCCTCCTTATGATATTGCTCCAAATCGGTACAGTTGCGCTTTAAGCGCAAAAACTGACCCTTTGGAACCGCCGACAGCCAGGAACTATGATGACAAGAGTCCAGTGGTATATAACCGTTCCTGTCCGTCGGTTTAAAAAAGGTGGACGTGACAATCCTATTGTCCTCTATTGAAATATTGAGATCCAGAAAATGAATCTGAATGGGACTAATCTCATAACTAAGAATAATTCCCCTGTCATTACTATTTAAGAAAGACAGATAGGAATTGACTGATTCAGTGTCACCATCCCAGACAAAAAGGATGTCATCAATAAATCTTTTCCAAAAAATAAGATTAGGTGACCTATCACAAAGTACCACGTCCTCTTCCCACTTTGCCATAAAGAGGTTGGCCATACTGGAGGCAAACTTGGCCCCCATGGCCACACCCCTAATCTGGAGATAGTGAGTACCACTATGCCAGAAATGATTATGCTTCATCGCAAAGTCCAGCAGTTCCATCACGAAGTTGCACTGCGTGACAGAAATGCCGGACTCGCGATAAAGAAAATGTCGCACCGCCTCATGACCTAGATTATGAGAAATAGCTGTATAGAGGGATGCGACATCTGCCGTAATGAGCAAGTAGGAGGCCTTCCACTCAATCTCACCAAGCAGGTTAATCACATGCTTGGTGTCCTTGAGAAAGGACGGGGTGCCCATCACCAGTGGTTGCAAGTAATAATCAATATACTTGCCAATACGCGAAGTAATAGAGTCTATACCACTGATGATGGGCCTACCCGGAGGATTAATCAAAGTTTTATGGATTTTAGGCAATATGTACATCACCGGCAATCTAGGCGCCAAGGGCACCAAATGTTCCCTTTCTTTTGGGTTTAAAATACCCATATCATGTCCCTTATCAACTAGAGCTCTCAACTCCTTCTTATATTGTATAGTGGGATCCATGGGTAAACTTGAGTAAGTCAGAGGGTCCATCACTATCCTGGACATCTCCTCAAAGTAGGAGTCCTTGTCCAGAACAACAATGGCACCCCCTTTATCAGCTGGTCGCACAACCACATCCCTCCTATTACATAGGGACTCCATACCCAATTTGAGATCATGTTGGATTCGTACCGGTTTTACATTTAGATTATTCAAATCCCCCAACACCAGATCTCGAAATACAGTCAAGTTCGGTGCCTGGTGAATAGGGGGATTGAAGAGGGATGCGTTTGACATCCCTGAATGCAAAACAACAGAGGCCTCCCTGACTGGTTGCCTAGTGGGGTTGCTCATGATGTATCGTTTAATATTTAACTTTCTGGTATATTTTTGTATATCTATGAAAGTTTGGAACTTGTTGAGGTTCCGTGGAGGGGCAAACTTTAGCCCTTTATTCAAAGTAATTAATTCCTCCTTGGATAGTTCCTTTGTGCTGAGATTGATAATCCCAGCACAGTCTAGTATTTCCTTCTCTTTGGAGTGAAGTTTCCTCCCCCCTCTGCACCCTCTCTTGCGTCCCCATTTCTTTTGTTCCTGTTCCTGCCGGCCTGCCGAAAATCCCAACCTGAGCGACCCTCCGGTTGTTGACTTTGGGAGGAACAGGAAGCCCCTTGGTTAACACCCAAGCCAGATACCATCTCATCGCTAGTGAGTGGAGCAAATCTGTTCCTAGTGCTTAAAGCATTACGGCTTCCATTATCAGCACGAGGGGATTGGTGGTTTCCATAGTTCTGTTGATTGGGATATGCATCCCAGTGACGCCAAGGTGGAGGGGAATGATGATTGGGATAAGGGGAAGGGTTCCTTCTATTACCCCTACCTCTTCCTTGTTGGTAATATTGTTGTGGATTATTTCTCCCTCTCCGTAGATCCGGGGAGGGACGAGGCATCTGAGAAACACTAGAAAATGCACCTTGATCGTTTCTTAGTATACCACTCCTTTGAACAACACCAATTGGTTGAGAGCCAGTTGCACTGTCCCCCACTGGTGGGTCAGGAGGTGGTATAACCTGCCATCGAAAAACTATATTCTCCCTATAGTCTTTTACGTCTCTGTTATACTTTTTCTTTTTCTTAGATTTTTGTTCAGATTCTTCTCTAATTAATACTGCTTTAAGAGCCTCAGATCTATGCAAATAATCCTGTTCTGCTTTAAAAGGGATTAATTTATTTTTAATGATGTTGATCTCACAGTCCAAAGTTGCCAACTTGCGCTTCTTTTTTGCTATAAGAAACTGCAAAAAATTGACACCTGCCTCATTGAAGTATTTGAACCACTCGGCCAACTCATTATCATCTTTCTGGGGATTTACATCCCACCTGAGGCTCCTAGGGACCATATCTGCCTTCACATACTCCTCTAAATAAGCAACATCCCACCTAGTATGAACCTCAGTGATGGTGAGATTCTTTAATCTAAGAAAACAACCTGCTAGATCATCTCTGGAATCATCATTACCATCAAAAACACCTGCAGTGTTAATAACCACCTGTGATCTATAATCAAAAATATCCATGATGAATACACCAGCTGCAAATTAAATATATCAAAAACAAAATATGGTTATAAAAGAAAAATTTGCGCTAGGTGCAAATTATTAAAGTGCAATAAATGAATAAATCCCTAAAGGAAAACCTGCTGCTAAACACCAAAAAAAAACCTGATATAAGGTACAACAATATAAATATACAAAAAGGTGTAGCGCTGGATGAGCAAAACTGTGTATGGCTATACAGTGAAAAAAATATATAATATAAGAAAAAGTATCAAAAACATGAGTGAATACTACAAATAAACAATTTAAAGTTCATGTGTGTCAGTGAAAAATATATGAAATCTTCTCCTCTATTTAAAGATGATAAGAGTTCTACAGAGTGCAGGTATCTGATAAAAATCATAGGCAAAATGCTCCAACACTTAGTAAAGATCCCGCCACCAAGGTGAAGAATGAAGGCTTACCAGACAGCCTGCGACCGCCCTTCTCAGGGGGGTCAAAACAGGCTCAGTAGAGTGATGTTTTACTCCATGGAAGGCAGGATGATTCTGCAGGAACGCTTCATCCACAATGGGAGAGTCTCCAGAGACGTTGATTGAACACCTGGCCAGAACTGGGAGTAGACACACTCTTTGCAGATCAGAGTGGATGTTCCTCAGTAAGTAGGATAAAATCCAAAAGAGAAAGAAAAACTTTCCATAGTGTAGCGTTCATCCATGAAAAAGGGGTTTATTTTCACAAAGTATGCGATACAGAACTTCAAAGTAACAAGTCCTGAGATATTAAAATGCTGGTTAAAAAACTCCTTGCAAGGAATAAAAAGCTCCGTATTCTGTCAATCAAACGACCATTCGCGCGTGCGCAATGCATGCACGTGTCACCCTACGTCGTTTCGTCAAATCTGACATCATCAGGGGCACGCCCACGCAAGAGCGCAAACGCTATTTATAGCCAAAGGGCCCGCAAAGGGTTCTCTCATTGGTTAGGCCTCAGATTGACAGACGGAGCAGATCTATACAGACAGACGGAGGGTCTATACATTTAAAATACTGAGAGGGAGTTCTCCATCAGGTCCGCTCAGGCACAACCAATGAAGGACAGCGCTGGACATCGGGATCGCCGCGGGACACTGGATTTCAGCGCTGGAATGTTTTTTTTTTTATTATTATTTTAAATAAAGGACTTTTTCAAGGTGTTTGTGTGTTTTTTTTAAACATTTTTTTACGCTTTCTTCGTGAAATGGTAGGGGTACAATGTACCCCTTACCAATTCACATAGGGGGGGCGGGATCTGGGGGTCCCCTTTGTTAAAGGGGTCTTCCAGATTCCGATAAGCCCCCCGCCCGCAGACCCCCACAACCACCGGGCAAGGGTTGTAGGGATGAGGCTCTTGTCCCCATCAACATGGGGACATCCTCCCCATGTTGAGGGCATGTGGCTTGGTACGGTTCAGGAGGGAGGGGGGCCGCTCTCTCGTCCCCCCCTTTTCCCCTGCGGCCGGCCAGGTTGCGTGCTCGGATAAGGGGTCTGGTATAGATTTTTAGGGGGACTCCACGCCATTTTTTAAAATTTGGGGTGGAGTTCCCCTTAAAATCCATGCCAGATCTGAAGGGCCTGGAATGGATATTTGGGGGAACCCCACGTCAATTTTTTTTTAAATTTGCGGCGGGGTTCCCCTTAATATCCATTCCAGACCTGAAGGGCCTGGTAATTGAATTCTGGGGAACCCCCACGCTTTTTTTTTTTTTTTTATCAATGACTTTTGTATGTATTGCCGGGAGCCGACAATTCATTATTAGCCGCGAGTCAGTTTTAAAAGACTTTTTTTCTTTTAAAAATGACATTTTTTGCAGGGACAGTTCTAAGCACGGGAAACATGCGCCACTTCACATGCATATCATACACACCCCCCAGGTACGAAATTTAAAGGAATATTTCACTTTTATTTTTTCATTTTAAGCATTATTAAAATCACTGCTCCCGAAAAAACGGCCGTTTTTAAAACTTCTTTTTGCATTGATACATGTCCCCTGGGGCAGGACCCCGGTCCCCAAACACTTTTTAGGACAATAACTTGCATATAAGCCTTTATAATTAGCACTTTAGATTTCTCCCATAGATTTTTCGAATTTGCCGCGAACACCCCAATTTGTTCGCTGTTCGGCAAACGGCGAACAGGCAATGTTCGAGTCGAACATGAGTTCGACTCGAACTCGAAGCTCATCCCTACTCCCCACTTGTGAGCTACAATCTCTAATACTATTGTTAAAGTGGAGGTCCACCCTAAAAAAAAAAAAAAAAAAAATGCACAAAAAGGCTCCTAAAAATGTGAAAAAAATAGATTATTTTTTTTTTACTTACCAGAAATGGCTGTTGCTAGGCAGATTTCCTAATCTGCCACTTCCTATACCTCGTCCTCCTCGCGTTGTCTTCTGGGGAATGGGGCGCGCTGTCTTCTGGGACCTGTGTGTGTCCCAGAAGACAGCCTGCCATTCACAAAGCGCCGCGCAACTCTAGGCAGTATACAGATATTCAATACATTTGTTATTTTTGTTTAAAATATTTAAAAACATGTTAATTTAGTATTCCATTTCTCGCCTCCTCGTTTCCTCTATTCATTCACTCCTGTATTTCCGGGTTTCAGAGCGCGTTCACTCTTGCAACGTCGCGGCATCAAGGGAACTACATTTTGATGCGGCATCGCGCTTGCGCATTGCCGCTTTTCCGTCACGTGACCGAACGAGAACGAGCATAGTTCTCCTTGCTATTTCAGGCTTGCAAGTTCACAAGCCGCCCATTTGATGCTTTGATGCTTAGCGGCATCGCGCTTGCGCATTGCCACTTTTCCGTCACGTGACCGAACGAGAACGAGCATAGTTCTCCTTGCTATTTCAGGCTTGCAAGTTCACAAGCCGCCCATTAAACACACCCATTCCCGCCTCCCCAGCACGCCTAAAACAATGTTTTCAAGTTTCTGCGGTCCTTTCAAAGAAACTCTAGCTGAGCCGACGATTCTGAATCCTAGTCTCAAGGCAGCAAGGGGGCGGAGTTAAGGTGGGGCAGTGCAGCTTAGATGTTAATTCAGCAGAACACAAAGGTAAGGGAGGTGGAGCTACAGTGTCATATACACACCCACTTATCTCCTGCCTCCGTGCCTGTGAATGTAGGGAGCGTCTCCACGTAGGGCTGTAGTCCAAGGGAGGGGGCGAGCACGATGACTAACCCCCAGACCTAACGGCTCAGATCATGGGGGCAAGCTCCATGAAGAGGAACAGGAAGTGAGTATTTCAGACAAGGATTAAAGTGGTTGTAAACCCTCCGAGACAACTTAATCTTATCATATAGCAAATAACACAGGCAGCTGATCGCTGCCTGTGAAAGTGTACTCACAGCTGTATTTCCACCTAAAATCATATTTTTCGTGTTAATGATGTTACCCGCGATTGCGCAGTATTTCCCCTCATTAACGGCACCAAAAGCACGCCGTTTATTCATTCCCAGCCTGACAGGAAATTACTGTGAGTGATCTTCTCCTCTGTACGGCACAGAGTAGAAGTCTCACGATACAGTACCTGCCCGCGAGAATGTGTTTCCAGCGCGATCCAATCGGGCTGGTTCTCGCGACAGGGTACTGTACATCTCACACTCGCTGCAGCGAGCGCTAGAAAGAAGCAACAATGTCCCCTCTCTATGGAGGGGACATTGTCAGGGATCCAACTTGGATCCCCGCCAATACCAAGCACTGTGTTTGATATGAATCATGAGGGGGAACTCCACGCCAAATTTAAAAAAAAAACAGCATGGGTTCCCCTCCAAGAGCATACCAGGCCCCTAGGTCTGGTATGGATTTTAAGGGGAACCCCCTACGCTGAAAAAACGGCGTGGGGTTTCCCCCAAAATCCATACCAGATCCTTATCCGAGCATGCAGCCTAGCCGGTCATAAAAGGGGTGGACATTGTCAGGGATCCAACTTGGATCCCCGCCAATACCAAGCACTGTGTTTGATATGAATCATGAGGGGGAACTCCACGCCAAATTTAAAAAAAAAACAGCATGGGTTCCCCTCCAAGAGCATACCAGGCCCCTAGGTCTGGTATGGATTTTAAGGGGAACCCCCTACGCTGAAAAAACGGCGTGGGGTTTCCCCCAAAATCCATACCAGATCCTTATCCGAGCACGCAGCCTAGCCGGTCATAAAAGGGGTGGGGACGAGCGAGCTGCGGCCTCCCCCACCCCAAAGCACCTTGTCCCCATGTTGATGAGGACAAGGGCCTCTTACCAACAGCCCTGGCCGTTGATTGTCGGGGCCTGCGGGCGGGGGGCTTATCGGAATCTGGTCCCCCACCCTATGTGAATAAGTATGGGGTACATCGTACCCTTACCCATTCACCTGGGGGGAAAAAAGTGTCAATGAAAAAACACACTAGGTTTTGAAAGTTATTTATTAGGCAGCTCCGGGGGTCTTCTTCTGACTTCGGAGGTCTCTTCCGACTCCCTCCGCTCTCTCCTCCTGCTCTCCGGCCTCTTCTCCCACTCTCTGGTGTCCTTCTGCCGGGCTCCTCCGCTATCTTCTTCCAGCTCTTTTACTAGCGTTGGCCCGGTCTTCTCCGTCATCTTCTTCCCTCTTCTCTTCTTCCGATGTTGACACAACGCTCTCTCCTGCTGTCGCTCATTGGGAAAGGAAAAACACATTTTTCCTTTCACGATGAGCGAGCCAGCTGGCTCCCGCAATGGGGCTCGCAGGTGTCAATCTCGGCGATAACAGCGGTGAGATTGACACAATGTCGCAGTCACCTATAGTTCCCCCCCTTGTGACTGAATAAAGACGTCACGCAGGGGAGCTTGGTTACGGTGCTACGGTGCATGCGCGAGATTTCCTACAGGAAAACAGTAAGGGCGAAAGTGACGTCAGAAACTGAATCACAAAACAGCAGTAAGAATGGCGTTGTCAATACCCGGAAATACAGAGAAGAAAAACATAAAAAAAGGTATTTGCAGGCCTCGTTTTTGGAAAATTTATATATATTATGCATTGCGATGAGCTTGTGTAACTTAACAATTGAAAAACAGAAAAAATCGGCCTGGGTTTACTTCCTCTTTAATGACATATAGAAGGAAAATCAAAGGAACAGGTAAGGGAACTAGCAATGCACTAGCTTAAAGGAAGCTATTTAGCAAATAAAAAACAAACCTTTACAACCCCTTTAACTTACAGATTAAAGACTGCATGAAACACTAGAGCAGGGATCTCCAAACTACGGCCCTCCAGCTGTTGTGGAACTACACCTCCCATGAGGCATTGTAAAACTCTGACATTCACAGACATGACTGGGCATGATGGAAATTGTAGTTTCTGAACAGCTGGACGGCCGTAGTTTGGAGACCCCTGCACTAGAGGAAAATGCTTTTATTTATCTTTACAAACACTGGAAAAAGCTTGGTGGTACACTCAACCTACCATAACCCATAGCAAGAAAATAAATAACTCGGTATATGAGTAATGAAAAATATGGCAGCCATACTGGGCAACTCAATGAAAAGTTTTCAAAACATCTGTGACCTGTTGATAACTAATTTTCTCCCTCAAGGATTTTGATCACTTTTTATTGACTAATAACACCCCCTGTCAAAGTCTCCCTAGTTTAAAGCAACCCATACATTAGTCCATTTTTTTCATTCAACCAGTTGGTTAAAGTGGAGTTTCCACCAAAAATACAAAATAGCATTATTGTGCATATAATAGCCTAAAAAAAAAACATTTGAATTTTTTTTTTTTTACTCACGTCACCTGGAAGTAATTGTAGCTATGCAGTCCCACAAAATCTGCCTTCTGAATCACCTCAGATTCTGACATCATCTCCCTCAGTTCCCTACTAGTTCTGGGAAATGTGTGTCATCATTTCCCAGGATGCAGTGCGCTTCCCCTATGACTAGAATCACTCGTCAATACAATCCAGGAAGTAAATGCTTGTAGGCTTCACATGCCCACAAGCAAAATGAAAACTTCAGTCTCTTCATGCAGTAACTCGGTAGATCGGCGGCGGTTTTTAAAATAGTAAGTGATCTTATATGTACCACTGTATTGAATGCTGAAATAACATGCTTTTAAAAAATGAAAAATGTGATTGGAACCCCACTTTAAACGAAAAAAAAAAGACCTGATTACCCCTCCACACATTCAAAGTGGATGAGGGAATCCAAAACACTGAGCTAATGTATTCTTTTTTTCCAAAATCTCTTTATTCATTTTCCAATAGAAAAACATGTTACAACATATACTTTCAACCTTCAACTTTCCCACTCTTGCAGGAGCTTTCACATAACTTTTCCTAATATTGATTACAACAAATAAAAACATTAATTATTTCCCCTAAACCTTCATGTTGATGGTGTGGTTTGTTGTTCCCCTTCCTATTCAACATCACATTACTTTCTTTCTTATTATTCTAGCTGTTCACTCTTTAGGTTTTCAGAAGCCGTTGTAGGTTCCACTATCCAGCTTGTCCAAACTCTCTTATATTTTTCCTTGCATCTTCTATTTCAATATGTTTCTCTATACAGCGGCACGTTGTCATTTACTAAGTATTTCCTAAAGGCTAATGTGGGAGCTTCTGTTTTTTTTTTTCCAATTCAGTACTATTGCCTTTCTTGCATAGAAAAGCAACAGACTTACTTGTGTTCTCTTTGCACTAGTAGGAATGTTATTTCCTACCAACCCAAAAGACAAATCTCTGCATCCTGTTCTAAAACCACTGATGTAACTGTAGTGATTACCCTTATAACCTCTCTCCAAAATACCGCTATAGCAGGACAAGATCAGAATATATGGATAAAATCTCCTGGAGTATACCCACATCTCCAACAATTCTGAGGGTTCAATGGGAACATTCTATATAATCTATAAGGTGTATAATATATTCTATGTGTTATCTTGAATTGTAAAAGCTTGTCACTAAGTGAGACTAATATCTGGAAAGGGAATGCCCATATCTCCTCCCAATTCTCCCCTTCTAATTTTGGGACATCTCTCATCCAACAAACTTTAACCAATTGCTTACTAGGCACATATACCCCCTTCTTGCCCAGGTGAAATTTCAGCTTTCAGCACTGTCACGTTTGAATGACAATTGCGCGGTCGTACGATGTGGCTCCCGAACAAAATTGACGTCCTTTTTTTCCCACAAATAGAGCTTTCTTTTGGTGGTATTTGATCATCTCAACGGTTTTTATTTTTTGCGCTATAAACAAAAAAAGACTGACAATTTTGAAAAAAACACAATATTTTTTACTTTTTGCTATAATAAATATCCCAATTTAAAAAAAATAATAATAATTTTCCTCAGTTTAGGCCGATACGTATTCTTCTACATATTTTTGGTAAAAAAAAATTGCAAAAAGCGTATAGCAATTGGTTTACGCAAAAGTTATAGCATCTACAAAATACGGCGGACACAACGGACACTTTTGACACATTTTTGGGACCATTCACATTTATACAGTGAACAGTGCTATAAAACTTCACTGATTACTGTATAAATGTCACTGGCAGGGAAAGGGTTAACACTAGGGGGCGATCAAGGGGTTAAATGTGTGCCCTGCTAGGTGATTCTTACTGTGGGGGATGGGGACTGACTGGGGGAGATGACCGATCGGTGTCCCTATGTACAAGGGACACACCATCGGTCTCCTCTCCCTGACAGGGCGTGGATCTCTGTGTTTTTCCGGCGGATTCAATGTCCAACGATCACCTGCAATCTCTCCACAGAGATCAGTGCGGATCCCCATTCTGACAGGGGACAACACTGAGATGGGCTGTTCCTAGTGATCAGGAACAGCGATCTCTGTGTTGTTCCAGTGAGCCCATCTGCCACACAGTTAGAACACACTGAGGGAACACAGTTAACACTTTGATTGCCCCTGTTAAACCCTTCCCTGCCAGTGTCATTTATACATTGATCAGTAATTTTTTTTAGCACTTATCACTGTATTGGTGTCACTGGCCCCCATAAAGTGTCTCTAAGGGTCAGAAATGTCCGCCGCAATGTCGCAGTCCTGCTAAAAATCGCAGATCGCTGCCATTACCAGTAAAAACAATAAAAAAATGAAAAGTCCCTAAATCTATCCCCTATTTTGTAGACGCTATAACTTGTGCGCAAACCAATCAATATGCGCTTATTGGGATTTTTTTTTTTTACAAATAATATGTAGAAGAATACATATTGGCCTAAACTGAGGAAGAAATTTGTTTTTCTACATTTTTTTTTGTATATGTATTATAGCAGAAAGTAAATTTTTTCATAATTGTCGCTCTTTGTTTGTGTATAGCGCAAAAAAAAAAAGAACGCAGAGGTGATCGAATAGCACCAAAAGAAAGCTCAATTTCTGGGGGGGAAAAAAGGACATTAATTTTGTTTGAGTACAATGTCACACAACCGCACAATTTTCAGTTAAAGCGACGCAGTGCCGTATCGAAAAAAAATGGCCTGCTCATTAAGGGGACAAATCCTTCCGGGGCTTAAGTGGTTAAAAAACGAAGGGGCGGTGACATCTCAGCACACACATCAGATGTTCCCCAGAGCACCCCACAAGGAGTAATGGACTTTACTGGTGGGTGTACCAGGTTGCAGCCCTGAGACACACCTGTGCTTATAGAAGTTTACCAGCAAAAGAACCAGACTATTATGGAAAAAATGGATAGGGGACCCTCTGTGGTATCTATGTGTTGTCAATAGTGTAAGTCCTCAAAATGACAAGGTGCAACCTGGTACACCCACCTCACCAGACCACCTTGCAGGGAAAAAACAAAATTTCTGATGTGTGTAGAAAAAGAATAGAGCCAGAGTACACAGTCGACAGGTAATATCAGAAACAGGGATAAGTAAAAGGCCAGGGCGAGTGGCAAATAAGCATAGTCATATACAGGCTAAAGTAAAAAATTAAGAAACAGTAATGCAAGAAATAACATGGAATGGGTCTGGGAAATGAACTTAATGTTTAGGAAACAGGCATTGGTATAAGAACAGCTAAATAGTGAGTTTGACAGGCTGGGTGGGTACTTACCCTGTATATGATATACAAATCAGCAGGTGAGTTCCAGTAACACTTATAACTCCCAATCCTCATACAAAGCTTGCTGCAGCAAGAACAAAGAGACCACATATAACATATCTATTTTACTGCTGATCTGTGACACAAAGTAGGTCTTATTAAAAGGAATGAAAGGCCAACAGGCTTTTAAACAAGATAGAAAGGGCAGAAACCCGAGCTTTGATAGTACCAAGTGCCAAACATTGGTCTAAACCCAGACATGTTTTTTTTTTCATGATTTACAGATTGTCATTTTATTATCTTTATTATCTTTTTCATTTAAATGTTTTTTTGTTCTTGTTTTTTCCTCATAGGCTGTCCCTACCCTGTTTAAGCAAACCTTGCAGGTAGGGACAGCAAGGCTGTAAGTGAAATGCTTACAAGCAATCCTACAGTATCTCCTGAATTAAAAATGATACATCCTTTTTCTGCTTCTGCTGATGTGTATACCAATAGAACAGTCTTGCTATGGCTCTGCATTGGAAGTAAAGATACAACGGTACTTAAAGTAAAAAGAGCATCAGATCTAAAGAGGATTGATATGGCTGCCAAAGCAAAAGGTCTTCTGTCAAGCTTACTTTATTGTGTTGATCACATGGAGGCCAAGGAGATCAAAGCTCATGAATATTTTCTGATTGAAAAAGCAGACATTACTCCCTTGCCTGACAGAGAGGAAGGGTTTTATAGGAATGCACCAGCTGATATTACTAAACAACCCAATGCTTATAGCATAATAACCTTTTATGCGGCTCATTGTGTAAGGTCCTAAGGTCTAAGGCCTAAGGTCCCTTTTACATCTATATTGTCGGTGCAAAATAAGCTGGTTGAGGTGCATTTTTTTAACATGCCTTATTCACTTGTCAAAGCCTGGAAATGACTGCCAACCAGCATCATATACCCTGTCACAGCTAGGATTCTTCACAGCAAAAAAAGTAGGGCAACCTAAAAAAGTAGGGTTCCTACCAACTAGCCAACCTATTGGATGCAGCTGCAGCACAGTGAAGAGGAATTTCGGTGTAAAATACTTCTTCAAACAGGCATGTAGGACGTGCATGCAAAATGATCCCCTGCGGATCGTGAGTCAGCAGCAATATTGTCAGTAGCTGTGTTGTATGTAGACCACTGTGGAAGTGGCCTAAGTGTGTTTAGGCAGTTACTGAATAACTTACTGTTTTGTAAACACTACATAGTTACATAATTTTGCACTTTGTGCCCTTAAGTCACACTGACTGTTTTGATTTACCTATTAATATTGGCATAAAGGATTTCTAAATTAAACAAAATTAAGAGATGCTTTAGAGAATACAGCATTGTAAAATTGGCCATCAGCTAGACAGTTGTATTCAGGAACAATAGGCCCAACCAGTGTATAGAAAACTTTTATTTAAAATAATAAACCTTATTTTTGTATTTAAATAATAAAAAAAATATGGTTTACTTATATGCTCTGTGAAATATTATTTTACAGAGCGGTGGCTTACCTCCCATTTTTTTGGTCCCCTGCTGGAGCTGTCTGCTTCTTCTTTTTGAAGATGCCTTCATAACAAGCCATGTGCCATAGACACACACGGTGTGGCTCAGCCACAACCCCACTTCCCCCTCACAGGAGTTGTCAGGATTTGACTGAATGGCTCCCGCTGCTCTCAGTGTTTCCTGTGACAGCATAAAAAGGGAGCAACGCCACTGCAGACAGACTTAGAGGAGCGGAGTGAAACGTGTTGGGGGTGTGGCCTTGTCGGGTCCAGGCTGAGGTTTTTCACTCCATTCACCTGTCTAGGATACTACAGATGTGCGACTTTCAGGGGCTACCCCCGTTTTTCCCTTAATAATTCGCAGGAGCCAGGACGGGCTCCATCCCCTGTCAGCACTCTACGAGATTGGCTAACTGACTTTGATTGACAGCAGCGGAAGCCAATGGCGCCACTTCTGTGTCTCAGTCAATCAGGAGGGAGAGTCCTGAATGGCCGAGAGACTTGTGGACAATGCTGGATAGAGATTATTATTATTATTATTATTATACAGGATTTATATAGCGCCAACAGTTTGTGCAGCGCTTTACAACATCAGGGAAGACAGTACAGTCACAATACAATTCAATACAGAGGGATCAGAGGGCCCTGCTTGTTATAAGTATTAGGGGGTGCTGGGAGGTAAGTATTAGGGGGTGCCGGGGCGTCTGCAACACACAGAAGGCTTTTTATCTTAATGCATACAATGCATTAGGATAAAAAAACTCCTTTAAAACATCAGTGCCTACAGGCACTACATTGATCTTTACCTATGTACATTAACCCTATTGCTTTACCTAACCAACCTAAGCACATTGTTCATGTGGCTGCTTGGAACCTTTTTTAGTGAGGGGCTGGCACATAACAAAACCCCTCCTACTGGCCATTTAAAGCCACCTGATCTCAATTTGAAGACCAGGAAGTACATTATTGGTAGATGTTGTTCTGGCACATTAATTTACTGTGTGTGCAATCTACGAATGAGTAAAGTTTGCTGCAAACCCGTGCTTGATCCAAACACAAAGCTCATCCATAATGTTCACTTGCACAAGGGAACCTCTTTGTGCATGCTTCTTTTACTGGGTAAAACTTTAACTTAAGTGCAGGTTAACTTTAACCACTTGCCGATGGCTGACCGTCATAGGATGTCCTGGGCTTTGTGTGGGTATATCTGAATGACGCCTACAGCTTGGTCAGCAGCTTGATTGTTTTTGCGGGTGGTGAGAGGGGACACCCCCCATTCCACCCTCCGGTGCTTCTACTGACTCACCAATGCGATTGGTGAGTCGGAGAACAGATCCGCCAGCCCCGGATGTTTACCATAGAGATTTCCGGCAGACCAGATGGTCGCCGGAGTATCTATGATCATCAGAGGCCGGGCGCGATGTTATCACGTCACGCCCGGCCTCTGCATTCAAACAAACTGCGCCGCCTCGGCTGGCAAGTCGAGATCGTTTTTTTTTATTTTTATTATTATTTATTTCAGGCTTCCCGGCCTAGAGGTGAGATGTGGGGTTGTGGGCTTATTGACCCCATATCTCACTGTAAAGAGGACCGAACATGCCATATTCCTATTACAAGGGATGCTTTTTTTTTAAAGTGTCAAACTAAAAAAATTTAAGTAAAATTAACAATAACAATTTTTTATTTTTTTTATTGTGCCTATGTCCCGTGTGCTCGCACGCAGAAGCGAATGCATACGTAAGTCCCGCCCACATATGAAAACAGTGTTCAAACCACACATGTGTCGCCACGAAAGTTAGAGCGAGAGAAATAGTTCTAGCCCTAGACCTCCTCTGTAACTCAAAACATGTAACCAGTAAAAAAAAATGAAAGCGTCGCCTATGGGGATTTTTAAGTACCGAACTTTGGCGCCATTCCACTAGTGTGTGCCATTTTGAAGTGTAACATGTTAGGTATCTAGTTACTCGGCGTGACTTCATCTTTCACATTATGCAAACAAAATGGGCTAACTTTACTGTTTTTGTTTTTAAAGCATGAAACTTTTTTTTCCCCAAAAAAACGTGTTTGAAATATTGAAATACTGTGCGAGATAAAAAGTTGCAATGACCGCCATTGTATTCTCTAGGGTCTCTGCTAATAAAACATATATAATGTTTGGGGGTTCTATGTAATTTTTTAGCAAAAAAAAATATGATTTTTACATGTAGGAGAGAAATGTCATAATTGGTCTGGTTGGCAAGTGGTTAAAGGACAAATTATGGATACAAGAAAAATGATCAAACCCCTCCTTCAAGCCATCTAAATACACTAAAGCTGGCCATAAACTGTAATAGTTCTCTCAATCAGGCCCATGAGCTGAAAGAGAGAAATTAAATGCAGATGTCTCCCCTGTCAGCTGAATGGATGAAGCCACTCTTCAGCCAATAATTTTCCACCTGATTGGTTTGATTTTGAAATTAAAGGACATGGGGCAGGGGGGTGCCAACAGGGACATCCATGGCTTGAATTTAGGCTGGTTCAGCAGGAACCATATGAAATTTGTTCCATATAAGGACATAAACTGAGCCTTCATCCCTTCCACAGGTGCTTGTTTACCTACCTCAATGGCATTAGCTTCCTGCATTGTCCAGAGCCTGGCCAGTAAAAATTGTGAATGCCAGCTCATACCTGCACACTAACATCCCCTAGACTTTATTGGTACAGTGCCTTGAAAAAGTATTCATATCCCTTGAAATTTTCCACATTTTGTCATGCTACAACCAAAAACATAGATGGATTTTATTGGGATTTTATGTGATAGACCAGGGGTCTCCAAACTATGGCCCTCCAGTTGTTCCAGAACTACAATTCCCATCATGGCTAGTGAATGTCAGAGTTTTACAATGAGTCATGGGACGTGTAGTTCTGCAACATCTGGAGGGCCGAAGTTTGGAGATCCCTGTGATAGACCAACACAAAGTGGCACATATTTGTAAAGTGGAACGAAAATGATAAATGTTTTTCAATTTTTTCTACAAATAAATATCTGAAAAGTGTGGCGTGCATTTGTATTCAGCCCCCCTGAGTCAATACTTTGTAGAACCACCTTTGGTTGCTATTACAGCTGCAAGTATTTTTTTTGGTATGTCTCTACCAGCTTTGCACATCTAGAGAGTGACATTTTTGCCCATTCTTCTTTGCAAAATATCTCAAGCTCTGTCAGATTGGATGAATAGCGCCTGTGAACATTAATTTTCAAGTATTGCCACAGATTATTAAATTGGATTTAGGTCTGGACTCTGACTGGGCTATTATAAAACATGAATACGCTTTAATCTAAACCATTCCATTGTAGCTCTGGCTGTATGTTTAGGGTTGTTGTCCTACTGGAATGTGAACCTCTGCCCCAGTCTCATTTAAAACTAGCATTTTGGTTTTAGGCCAAAAAGTTCAATTTTGGTCTAATCTGACCAGAGCATCTTCTTCCACATGTTTGCTGTGTCCCCCACATGGCTTCTCGCAAGCTACAAATGGGACTTTTTAATGGCTTTCCTCCAACAATGGCTTTCTTCTTACCACTCTTCCATAAAGGCCAGATTTGTGTAGTGCACGACTAATAGTTGTCCTGTGGACAGATTCTCCCATCTGAGCTGTGGATCTCTGCAGCTCCTCCATGATACCATGGGCCACTTGGCTGCTTCTCTGATTATTGCTCTCATTGCCCGGCCTGTCAGTTTAGGTGGACAGCCATGTCTTGGTAGGTTTGCAGTTGTGCCATACTCTTTCTATTTTCGAAAGATGGATTGAACAGTGCTCCATGAGATGTTCAAAGCTTGGGATATGTTTTTATAATTTAACCCTGCTTTAAACTTCTCCACAACCTTATCCCTGACATTTCCGATGTGTTCCTTGGCCTTCGCGATGCTGTTTGTTCACTAAGGTTCTCTAACAAGCCTCTGAGGGCTTCACAGAACAGTTGTATTTATACTCAGATTAAATTACACAAAGGTGGACTCTATTTACTAATTAAGTGACTTCTGAAGGCAATTGGTTCCACTAGATTTTAGTTAGGGGTATCAGAGTAAAGGGGGCTCAATATTTATTTGTAAAAAATGTAGAAAACCATTTCTCCTTCCACTTCACAATTAGGTGCCAATTAGTGTTGGTCTATCATATAAAATCCTAATAAAATACATTTATGTTTTTGGTTGTAATATGACAAAATGTGTAAAATTTCAAGGCTTATGAATACTTTTTCAAGGCACTGTATGATGCTCCTGCATAATGCATTCTACAGAGTGTTACTGTGCGTGTAGCCTGCCACTTGCTTTTTTTATCACCTGGGTCAAAGACAACATAAAAGGCTGTACTGTTAGAGGAGAAAAGCTACCACCTGCAGGAAGGGAATGGTATAGTTCAGTTTTGTGTGTTTAGGGAGCTAGGGAGGTGGGCTGGATTGTTTTTATAGTTTTATGAATGTGTCCTTTAAATGCACAAGAGTGAATGTGACACAAAGCAAATAAGGAAATAAAACACCATAAATCTTTCCTGAAATAAAAAGGAAAACTGTTCCAATTTGAATATATGTTAAACAGCAACTCTAGATCTATTAGCTGCTGTGACCTTATACGTCTTTTCTAATTCTGTGCAGATAATTGTTTTGACTGTTATTGTCTATATTAACACTCCCCCTAGTCCAGAAATGAATGCATTTAAAAAAATCAATACTATATATTTCAACATACAGTATTTAATATATTTGTTTGCGTAACTCTCTGAGACTGAAAAGTTATGCACAGTGAGCCTAAAGCCCTGTACACACGATCGGATTTCCCATGGATTTTTAACCAATGGATTTTTCCATCGGAAATCTGATGAAGCTGACTTCCATCAGTCTTGCCTACACACCATCAGTCAAAAAAACGACCGTTCCAAACGCTGTGACGTA
Organism: Rana muscosa; assembly: GCA_029206835.1. Lineage (NCBI taxonomy): Eukaryota > Metazoa > Chordata > Amphibia > Anura > Ranidae > Rana > Rana muscosa. The sequence continues at coordinate 723,214,433 of CM055118.1, read as the reverse complement.
AAACACTCCGACAAGCTGAGAAAAATTAAGTTCAATGCTTCTAAACATGCGTCGACTTGATTCTGAGCATGCGTGGGTTTTTTATCCGATGGAGTTCCACACAAACAATGGTAATTTGCTATAGTTTTTTTTTTCCATCGGATACATTTAAAACATGTTCTATTTTTTTACACCGATGGAAAAAAAAAGATTTTTTTTTCTGATGTACTCCCTGTGTTCCCCATACATGATCGGTTTGTCCGATGAAAAAAATCCATCGGACTGTTTTCATCGGTAAAACCCATACATGATCGGTTTGTCCGATGAAAAAAGTCCATCGGACTGTTTTCATCGGTAAAACCGATCGTGTGTACAGGGCTTCACAGGCTGTACTGAATTGCTCAATCCTGCCAAACTAAAATTATGCTAGCAACTAAGACAGGTATTAAGGCATTTCCCAAGAGGTGAAGAACACAGGGAGTACATCAGAAGCATGTTGGAGCTCTTTTATAGTCCAATGACAAGTGACACAGGAAGTATAATGTAGGAAGATGCAATGCGGATTAGTGTTGTGAAAAGTGATGACATTATACTGGCTATGCAATGTAACAGTGGTGTGTTAATCACAAAAATGTCTCAACAGGATTGCAAAGAGGGTTAATTAAATCATGAGAATAACAATTGTATTCTTTGAATATTTGCATATAAATCTGTCTGATCTTAAAGCGGAGATCCACCCTGAAAAAAAAAAATACTCGAAAATGCAGCAAAAGAATTTAAAATAAAAAATTAAAAAAAAAAATACATTTTTACTCACCCGAAATACCGGTTGCTATGCAGAAGTCCCTAATCTGCCTCTTCCTTATCCGAGGTGGATCTTCTTCATCCCTCCTACTCGTGGTGTCTTCTGGTGAATGGGCGCGCTGCCTTCTGGGAACTGTGAGTAACCACAGAGAGCAGCCGCCCATTCACAAATTGGACTCGCGCATGCGCAGTAGGAAACGGGCAGTGAAGCCGTTAGGCTTCACTGCCAGTTTCCCTTAGTGAGGATGGTGGCGCGGGACCTGTAATCATCGAGGGATCAGCATCGGGGGGGCCATCATTGCGGGCGAGTAGGATAGGTAAGTGTCCTTATTAAAAGTCAGCAGCTACAGTGTGTGTAGCTGCTGACTTATAAAAAAAAAAAGAAACGTGGGTGGAGCTCCGCTTGAAGGCTGAAAATCCAAGGTTACCAACTATACTGCAAGGGTTAAATGCTTGTTTTTTTTTTTTCAGGGCACCATTAAAAAGCAGTTTTACTTGCCTTTTCTCTTGTTCCCATGGGCTTCCTCCTTGACAGGTGCCCCAAAGCCACTGCTCTTTGCCATTTATTTCATCCCAGTGAATCTGACATCGTCATATACAGTGCAGGAACTGCATTCTTGCATTGTAAGTAAAGACCTGGAGGGCCCGCTCAAAGCCAGGAGTGCCAGAGGGAAGCTATCCATGGCTTGGGAAGTCATGGATAAGGTAAGTAAATGAGCCCTGCTGCAAAAGTAACTATGGATTTTTCCCAGAGATCAACTTTAAAGTGGAATTCCAGTCCAATATTAACTATACCTAAACCTACTCCCACCACCATTCTAAACCTATTCTATCTACCATGTGAAAGATCTGTATACTTACCTATTCTGGGGCCACAATGGTCCAGTCACATGATTGAGTCCCAGCTTCAGTATAGAGAAGGGACAGCCAACAATGGGATGCCCCATTGTAAAACTATGGGTGGCATCATCTGCAGCCATTGTCGGTGACCTCTCCTTTTCACTGAGGCCACCCCTGGAGAGTTAATGTGACCAGACCGGTTTGTTCTCAGCATAGCTAAGTATAGACTTTTTTTCCTTTAAAGGTTAGTTAGAATAGGCTTAGAATGGGGGTGGGAGTATGTTTAGACTTAGTTAGTATTTGACTGTACTTCCACTCCACTTTAAATCAATGGAAAGCCAGTTTTTCATGAATTTTATGATTATCTGCAGACTGCATAAATCTGAATGCATGATTTCAGGAATTTAAGTATGTATTTTAATTGTTTATTCAAAGGGAATGTGCAATTTTAGGGTTTTTTGTTACCCTCATGGGCTCTAATGCCCTCCCCTTACCCCAGTATCCATGATAATAGACATACTCACCTATATTTATATTGTCTATATCTTGCTTGTTCTCAATGGGAGTAAGGGGAGTTCTATACGGCTATGTGGAAAAGGGCGCTAGGGTCCAATATGTGTATGTACACAAAAAGTGAACTTACTTTTTTGCAGTTTGGCTGGCATCTGCTCTGAGTCTGAAGCCTGTCATATCATTCCCAGAGCTTGCAATTATGTTTCTCAGTGTCACGGTGTCACAGCCTTTCCTCCTGAAGCATACTTGAGCTCTGCCAGAAATCTGTTTGGCTGCAATAAGAAATCACTAGCATCTGAAACATAAAACTATTCTAACCGCTGTGTGAGAAACAAGACTACAGTTACAGTACTGTGCAAAAGTTTAAGGCTTCTGTAAAGGGATGCAATAAATAGGCTTTATTTAACAAATAACAACCTACAAAATGCATAAAAAAAATCAAAAACAATTAACTCTCCTAGGTATATTTGTATACAGTTTTTTTTTTCTTAAGGGACTCAACAGATAGGCTATTCCAAACAGCTCGTCTCTGATTTTTAGGTATCCTGGTCTTTTCTGTCTCTTCATGTAATCCCAGGCAGACCTAATAATGTTAAGATCAAAGCTTTGTGGGGGACATATGATCTCTTCCAGGACCCTGTGTTCTTTTTTTAATTGAAGATAGTTTCGCATGACATTTGCTTTATATTTTAGGATTATTGCCCTGCTGCAGAATGAATTTGGGATTGATCAGATGCCTCCTTGATAGTATAGGTATCCACTGGTACTTTTCACCATTGAGGGACCACTCACTCCGACCAAGTCCATGTGTTGAAATTCAGCCCCAATCTTGCAACCTCCACTATGCTTCATTGTTTCCAACAGGCGCTTATCCTTGTACCATTCTCCAGGCCTTTGTTGAAAAAACTGCTGTAACTGCCAGCTATATCAAATTTGGACTCTTTGGTCCAGAGCGTCTGCTTCCATTTTTATGTTCACAACTTGTGTTTTTGTTTATAGGCAATTTGCTTGGCTTTGGTTTAAAGTTGAAGGTGTGGCTTTTTAGCCACAAGTCTTTGGTGAAGACCATGAAGACAACCTCTGGCCCAACTAATTGAAAATCTCAAGGCACCCTCTAAAATTATGGACAGTCTCCAGCCACCCCATTCTAAAATGTGAGAACCTATTCTAATAGTTTACAATAATACATCAACAACCAAACACATAGGACACCCAATGTTAGAGGTGATTTATTCTTCAAAATCCAATACACTTTTGCACACTGGTACTGACTAGTATTCCAATGTTTCTCTTCTCCCTCAGTTTTTCTCCATCACTCAGCTAATGTGACCCCAGCGCTAACAGAGAGGGGCAGGGAAGGGTCATTGGTTGTTAGGACACCGGCGCCTAGAAAGGCGTAATGGTGCACAATGAAAACGTGTGGCTTTGTGCATATAAAAGGCAGGCTTTATCCATCTGCTGGCTTGTATAAACTTTTGGAGCAATTTTTAGGTATTTTTGTCAAGGCACCTTGAAGAAACCTTAAGGCAGCCCAGGGTTGAAAAAAGGCTGCATTAGACTATATGCCTGTAAAATCTTAGTGCTAATTTTACATTCTTCGCCTTCTGAAAAGTGAGGGATCTGAGGTGGATTGATTTTCAGAGTGTTATGAAGAGACATTATGTTGCCTCCATACAGCCTGTTTTAACTTCTAAAAACCCACACCACTGTGCCACAATCACATGCAGTTGAATAAGTCACAATCAGAGGGTGGGACTGCCCACCAAACACATTAATTATGCTGCACCGCAATGCTTTGCAGCATGTGTACACCCCCATCTGCTGTCGTTTCAGCTTAAAGGTGAGTGGTTGGGGGTGGTAAAAAATCAACTAAGCCTTGTGTTTGTCCAGTACTCACTTTCCCCAACCACAAGTCTAAATGCACCAGGGAGATTTAATGCAGTTTTAAGGGAAAAGGGTGGACTAACCAACTATTAATTTGACTTAGGTAGGCCATAGAAGGTGCGATTTTCATTCCTGCAACCATGGGTTGCAGGAAACAAAGACACTTGATTACTCCATAAACACAGTCAGTGTTGATGGGGAAATCCCTCCCGCGGAGCTATTGTGTTCCCCTGCCGGGAGAACACAGCGATTATTGCTAGTGGCTAGTGGCTACAGCCGTTGGCAATAATCGTATGCCGAAAATCTGACATGCTGGTTGTACTCAAGCTGTTCGATGAATCAACTTGGGTAAACCAGCCTGCCCAAGGATGGTTTGAATCTCAGCTGGTCCCTGCAGAAACTGGCTGAGATTTGAACCATCTATGGCTGGCTTTAATTTTTTTTCTGTTGATGCACTTTGTCGATTGTTTATTAACAAATAAAAACTATTCATTTTATTATTTTTGAAAGCAACCTCACATTGTAAAAAAAAATTCATGGTACTGTACATGTACATCTATTTCGAAACTCCCCAAGTGAGCCTGGTCCAAAATTTCAGCTTTTGTGTAGAAGCAAAGGTTTACAAGTAATCATACAAACTACATTTGAAAATAGAATTAGTCATTATATATTAACTGGAGGCTTATGTATTTGTATGCTCCTTTTTCTAAAGTTTTTAGGCACAAGATGTATATACAGAGTTCACAAAGTTCATAAAGTGTCCTTTATGATATCAGGACAGACTGCAGCATTGAATCAAGAGACAGTGAATGGCTTTGAGTATAGATCAGGATCAATTTACAGCTGTCTATGTTCTCCTTGCTAGCCCTGTGAATAACTGAAGATGGGGTGCATCTATTACCACCATGGTGTACTGTCAGCTGATGATAAAAATAGTAAAAAGAAAATGTCTGTTGCATGTCTGGAGTAGCCTGGGATATACTGGTATGTATTATTATAATGTGTAACTAGAATAATGACAGAAGAGGTATTTTCCTGAAAAGATGATGTCAGTGACAAAGGTGGAAAGTAGAGAAAAGTGTGAGATTTCACTCAGGTAATTGTAAATATAGTGTAAAGAAGAGATGAACTGGCATTGACATGGAAGACATCTAATTTCACAGAAGTGAGGAAAATAGAAAATAATAGCTGCCCAGGAATAACAGAAACACAAATTCTAAGCCATAGTAATGCTCATCAGACACACAATTCCATCAGGAAAGAAAAATTATTTATAGCTAGCATTTCACGGACAATCAGCAAGTCACTAACACTCCAAAAAACTTTTGTTACGTATTTTGATTATTTATCATCTCTTTTACTTTATCATCAAACGTTTTGTGCAAAATTGTTATTTGAAAAAAGAACTGCATTGTATTCTCAGTGATTAGATGACAGAAATATTCTCATTTTCAGTACATACACCTTTTCTGTTTATTATTTGCTTATTTAACCACTTCAGCCCCGGAAATGACCAGGCCATTTTTTGCAATACTGCACTGCGTCGCTTTAACTGAGAATTGCGACGTCGTGCGACATTGTACCCAAACAAAATTTATGTCCTTTTTTCCCCACAAATGGAGTTTTTTTGGGGTGGTATTTGATCAACTCTGCGGTTTTTATTTTTTGCGCTATAAAAAAAAAAGAGACCGACAATTTTTAAAAATAATAATATTTTTTACTTTTGCTGTAATAAATTTCCCCAAAAAATTTAAAAAAAATAAATTTTTCATCTGTTTAGGCCATTATGTATTCTGACCAATGTGAACGCGCTTTGACCTGCAGTTTGTTACCTGCCTTAACCATTTTCTTTCCTGTAAGTAGAATTTTAAATAAACCTTTTTGTTTGATCTTACGGGCTTCACTATGCTGCTTTTTCTCTAATTTGATTAACCTTGTCTGAGGAGGACTGCATAGTATCACCATACACTGAGTCCTGAAGGTTTCCTTGATGCTGGTGTTGTTTGGATTTTCCTGCCATTTTTCCATCAAGTCTGGAGAGTTGTATCCATCTTTGATCCTCTACATTTACCATTAACATTTGAATATGTTCACCTTCTGGTAAGCAGACTGTGAGCACAACTGGTGTGGTGTGTTGTTCCTTCACACTGAAATCCTTGGTGGTGGTGTTTCAACATTTTTTGCATGTACCTTCAATATTGATTTTTATATGGACTGTCACGTTTATTAGTTTTATTGAAGCGCTGCATTTTTGGATTCACATTATGTATTCTTCTACATATTTTTGGTAAAGAAAATCGCAATAAGCGTATATTGATTGGTTTGCGCAAATGTTATAGCGTCTACAAACTATGGGAAAGATTTATGGCCTTTTTATTGCATTTTTTTTTTTTTTTACTAGTAATGGCAGTTATCAGCAATTTTTAGCTGTACTGCGACATTGCAGACAGATTGGACACCTTTGCCACTTTTTTTGGACCAGTGACATTTATACAGAGATCAGTGCTATAAAAATGAACTGATTACTGTATAAATGTCACTGGCAGGGAAGGGGTTAACACTAGGGGCGATCAAGGGGTTAAGTGTGTCTTAGGGAGGTGTTTCTAACTGTGGGGGGAGTGTACTGACAAGGAGTACAGAGAAATCGCTGTTCCTAATCACTAGGAACAGAAGATCACACTGTACTCCACTGACAGAAAGGGGATCTGTTTTGTTTACAAAGGCAGATCCCCGTTCTGCCTCTTTGTGGAGCAAACGCAGGTGGCCGGAGGACATCGTGACCTCCAGCCACACGCATTGACTCCGGCGCCTGCTGTATCTATTACACGAAGTGCCGTACCGGTATGGTGATTCACGCAATAGAGCTGCCCTGCCACAGTATAACTGTGGTGGCTGGTCGGCAAGTGGTTAAATTGTTTCAGACTAAAGGTTGATTGCTGGTGATAAAAGAGACACAGAATATTGTAGGTGATTGCCTACAACTTTATTTGTTTATTTATTTTGTAATAAAGGATTTGACGTCCTGTAACTGATGTATTTGTTTTGAAAGGCTGTCAGCTGGCTAAATCATTAAAACATATTTGCATGTCTTAGGGGCTGGAAACGACGGGGTGTTTGCAGTAGGGTTTCTGATTCCTCTCATTATGACGAAGGTTGGGCTTCTCCCACACTGCAAAGGTTAAATGCTCATTTATGCCTAGGGCACCAGTAAACAGGACTTTTACATAATTATTCCCTCACTCTTGCAGGCTCCTTCCATGTTGTTAGATCAGCTGTTGCAGCCTCTTCTCTAAGATGTTTCGGTGGTCTCAGAAACTCTGACGTCATCAACTATATTACAGGGCCAATAGCCCTTCATGGCACGTGGTGACGCGGAGGAACTGCCCACAAGCTGGAGTGTCAAGGAGAAGAGATGTGCACTGGATGCAAGGGAGTGAGGGGTAATGTAAGTAACAGTGCTTTTTACTGGTATTCTAGGAATAAACTAAGCATTTAACTCTTGCAGTGCAGGGAGAGCTCCCATAATTTTTTTTTGTTTTTTTTCACCAGACTTCAGCTTTAATTGGGCAATTCTCTCAGCATTCACCCATAACCACAACATCAGTTCTAGGTGGGGTTACATTTCAATATTCCTGGATAACATTATAGTTATTTACATTATTGAAAATGAGGGCATTACAGTATATCAAATTCATTTTAAATGTAATATATGGAGCTCCTTGTTTCAGCAATTTATGTATATATATGTTACACCCAAATATTATAAAATATACCAAGATGATATAGATTTATTTTTTTAATTATTGCTTGTTTTACTTATTTTGAATCAAGGAAAAAAAGTAGCGATATTTAAAGCAAAAATGGCTAGAAACTTTTTTTACTAGAGGATGCATGTTTTACAGCAGATCCATAAATGTGTTTTCAGTACAAACACTGAAACATGTTCAAGTTACTTACTATTGTTATTATTATTATTATTATTTTCTTTTCATAAAGCATTTATACAAAACACAGGACTTTACAGTTTGCAAATAAGTATTTAACAATATTAATTACTAATACAAAACGGAGTCAACATAAAGTACATAACTTAAAACAAATAGAAAGAAGGCATTGCTTGCAAAGAATGGTATAAATAAATAATCTTATTTATATTTATAACAATATCAACTGCATGTGTCTGTATGTTATTTCTGTTCATGTGTAGACAGGGATGTCACAGTCTGCTAATAGTGCGAATACAGTCCTTGTTTACAATAATACTTTTGAATAAGATTTATTTTTCTATGTGGGTCAGCATTTCAGAAATCCTATTTGAGTTTTGTTGTCATTTAGTATATCAAGTCTAGGTTCAAAGCACAGTTGCATTCCATGATACTTTAATATCAATCAGGATTTGATGTTCACTTTATGTTCATTTGTGGCATGTTGCTTTTGTGTTATGTTATGCTCTTTAAATAAAGAGAGCGCAATGCGTCTTTGTCTTGAAATATGTCATTATAAACAGAAATTCTGCTTAATGTTAGATGTGCCTTTAAAGTTATAACACAGGAGTAACAACAAAATGACACATTTTACTTTCAAAAGCCTAATGGAACATCACTAAAGAATACAACTGGTTATTCCCAAAAAATGAATATAAAAGCTTTCTGGCTTGCAATGATAGGATCTAAGTACATATATTAGATCCAAGGTGTCCTTATTCTTCAATTTTAAGGATCATGCTGTTTTGTCTCTATCAAAAGTCACTTTTTACTAAAGCATATTGTTCTATCTGGTCAGATTCCTAACCTTTTGGAGACAAGGTGAAAGCTCAAACTTTTTGTAAAGTATACCTATTCTTTATTAAAATATCTGAGATGATTTATTCAGTCAAACCATCATCTACTCATCAGCAGGAGAACAAGGTAAGGAGGAATTATATCTTTTCTAGCATAACACTTAACGTGCAGCATTTTGATCTAAAAGGCAGAATTGTCCCTTTGAGTAAAATAAAAAAAAAAGAATTCGATGACTCTAACCCTGTGGCAAGAGAGACCTCTTGTGGCCAAAATTAGTATGTTTATAAACATGCTTTCTGTTTGCATTCTTTTTCGGTGAGAAAATGAATGGAGATGTGCTTAAAGGGACTTACAACATGAACAGAGTAAACGGAAATGGTGTAACTAAATAGCGTTCTCAAATTGCAATTAAAACAAAAAATAAATAAAAAAATCACAACTTCATATTCTTATGGTTGCTATCATAAGAGAAACAAGAAATGTTAAGAAATTGTGAGCAGTTACCTTTACAGGTTTAGTGAAGTTTTGTGAACGGAGTAAAGTGACTTTAAAATAGGAGTAAAAAAAAATTAATTTGCCAAATTATCTTAATGTTAAGCTTGATTATCTTAACAAAATGGATCAATAAAAAAAATCTTTAAATATATCCCTTACATTTATTTCAGGAAACACAAAAGGTACAACATTGTTGTGGCCTGCATTCATGTCAGCCTAGGTTTATTACAGCCTGTGTGTTTTATATTTTAATCCTTCGTTCTCATTATTTCTCTTGTTTATTGCCTTACAATGTTTTGTTATTGTAACATTTTTTCTGAAGATTTTTTTTTTATTATTATAATAAGGTATTACGCATATATTTAACCCCTTAACAACACCTGAAAATTCAGCCATTATTTTATGCATGCTAATTACATGGTATTTAAAAAATGTTCACAAATCTACATTAGTAATTTAATTCTGCAACAGCAGTGTTTGTGTTGTTGTTCAAAATGTTTATAATTTTGCTTTACAGTTTTCTGTGTTTCCGCTTACAAAATGTATACAATATATTATAGCAACTAGGAATCTGTTTAATTATTTTTTAAGGGTAAATACAAATATCTCATACATTTTCTTTACATAGATGGTGAATTCAGTTCTAATTTCCTCTATCTAAAGGAAATCATAAATATACAAATTGTATCAATAGAATTTCTTTTTAAATAATAAACTTTTTTTGATTAAGCAAGTGACAATACAAGTGACATAAAGCAGCAGATATTAGTTTATATGTGTATGATGTTTGCAGATGCTAAACAAATACATTTTTAAAGTACAGTACAGTCAAACTACTCTTACTAGGATATATATTTTATTAAGTGTAATATTTAGTTATCCAAAGTCAGACAATGATAAAAACACTATTTTGATACAGAACATTGATTGTCATGTTACATTTTTTACTGTTTACTGTTGATAGTAAAAATCAGCAGTCATATTTCAACCCAATTGAAGTGAAATTGAATGAAATGACTCTACATTTATATTATAACATTGCAATATCCGTAATTGCCACCAACATCTCAAAGAGTTTTTTTATGCAGTTTTAAATATATTTGTGTGTTCATTGCAGGCTCACTCAAATATGACTATATACATGTGTATTTTTTTGATAAGTGCAGTCACAATATGATGGTAAATACCCACAAAAACACAGTCTATAATTGACACTGAAAATTTCAACAACCATACAAACCTGAAAATAGTAACCATAATCAATATTGTAATGTGATCTAATCTTTTTACAATGAATCTGTCACAAACACAGACTATTCAGAGAGAGCGTAAGATGATAAAACTGCATAAGCACAGAGTACATTCAGTAAAAAGCGTATGTCAAAATGATCAGTAGATCAAGAGATGCCGGTGCTAATGTTATATGCAGATTAAACCATTTTCTGCAAGGGGGAAATCTTGCATTTTCCCATTAATACTAGCATTCATACAAATACTGTAAAAGAAGCATAATTCATAAGATCATGGTGTCCTAGAAAATATGCAAGAGGTGAAACTGCAGTGAATGTCTCAGTCATTTTACAGTTCAAAAAAAAAAAAATCCAGTTTTAGAGAAAATACCACTAGATGCCAGTTTTTAAACTGGTGGAATGAAAACTCTGCCCTTTATGCTCTGAAATTATTTTTAATTGAAGGATTGCAAACAGACTTCCCCTGTTTGGGCAGCTAGTGTACTTACCTCCGAAGTCATGGGCATCTCAAGGGGTTGATTTACTAAGGGCAAATAGGCTGTTGACTTTGCAGAGAATTTGCCCTTTGCAAGGGGATTTTCCCTTTAGCTTAGTGAATCGGGTGAAGGTCTGCTTACTTCCATCATTCAGCCATGTGCAAGCAAAAGTTATAATTTTAATTTTAATTTCTTGAAAAGTGGAATTTCACCACATTCACTAAGCTCTGGGGAATATTTCTTGCAAAGTGACCAGCCTTTAGTAAATCAACCCCTAAGCCTATAGTAACAAGATGAATTTAGTTTCAAGGATGCACTCAGAATGGTGATTTCTCGGTAATGCCATATGATGCACACTCTTAAGCAATACTTTTACTTTAAGTGAACAAAAGGGTTTCACTTTCCACAGTCTAATGAGTTGCAGTATTTATCTGGTACTTTCTTTTTTAGCACTTTTCAAATCACATTCTCCATTAAAAAGCAGCATCTTTATGTAAACAACAAACTTTCAGGTTACCGGAATGAATACAATTTTTCCAGCTGAGTAACTTACCAAATGGTAAAGGAAGGATGAAGGTGATGGTCTTGGAGATTGCACCTTCAAAACAAGTCCCTAATGGCAACTGAATTATCCTGACATTTTCCTTTTACAGGATACCTTCAGTTAAGACACAACTGATCAGGCAAGTTACAACATAAGTATTTGGCTGTGACTATTTGGTAATTGATTGTTTTATTTGACCTTCAGAGTCCCTTAACTGGATTTTAAAAATCTAGAAAGTCACATTCCAAGTATATTAACAACCTATTTTCATTTTTAGATGTGTCTACTTTTGACATAGAAATCACATGTTCAGACCACACTATGAACTGTAATCAGACAAATCCACTGAAAGATCATATATTATCAGAACACCTGGCACCATGTCGACAACTTTAAAAAACTTTTAAATGTCTACCTCAGGAAGCAAAGTATACAGAACTATGGAAATTGTTAAAGAATAAAAAATATCACACACATAGGTTGAACTGGATGGACCTGTGTCTTTTTTCAACCTTATAAAATGTATATACTGTATGTAAGAAACATTTGCATAAGGAAAAATTCCACTAGTAAGTCATCAGAAGTTCAGTGGGCTTTTCATACATACATAGAAGTCAATTTTGCTCATTTTAGTTTTTTTTTTTAAGGCTACAAATGCTGTACTGAGCAAACCCTGGGTTGCAAATAGGTTGATTACTGCAAAAAGACGTCAAGGTTCATAGTAGGCAGAATTCTGGTGTAGGAGTGTTAGCTTTTCTTCAAACTGTGTCAGAGGCTTGTCATAAAGATGCTAGTAAGCAATCCCTTTTGAAGTGTTATTCATTAATGAAATTTATATTTTGCACGTAATAGACTTGAAAAATATCCTGCCTAAGTATACATGTTCTGAAAGCATGAGGTCCACAAAAATGAAGATATTGATCATTTGTATGTCCTGTGATAGATGTACAATTCTTTATCAATTTTTTTTTTAAATAAAAATGTAATTCAAGTTTTTTATTAGCAAACACAAATGCAAAGCAACCTCAAAGAGTTCATCTATTTATAAAAGATGAAACTAAACCAAGTAAATAAATAAGAAGTAAATGTACATTTACTTGTAAAACAGTGAAGTCAAAGATACAAAAAAACTGTAAATAATCAACTTAAAACATTACTACTTCTTCTACTCTGTGTACTGTATTCTTAAACCCTAATTTCAGCCATTTTATAAACATTTTGGCTATAGCGGGAAAGAGTTACATTTGTTGTCTGTTTTTTTTTTTCCTCTCTGCTTTTTCATTGTGAAGATTTTATCTCACTTCTTGCAATGCCCATAAAAAAAAGTAAAGTTTTGTCATCACTGGAACACTAGGTCACGGACAGCAATTAAAAAAAAATTGTCCAACGCTCTAGCCCACTACTACCAAAAATGCATTTCTGTTTACATCCATTTTAAAGAGATTTTCTGTCATGATAGGATATGATAATAAATCTCTCAAAAAATGTACAGAAGTGAATTTTTTTTCCCAAACTAAATTAAATGCGTTGGCTGCAGTTGGGCTTTAAACTTCTGGTGCCTGTTGAGACATCTAATATGTGTAGCATAGTATATATGTGTGTTTTACCTTTGCAAATGTGTACACTGTACATTGTTTTTGTGTGTATAATTGTATTATATTTATTTTTTGTTTTTTAGAATTCATTTGTATATCTTATTATTTTTGATTTTTGTTTTATTTAACTTTATTACTGCCAAAAGGGGACTGCAAAATCCCATGTATAATAGTATGCAGAGATTATGACAGTTCAATTTATGTTCTTCTCTGTATGCTGCAGAAGGAAATTGAGGGAACAGAGAACTAATCACTTATGTGTTCATCCACAGCCAAAAGAAAACTGATGAATCTAAGCTCCCATTTGCTAGCATCTACCATTCTAGCACATTTATCCCTATACATTATATCTTTGGAGCAACAATTGCCTAGCTGGGCCTGCAGCTGTGATTGATTGGAATATTTTACTGCTGGTATTTTTTACATTGTATAACTTTTGTTTTGGGTTATTTCTGGATTTGCTACAGTTAGTTTAGTTTTAGCCCATTCAATCAGTGTTCTTTAGGCATATGGTCCATCTGTCATGCTGCTGGCTAGCTACAATTTGTGGATTTATTTATACCTACTTGGCTCTCAGGGTTAAGAGGTGGCTCTTTCCTGGGATCTGTGGTGTGTTCCCCTAGTGGCCACAGCTGCGACCAGCAGTCACTTTGAATGAGCCTTTAGGTTAATCACTTTATCCATTGTCGTACAGTGATTAGAGCCTTGGCTCCCCTCATTTGTAGTGGCTGCCAGCCTAGCACACCTGCATCATTAGGCTGTGGTGGGGCTTTGGGGGGAAGGGAGAGGTAATTTTTTTCTGGTGAGTTGGTGGGGGGTAACTTGGGCTAGTGGGGGGTTTGGGAGTGGCTGTGGGAGGACGGTTAAGGGGTTGTTGAGGGGGCTGGATCAGGCATGCATGCACCGGCTTATATACTTTTGATACTTATATTGCTGTGATGAGATATTTTTTCTAATAAATTATGTTTGGACGGTAGCTGTTGTGGTATCTATGCATTTTTTCTTTTCTAATGTTTGGTACAACAGTTTTTTGGTGAAAACCCACCCATTCACAGTGAGGATAGAACAACCAACTGGTGGGATTCCTAAGATCCAATTCTTGCTTTGTTTTGGACGATTATGATAAAAAGGGATACTCTCACTTAGAGACATGATATCTTTAACTTTTCTCTTTAACTCACATAAGCAGCATTCTTCATAGCCCAGGCTGACAATCTGATTAGTGTTTTCTCAGTCTTTTTCTTTGAAGCAAGAATTTTCCAGGAATAATGTTATATCTCAGGTAGAAGAACAGCTCATTACCAGTATTTGTGATGACAATTATGCATTAACTGACTTTAAGGATAAACTGTGGGTTGAAAGGGAACATAGCATGGACTCCTCAATTTTGGAAATGTTTCTCTTTAAGACAAGATGACATTTACATCACTGTTTGCAACATGTCAAGGAAAAGGCTAATCCTTGACTAGGTGGGCACATAGTTGGTATCTTCAGCTCACATTCAGAACATAAAATCATATGAATATGAAATCATATGAAAGAATATGAAAATGAAAAAAGTGGCTAACAAACACATACTCCTCCCCTCTTCAGATAAAAGTCACTGTTCTCATTATCACATCATCTCTCACTGCTGCTAATGACTGCAGTGCCTGATCCAATTACACTTCATTTGCTGTAATAAAAAAAAAAGAAAGACGGTGACAAAAAGTGGAAACTTAGTGGCGACTTTCCCCCATGTTTTCATAGATGGATCCATCATTTTTAACATGGAACTGCCCACACCCTTGAACATGCAATTTCTATGTGGAATAAGCTGAAATAATAGGAGCACCTACACTGCTTTGCAGGGCCGCCATCAGGGGGGTACAGGCAGTACACCTGTAAGGGCCCCGGAGGTCCCCAGGGCCCCAGATGGCAACCCCCCTTTTTAATTTTTTTTTTATAATTATTATTTTATAATTTTTTTTTATTTATTTTTTTGGTAAGGGGCCCAGAAGCCCGGAGGTCCCCAGGGGCCCGGATGGCAACCCCCACTTTTTTTCATAAGGAGCCCTAAGGTCCCCAGGGCCCCAGATGGCAACCCCCTTTTTTTAAATTGTTTATAAAAAAAATTAAAAAAAATTATTTATTCATTTATTTATTTTTTGAAAGGGGCCCAGAGGCCCGGAGGTCCCCAAGGGCCCAGATGGCAACCCCCCAACTTCAATAATTTGTGGCGGCAGCACCCTCCCGCTTCTCAATTCGTGGCACCCCCCTTCTGAATTTGCAGCGGCAGCACCCCCCCCCCTGGTTCTCTGCTCCAGGGGGCACATGCCTGAAGCTGTGTAAGGGGCCCCAAAATTCCTGATGGCGGCCCTGCTGCTTTGTAAGCATTGTACAAAAATACTCATCAGCAGCCTCCTTTGATGGTTTATTCATAGCAGCCATAATAATTGGGGGGAGGTTGGTGAAGAGCTTAGATGGGCACACACACAGTTCACTATGATTCAGGAAATACAATAAAAGGAAATAATTATGAGCAATAATGACATTCAAGGTATAATTTTTTTTTTTTTTTTATTATATAGCAAATAGGATACTAAAAAAGACTGACTAAACAGAGAGTTTATATAGCATAGCATTCTGGATTTACACTGGTTATCTATAGAAAATAAATTGCACATTTTAAGATCTTCAGTCTCATTATTGGGTATGGTATACCCATAAATGGTAATGTATAATTACAACATACAGTATAACTGATTTGATCAACAGCTAATATGGTACAATCATGTTGCCTACATTACATATTATTAGTTTTTATTTTGATTATGTGTATATTAGGCTATATGTAAGAAAAGAGTGCCAATGCTTCGTGTGTGAGAGTGGCCCAGAATTTGGGTGAAGGAGGTAGTGAAAGCCGCTGCATGAATTTACAGGCACCAGCTGCAGCATCTGTTTAGAATGAGAACTAGCATGTGTGCTTAATAAATTATCCCAATATGGGATCTAAATAACAGCATATCAGCTGTTATAATAGTATTATAGCAATGCAAGTGCAACATGACACACAACATATGCAAGTAAAACAGATTAAGTCTTTTAAACTAAAAGATGTGAAATTATAAAGGAACAATTCATCTGGATAAAGAGGGAAAAAAAAAGTAGACAATTATGTAATGGACTTTTTTGTTATCTGAACCAATGACTCAGACGTTTTAAAGTTCAAATGTGTTCATTAAACAAAACATTTATTTATTATTATCTATATATTATTTATAATTGTCTTTTTAAAACGTATTTAGGTATGCCAAGTGAATGGCATAGTGGGAAAGTGCATGGCAACCAATCAGATTCTAGCTTTCTTTTTTAAGGCTTAACTGGACAAGCTGAGGCTAGAAACTAATTGGTTACTATGCACAGCTGCTCCAAATTCTGTCAGTTCCAGCTTTAGTAAATTCCTCTCATTGTTTCTCCAGAGTGATGTTGAACTTGCATTATCATGTGGTTGAAGTTGATTGATTTTCATAAGCCAGTCAATAATACTTGGGTTATTGGGTTGGAATCAGTATGTAAGTAATATATGCTTTTGTTTGCATTTGTAAATTGTATGCAGCACATTTGAATTCCCTATGTTATTGAGAAAAATATGGAAAATATTTATGATATATAAATAAATATATATATATATATATATATATATATATATATATATATATATATATACAGTATATACAGTATTGATTGATTGAAGAAGAAAAGTGTAAAAAGACTCCTATGGACTGGTGCTCAAACTGGGTGCCCCACATAGATGTACACTCTGTGATTTGCCTCATCAAAAGCAAAATTTGTTGTAATATCTAGTGTTCCTTGCTCAATCTATCCTTGCCCAAATATTAGAGATAGTCTAGCAATGTTGCCTTCCTTTTGGATATGTGCACAAGTTAATTAGTTTACAATGGGAAAGAGCTGCTTAAAGCTAGTAACCCTGGTTGTAGTTTGTGTCAAGTTGTCGAGAATGAAAGTAGGGGGGAACGCAATAGCGCCCCCTACCTATGGGAATAGGGACAAATCAATAGGGCAGTTCGCTGTAAATTTAAAAATAAAATACAGTTATTAATTGGTCACTTACCTGTCAGCTGACATTTGACTTCTAGAAGATTGTACAGTTGGTCAGGTGATTCAACGAACCTATAAGAAGAAAGAAGAGGTTATAAAATAAATCAGACCAATGGTTTTCATCAGAACAACGGCTGCAGCAGAAGAAAAGGCACCCCTCCCTCCCTCCCCTTGTCGCAGTCCTTCCCCATTTTGAATATCCTTTCTGTTGAAGGGGATAGTGTTTTTTTGTTATAAATTGGTTGGTTCGAGCTTTTAAAGCTGAACCATTGGTATGTTAATCTATGTAAGGTTATGAAATGTTATATTGTCAAAAATATATTGCTTATTATTGGTTATATATCGTCATACCAGTAATAAAGGGCCGCAGCCATTCATACCACATTTTAAGACTAATTGTTTTATTATATTTAATATATTTTAAGATTAAGATAATATTGAGTTTGGTCTCTAGTCCCATAATTGAATCATACAGTTGGTAATCTGAGGTGTTTACAAAAATAGTGGGCTCTGCCCATGCATGTGTTATTGCTGTCAATTAACTGCTCACCACTGCTGGCTTTACATTCCCTCCCATTGTGGAGGAAGCATTGTTCTTATCTTTTCCATGCCAACTGCAGCTTTCCTGTTTCCTTGCATCTGGAAGGTTCATAATTGTCTTTTCATGTAAAAAAAAAGCATGCCTAAATATTAGTGGCATACAATATTTTTAAACAAGTGTCTAAATGTCAGGCAATATTGATCAGGCCTATTAGCCAATAAAGTTAGCATATCAGGGACAATTTGTCAGAAGCATTTTTTTTAATTGCAAGAACACATTTCATACTCTATATTTTTTGTAATTCTTTATTTATCAGATCATATAAAAGACATCAGATATAAACCTGGTCTGGTAAACGTTGCCATAACAAAAATTCTATCAGCAAACAATGAATAAAAAATCTCAGTAGCACGTTTAAAAACATATAACATTCAGATGAGAGAAACAGTATCAAACGTATGATATCTACTCATAGAAATAATTACGCATGATAAACAGATTGTCCCATTATTCAAGTTGGCTAATGCAATATAAGGTTACTTTATATTGGTAACTGTAGAGATCAAGAGAAAAGGAATGCACTTCAGTGCTAAAAAGATGTATGTGTGTGTGTGTGGGGGGGGGGGGTGAAAGATAAAGAGTAAGATAAAGAGAAGTGGAAAATGTTACTCCTTGGTGGTGGGGTGATGGTGACGGAGGGTGTACACTGATTTGAATTATGGTTAGAGTAAGATAAAATGAAGTAGAGAATGCCACTCCCCAGGGGAGAGAAGGTGGTGGCAAGAGAGGGGTAGGGTGTTACAAAGGTGGACTAGAATCTTGGGTCATTTCTCGTATTGAGTATTGGTCAGTGGTTGGAAAATGTTGCCATGGTCTCCATGTCATTCTGAATATCTCTTCAGTATTATGTAGAGTAGAGGTAAAGTCTTCCATGTATAGGAAGTAATTTCTTTTGAAGTACCAAAGGGATCTGGATGGCAGTTGGTTGCTTACATAGGAGGGGAATGAAGGCTTTAGCCACATTCAGCAATCGGATAGCGTATGAAGCTTTATACTTTGGGACGGTTCTCTCTTTTAGGTGGAGACGACAATCTGCAGGATTCTGATCTAAGGCTACCATGCTTAATTCCTTGATTGTTTTACAGCTATTATCCCAAAATGATTGGAAATTTGTGAAAGACCAGAAAATGTGTGTGTGCCCACTGATGAGCTACAATACAAACATATATCTGGGACTGGATGATTCATTTATTGTAGCACAGTGGGCACTTTATACCATTTGGTTAATATCTGATATCCCATCAGCTATCGATGATTTGGGGGAGAGGTGTAACATTTTTACCTGCTTTTGAGGTGTTAGCTGTATCCCTAGCTCAGTTCCCATTTCTGGAGAAATGGCAGGGAGTACTCAGCATATAGCATTGTCAATAGATTGTAAATATATAGGAGGGTGTATGAAAGATTGGCTCTCCTAATTTGTTTTGTAATTCATAGGCCATGAGTGCATGGGGGAATAGCAATGTGATGGTGCAATACACAAGAGATGACATCAAAGTTGTCGTGTACTCCAAAAAGCTAATGAAGAATCAGACACAATGGCCAGATCAGTTTGAGTGGGCATTGCATTTTGGTGCAGGCAGTCTATTAGTCAAAATTTACCTAGTGTCAAAAGGCATTAAAGATTCTTGCTGGTAAGACCTGGTAGAAAGTCAGGATTCCCAATTACTGGGGTCAAAGGTGAAGAACAAGGAGAAATAGAGGTAGAACAGAATGTCTCCTTGGCATTGCAAACAGTATTCCCCAAAATTATGTTGGGCCTGGACATCCGGGGGCATCGCAGAGGAGAGCCATGGCAGACCTAAAGCTGGTATGGGAAAATCCTCTATTTCCATGGGGACCTATTGTTTGGCGGAACTATTAGAGCACCAGTCCATACTCTATATTTAAATGGTGATAGGGACATTTCTTAAATTCTGTAATCCATGCAATAATTGTGTGAAAGAGGGCACAAAATAATTGTTACTATTTATCAGACCTTGGTGTATACTGAATGCACAATGCAATTGAACCTTGTTACACAGCCATAGAAAGCCTTTTGAGAAAACTAATTTCTGTGAATTGAATGTGAGAGGGTGGAATGTGTTTCAAAAATATGTTACCTGTATCCGCTTTTCAATTGCATGGATTACAGTTTTCTGTAATAGAGCACAGGTATTGGCATTCAACAATTCTCACTAGTATATCATAGGTGGGTAGGAAATAGTTTGTTTCCTATTGATGTGTAATAATTTTATTGTTTTCCAGAGTTTCATTTTTTTATTTTGGCTAGGTTCACATCTATGCAGGTTGCGGTTGATGGGTTTACCAGTGCGTTTTGCATTTTTGATCACGCGTTTTGATGTGTTTTGCGTGGTGTTTTCTGGCTGTAAAGTATGACAGTTGTGTTCAGGGTGTGTGACTTTGATGCAACTTTGATTCAACTTTGCACTCTCTGTCACTCAATTTGCACCAAAGTCGCATGTTAGGGTTAAGGGCTAGGGTTAAAAGCTAGGGTTAGGGTTAAGGGCTAGAGTTAAATGTAAGGGTTAGGATTCAATTTAGAATTAGGGTTAGGCTTAAGGTTATAATTATTGGAAATCAATAGGGTTATGCCCT
This sequence comes from Rana muscosa, assembly GCA_029206835.1. Lineage (NCBI taxonomy): Eukaryota > Metazoa > Chordata > Amphibia > Anura > Ranidae > Rana > Rana muscosa. Next base: position 723,193,975 of record CM055118.1, on the reverse strand, counting down.
GTACACACGATTGGAATTTCAGATGGGTAAAATCCGATGGAATTTTTCGTCGGAATTCAGTTCAAGCTGTCTTGCATACACACTGTCAGACCAAATTCCGACCGTCCAAAACGCGGTGACGTAAAACACTACGACGAGCCGGGAAAAATTAAGTTCAATGCTTCCGAGCATGCGTCGACTTGATTCTGAGCATGCATGGTTTTTTCTCCGTCGGAGTTCCACACAGACGATCGGAAACTCCGATGGAAAAAAGTCTGATAAGGCCCACACACGGTCGGAATATCTGATGAAAAAATTCCGTCTGACTTTTTTAATCGGAAATTCCGATCGTGTGTACAAGGCATTAGGGTTAGCAGTAATCATTAGGGTTATCTGTAATCATTAGAGTTAGGGTTAGCAGTAATCATTAGGGTTAGGGTTAGCATCCTAACCCTAACAATTACCATTAACCCTATTACCTCTAACCCTAACCTTAAAGTGGAGTTCCACCCTCTTTGACAACTTAGCTGCATCCCCTGTAGTTCTGTCCCTTTATATTGTTTTGGCATATCATTTTTTTTTTTAAACTCACTGTTATATCTTCATCTCTTTCTCATTCTGGCTGCGTCCGAAGTGGCCTCAGCACCTCATCCATGGGCCGCTATGCCTCCTGGGAGATGTTTGTCATTAATCCCAGGAGGCCCTGGGCTGTAGCATCGCGTTATTTCGAAACAGGAAATGACGCAATGCAAGGCGACGCCCGGTGCCATTTTAAATAAGGGAAACCTGGCTTTTTTTGCCAGTGTTCACCTAGCGTCCAAAGCAGTGACATCGTCGGCGGAGGATAAGGGCTTTTACTTGTGGGGGATCTTTCGGCAATCATCTAATTGAGAGCAGTAAGTATGCTGGTCATCCTGGGGGGTCACCACAGCATGTTGTACGATTTTAAAACGCAGCAGTGTGATGGGCGCAGTGGCAGCGGCAGCGTGATGGTGGCAATGTGCTGGGGGACATGTGCTGGGGGACATGTGCTGTGCTGGGGGACATGTGTTGGGGGACATGTGCTGCGGGACATGTGTTGGGGGACATGTGCTGTGGGACATGTGTTGGGGGACATGTGCTGTGCTGGGGGACATGTGTTGGGGGACATGTGCTGTGCTGGGGGACATATGCTGTGTTGGGGGACATGTGCTGTGTTGGGGTACATGTGCTGATCTGGGGGACATGTGTTGAAGGACATGTGCTGTGCTGGGGGACATGTGTTGGGGACATGTTTTGGGGGACATGTGCTGTGCTGGGGGACATGTGCTATGCTGGGGGACATGTGTTGAAAGACATGTGCTGTGCTGGGGGACATGTGCTGTGCTGGGGGACATGCTTTGGGGTACATGTGCTGTGCTGGGGGACATGTGCTGCGCTGGGATACATGTGCTGCGCTGGGGGCGCTGCGCTGGGACTGTAGTGGCACCCAGTGTGGTCTTCTGCTGCTGTAGCCCATCTGCTTGAAGGTTCAATATGTTGAGCATAAAGAAATGTATTCTGCATACCTTGGT